>CAKKXW010000001.1:94664623-94921291 GCA_920937365.1 Sphaerophoria rueppellii
GTATTGAACGGTTCGAAAGAAAATTTCTAATCCAACGAAGAAGGGATTCATCGATACCGAAGGCACTCATTTTCGATAAAAGAGCAAGATGCCAGACTTTATCAAATAAATAGAGTGGCGCAACAGCTCTTGAAGAGCCAAGCCTAAGTGGCTTACTCTCATCAACAATTCTCTGGGTGCGTGTGAAGAATTGAGGGGACCTACAATTTAACGCCGATTCCGAACGGCAAAGTTGAGAAGCACTTTTTCATGACAGATTGATACCCTTGGAAGTTTTGTCAGTTCTTCGCAAGAGACAGTGTCCGTGAAAGATGAAATAAAAACTTTGGGCACGAGTAGGATTCGAACCCACGACGTTCTGCTTAGCAGCCAACGCACCTAACCACTAAGCTACGGACACTACGACATTATCAAATGTCTTTGAAATATCAAGTGCAACAATCTTACTTTCTCCAAAACGATGTAAAGATTTGTTCCACTGTTCGGTGAGATAAACCATCAAATCACCAGTGGGCCTGTTACTGCGAAAGCCGTACTGACGGCCATGAAGAAGCTTTCGGTCTTCGAGATATTTCTTGAGCTGATAGTTTATCAACGTTTCCATGACCTTAGAATCAAGGGACGTGTAAGTGCAATCTGACGATTATTGGAGGGACAAGAAGATTCGCCTTTTTTAGGTTTGGCAGGACAAGTGCTGTTTTCCAACTGCTCGGAACGAGGGCAGAAGAATAGGATAGATGAAAAAGATCAGCAGATGTATGTATGTTGAGATCCTGTAGGACTCTCGCCACAGTACAAGTGCGGAAGAAGATTTGTCCCATGGAATCATTGACGAGCTCAAGGATAGGCGGAGTCATGACACTCTCTGGCAGCCAAGGGTTTGTGGCGAACTGCCTAGCAAAAAGGTTAGTTCTCGCAAGCTAACAACTGCAGTGTCATTGTCAACAATCGTAGGGACCGAGGAAGAAGAAGAATTCTTCATATTTTTGGCAAACGACCAAAAATTCTTACTGCCTTGGGGACATTGCAGTGTTTTTTGCCTTAATTTTTGTTCATGTAAAAATTTGGTCCGACGAATATGGGCATTGCAGGGCTTTCTGCCTTCCAGAGACTCAGATGGCTCGGTCATTTAGAGCAGATGGACACCAATGCTCTGGCCCGAGAAGCCTTCGACACTATTCCCGAGGGACGTAGGAGGAGAAGAAGACCGCGACTCAGGTTGCGCACTCAAGTGGAAGAGTACCTCAATCAACTTGGAGTGCAAAACTGGAGACGACTAGATAAGGACCGAGCAAGCTGGCGGAGACTGTTGATTGAGGCCGAAGTCCACAACGGACTGTAGCGCCACCTTAAGTAAGTAAGTAAGAGGGCTTCGTGCCTTGTTTAAATTTGTTCCGGTTTTCCTCAGTTGGGTTAGCTCTAAAACACCGGAACTTTACCTCTTTATCCCTGATAACCTCTTTACAGCTTGAATCAAACCATGACTTTTCCTTGTATCTGATGCTTTTAGCCCTATTCGGGATACAAGTTTTCATTCCCAAAATAATCATATTAGTAATCATATCTGCGCTGGAGTCTACGTTACTATCGAGGAAGCATAGTGACTAGTTAAAGATCCGGAAAAAGACTTGGAAGATAATGTCGTCGCAACCAAAACGACCGACGGGGCAACATGCCACACAACACGATCAATTATGGCTTTATTACGTTACAAGCTCTCTGGTCGCGAAATATTGGCGACGTCATCGTCAATTGCCCGCCAAGATCTTGCGATTTGACGCCGTTAGATTTTTTTTCTCTGGCGCTACGCAAAAGACCGTTTTTACGCGCATATTTTCCGAGCTCTTAACGCATTCAAAACCAACATTATTCAAGTTTCGGCCCAGATACCGCCTCATATGTGCGAAAGAGTGATTAGTAATTACCTCAAAAGAGTGGCATGCTGCGAAATCTCCCAATGCGCCCAATTCACTGGCTAAGTCAAACTCCATAATGTGTGGCTGTGTGTGTTTTATTAAGCTATGCTTTCGAAACCGGAAAATGGATGAAACTAAACCAGCTGCAATGCATATGTTGGTGTATTCATGACTTTTAAAGGTTACGGTCGCTTTGACATTTAAAAAGCAAAGTGTGTTGCTCTCAATTTCGCTGAAACCAACGGGAAGTTCCAGTATGTCTTCACACCTTTTCAAAAACAATAAAAACAAATACCAACCTTATTATCTCTGTACTAGATCACTTCACATTGCTTTCGCAGGAACCACTTATTATTATTACTAAAAATTAACGACAACCTCGATAATTCGATATCCCTCTGAAGTTCTTCCTCTTTAACTTCTAATTGAAACCATTCAGCATTTCACTGTTCTCGACATGCTTTCTCTGAAACCATTTCGTTCCAATTAGCATTATCGTCTTAAACTATTCCGTCTAAAACAATAAACTCTCTTCACATCATACTTTTTCTATTTCCCTACAAAACGTCTAACAACTTTAACACCTCCTCCATATTCGTTTACCATTTACGGTCATTATCTCTGGCAACAAAGTGAATGGTATGTTTATTTCCCATTACATTCCATTCAACACAGGTGAGGTGTTAGCATTCCTGAACATATTTCAAAAAATTAATTTATCACACCTCACGGATGGATGCATGGTAAGAAAAAAAGATTGTTTCACTTCGAAAAAAAAACCAATGCGCTTGCACTTGCGCTCTTGAAATGAAAACACAAATTTATTGCATTTTCTTGTTTTCAAACTGCAATTTGTAACCTTAGAAGTGGAGAAATAAAATAAAAACGTCTACACTCGCCACCCAGTGTCAAGATTACTTGTGAAATATCCGCAAAAGGAAAAACCCACCATACGCCCCCTTTATGCTTCTTTCTAACGATCGTTGGTAAATTCAGAAATTCAATTTGTTTGGATTAAGTTTTTAGTGTTCCACCGGAGAGCTCTCCTCAACTGAATATGACTTTTTAATCATGATGCATGCGCTCACCATATCGCCACCTGGTGGTGGAAACCCAGCATCACTCGCGCACCCTATCTTAATCCTTGCTTTGGCCTTCGCATGATTTATTACTTTTCGTCGAATTGGTTATAAATTTTAAGCATAGAGCAAAAAGGCAACAACGGTAACAACTCATTCTCTAGGTTTGGTGTTTGCGCGCGCCCATTAACCAAGCTTCTGCTTGGTGAATTATTATTGTACCGTTGAGTGAGCATGCAACACTATTGTACTTGACTGGCTCCCCAGCAAATTGGCAAGTTAACGCCGACGCCATCTCCATCTCTTCGGACGAGTGTTGGGGGCCGTTTTTAATTACTCGGGAATAATTTGTGTCAGGGGTCACTCGATGTACCGGTAGATGGCTCTGCCAAAATGAGAGATCTTACTGGCGCTGGCATCGATGTTGTGGTTTTTTTTTTAATTAATTACCACCGGAGACTTCTTCTTTTGGCGCTTTCGCCAGCGAGCGGATATTTATTCGTTTTTTCTGCCTGACATTTTGCTCGTGAGATGAAAATTCAAATTCTCCTTTTTTTCATGCTGTCCCTTTCCCATTGCCGAAAATCTTAGATTTTCATCTTGGTTCGAGTTCATTTATACCGTAACCTGAGTTATCAATAATTCTACCCCATCAT
The DNA here is from genome assembly GCA_920937365.1 of Sphaerophoria rueppellii. NCBI lineage: Eukaryota > Metazoa > Arthropoda > Insecta > Diptera > Syrphidae > Sphaerophoria > Sphaerophoria rueppellii. The sequence goes on from CAKKXW010000001.1 coordinate 94,668,275, forward strand.
CATCTCTTGAGAGAATTCTGATGTTAACGTCAGATTTTTTTGTAGCGGTGTTGAATTTTGAGTTCGACTAGTCTAGGCAAAGGTTTTGACATTCAACAACAACATCGAACAAAAAAAAAACAACACACGAAAACAACGATCCAAAGGAAACAACAACAAAGAGCGGGATGAGGTCATGTTTGATGTCATTTTGACGTAACTTCTTTTGTATCGCTGGCAAAGAGTTGTGTTCGTGCTTCAACTATGGCCGGCCATATTGAAACGGATAGAATTTCGCAAATTTACATGGTTTTTACATGGCGGCTGTGTTGTTGTATATTTATGGTTTTTCTTCTCGGCGGAGATTGTGTCTGTTGTTGGGATGAGGTCAGAGTTTGTCTGCAAGCATTGCAACTGACAGGTAGACATGAAAACACTTAAATGTTATCATTTTATGCAGTTTTAGACCTTTTCTTTCGTCTTTAGAGATTTTGATCTTTGCCTCGATCATTTGGATTGTGTTAGTAAGCTTTTGAGCATTTTTGTATCTATTCGGAAGATAAGCTTGTTGATGACATTTTTATTTAAACAAATGAATTCATTGTTGAAATGGAACAATACTGCAGGTGCAGTCAATTGAATTTATTTATAGATATGAATGGTTTTTCTTAGAGGTCATGATCGGGAAATAGTTGTTGACTGATCAAATTATTGACACAGGCGAACTGTACAATGCTATGTCTAGTTTTGGCGTCCCTGCCAAGCTCGCTCGCTTGTGCAAAATGACGATGGAGAACTCACACTGCTCCATAAAGATTGGCAACGAGCTTACGGATTCTTTCGACGTCAAAAACGGATTCAGGCAAGGCGATGCCCTGTCATGCGATTTCCTTAACATCGTTCTTGAGAAGATAGTGCAGAACTCCACCGTCAACACCGGAGACACTATCTTCCAAAAATCTGTTCAACTTCTCGCATACGCCGATGATATTGATATAATGGGAAGAACACAGCGTGATGTCAATGGCGCTTTGTGAGAATTGAAACAGAAGCGGCAAAAATGAATCTAGCGGTAAATGAGGGAAAAACGAATTATAAGCTGTCTTCGAGGAAGGACACCCAACACCGACGGCTCGAATAGAACGTCACAAAAGACGCATACATCTTCGAGGTAGTAAAGGAGCTTGTCTACCTAGGCTCCGCTATGAACTCGGGCAATAACACCAGCGCCGAGATCAGACGAAGAATGACTCTTGCTAATCGCTGTTTCTTTGGGCTAAGAAAGCAATTGAATGGAAAAGCCCTCTATCGAGCAACTAAGGTAAAATTGTACAACACACTAATCGTCCCAGTCCTGCTGTATGGTGCATGAAGCATGGACCTTGACAAAATCGGATGAAAGTGCCTTAGGTTGTTTCGAGAGGAAAGTTCTTCGGGTCATCTTTGGTTTCGTGTGCATTGAAGGGGAATGGCGAAGAAGATATAACAGCGAGCTTTACGGGTTGTGCAAGAACATGGACCTAGCCAGAAGGGTCAAAGTCCAGAGACTCAGATGGCTCGGTCATTTAGAGCGAATGGATACCAATGCTCCGCCCCGAAAAGCCATCGACACTATTCCCAAGGGACGTAGGAGGAGAGGAAGACAACGACTCAGGTGGCGCACTTAAGTGGGAGAGGACCTCAATCAACTTGGAGTGCAAAACTGGAGGCAACTAGCTAAGGACCGAGCTAGCTGGCAGAGACTGTTGATTGAGGCCCAAGTCCACAACGGACTGTAGCGCCACCAAGCGGATCACCAAGCCACCAAGTAAGATTAAATTACTGATTTTATGTTCAATCAAAAAAAAAAAATTACATTGACCTGGATTGTGAAACTTGGAATACTAAGTAAGGCCCGGAGAATCAAACCGAAGGGCTTGCAAAACTGAGCAGAAATTGTTGCATGAATCGAAAATAACCTTAAACAAAAATTGAGCTTTTTTATAAAGGGTCCGCCATCTTACTTATTTCGTGATTACTTAGCTCATGTCTGATTTGACAGATAATTAGTTTTATCCTTCCGCTGAACGAATATGAATGTGTATAGACTTAAACAACGCTGGGAAATATTGCGACATTACTTTGAAAATCTTGGCAATGTTGCAGAATAAATAAATAGAGTGGCGCGACAGCTCTTGAAGAACCATGAAAGGCACTTGCATCGGTGAAACCGAACATCTCGAGATCCTCGGTACGTGCATCACTGACCACCTCTTATAGAATGATCACCTATGCGAGGTCGCCAAAAAAGCCGCAAGATGTTTAGGTTTTTTAAGAAGATGCAAGAATTTTGTTTCCCCTTCTGATCTGGCACCATCTATAAAACATATATACGTCCAAAGCTTGAGTACAACTCCCACGTTTGGGCTAGTGCTCCAGCAACGTATATTGAAGTCTTTTGGACAGCATCCAGAGAAGAGCATTTAAGATGATTGGTGACCGTAACATCATTGAGACATTTACGTCAATTTAACACCGACGTAATGTCTCATGCCTCACCCTCTTCTATCGTTATTTCAACGGTATATGCTCTAGTGAAATAGCCAGCTGCATTCCTCCCCTAAACAAATTCAACCGTAATACCCGCGCCTCCAGGAAAGCGCATCAGTTCACCCTCGAGCCCAACTTCGATCGTACGGTTATGTTCAGAGAATCGTTTTTTAGCCGTTCTACGTGGATGTGGAACCCAGTCATTGCAATGTGCAGGAATTGAAAAACAATGTTAACCGACACCTCATTATAAACCCTCTTCGTCTATCCCATTTTCCCTAACCTCGCACTGTGCTTTGGCATAAAAAGGGAATGAAACCCCTTGAGTGCGTGCTTATTATATATAAAAAAAAAACCTAAGTGGCCTAAGTGGCTTATTCTTATCAACAATTTTTTGGGTACGTGTGAAGAATTGAGGGGACCTACAATTTATCGCCGATTCCGAACGGCAAAGTTGAGAAGCACTTTTTCATGACAGATGATATTCTTGAAAGTTTTGTTAGTTCTTCGCAAGAGGCAGTGCCCATGAAAGATAAAATACAAACTATGGGCACGAGTAGGACTCGAGCCCACGACGCGTCGTTCTGCTTAGCAGCCACACACCTAACCACTAGGCCACAGAGACTTCTGTTACAGAATGTGCGCGAAAATTGTGTATGGATTTTAGAAAGAAGCACCTTCAGCTCCGTATGTTCGTTATCTTGTAAAAAAAAGTGAAAGAAACTGGCATCCTCATCGATAAACCTAAGCCTGAAAAGCTAAAAGCAGTGCGTTAGGTTAGGTTAAAGTGGCTGTGGATACAGAATCCACACACTTAGGCTAAAAGAAAAGGCCCATTGCGATACCACATGAATCTAGAGAATAACTTCTTCCTAGTCAAACCATTTTTTATAAAGCGAAGAAGATATTTGATATCCTTATTAGCTAGTTCACTGGGATTATCATAAAAGTACTCTCCCAGATGAAGTTTGCGTCTTAGTGAAAGAGCAGAGCAAGTGCAGAGAAGGTGAGAGATTGTTTCCTCTTCTTCCTCGCCCATACAGCTCTTGCAGAAGTCATTTGAGGCTACACCAAGTCGTGTTGCGTGACTGCCTATAAGGCAGTGTCCCGTAAGGACACCTATTAGGGAGCTAATATGAAGTCTGCTTTGAGATTGTGAGTGTTGTGGCTGCGCACGTTGATAAATTGTTCCACCTAGAGTTTGTTATCTTTAAGGCTGTTTCTTTTAGCAGAAGTTTACATGTAGCTATCGGTATACCTATCTTCTCCCTTTCAGATGAAATAGGTATGACGGTTCCATTTTCAGCGAGTTAATCGGCTCTACAATTTCCTGTGATGTCTCTGTAGCTCGGCACCCAACAGAGGTGAATGTTAAATTGCTGCGCCATCTCCATAAAAGACGATCGACAATCGAGGGCCGTTTGAGATTTGGTTGAGACACCGTCAAGAGATTTAATAGCAGCCTGACTGTCAGAGAAGATGCGAATATCAGAAGTTGATATCAAGGTTTCTCTTAGCCAGGAGAGAACCTCTATGAACGCTAAAATTTCCGCTTGGAAGACGCTACAATGATTAGGGAGGCGGAATGAGATGCTTAGATTAAGCTTTTCTGAGTACACACCACTACCAACTCCATCACTTGCCTTGGATCCATCTAAATAAAAATGAATGCTTTTGTCGTCCAGAAGTTTATTGTCTTCTCATCTGTCTGGATGGAATGGATATGTGGTAGTTTTTACCAAATTGGGGTATTGGAATGGTGTAGTCTATGTACATTGGTATAGATTTGAAGGAGTTCAAAATGATGGAATGGCATGCGTACATCCGAGAATATTGCTCCTGAGGCAGAAAGTGTATGGACGCGCCATCAACATCTATTCACCGTCATTCTCAACAATTGAACATTTCGGAGACATCATTGAGACGAATTATGCATAGAGGCCTTGTTATGACGCCATAAAAAGTCTAATTGGTTCAGGAGTTGAAGCCAACTGACCATCCAATGCGTTTTCGCTTCGCTAAGTGGGCCTGCGATCCACTTAGAGAAGATGTCGCTTCAGCCAAAAAAAAATCACCTTTTCAGTTGAAGCTCATTTTGATCTTGACGGGTATGTAAACAAGCAAAATTGTAGCAGAAAACCCGCACGAATACATTAGAAAGCCGATACACCCAAAACTAGTCACTATTTGGGGCGGATTTCGGTCCAGAGGCATAATTTGTCCATTTTTCTTCGAAAATCAGTAAGGAGTGACCGTTGCAGTCAATGGCGATCGTTATCGGGGTATGTTGAACGAATTTTTGTTCAATAAAATTGAAGAGGAGGATATAGGAAACAGTTGGTGTTTTGCGATGTATTGCGACCTGTTTTTGAAGAACGAATTATCAGCCGCAGAGCTGATGTCGTTTGGTCGCCTCGGAGCAGCGATTTGACACCGTTGAACTATTACTTATGGGGTTGGGTGCATACCCCAGGTTTCGTGATATTGTGTATCGGTTAAAGCTGCAACGGCAAGACTATGGCCGAAATATCGAACTAAGATCTAACAAGGCGGCTGAAAAAGACGCCTCACTGCAATACTATTCAAAGCGGTAGAGGATGACTTGATAAAGGTAATACATTGTCCCAACTTCAAACTATGATCTGAAAGAACACCTTAAGAGCCTAGAGTGCTTCGCCAACCTCATGGGTTCATATTATCGTAAGACCAAGCCAAGGATTTCAACCAGTGATCAAAATTTAATACTACGTCTGAATCAGAATAGACCGAGGAGAACAAAATCAGTATTTCTCTGCATTTTTATCGATTTTTTCTTGTCTTACCAATACGTCAGATGTTAAAAAAGGGTTTAGACAAGGTGACCCAAAATTATGACACTTAACAACTACACCATGAAGAATGCAGATAAGAAAAACTGCATTAGTACATAGGGTACCTGTTAAGATGTCCCCTAAACTGAAAAGAAGGCTCTACATCGCAGTAGCTCACCCAGCATGAGAGTAACTTTTCCGCAGCTGAGATATTGCTGCTACGCATGACAGCAGGAGTTACAAAGCTTGATCGAATCAGTGGCAAGTAGATCCGAGGAAGCCAGCTGAAGTTTCCAGAGGTTAACCCGTTAACCCCACATGGGGAGCCATAATGTGAAGCAGTAAAGTGGTAGAATTGATTTCATCGGAGATCATGACTGTCGTCGAAAATGGAGATAAAGAAGAAGAAGTAGAAGAAGATAAAGAAGGATACCCGATGTGATATTTCCGTACAAATATCTCAAAAACGGTTCTGGCGGACGTTCTTTAAATTGACAGCGACAGCCTTGACTTATGACAGAAACACGCGTTTATTTAGTTTTGAGATTTCGTACCCAAAAAAAGAACACTAATAATTCCGTCAGGTCCATCTGCTGGCACGTCAGAAATACTCAATAGTCTGAACAATTGCCTTTCCCGTCCAACTTTTGAGGTCTGAGCGGCTCTTGTCGCACGATCCTCAAAAGTTCGTTCAGATTTTATTTCCTGGAGCAGGGGTTTTGATATAAATACTCTAAAAGAATTCAATTGAGCAGCAAAGTCTTCTCTAAAGCAACCAAGCGTCATAGAACCCGACACTCATTATTTCAGCTAGATTAATGCTGCTGAACATGGACCCATTAAGAACGGAACGAGCCTGAACTCAAAAGAAGAAAAAGTTCTTTTTTTTTCAACTGCGAATGAGGGAAAATATTGAACAGAAGTTTACGAGCTGCTGAATGAAACGTAATACCTCGTGCGAAAAGTCCTACAACTGAGGTAGTTGAGTCAAGTCGAGCCAAAAAGTCGTAGCACTCCATATATGAGTAGAAGGAAACTGAAATACGCTTGAATCATATAATTTCAGTCAGAAAGGTAAGGGCATAGCTTGAATGACGCCTTGGGCACTTGGGCGTATACGTGTTTTTTCTTTTTTTCAAGTATTTTTCCCATAAATTATAACGCAACACTTTTATGTTGATAGGATGTTGTTAGGTCATTTTATAGCACACACCACAGTTGTATTGTTCTTTTCAAAGCCTGTTTTCTGATAAAACTTTAACTTCATTGTTAAACATAAAATTTTTAATTCTTAACACTAAATGTTTGAAACGTTAAACGAAGTCACTTAAGGCACTGTTTTTAAGGGCCCACGCCCAAGTACCTACTCTAAAGGTTCTTGAACTTGAAAACCTTCCTTCAGGCTAAACTCCAAATGGTGCTAAATAGAAACACTCCCACATATCGTTCAACATAAACAACAGCTAAATGCCCCAACCATCCGTCATCGTCATCGTTAAAGGAACTCAACACAAACATTTACCTATCGCGCGCAGAGTGCGATTTGCGAGTACAGTTTAATTCCTTTTTGCAATCATAAATCAGCGAATCCAGGAAGATTAAATGAAAAATGATAATTGCCATTCCTCTCCTCAATTCTCATAAAAGAACAAAAAAGATCTAAAAAATTAAAAACAAACAAAAATAGTTTCCATCCTTGCAATCCCGAGTCGTGAAGGCATCCACACAGAGTTCATCTTCATTCCAAATGCCCCTGTCCGACAAAATGTTGTTGCAACTTGCAAATCGTCGTCGCGGTCGGTTGTTCGTGTAGAGACAGAGAGTCATTTTCTTAGAATTGAACAATTTCTTGATTTGTTTGTCTGCTTCCTATGTGCAACAATGTGTTTGAGAGTTCGCGCGTTCGAGTTCTCGCTTTTCGAGTGTGTGGAGAATGGACGTTCTGCTGGATGGATGAGCTCTCAAGCGCCCAAGGCCAAACGAAGTGAACTCTCCATTGTCAAAGTCTGTCGAACGCATTGCTGAAGCATGGGGGAGGAATGAAGAGAAAGAAAAGACAAGGCGAGCCAAGATTTCCATTATGTATAGTTGACATGGTAAATGGATTTCAATTGTGGCGTCATGTTATGTATATTTTCGTTCGTTGTGTCAAACACAATGGACGACGTGCTTAAGTTACAGTAACTACTGGCGACAAATGGAACACATCAAAATCCCACTGCCACTGGCTGCACCAGTTTATTGCTTTGGCATGGACTTAAACAACAAACACACGCTAATGAAGATGGACAGAAATGAGGAAACAAGGGGGACGGCGAGTGTGAACTGAATGACTAGCGAGAGAGGGAGAGTCAAAACACTGCGGCACTTGCATTTCCTTTTCGATACGGTTGATTGGTTAAAAGGGGAACGAACGAAAATGTGGTTAGCGTCTAAGTTCTTAGGCTGAAGCTGAAGACGGATGGAAAACTCCATTTTTATTGTTGAGTAAATCTCAGTAAACAACGAATTGTGCAATGAACTCTATTTGCAAGGTCGACAAAAGGTGAAAAGAACTTAAACGTAAGTCAAGCTGAAGGAATGTTTGACGAAATGTGTACGACATGGAAGTGCTGAGGAATAAGAAGACAGACGGGAAAAGGGGGGATATGATGAGTTCAAAACACTAAACTCACTTTCAGTGAGTTGATTTTGTTTGTCAAACTGTTTACTGCGACTTTGAAGTAGGTACATTTTTACTGCGACAATTTTATACTGCTGTTTATTTTTGTTGTTTTTGGTTAATGCAACAAGCAAAAGATTCTGATCATAATTGCGTAGAATATGAATGAATCTTATGAAAATGAATTGTATGAAGTGAGCTGTCAAAGTCTATATTACAGCGGTTACTTGAACGAAAATAGTGTTGCCAGATCGGTTTTCTATTGAACAAAAAAAGGATTTCACAAAAAAATTGGTCAAAGTCAAATTTGCATTTATTTTTGATTTTGAGTTGTTTAAGACTAAGACTTTTTTCCAGCATAGGATATTTTCATATATGGGCATATTTTTGCTGTGTGAACAAAGCCTTAGCTAGCCGCTGTGCAGTTTATCAACTGTCAACATGACAAGAGGTGTTCATTCTGTCAAAATTCGGTCATTCGTTTGTGTTTTTGACTTTTGTGTTTTCACTTCTGCAATTAGTTTTTTTAAGGCCTATTTTTTGTTAGGACGGGAAAGTACTTAAGGGGTTTTGAATGCTTCTTATATAACAAAACTTAGTTCGTATTTCTTAATATTGCAGTTACTGGAAAGGACAGCGCTTGTAAGATAATTCCACGTTCACGCTGTGCGGCTAAAAAAAGGAATCTCTGTACTTTGCATTCAGACCGGAGTTGGGTTAAACGAATGAAAACTTTAAGACGGGGAATTCAACTGGCATATTCATGAAAGTATCATGAGACATCAAGTCAGTGTTGAAGCGACGTAAAGAAACGCACTGTTTTTAATACCTTGCTATGTAGGGTCCAAGCCACACTACTGAAGCACTCGAACAGACGTGAGGATTGTATTCAAGCTTTGTGGTAAATTGACTAAAAATGCCTGTCAATTGCTAGTGAAGTACGGAGGTACGTTAAATCGGCTTCACTCCTGAGGATATAAGACCAAGGGTACTTGAAAAAAACATGGTACGAAATTCGACCGACAGGCGTTGACGGTCGCCGAGTCCGCTGACAGCAACATTACAACCACTTAACATATATTTTTTTTTAATTTTTTGAAAAATCTATTTTCTTACATAAAAATCTTATGCAAATCCGTCGGGGACTCACTACTATTGTACCAGTGGAGAGTGTTTGGAATGTTCGGGCAGTGCGGTTGATAGGTTTTACAGCGGTTGTTAGACCGATACTTGTTTACGTATCCATTCTGTGGTGGCTCGCTCTCAGCAAAGCTTACATAGTAAACAAGCTTACAAAGGTGCAGAGAAATGCTTGCGTAGGGACAACAGAGCCAATTAGGTCCTGCCCAACAGATGCACTTAACGTCATCCTGGACCTTTTTCCGGTTGACCTCTTTATCAGGTGTCCTGAAGTATCTTGAGACTCAAAGAAATAGGCATCTGGAAAGTCAGATCCTACGGGCACTGCAACCAATACCATCGGACACCCTATCTACAATCACCGATTACTGCATCCCCATCCTAAACACCTCACAGAAGTTTAAAGTCTTGTTTCCGTCAAGAAACGACTGGGAGCAAGGCGATGTGACGAAAGACTTCGACACAACTATCTTCACGGATGTAGGTGTAGGTGTCTTCTGTAAATCTCTTAATATTTCAAAATCTTATCGACTTCCCGATTTTGCCAGTGTATTCCTGGCAAAATTGTTAGCGATAAGGGAAGCTTGTATAGCCCTTAAAAATACTCGACAAAACCAAAATGTAGCTATACTAACAGACAGTCAGGCAGCTATTAAAGCCATTGATTCAGCTTTATCATCCTCTAAACTGGTCCAGCAATGCAAACAGGCCCTCAAGGAACTTGATATGAGCTTCTCTCTAATCTTGATACCGGGCCATAGGGGTTATGAGGGAAATGAGTAGGCAGATGATCTAGCTGTGAGAGGATCAGCCCTTCACTCCTCTTGGAGTTGTAAAGTGCAATATCCTGATCAGAAGCTAATCATTAGTGGAATAGTCTAACGAGTTGCGTTATATCTAGGAAAATCTGGCCCGCCTATAACAAACCCAAATCAATCAATTTAATTTCCAAACCAAGACATGACATAGCCAGGATTGTTGCTACCTGCACAGGGCATTGGCCCATAGGGGAGCATGCGGCAAAGCTGGGTATACCACTTATTTCCTTCTGCCGTAGCTGTGAGGACCAGAGTGAAAAGGAAACGGTCTAATACTTTCTCTGCCATTGCCCGGCTTGGCTAGGAAAAAAGCACTCCACTTATGTAAAGAATTCTTCAACGGTATTGAGGAACTCTCAGAATGTAAGATCAAAGACATGATCTCATACCTCAATAACACAAATTGGCTTTAACGCTCCCCCTTTTTTCTCTCCTAAACTAGATGGCACTATGAGACAATAGGCCGTAGTGTAGGGAGATTAATACTACAGTATGTAAAGGATTGTACGTGCGAAATATAGATCCTTCCTAACCCATCCAAATCTTTTTAGAATCTCATGAGGTAGTTTCAAAACGGCGCACTTAGCGCTAATTATGTTCTACACGGTAGTAGGACAGCCATTTCTACCTACTTACCTACTTGATAGGTTTTAAGTATTTTGCACAAAATGGACCGAGCCGTTCATGAGATATGGCCAGGGTAGCGGGTAGTGGGGTAGCGGGGCAGAGGGTTGCGGGTTGACGTGTAGCGATTATCGGAATAGGGTTAGTAGGTAGCAGGTACCGGCGGTAGCTTGTAGAAGAAGTGGGTAGTGGGGTAGCTGGTACCGGGGTAGCGTTCAGCGGGTAGCGTCTATAGGGTAGCGGGGTACAAAATTTAACGTCTTTTATTTATCGATTGAGGCAGTACGAAGTCTGCTGGGTCAGCTAGTCTTTGAAATTTTTATATCACTTACGGTTCAGGTTCAATAATGAATCAACTGAAAACATTGCTTACCTGCAAGAAAAAGAAAAAAAACACATCTGTGAAAATGATGGCAATTTAAAATGTTTAAAAATTGTAAGTAAAAATATTTAGCACATTATTGAAAACAAACTTTCCAATTTCTTGCGTTAGCAAGTTAAACACACTCAGTTTTATTTCAAGGAAATATCACTTATGAGATGATTTGAACCTGGCAACACCTAAGCTTAACCTTCTCCTCTGATTTGCGTTCATGAAAACACAACAAAAAAAACAACTTTTTCAAACCAAAAGAAAGAAAACTAACCAATACCCAGGTTTAAGCACTGAACATATAATTTTGTGCATATAATTTTATTATATTTGGCGCCAATTTGGCCGCCACCAACCAGCCCCAGCAACATTATTGACCAATTTTCATCATTTTCAATACCACACCAATTTTATCTATATTTTGTTGTTGCCTCTCTCGGCGATATTGACAGCCCTCTCACTTTGCCAAAAATTAACATCTTAACAACTTCATTTTCGAATTCGAAGAAAGACATTCGATTCCCGCCTACCATTTATGTCCAAATTACCACGTTTTGGACATAATACGTCTGTATGTCTTAAAGGACTACAAACGAAATAAAGAATTACCCTAAAAACCGTTACAATTTCCTCAAAACAACATCTATAATTTCTCAATTCCACCGCTCTCATATACCACAGATAGCTGATAACTACTTCTTGCAAGGTGCACATTTCCCTTCATAATTTTTTTGTGTTTTCCATTTTTCCCCGAATACAATTGGTCACACAATTTTCCTCATCAAATTCGATTCACTTCTTGCAAAAGCTGGAAAATTATACCCGTTAGAGTTTTTTTTCTTCTTCTTCTTTCCAATTCGGTGTTTTTGCTTTCATATTGCACTAGAGACAACAGCGGACTTCCTATTGTGATCCTACCTGCCGGCCATATGTCGTAATAATTTTCATAATTTGTTTTTTTTTTTTTTTTTTGAAAATGAAACAACAACCGTTCCACTGTGTGATTTTTGTTGTGGTGGTTCACTGCCTACAACAATGCTTTATGTCTCTTTTTTTTGTGTTTTATTGTTGCTAATGGTGACGACCTAGCTAGCAGCGGTGTGGAAGTTTGTGGTGATGGTAATGATGGGCATATGGTAATTCTCCCGGCCCGGTGTGTATCAAAACTGCTGGCCGAGGAGGAGGACACAAAAAAAAAAAAAAAACGGTGAAAACTCCGATAATTTTCCACCTTCTTGCTCATGAAATATCTATTAGTATCTCGATATGTAAGTAGTTGCAACTTGTCCATTGGAAAACGCTTTACCTGTGTACAGTTTTTCTACTAAAAACGCAAGCAACAGTCTGGGCCAGTAGATTTATTCTGGTTAAATTTCATCAGAGATTTCTTTGACATTTTAATTGACATTACAACCGTTATAGTATAGTATAGTATAGTATAGTATATTAATTTTGATTTAAATGCAGATTACATTATTTTAGAACAATAAAATAAAAATAAGTAATTAATAACTAATCGAAATAATAATGACATTTTGTATTTTTTATACAATAAAGTACTAAAAATAGAATTAAATGCCACTTCAATAGGCCTAATAAATTCAAAAGATTATTGAGGGTGGGGTGACCCAAAGTAGAAATTAATGAATTCAATTAATAATCAATACAAATCAATAAAAATACAAATAAAAGTACATTTCCAAAAATTGATTTTTAAGAACAAGAAAGAAGTACATAGTGTTTTAGAACCAAATATTCCGAAAAAAAAATTTAAAAGAAAAAAGAAAAAAAAAGCTGATCTAAATGAAATAGTAATAAACTCTATCAAACCAAAATATCAGTAAAGAATGATTCAATATTAGCATAGTCAAAATTAAAAAGTCATTGTTTTATGCGTTTTAAAAACATTCCAGAAATTGTTATGCATCTTATGGACTGGGGAAGTTTATTAAATAGACGAAATGAAAACACAGAACAAAAGTTACGGAAAGCCGTGGTGCGAAAATCTGGTACAGTAACGACGTTCAAAAACTTACCTCGAAGATTATAGTTAGAAACAAGTCTAAAATTAAGATTTCCTGACCTCCTAAAAAATGTTTTCAATACCTTAAAGAAGTATAAACGTCTAACAGGAAGTATCTTAAGAGTAGCAAAAAGTTCAAAACTTGGATGGCGACGGTGTTTTCTACAAATTTTTCTAACAACAGCTTTCTGGAGTATAAGAAGAGGTTGAATTTTATTCTGATAAGCCCCTCCCCAACAAGAAATTGCATACTGTAACTTAGAATGGAAGATCCCATAGTAAATTGTTGTGAGGAGCTTAGAAGAACAAACATTACTAAGATAAAAAAAATGTCTTAATGTCCAGTTGAAATAGTTTCTTAGATACTCCGTATGACATGAGAAGTTGATCTTCGAGTCGATATGAAGGCCTAAGTATTTAAAGTTATCAACTTTTTCTACCACAAAACAATTAGCACTGCAACTTTCACTTTTATTAAATGTATATCCACTTGCACATGATGTACACCTGTTTATCATGAACCTTTGGCAATCGCTCGCATGGTACATAACATCAGTTTCAAAAATATTTATCGAAGACAGATTGAAAAACATAATTTTTGTTTTAGGGCTTATAATTAACTTGTGTTCATTGAACCAAGCTCTCAATAAATCTAGATCCCAGTTTATATCAGCAACTAGATTTAACGCACTTTTAGAGCCATAAGTACATCCAATATCATCTGCAAACGCAGTAAGAGTGCTTTTAAAATCCATTTTGAACAAAGAGTTGATATAAACTAAGAATAGAATCGGTCCCAGAACCGAGCCCTGAGGCACTCCTATGTTAAATGAGACAGTACTACTTCTTGTGTTGTCTATTTTAACTCTCTGTGATCTATTAAGAAGATATGATCCGAACCATTCCAACATAAAGCTACGAAACCCAGCATTTTCAAGTTTTCTCAATAATATCTTGTGGTTGACCATATCAAAGGCTTTTGTAATGTCTATAAATAAACCACATGTATACTTTTTCTCATCAAGATTAGAAAAAATCCGAGAGCAAAATTCTAAAAGAGCATCTTCTGTGGACTTTCCTTTTTGAAACCCAAATTGAACTGAACTAAAAAAATTTATATTCCTTAAATAGCTTACTATCCTCTCTTTGACAATTTTCTCAAAAACTTTACCAACTGTTGGCAAAAGAGATATAGGCCTATAATTGGTCATCTCATCCATCGCACCTTTTTTAAAAAGAGGCACGACATCTGCACATTTGAGTTCATCTGGAAACACCCCCGAATAAATGCTATTATTAAACAGATGTGCCAAAATATCCACTAAGAAAAATGCTATCTTTTTAATGACGAGGTTAGAGATGCCATCAACCCCACAAGCATTCGAATTTTTGAGACTACCTATAGATTTAAAAATTTCTGAAGCCGTTATTGGTTCAAAAGCAAAATTATTTGAATATGATAATTCAAAACAATCGAAATGTGAAGAGCAAATGGAGCAAGTTGAATTAACGATACTGTATTTGAATTACTAGCAATTGAAGTAAAAATAGTTGTTAAACGCTTCAGCAATATCAAAATTGTCTGTTCACAGTGATCAACCCCACTTCGAATAACAGTAGGCTTTTTTTGAAAAAGAAGGCTTGTTAAGGATATTATTAACAACTTTCCATTCATCTTTTAAATTTCCTTTAGCTGAGTTTAGTTGTGTACGATAATAGTTCTCACGACAGACTGGTATTTTCTTTTTTAATTCCGAGCATAGTCTTTTATATCTATTGTTTAAGTAACTGTTTGAGGGATTTCGAGAACTTTGAATTTTAATTTTAAGTTTATTTTTAATTTTAACTTTATTAAGTAACTGTTTAGAAATCCAAGGCTTAAGTCTTATATTTGATTTTTTTAAACGGATGGTGTAGTAACTGTTTTCAATGTGTTCTTTTAATTTCTTAATAAAAATCAAATATGATCTGGAAGCATCACTTTCAATAAAAACATCTTCCCAAAATTCATAAAAGAGATCAGTTTTAAGTTTCTCAAAATTTATTTTTGTTTTAATTTTGTCAGTGCTAGGAGAATGTAAAACCTTTTTTGGTTTTACCCTGTTTACCAAGAGGACTGTCATGGCGTGATCAGTAATCATAAAATCAATTACGCATTGTTCAAAAGGGCAAATAATTTAATGGTCGAAATTCATAAGCGGATGGCAAGATTTTGACGGATTAAAACCCTTATATTTTCTAGATTGATTTTCGGGGCAATCTGATTTGCGAACCGAGTAGCAACTCGGTTTGCATAACAACCAACTCGAGTTAACTTGGATTGCAAAATTTACGGTTCGGCAGTCGGCACATCATTAACTAAAATATTTCAAACCGAACCCGTAAGATCTTTTGGACAATACTAATTGATCTCACGTAAACTTGACTCTTTTTCCACCAAACTATACTACTAGATATTTTTAACATAGGGGCGCCGATGCTATGCTTGTCTATGGCGCCCTCAACGTTTAATCCGCCACTGGGTGAGACAATGAGTTGGTCGAAGTGTCGTTGCCGTTCAAGTGTCCGTAGCAAACGATCTAGCGGCGGCGGCGTTCTCGAGAATTGGACAGAATTGAAAGATATGGAATGGGCAACATCTGGTTTCAAAAGGATGATGTCACAAGCCACACAGCATACCTTTCAATCGATTTATTGCATGGCAATGGGCCAGTCGAGTGGTCACCTCGTTCGAGCGATTTAACACATTTAGACAATTTTTTCGAAGTTAAGTTTACTCCGGTGCGTTGGCTGCTAAGCAGAACGTCATGGGTTCGAGTCCTACTCGTGCCCATCGTTTTTATTTCATCATTCACGGCCACGGCCTCTTGCGAAGAACTGACACAACTTCCAAGAGTATCAATCTGTCATGAAAAAGTATTTCTCAACTTTGCCGTTCGGAATCGGCGTTAAATTGCAGGTCGCCTCAATTCTTCACACGAACCCAAAGAATTTTTGAAGAGCGTAAGCCACTTAGGCCTTGGCTCTTCAAGAGCTGTCGCGCCACTCAATTTATTTTTTTTTGCAGTTTAGTCATTGAGTTGGGCCAATAAGCGACAACGACGTTGGAAGAGCTCAGACCCACCATTGAACCCGAAATAGCCACTGTTTCTGTCATCGAAAATCTGGTTCACCGACTGCTACCCCGCGGTGGTCACGTTATTAACGAAGTAAAGTTCCAGTTTTTCAATGATCTGTGAGAACGTGTCTATAGTTTGAAATTCAAGAAAGCAAAGTGACTCAAATCAATCGAACCGAAGTGTATTGCTACACTAGCCAAAGTGGACCAATTCTACTCTCCTGGCCCACCATCACTCTATCAGTTTTTCATTACAGCAACATGAGAGAATATTAACGTCCAACAAAAATAATCGAAGTCTAGATTTCACCTGCATCCGTATTACGTGGTTTTTTTTTTTTTTTGTTTTGTTTTTTAATAACGTCTCGGTGGAAGAGCGCTTCCTTTTGTTGCCAAATGAGAACATGGAATCCATAAACAAAGTAGCTTATTGTTACCCATCTGGTTTTCTTTTTCTGTTTCCGGTAAAAAATTTGCTTT
The DNA here is from genome assembly GCA_920937365.1 of Sphaerophoria rueppellii. NCBI lineage: Eukaryota > Metazoa > Arthropoda > Insecta > Diptera > Syrphidae > Sphaerophoria > Sphaerophoria rueppellii. The sequence goes on from CAKKXW010000001.1 coordinate 94,684,831, forward strand.
CAATAAAGCAAACTCAGAAAATATGACGCTTCGCGTGACAGCACCCCAACAATATACCAAATTGATACAAAATTATAGTTTTCTGCTTTTTGTAATTGTAAAACAATTGTTGTGATTCATTGTTGATTGTCGATGTTGATGCAACAACACGAATGAGTTCACAATCATTATGCCAGGTCGTTGCAGTGCCAATGCCAAGAAGAGCCAACACTCTTGGAATTTGAATTTCGTTTCCTTCCCGTTTTGTCGTGTCTTGTGTTTCTGTTTGTTATGCAAGAAGCGCAGGAACACCCAGACACAGTTATTTAGTTCAAAAATTAGTGTCGACTAGTAAATTGCTTGTAAAATTGATAATTTTTATATCCTCATGGTTGTGCTGTTTTTGTTTCAAAGTAAATTGGAATTTGTTTAGAGTGCCAACTGAAATTTCACTTTTACTTTCTTTGAGACGTAATTTGCAAATAATACGACAGGCGGCGCGGCGGCAGCGACTAAGGTTGGTTCAGAATTAATTGCTGGTTTCCGGATGTTCAAGTCAGCAAGTGACGAAGTCAAATCACTCAGGGAAGATTGTTTTTTCGAATATGGAAATTACAGTGGACAGTAAGTACGGTGATTAAGTGAAATTATTTGGCATTGGGAGCAGCCATTGAGCCAACATTTTTTTTGAAGGTAATGACTTCCCCGTGAAAGCTTGACATAACAAGGAAAAATTTAACTTTCAAAAACTATATGTGTTGTTGTTGAACTTGGGTGGGCCAGATACAGAACACTTAAGAGAATTTGACAAATTTCAACAATTTTCCTAGAACCTCTTTTGTGATCATCAGAGAATGTCCAACACATTTAACGATCCACAAAAATGTAAATACAGCCTAATAGAATTTCAACATCAATATTATCATTGGCCCAAATGGCAATGGACCCATAAAACCTCTTTCGAAACATATAGCTTTGACAAGTGGCCGAAAAAGAAAAATTCCATTTGAACCGTGACAGAAGTGCATCCGATTGGAATTAGATAATGCGTTTTTTATCGCTTTGCTCTTCTGCGTCGTGTCGTTTTTGTTTGTCTTTTTTATTCGATGCGATGCACGCAGCGTTTTGAGTTCACAATGACTGCATTTATTATTTGATGTGTTTGCTTGTTCCTCCCGTCTTAGTTTTCCCTTCAGCAGATAGTGACATTTAATGTCAACTTTCAGACGGTTATCACTTCGAAATCGAGTTTATTTAGACAAGAGCAAATAAACAAGCTGTGGATCTGTGGGTTCGTTTTCAGTTCTATAGATTCAAGATAATGGAATTAAAGAACATTCGAAATTTGACAAATAGACAATTGGATAGAGAATCTAGGACGGAGATTTAATGAGTTTTTTTTTTCGAGAGTTTAGAAATTCTCTTAAAGATTGTCTGGAAGTTTGACATGTGAAACTCATGAGAACCTTTCAAGACAAATAATATCAAGCAATTTTGTTTTCATAAAGAAAGAAGTAGCCTTGAGGAAATTGCGATGAGTATCGTGGTATCATCAGTACTGCCAGTACATCTCCAAAAAAGTGTTGATTAATAATTTGTTGTAAGATCAATTATTGTGAGGAAGGAAACACGATAAGGGTACGATGGACCTCTTTAATTGTGTCGAAAACATTTAAAACGTTTTGCAATAAGGACTTGCCAACTTTTTCTCTGAAAATAAATCGCATGCCATATGAGATATTCCAAAAAACGGATAATCGGCTTAAAGTAATGGGTTATCCGTTTTGCAGTTTCAAAAGTACAGGGCTGGAATTCGACATCTGTCAAACTTTGTGGTTAAACCAATTTTTTTATTAGTTGAAAGTCCGACATTTACGAATGTTAATCGATTAAATAACATACAAATTATTAAAACCTACGACAAAAATGGTGATTCTGCCACAGCCACATATCGTGCTTTAAGAGGAGATTATGGTTTACATAATCGTCCAACGATGATAGCCAACAATTCCGTGAACCCGACCTAGAAGAAGTGAAAACCGCAATAACACGGCTGAAATCCAACAAAGCCGCTGGAGTTGATGGACTAGCTGCTGACTTGTTCAAAGCAGCAGGCGACGAGATAGATAGGAGCATGCACCAAATCATCTGTATGATATGGTCAGAGGAATGCATGCCCGATGAATGGAACCTCAGCATTGTTTGCCCGATCCTGAAAAAGGGAGATCCTCTAAACTGCGCCAACTACAGAGGAATAAGTCTACTAAACATCGCCTACAAGATCCTCTCTGCCGTAATATGTGAACGTCTGAAGCCTTTCGTCAACAATCTGATTGGTCCTTATCAATGTGGCTTCAGGCCAGGAAAGTCAACCATCGACCAAATTTTCACGTTGCGGCAGATCCTGGAAAAGACCTATGAACTCCAAATCGATACCCACCACCTTTTCATCGATTTTAAGGCCGCGTATGACAGCATCTACAGAGACGAACTGTACAAAGCTATGTCTAGTTTTGGCGTCCTGCAAAATGACGATGGAGAACTCACGCTGCCCCATCAAGGTTGGCAACGAGCTTACGGAATCTTTTGACGTCAAAAAAGGATTCAGACAAGGCGATGCACTGTCATGCGATTTCTTTAACATCGTTCTTGAGAAGATAGTGCAGAACTCCAACGTCAACACCAGAGGCACTATCTTCCAAAAATCTGTTCAACTTCTCGCGTACGCCGATGATATTGATGTAATGGGAAGAACACAGCGTGATGACAATGACATCTTTGTGAGAATTGAGACAGAAGCGGCAAAAGTGGGTTTAGCGGTAAATGAGGGAAAAACGAAGTATATGCTGTCTTCGAGGAAGGACACCCAACACCGACGGCTCGGGCAGAACGTCACAATAGACGCATACAACTTCGAGGTAGTAGAGGAGTTTGTCTACCTAGGCTAGGGCAATAACACCAGCGCCGAGATCAGATCAAGAATAACTCTTGCTAATCGCTGTTTCTTTGGGCTTAGAAAGCAATTGAGTGGAAAAGCCCTCTCTCGAGCAACTAAGGTAAAATTGTACAACACACTCATCATCCCAGTCCTGCTGTATGGTGCAGAAGCATGGACCCTGACAAAATCGGATGAAAGTGCCTTAGGCTGTTTGGAGAGGAAAGTTCTTCGGGTCATCTTTGGCCACGTGTGCATTGAAGGGGAATGGCGAAGAAGATATAACAGCGAACTTTACGGGTTGTACAATGACATGGATCTAGCCAGAAGGGTCAAGGTCCAGAGACTCAGATGGCTCGGTCATTTAGAGCGAATGGACACCAATGCTCCGGCCCGGAAAGCCTTCGACACTATACCCGAGGGACGTAGGAGGAGAGGAAGACTGTGACTCAGGTGGCGCGCTCAAGTGGAAGAGGACTTCAACCAACTTGGAGTGCAAAACTGGAGACGACTAACTAAGGACCGAGCTAGCTGGCGGACACTGTTGATTGAGGCCCAAGTCCACAACGGACTGTAGCACCACCTTTAGTTAGTAAGTAATCGTCCAACTACGCAAGCAATTGGCAAAATTTAGAAGAAATTTGAAGTGACGAGATTGGTTAGAGATATTCAGCCCTATCGTCGTATACGTTCGGAGAAACTTACGTTCGTTGAAAAGTTCCAATCGTAAAATTTATTTTGTTAATGGTATTCGTTTTGTAGAGTATATATATAAACGTATAATAACGCATGTCAGTCGACAAATGTTCCGACACAGTTAAGCTGTCGGAACAATCGGAGACGCATAAAAAAAATAATCGCTATGCATATGTCGAATTTTTGCATTTCGCCGCATGAAATCGTGATGGGTTTAGAATTTCAACAAAAATTTGAATTTTTTTCTGAGGTATGTACAATATTACAATCGGAACCGTGTGATTGGACCTTACTTCTTCGAAAACGACGATGGGACGACTGTCACCGTCAATTTGGAGCGTTATGGTCATATGATAACCGACTTTTTTGCCTTCTATTGAAAAGTACGACTTGGAGAGTATGTGGTTTCCACAAGACGGTGTGACATGCCACACAACTCAAGCAAATATGGGTTTATTGCGAGAGACATTTCCTGGCCGCGTTATTTTTCGTCGTGGCGATATCAACTGACCACCAAGATCATGCCATTTGACACTGTTGGATTGTTTTAGTTAAGCAACGCGAAAGACCGTGTTTATGCAGATAAACCTTTAACTCTTGTGCACCTAAAAACCAACATTCGTCATGTTATGGCTGAGATTCCCCACAATATGTGTCAAAGAGTCGTCAAAAATTGCCTCAAAAGAATCGATATGCTTGCAACAATTCGCGTGGTGGTCATTTGGACCCAATTTTCGTCGACTGGACAACATGTCTCGGCCAAAAATGCCTCTTTTTCGCGTGTCGTCCAAGTCCATATCATCCATTTTTTTTTTTTTTTTTTTTTTGATATAGTATTTCAACCCACTTCAGGGGTTTTTGTACCCTTACTAGCTGACCCTGCAGACTTCGTACTGCTTCAATCGATAAATAAAAGTTCTAGGCTACTACTCTACCCGCTACTCTCTACCCGTTAACCCACTACCCTTTACCCGCTACCTACTTTGCGCTACCACAGTAACCGATACCCGCTATGTCTACCCATACCCGCTACACCGTTACCCCGCTTACCACTACCCATTACCCACAACCCGTCACGCCGCTTCCCATTGCCCACAACCCATCATACCGCTAACCGTTACCCGCTTACCACTATCCCACCACCCCACTACCATTACCAACCTCTACCCCGTATTAGCATGGCACTGTTCACAATAGTAAGCTTAAATGTCACTATCACTACTGTGATCATTAAGAAGTGGCTCTTAAAAAGTAGGGGTAAGTGTTAGGAAGTTGAAAACTAAGAATTGAATGTATTTCTTAATGCCACACCATACAATAATTATAATACAAAAAACTGCCAAAACTGTCACATTTCAGAGACCTAAATGTCAAAACATAACAAAAATTGTTGTTGTCTTATCGGCATTTCTTTTTGTGCCTTTTCTCACTTCTGTCATCTTGGTCTCTGAGAGATGCGCAATATAATACCTTATATTCTGTGTACTGTGCTCATACCTACACATTTAAAATTTCATCAAAATCGGTCAAGCCGTTTTGGAGGAATATGATCACTAAAACTGTGACAGAGACAATGAGTGCTTCAGGAGAGAAGGAAGGGATTGGAAATGAATTGTCAGTGTACATTGGTCTTGCATTCCTGAACACAACAATGATTGGAAAAGACAGAGTGTGGAAGAGAGTTCCACATTCGCGTAGTACCGCAAAAGGACGATTCTCTAAACTTGAGAGTACGTTCGAAGCGGGGCTCGAGGTTAAACTGATGGGCATTCCTAAAAGCGCGAGTATTGCAGTATTGCGGGCGAATTGTTTAAGGGAGGAATGCAACTGTGAATGAGCTAGTGAATAACATCCAAGAGGCTTGAGTATGTAGCTGGACTACCAACCCATAAATGGTAATTGTACTCAAATTTTTGGACGGATATAAGTCTTATAGATAGAAGCCAGATCCGAGTGGAAAAAATGTCTTGCACCGTCTTAAAAAGATCCAATCATCTTCCGGCATTTTTGGCAGCATCGCCTTATGTGCTCCTTCCACAAGAGGTGGATAATACCGATAATACCGAAATGTTCGGTCTCATTGATTGAAGTGCCACTCATGGACAGGGGCAAAGGGGCTTATCCCGCTTTAACGAAACAAGGCAGCATTGGGTTTTCGAATCATTAAACTCTACGCGGTTTTTTGTTTCCCATTGTACAATACTGTTCCAGTCAGAGTTTAATAAGCTTATCATATTTTTCCGTTGCATTTCCACATCCGAAGAGGAGGGAAATTAACAAGAAAAGCTTAGGGAGCTATCGTCAGCGAAACAATTTATTGTATTAGAAGTTACAGACAAGAGATCATTAATGAAAAGGCAAAAAGAGGGTCGGAGACAAAACGGAACCCTGAGGCACACCAGCATTGTAGGCTTCAGACTTCAAACCGTCTAACAAAAATTGTATTGAACGGTTGGAAAGAAAAATTCTAATGCAACGAAGAAGGGATTTATCGATACCGAAAGCACGCATTTTCGACTAAAGAGCAAGATGCCAGACTTTATCAAATACCTTTGAAATATCAAGTGCAACAATCTTACTTTCTCCAAAACGATGTAAAGTTTTGTTCCACTGTTCGGTGAGATAAACCATCAGATCACCAGTGGAGCTGTTGCTGTGAAAGCCGTACTGCCGGTCATTAAGAAGCTTTCGGTCTTCGAGATATTTCTTGAGATAACAGTTTATCAGCGTTTCAATGACCTTAGAAAGAACGGCAGTAGTTCTGTCGGTTTGTTGGTTTTGATTTTATTGAAAAATTCAATAGCTGTAAGTTTGCTTCACTTTCTCCAATTTAGTATAATTTTTGTATTTTACAACAACAACAAAAATAAGACAAATTACACATCTTTCCTTGTCCAAATGACAAGGGATAGGAAAAAACGCAAAGAAACAATTTTCTTCAGCAATTCCTTCAATTACCGTGCGTGTTAGTCTAGACAGGAAAAAGAACAACAATCCATCAAAAATGTCGTTCCAAAAATTAAGTCAAATCGAATGCTTCGTGGTAAAAAAAGACCAAAAAGACATAATTAATTCAAAACATCCCCCAAAACTCACCTATTTCCTGTTGACAACATTAACCTGGGTTGGTTTATGTAAAAAAAGAAAGAAAAATCTAACCAACCAGCAAAGGGTGCACCAAAAGCAATACGAATGATTATAAGGTAATTAGCCTTGTAGCCCACAAACTCAAACCCTATGGTTTATTTATTTTTGTCTGTCATTTTTGTTATGTAGGTGAAATTGCCGCGCCGTCTGGCTAAGTTTGGTTCAATATTCGGGTTTTTGTTCGGATTGTGTGCACAGAGCACCCACCATGAAAATTTAACAATCAAAGAAATTGGGTCGATTGGGCGCCAGTTTATTTGACGACAATTTTTCCCCCTTTTTCTTGCTGTAATCACAGGTGTTTGTGTTCATTTTTGTTGAATTTCATGTAATACCTTTTGTCCATTTAATTCATACAAACCAAAAAGAGGATCACTTTACATTCTCATGTGATCTTTTATAGTTGATACCAATGTAAATATTAAAATTACTTCAATCAATTTGTTCATGACAAAAGCACTTTTAATAATTGACGCCTGCCGAAATGAGGTCAATTTGTACATCACAATTGTTCATTTTGCAGCCCTGACAACACTTTTTTCAATAAATTTGACAAAATTCATCGAAGCGTGCTCTTTCATAAGTTAAATTACTACAGAAACTACGACAAAAATCTCTTCCATCTATCGGCTAATTGCTTTGCTCTTAATTCATTTCCCTTTCACAATTTTCTGCCCATTGTCCTAGGTTTTCTTTTTTTTTCCATTTTCCTGTATAAATTAAAGTGTATTCTGTTCATGCTAATTTCAGGCACAAGCTCTGACATCATTTGCAATCAAACATAATTCAAAACACAACAGAAAATTGTATAATTTGAGTTTAACAGAAAAAAATACAAACAATATAGATAGAAGAGACCAAGAGAGACTCGCTTCAATTTTGAATTTCTGTGCGTTGCTTTGTTTTTGTGTGTGTGTCACACTCTTCTAAATTGCTAACAACTTAAATCCCATCAAAAACATAAATTGCGTTTGAGCGAGAGACAAGGGACTGACAATCATCTAAACTGCACGCCAACGACCGCGAGACCAGTGCGGTGTTAAGTTAATCGACATAAAAAGCCATCATTTTTGTAAAAGGGAAGTGGCCATAAATTAGAATTAGAGCTAGAAAATTGCTTAACAAAGGAAAAACTTTAAACAGAACAAAAAAACAAAAAAGCAAAAACCAGAAGCAACAACTATCTCTTTATAGTTGGGTTGTTCGTTACCTACTCATATAAGATGATAGAACTAACCTAGCAAAAGAAACCGGAGCAGAGAACAGAGCAGACCCCCTTTTGTGTGCTAATAACTTGAACTCGATTGTAGTTCCATCTTAAGATATGAAGAGGAGATTTATGGTGACCAGAGATCTGTTTTCAGAGCAACTGAGAACTACTAGAAATTAAGTATTTAAAAATAAATATAAATAGAGTGGCGCGACAGCTCTTGAAGAGCCAAGGCCTAAGTGGCTTACTCTCATCAACAATTCTCTAGGTGCGTGTGAAGAATTGAGGGGACCTACAATTTTACGCCGATTCCGAACGGACAAGTTGAGAATTGCTTTTTCATGACAGATTGATACTCTTGGAAGTTTTGTCAGTTCTTCGCAAGAGGCAGTGTCCGTGAAAGATGAAATAAAAACTTTGGGCCCGGGTAGGATTCGAACCCACGACGTTCTGCTTAGCAGCCAACGCACCTAACCACTAAGCTACGGACACTACAGAAATTAAGTATTTGCTTATGGATTTTGAAGGACAGCATCATTTAGACAAGCGTATGATGCATCAATGCAAGGGTCGTAATGCGTAGCGTATACGTAGAAAGAAAGAGATAGATAGAGAGAGGGACAGAGATAAAAAGAGAGAGAGAGAGAGAGAGAGAAAGAGCGAGAGAGAGCGATAAAGAGTGAGAGGGACAGAGGAAAACAGTAGGTATTGGCAATGGCGACTAGGACTTTCACCTGGGATTCTCAAAAAAATGAGGGAGGCACAGATTGAGTCAAAAAATGAAAGTACCCAGAACAATCTAGTTGTGTCATGTAATTGCACAAATAGTTCGCGACAAATTGATGATTTTTATGGATTGTTTTGGTAAGTCTAAGGCCCGGTGCAAAAACGCGATTATTTCTCGCAGTGAAAGGGAAAGATTCAACCGTGGTCCCTTAATGCCGTGGTGATGGTGATGTGGATATGTTTTGTTTTTATTCTTAACATTTTCATTGAATACTGTTTTTATTCATTTTGTTATTTATTTTTTGTTTTTTTAACTTACACTTAACTTTATTTATTCGATCATAGAAACCATTGCTTACCTGAAAGAAAAAGAAGACGAAAAAAAAAATTAGTTAGCAAATTTTTCTCCGAAATTTAAAATAAAAAAAAATTTAAATAAACTGAAATTAATATTATTTTTAAAAAAATTAGTTAGCAAATTTTTCTCCGAAATTTAAAATAATAAAAAAAAATTTAAATAAACTGAAATTAATATTATTTTTAAAATAAGAAAAAAAATTTAAATAAACTGAAATTAATATTATTTTTAAAAAAATTAAATAGCAAATTTTTCTCCGAAATTTAAAATAATAAAAAAAAATTTATATAAACTGAAATTAATATTATTTAAAAAAAAAAATTTAAATAAACTGAAATTAATATTATTTTTAAAAAAATTAGTTAGCAAATTTTTCTCCGAAATTTAAATAAAAAAAAAATTAAATAAACTGAAATTAATATTATTTTTAAATTTTTAATTTTTGTTTTTTTTTTCATTTTTTTAAATTTATTTCTTAAGGTAACAATAATTTCAATTATACGGTATATAAGGTGAGGTCTTTGGATTTTTGAAAATCAACATACAATATTTTAAAATTTACTTATTTTTCTAAAAATCGAATGAATATATTATTCTGTAAAATTTTATTTGAAAAAAGAAAACATTTGACTACCTGACCCGACTACCCTTGTGTTTGCCTTTTTTTTTGTATTGTTGAAAATACACAAAAAATTAACAACGTGACTAATGTCACGTTTGGACAACTCTTTCGATTTTTCTATCATATAAAAGAGCAAACCTTATAAAAGTCTATATAATTAATTATTAACGCATGTTCTGTAGGTCTGAGAATAGGTTTATATCTTATTTTATATCACATTCAGTCCTCAATATTCACCGCATTCACCATTAATCCTTGTTTTAATAGCTGTACCTAACTTCTCACTCAGTTTCCGTTAAAATTTGGTCATTTATTTCCGTTTGTGCATTAGTCGCAGTAGTGACGTTTACAAGGATCTTCTTTGGGCCGTAATACAAATTTCAGCCATGCAGAATGCAAGAGCCAAAATAAACACTTAAAATCCAACAAGACAATATAGTAAGATCATGGAACGATTGCATCAAGAAGAATCAAAAGATTCACAAGTTGGGCGAAATTAACAAAGAAGATTAAAACAAAGCCTATTAGAGTAAATGAACTACAAAGCCGAAAGGGGCACCTCGATCATTTACTTCTCAGTCGTTCCTACGTATAGCATTCGAAAATGAGTCCGATGTTCAATATTATGCTCATTCAAAAGTCATAGTTGATGCTATTAGACAAGGAATACCTGCATTGCAAAGGTTTTATATTCAAAAATAAGCCAGTCGACGTGTATTGCGTTTCACAACCTGTAATTATTGATACACCACCTGAACCATTGAAGCATGGTTCTTGATTCGAATATGTTCTTGAACAATTCAGATCATATGATTCATGTTTTAAAAAAAAATCATTCTGAGCAACAGAAAAACAGAAATTCAATTCAACATTTAAAGTCAAAGGTCAAATTTAGCACAAAGTATCATCATTGCTGTCCTTACCAAACGACATACACATATTTTTGTAAATATTTTTTATTGGCGGCGAAGATGAACGCGTAGATGCACGTTGTGAATACAATAGCAATCAATTTATACACTAGAAATAATTCAAATTACTAAACATCGTATGTCAGGTCAGCTAGTATATATGCATATAAAAATCTAGTGCAATTTCGTTGAGAACTCACTACTTTTGTACCAGTGGAACGTTTGGCACCAAATTTTGAATGAATAATCGAAGAGTAGTGTAGATGGTTTATGACACCACATTTTTCCCATATAAATGCCCAGGATTAAAAATATTGCTATGGATTTTTTTTTAAATGTATAAAAAAAGCTGAGCTGTCGTTCCACTCTAATGATAAAAAACCGATCCATCCTATTAGATACAAACACTAGCTGACCCTGCGAACGCTGTTTTGCCATAATATATATAATCAAAATGATTTGAATATTTAAGTAATATCTTCTCCAAATTTGTTTAAATTGGTGGCAAAGCACCGGATACAGGGTATACCTAGTCATATGATGTATTGATAGATATTTTAGTTAGTTAGTTCGGCATCAAAAGCCAGACAAAGTATTTAGCTTCAGTAGCAATTGGTTTGAAATTGGCATTGGAAAAATTAATTACCTAAATAAAAATTTGAGTTTTCAAACCTGAAATAAAATATTTAACTTGCTGTTCCAACTATCGTCGCTTGTATGAGTTCATTAAAGAAATTTCAAAAAAAAAAATGTTTTAATACGTTTTTGGGATGGCTTAGTTCATATTTAGATAACATTTTTATTTAAAACTAGCGGACTGTTCTACCTTCGCGAGGGTATAATCGTACTCGCATCTCTTAAGTCATCAAATTTGTGGTGTAACGTGAAAATTATTTCATTAAGAGAAAAACAGATGATGGTACATCTTTTTACTGACATATGCTCACAATACAAGAAAAGACTTCACACTTAATTTCGAGCATTTATCAGCATAAAAGTCAGTACAAGGAGAAGTTGTTATAGTCAGATTTGAAAAAAAGCTTTACTACGAAATCTTGGTAGAAGAGTTCTGTGCAATGAAGTCGGACAAATTTTGACGAAGAAAATGAGCTAGAAATATGAAATTTGAAAACAATGGCAGTCGCTGGAGGTTTGAGACATAAATCTAAGGCTTTGAAGAAATCATTTATTTAAGGATAGCCGCCAGACATTCGTGTCCCACTTAACTCGTCAAAGTCAAAAGAATCATCGGAAACTTTAAAAAGTTAAATTCTCGCCTCGTTTCAACCTTTTCGACAACAAAAACTTTATTTTGTGGATCTTGTGAGTATAGACTAGACAACGAGTTAGATGATCTTATTCGGGAATTAGATGTATGGTTGGTCACCCTAACCATATCTTAGCATCCAACAGAAAAAGAACAAAAAAGAAAAACAACTTAAAGCAATGAGAAATGAATCAAATTCGTTTGCCATTTCACTATGCTCGAGGTCTTGTTGTTGTTATAAAGTATCAGAGATCGCACAAAGATGCAACAAAAAAAAATAAAGAAAAAAAAATCCAATGAAGATGAAGAGGTTCGTATTTAGGTCGGCCTTAGATTATTTCTTATTCGCTCTTCTTGTTGTTTTTGTTTTTTTTTTTTTTTTTCTGAACATTTTCAACAACCGCCATAATGTGATCTCATCTTCGATATCTCAATAAATGTATATGTTCCCTTGTGCGATAAAAATTGAAGACAAACCTATTCTCTAGCCTCCACATCACAGATAGGTACACTTTTGACTTTTGATTTTCGATTTATGTATCAAAATAGCAATAATTCATCTCGGGAGATCGTCGTCGCTATCGTCTTTGGTCGTGATGACTATTCCGCAGGCGTTTTTTTTTTTTGTTTGTTGCCTTTTTCCATGATTTTTGAAAACAAGAAAAACAATTTAAAAAGATAGCTTTGTACCTTAAGGTTCAATTTAGCAAGCGCTGCGCGTCTCTTAGGTCAATTATAATACTCCAAAGCAACAATCGAAATGATTCGAGCCTTCTCAGCAAGAAGTTTAATGTCTTTCTCTAGACGCGAAGGCATGCAAAATGCCTCAAAGACATACACCTGGGCCTTCCTTGTTGCAGTAATTGTATCGACCGACGTGCGACGACGCGACGCACTTTGCAGATGCTAAAAAAAACCTCTGCTGATGCGCCATCTGTTGTCGATGGATGGTGATCATCATCACATCACAACTCGGGTTGTTGATTTTTCCTTACAGATATCAAACTTGCGATCAAAAACCTCCTTTTTTTTGGCTACGATTACTTTAATGGATAGGGTAAGGTAGGTTGGCATTCGGCGTCATGTATCTCAACATACAGCAGACAGACACCATATCGCTTAAAAGGAGTTTTAAATTTCGCAATAGTGTGTTTAAAATAAATTAATCGTTTTTGATTTTTGGTGTAATTCGACGACGAATCGAAGCGCGGCAGTAACTGAAGGTAAGGTAAGTGGATTTAGTGATTTTTAGTGATTGCAACATGTTGCAATGCAGGTTGGTATAGGAGCACTCTCAAAGCTAACTGTCTTGGGTGAACAAAAAAAAAAACCAGATTCATATCAAAAGGTACTTTAAAATGACGATGATGGTTGAAACTTTTATTGTTAGCTTAATTGAAACGATTAAGAGATCTCTTTCAAATTCGACTTTTTTATGTTGACGCGATATTGTTGCTATTGATTTATAGCTCGTTACTTTTTCATTTGATAGTTATCAGCATCATCACGTCATGAGAGTGATGGTCTGAGTTCGGGCTGTTGTTGTTGTTCATTTTTGAGGAAAGGAAAATTTACAACATTTATTTTCAATGATGACGCTGTGAGGTGTTAACAAAAACTAACACCTTCGAAATCTAATTTATGTGTTTCCCTTGAAAAAATAATGATACCAATTTGATCAAAATGTTGCTTAGGAGTAGCCTTTGTTTTAGAATAATACTGAAGTAGATTAATGAGTGATTGGGGATATGTTTTTTGTCTGTTTTGAAATTTTGAATAATGAGGTGGTCCAATCAGAGTGGGCACATGGTCATCTGTCATTTATTTGTTCTGTCTTTTTTGCTGGTTTGTGGGTGAATAAAAAAACAAAAAATCAATGAAAGGTTTGGGGCTATTTATTATAATACTTGAATAGGAGTTTTTTTGTGTAATTTTTGGGAAGTTAAAAATGTATTGTTATGTTTGAAAGGCAACACCGAATGTTTCGGAGCTAAGGTTTGCAAGGTTTTACAGGTTCCAATTATATCAATTATTGATTATTGATTTCAGCTCTCCGAAGCCGGGCGTTCAATTTACATTGTCGACTTTGTCATGTAGCCGCCATTTTGTTTTAACATTTTCACGTCCAACTCTTCTATTTTTGCTTCTGGACTGAAATTTTCTATAACAAAGTGAGAGAAAATTTTGTTTTCTACAGAAAAATGCTTTATAATTTTTGTGATAAACTCAACCATTCTCGAGTTATGAAGCAATTTGTCAAACTTAAAATTGACATTTTCAGGTATATGGATCTGAATGATTCGGGCTTGCTTCTCTTTGAAAAAAAAACCTGTTTAATTAAAAAAGTGGGTTTGAAAGCTATTATCGGATTCTGCTGCCCAAAATATAAACCGAAAGGAGAAAAATCACAGCTTCAAGGCGGCCAATCGACAGCTCCCATTCAGTTGTGGGTCGTGCGTTGAGTTGACTGTCCGGTCACATAAGGAAAATACAGTTCCGAACCACAAACAAGCCACGTATACGGACGGGATTAATGATGACGACCCACGAGAACGATTTAAGGACAACGAACGTTAGGTCCCTTAATGGACCACGAGCAGCCGAACACTTAGCGGAAGCTCTAGACTGCTTTACAGCAGATATAATCTCTATTCGATAAATGCGACGGAATGGTCCGGGCCTACGAAGAACTTCGATATTTACCACGACGACTGCTAACAGGAATAAAATCAGCGTCTATTTGGATTTGGATTTGTAGTTGGAGCTCCACTCAAGAGGAAGGTCTTGAGTTTCGACTCGGTGAATGAGTGCATCATCACAAACCAAATCAAGGCTAAATTCACCAACATAAAGCCAATCTGCGCTCACGCCTCCTCTGAGGAGTTGGACACCAAAAAAAGGTTCTACGAGCACTTTGGAGATTGGAGAATAAGCGGACGACATGGCCTACCCGACATCACCTCAGGTAACGGATTTAGGCTGATCGACTTTGCTGCGGGGTGTGACGTGATGGTAGCAAGTACGCGATTCCCACAATCCACAAGGGGACATGGAAATCTCCTAATCAATTATTGATTGATTGATCACATTGTGATTGACGCACGATACTTCTCTAGCATGCAAGGTGTCCGCACTTTTCAAGGTGCCAACATCGACCCGGACCACCTACCTTGTTGTAGTCAAGGTACGAATGCGGATATCTCAATCAAGACACGTGAAAATGCTAAGAGAAAATTCGACGTCAAATGTTTACAATCGCAAGAGATTGCTTGATCCTTTTCAGATCGGGTATCCGCAAACCTCCTTAGAAATTCTGGGTTTACCCGGCCACCACAATAAAAGCCCTGGTTTGACGATGAGTTCCGTCAAGCACATGCAACTAAGCAAAGTGGCGCTGCAAAGTAGGACTCGAGCTGCTCGTGAGATCTACGAGCACAAAAGGAGAGAGGAGCACAAACTTTTCAGACAGAAAAAAAGGAGAGCATGAGAAGCGAGTACTATTCCCGAGGGACTTAGAAGGAAAGGAAGACCGCGACTCAGGTGGCGCACTCAAGTGGAAGTGGATTTCAATCAACTTCGAGTGCAAAACTGGAGACAGCTAGCTAAGGACCGAGCGGGCTGGCGGAGACTGTTGATTGAGGCCCAAGTCCAAAAGTAAGCAAGTAAGAATGAGAAGCGCGCGATGAAGCAAAGGAACGAGGTTCGTAATTTTGACAAAAAGGTAAAAAAAAACACAAGGCACCAGGGGTCTTACACCCCACAGTCAGTTCTGAGGATATGGAGAGACAAGTTTTCCAAGCTGTATAATGGCGATGACGAGGGAAATTCCGCCGGCTATGTTCATTCTACGGCAGATCTTGGGGAAGACCCAGGAACTTCAAATCGATACCTAACACTTTTTCATCGATTTCAAAGCCGCGTATGACAGAGTCTATAGAGACCAATTATACAGAGCAAGGTCCACTTTTGACATCCCAGAAAAACTTGTCCGTCTGTGTAAGATGACAATGGAAAACTCACACTGTTCCATTATGTTCGGAAAAAAACCTAACGGAGGCATTTGATGTCAAAAAAAGTTTTAGACAAGGCGATGAGCTGTCATGCGATTTCTTCAACATCATTCTTGGAAAGATTGTGCATAACTCTAGGGTCAACACCAGAGGGGCTATCTTTTAAGGGTCCGTCCGGCTACTGGGCTACGCAGACGACGTTGACATTATTTGAAGAACGCAGCGTGATGTCAATGGAGCTTTTGGACAAAGCTGGGTCTAGCGGCTAACGAGTTCAAGACCAAGTTAATTCTGGCAAGAAGGAAGGACAGCCAAAATCGACGTCTTGGAACCATCGTCTCGTCGGCATAGACAGATTTAACTTCGATTTAGTTTATAGTTTAGGATTTTGTCTACCTGAAATCCACTCTAACCTAAGACAACGACACTCGCTCTGAAATCAATTTTGCCAGTCGCTGCTTATTTGGATTTAGGATGCAATTGATTAGTAAAGTCCTCTCTCAAGCAACTAAAGTGTCAGTGTTCAAAACCCTTATCATCCAAGTGTTCGAGTATGGACATGGCAGAGAAATGGACCTTGGCAACATCGGATGAAAACGCTTTGGGCTGCTTCGAAAGAAAATTCTTCGAGTGATTTTTGTTACCGTCTGCATAAATGGAGAATGGAGACGAAGGTTCAACCCAGTGACACTGACTTAGCAAGAAAAGTTCATGTCCAACGACTTAAATGGTTGGGTCATTTAGAGCGAATGGAAAATAATGGTCTGGCTTGTAGAGTCTTCGAATCCAACACGGAAGAACGTCGCAGAAGAGAAAGACCGCGACTCAGGTGGAACACACAGGTGGTAGAGGATCTCAACCAACTTGGCGCTCGTAAACTGGAGGGAGCTAGCTAGGGTCCGAGCTGGCTGAAGACGCTTGTTGGATGAGGCCCTCGTCCGACCTGCACTGAAGCGCCACCGTAAGTAAGTAATGCGTTGACTTCTCGACAAAATTCTGTTGGTTTTCCAAACAGTTTGCGAGGCATTTCGTTTGGTGATGTTGTAAATTTGCCTCTTCCGGCAACGATGATAAAATTAAAACTCCATTTTACAGGGATGACCACTTTGGGAAAGCAATGCCTCTTGCGGAAAATCCAATAAAAGAAAATAGACTTCATGTCGACCAAACACGCAATACTAAATTATTTGAATTTTGTATTATAAACCTCAAATCTCCATTAAGGTGAAAGGCAAACATCGAACATGAGAACACAAACAATCTCAATATGGCACTCAAAATCAATAAATATTTCGCTTTCAAAAGTAATGTGTTCATTTCTTTTAAAAATGTGTTCGTTTTTATTGCATTTAAAGAAAAGGTAATTAGAAAATTTAATTTTCCAATTAAAATCGAATATTCAAGTCATAAATTGGGGAACATAAATTTTTAGCCAAAAAAGGTGTGCACCACCACTATCACCTTCCAAAGAACTCCACCACCGATCGACTCAAGTTGCGATCAAAAATCTAAAAAACAAAAAACAACATCGTTACACATTTTATTGTCCTCCGATGTGACGCTTAGATAGAGCTCTGGTTGGTATGCTCGTCGAGCTGAGAGATAGAAGGGGTGCGCCCAGACACGACTTTTAATATCCGTAATTAACTTCAGGGAAGTCATACCGATCGGGAATATTTTTTAAGTCTCATTTCCAAATTATCATTATCGTTAAGATTTTTGTTTGTCTTTTCACTGTTAGCTGTTACTGTTGTGTTGCCTGCTGTAGTCACTGCAAGTATAGATTGTTTATCTAATGAATGTATCTTTGAATCAGTTTCGGTGGAAATGACTGCGCGGGCGCCCAATCGAATTGGAGCGCAAAATAGGAAGTCAAGAAACGTGATTGCTTTTAAAATAGTCTTAAGGCATTAAAGGAACTAAGAAATCTGAACTACTGTTATACCGGATTCCGAGGAATCTAATTATGGATTGGATATTTGTTGTTTCTTTACTTTTGTTTATATTTTTAGTTTTGGGAATTTTCTTTGAATTTCCTTATAGACTTACTGACTTAAATAAGGTTAGGCTACAGCGTAGTAGTTTATCCATTGAGCTCTCTTCATAGTTGGCAGGCTAAATCGCACGCATAGTTGGTTGAGGTTCTCTATCGAATGTGTGTTTCAACAGATTAGTGGCCTTACTCTTACTTAAACCTTAAAAGTTGTTCATCGGCACGCTTCGATCAAGAAATATGTGTTGAAGGCCCTGTCCCGTGCAGCGGGCTTATTGTAGTTCTTCAGCAGTTCCTCAAAAGAAGGAAGAAATGCGTAGCACGAGAGGTGGCGCTAGTATCACAAAAACAATTAACTATCGTTGATGGATACTTTCGAAGTCCATAGAGCGGACTAGTAGTTTTGTTTGGACAGCGTGTGGTGCCCGGGGATTTCAGAAAAATGGAAAACGATAGTAAACTTGGTCATACCGACGCGACGTCGCGTTGGTTTTTGCTGTCAGGTGCCTCGAAAATGACATCTACGACAAAAATTCTTGTTCTCGTATTAGCAGATCACCGTTCAGATTGCGCGAGATAGCTGCACTAGATCAAGTGGATCATGGATCATATCTTATATGACATTTTGGGAATTAGAAAGCTGTGAGGTGAGGGCCTTGTCCCGTTGCTTACTCCGAACAAGAAGCGCAACCGTCAAAGCACTTCAGAGCAGTATTAATGCTGTTATGCGTCGTTTTGTGACAGTTGAGAAACATGGATCCACTGGTACACCAGAGACTAAGGAACTATGATGCTAACCTCACAAAGGTTCGTTAGAATCCAAGGTCTGTCTGAGGAAAGCATAGTAAAACTCAGTCTCAGTTATTAAGCTTGTGGTTGTGGCACAGCCTTAGAGTGAGGGGGAAACTTGGAAGGAGAAAACCTATTGCTACAGCCTCAGGGTGAGGGGTAATCTCAGAAGGCAGAAGAATTAATGCTGCCTCAAGCTAAAGAAGATTCTTGGAGAGAGGTAGAATATCCTAACGCCACTGCCTCAGGTGAGGGTAAACCTCGGAAGAAGATAAAACCAAAAAGCACAATAACTCGTTGCCAATCAACTTGTAGCGGTAGGAGAACAACATTTCTGCAGGAATAAGTTGCTCCATTTTTCTACCAAATTCCACTTCTACTTTGCCAATTTTCGGTAAGAACTAGGTGTGAACTATAAAAAGTCAGAAAAACTTAAATTCAAAAAATATGCGTAATCTATGTCGTAGCCTTGGGTGACGTCATATGTGTATAGGTAGGGATGATTTATAGTCTGGGCGGAACAACTGCTCGCTGGTTGATAGTCCGGGTTAATGGAGTTGCATTTATTTAATTTTTTATGGCTGGTTGGTCGGATAGTTGGGCGTGAAGTGTGACGCTTCGTTATAAAGGGTTTTTCAATGGGACGCTACAAAAGTAGACCGATAGGGACAGCAAACGACGCCATATTTTTTCCCGCTCTCTTGACATTTCTCATCAGTAAGGTTTGCTATTTCATCATGGAAAGGTGTACGATCCAACAACGAGTCGAAATTATTAAAATTTACTACCGAAATTCGGAGTCAGTGGTCAACATTTTAAGATTGCTACGTACAATTTATGGTCGTCATAATCGTCCTGCCAGATCAACAATTGAGCGTCTAGTGGAAAAATTTGAATCCACAGGCTCAGTACAAAATGTTCCCGTGCCAGTGAGACAAAGAAGTGTCCGTAGTGTCGAGAATATTGCTGCCGCTAGCGCATCAATTGCGGAAGACCCAAATCTCAAGCGTTGGGCATCTCTATGACGTCGTTGTGGCGAATTTCGCGAAGAGATCTTGGCCTTCGTCCTTACAAGATCAAATTGACGCAAGAACTGAAGCCGCTTGATCACCAGAAGCGTCGAATGTTCGTGAATTGGGCTGAGCAACAACTTGAAAATGATCCGGATTTTCATCGAAAAATCATCTTCAGCGATGAGGCTCATTTCTGGCTGGATGGCTTCGTCAATAAGCAAAATATGAGTGATTGGTCAGGCAGCAATCCACATGTGCTTCACGAGGCACCATTACATCCCGAAAAAATCACTGTTTGGTGCGGTTTACATGCTGGTGGTGTCATTGGGCCGTACTTCTTCCGTGATGATCAAGACCGGCACGTTACTGTGAATGGGAATCGCTACCGCTCAATGCTAACCGATTATTTTTGGAATGAATTGGATGATATGGACTTGGACGATATGTGGTTTCAACAGGACGGTGCCACATGTCACACAGCGGGCCAAACAATCGAATTATTGAGAACGAAGTTCGATGAGCGCATTATCTCCAGAAATGGACCTGTGAATTGGCCGCCTCGTTCATGCGATTTAACGCCGTTAGACTATTTCCTGTGGGGCTACGTCAAATCTATGGTTTATGCCAACAAGCCAGCGACGATTGATGAACTTCGTACGAATATCGAACGTGAAATTGCAGCAGTATCGGCCGATTTATGCTTGAAAACCGTCGAAAATTGGGTTCAGCGTCTGGACTTCTGCAAGCGTGCCCGTGGTGGCCATGCAAAAGAAATCGAGTTCCATACATAATGGCATCAAATGTACTTCCACAGGAATAAAGAATTTCATTGATATCCAAAACCGTTTTTGTTTTATTTAAGAAAACTTTTGTAGCGTCCCTATTGAAAAACCCTTTAGAACAGTCGAAAAAGTGGACTTCAGCCGCCGAACGTGGACCGAAGAAGGCGAAGACAGCCCCATATCGACTGGAATAGTGAATGACACTGACGACTGTTAGGAAAAGGGTAAAATGATCAGAGGAATATTCGGGCGACGCCGAATTGAAGAAAAACCGCCCAATTGGTAAAGCAAAGTGTCTTTTTACCTTGATAATGGACCGGCTCACATCTTCACCATATCGCCATGGCCAAATTTGGTGAATTGGGCTACGAACTGGGGCATCATCCACCGTATTCTCCAGATTTGGGCCCGTGTTGATATCTGATTGTTGACCAACCAGATGTTCAAACAGTTAACCCCATCTTGCTCCCTTTCAAGTATAAATTAAGTATTTTAGATTCATTTGCCAGTTTAAGTGATGTCTGTCAAAACTCAAAACTGCCCCAATCGCTACAGATGAAAGACCATCAAACTACTAACTAGTTCATCGACATCCTCGTCTTCCACGCAACTCTGATGGATGCCGACTTTAATTAAACATCCTTTTCATCAATTGATCTCAATTTCTAACAATATGATCTAATTCAGCTCGAAGGCCTTCAGCGGGCATCCAACAAATAAATTGATCGTTCAGTGCCAATTTGCCAATTCGAATGTTTCACAAGCCACACCGTCTTCCCTAGGGATACGTGTTCCTATTAGAGACAGCATCTATTTCCATTCAATTTACTTCTTTCTCTCAACATCGTGTCGACAAAGTGTGTGCAAAGTGGAATGGTCTGCTGAGTGTGTGTGTGGTTAAGATAGACTCACGCGACGATGTGTCGGTCATCAGCCGTCATCCATCATTTCGTCACGACAATTTCATGGCATATTTTATTTCAATTATTACTTTCTGATTGAATTTATTTCATACATCAGCCATTTTTGTTTTGTTTTTGCTTTACGGTTTTTGAGATTATTTCTTCTCAAAGACCACAACACCGTCACTTAGCGGTTCCTAATACATTGCTGCTGGACTCAATAAACGCGCGCAATGAATGGGGTAGACAATAGACAGACGCGCACGGCGGTTAAGCGAATTGTAATTAGAAAGTTTAATTACAAACTATTGCAGTACCAAGTTGCATTTTTATTGTGCGGTTACTTTAGTGAAAAAATGTGTTCGATAACTCAACACAAAAAAAATCGAATGCCAATTCTGTTGTATGTCATCGACACTTTGATCTTCGGCGCACAACACTCCATTTGATCTGATTGAGTACATGTGTATGGCTCTCTACAATTCCACTGTTAATGTCCCTAACCGTGAGCACCGGACTGTCAGATATTTTTATATGACTTCATGCAATTATAAATTTTCTATTTAAGGCTATCGATACTAATTTATTGTGGAATCGAATACATTCTCCCCATGCCATGTGGTGACATTTTTTTTTGTTGAGTTTGTATCTTTTGATGTTGTGATTTGATATCAACCAAAACAACATTTCTTTCGACAAAGCTATGCAAACACAATGCGGTTGAATCATGAACGGCTGCAACAACACAATCGATAACATGCGACAGCACAAAGTGACGTCGAAGAAAGTGTTTCTTCAATCCTTTTTAGGTGTAAAATTTATTAGTGAGAGGGAAATGCTATTTTTTTTTTAGAATTTTAATATTTTTTAAATTAATTGTTGTCGTTAAGCTTGAAGTTTTATGACTTTTTTCATAGGCAGGAACTAAAGTTTTCTTTTTATAGTTTTTATTCTGGGAGTCATTTGAGCTATTTTTGGATGGTTTTTAGAGGGGAAATGCCATTCGACATCTGGCTAACATGCATGACGGTTTTTAATGTTGTTTTCTCAGTTTTCTTGTTTTAATTTTTTGGTATGACGAATCTTTTTATCCATTTGGCTGTAGCTGGATTTAATATTGTTTTTGAAAGATGATTCAATGGTGAATGGAAATGAGATATTTGCTGACACATGGGAATTTAACACATCAGAAAGAAACAAAGAACCTCCTGGGAGGTTGTGTCTGGTGTACACAAACAAGGTAATTAGTTTGACTTGAGTAAGTTATAAAATTTCTTAAATAAATGTTGTGACACATAGACAGTCATCAGTTCAATCTAAAATAAATATAAAATCATAAAAATCATTTTAACACTTTGCAACAATGCAACGCAAATCCAATCCATGTGATCAAGAAATGAGTTGAAGGTCTATAAGAATCACAAAAAAATATTGAATCTTAAGTCCCCAAGCCAACTCTCAAACAACAGCACACCAATACGATGATCTAATACGATCATCATATCATCATCCTTTCGAATTCAATGGCAAAGTTCAAAAATAGTTCCTGTGCCTAAAAAGGGAAAAAGTGCTGAAGTTTTTGAAGTAATAATTAGCAAGGATACAAAAAAGTATGTAGAAAATCAACATTTATTATCACCTCTATAGTCAGGCTTTAAACAAGGTCACAGCTGCATAATAGCACTCTTGAAAGTGTCGGATGATATTCGCGATGCTTTCGGTGATTTAATGACAACCATGACATTAGTTGATTTTTCTAAAGCTTTTGACTGCGTCAATCATACTTTGCTCTGCAAAAAGCTATGTAACCTTTTCAACTTCTCAAATTCTGTCAACAAACTCATATACTCGTATCTATCTAATCGGTCTCAAGCTATATCATGTAACTCTAAGCTCTCATCTTTCTATGACACGAATTCAGGAGTTCCTCAAGGTTCGATTCTCGGTCCTCTCTTGTTTTCCCTATTTATCAACGACCTTCCCACTACTATACAATACAGTTCTTTCCATATATACGCTGATGACGTGCAGATCTATATACCTACGTTTTCCATACAAAAATATTGAAGGCGCTTTTTCAAAAATTAACATTGACTTAAGTCAGTCTTAGCCTGGTCCTTCCAAACTAAGGTCTGATCATTAACCCAACAAGCTATTACTTTCTGGAGACGTCATATAGATCCGAGTAGTTTTCCTCCCATTTTCTTAAAGAATACAAGAATTGAAATGGTTTTGAATGTAAAAAATCTCGAGATCATGTTTAACAAAAGATTGGCTTGGGACGACCCGACCTACGGTGTTCCGTAGGGGAGCCATCTGTGGCCCTTATATAACTACTGCAAATGATCGCATTTAAATAGAAAATGATATTAACCGTTTTATATTACAGCTTAAACCTTAAACCGATAAAGTGCCGAGCAATGACTTTTTCAAAAAAACGCTGATCTTCATCTCATTTCACTACACATTTTAACTCATGTTTCAACTGTTAAGGACCTACGAGTTTGACTGACATCACAATTAGTGATGAGCCGGTGGCATAACGCAGTTTCTGTGATGGCAAACTATTGGTCGTAAGTTGGAGCCTGCTACAAAGGGGACCAACAATTTTACGTCGATTCCGATCGGCTAAGCTGAGGAACACTTTTCCGTGAGAAATTAATCTCTTCACTCTGGGAACTTCGGAACTCTGGAACGATTGATAGATATCCATTTATGTAATAGCATTGACAACAGACTATCCATACCTCAGCATGCTAATTGTAAAGGAAAATCGGTAGAAACACACTATCGAATACATCTTAGACTCTAGTTGACTTCCTAGACATTAAGGGCGCTTTTAACAACGTTACACATCTTATATCACTTCTGCCGACTCTGAACTCACTCCGGGAAATGATTCATAAATAAATAAATAAATAGAGTGGCGCGACAGCTCTTGAAGAGCCAAGGCCTAAGTGGCTTATTCTCATCAACAATTCTCTAGGTGCGTGTGAAGAATTGAGGGGACCTACAATTTAACGCCGATTCTGAACGGCAAAGTTGAGCAGTTTTTCATGACAGATGATACTCTTGGAAGTTTTGTCAGTTCTTCGCAAGAGGCAGTGTCCGTGAAAGACAAAATAAAAACTATGGGCACGAGTAGGACTCGAACCCATGACGTTATGGATAATCAACTCTAGAGTGGGTGATTTTTGTACGAGAAGGTCTGTTGCCAGATGCATTCCGCAACGTGGTGTTCTGTCACCTCACCTGTGGAACATAGTAGTTAAGGAACCGCTAATACTCCTCGAGAAAGAAGGTCAAAGAGTGAACTAAACTGGGAAAAACCATTAACTGTGACAAACTCAGCGGAGTTTAACGTACTGCATATCTTTGCATAAGCGGGACATTAAGAACCATCCCCTCAGCGGCGCTAGAGGCTAGACTGGCTTTGAACCGGTTTATCAAAGGAGTTTCCATCGGCCTTCGGCCGGTGTATCAACGAAATTTACTCCGTCTATCAACGATCTTTCAATCAGCTATCAACAAGGTTTCATTTGGCTTATCTACGGCTTTGAACTGGTTTATCAACGGAGTTTCCTCCGAATTTCAACGGCGGTGCTTAACCGGTGTTTCAACGGTAAGGGCCTGGACTTATTCTTTGATCGACTAATCGGCTTCGGTATCTTAAGACATGGAATGTTATCACTCTTCAACCTGCTTTTTACGAGGCGGCTCGCGCCCATTTATGCATATGGGCGCGAGCCGCCTCGTAAAAAGCAGGTTGAAGAGTGATAACCGGTTTTTAATCGTCAGCTGTTTAATTGTCTGGTTTCAGCCGTACTATACGAAAATCCTTAATGTCTTCGCTAACAACCTAATTTTCCAAATCAATACATTTGCCTTCGGAGAAGGTATTGATATAACCGGGAGAACACTGCTGATTTCAGTTACGAGTTTTAGAAGGAGTCAGGCGCAAAGCAACAATTTTGAGGTAAGTAAGGATGGCGCCTACCTTAGATTCGCTATAACCACAGACGTCGAGTTATGACACCAAACGTGTGCTACGAAGGCAATTGAGATGCAAAGCCATGTCTAGATCTATCAATACTCTGATCATACCAATCCTACTTAATGGTGTAGAAAAACTGGACCCTGTAACCAAAGAAGATGAACTTCTTCGAAAGGAAAGTTCATCGGGGATGATCTTTGGCATGATAGTAAACTTTATTAGCAGTACAATGTTATAAATAATTCACCTTATTGAAATCCAATACATTTTTCTTTCGTAATTTTAATTCTTTTACTTCCAATACTAAAGTCAAAGTTTGGAGTCAAACTATTTCCGACAACTTTGATCTTCAATGAATCACTTTTGATTCACACATTTTAATTGTTCCCATTTGCTTACAACGCTCGATGTGATTGTTTTTGGAAAGATGGTGTCGTATATGGTTGTTCAGTGCTTGAACTTGAACAAAAAAATTACAAGAAAGTCAAATCCAGGCTGTCGCCTGACCATTAATCTTCCTCAAACTGAAAACAAACTAAAACCGTTTTATTGATTCAAATAAATTCTTTAGCTTCACGAGTTAAATGAAATTGAGAGTGTAAGTGTGAGTGTAAACTTAAAAGGAAAGAAAAAGTTAACGAAAGCTGCGCTGTCAAGGTATAAACTACATTTTGGAACAAGCGATTTTTAATGGTTTTCATCAAATTCCCATAAATTGCTGGTAATATATTTTTTATGAATCACAACATTTTGTGTTTATGTGCGACTCCACCTGTCTTTAGTTTTTGTTTATTGCACAACAGTGGCCTAGCTTTAACTTTCTATGAATAATGAACACAAAATCTATTGGAAAATGATTGACTTTCACACTCTCATAGCGGAAAACTTAATGAATATGAAGAATTTAACGATTGGCAAGAAGTGGTAGCCACGAAAAATTGCATGAAGATCTTATTTTTGGAAATATTTAAGAGATTGACTGGATTCACTGGACAATATGTAGCTTTCTATCCAAAATTGCCTGGACCTGGAGGAAGTTTCAGCCAATCTGATTATAGAAGAGTGAAAATAATTCTTTTGTTTGCTTTAAAACGTCTTATATCTTCAAGACAAGGGCTGGCCAACGAAGAAGTAGTGCAACGTTCTATGCACAGGTGAAAACAAGCTCATTAAGACCTTTAAGATCGTTTTTCAAATAGAGCTTATTTCGTGAATGGTAACACTTAGCTTATGTCTGATTTGAGAGATACTTACGAGGGGTGTTCAATAAAGCGCTGTAGTTTGGGAACTACTGGAACTATCGGGCCACCATTCGATGTTCAATTCTCAGTCGATTAGTGTAAACCCGAAGTGGATAGCGTGTTTTGTTTGGTTTTTATGCGGATTCGCGCGAAACTTGAAAAATTTCGCCTCTAAACTTTTACGATGCCTGAATTTGCGAACAACGTCACGCCAAAAAGTTTTGCGTTTTATTGAAAAAAACGCGAAAGAAACCTACGTCGACTTGAAAAAAGCATATGACAATAGTGTTATGGGTGAAAGCACGTGTTTCCGATGGCAAAAGGAGTATTTGGAAGGCCGTGAGAGCTGCGAGCTGAAGGGTGGTTTCGGCAAACCTGGTGTACACTCACACGGTTCCAGAAGGCCGGACAGTTAATGCCGACTACTACATATCCGTTTTAAAGCAAATGATGAAAGACCACATCCCTAAGAAGCGTTCAGAGCTCGTTGGAAATTGGAAACTGCACCAAGACAACGCCAGGCCACAGGTTAAGGTTGAAGACTTCATGACCAGAAAAAATATCGAAATGGTACAGCACTCGCCTTTTTGGCCCGACCTGGCTCCAAACGACTTCTTCTTGTACCCAACAGCCAAAAAGTACCTCAAAAGGAGGCGTTTTCCATCCGCTGCAGCTGCTGTAAAAGCTTAAGAGACGATTTTAAAGCGCCTATCTTCAAATGGCTTTGAACATGTCTTCGAAGAGTGGCAGAGGTGCATGAACAGGTTTGAATGGAGAGTATCTTATACGTGATCAGTCCGCCAATGAATAATTTTGTATAGTAAAAGTTTTATGACGTCACTCTTAGTCTTTATTGAACACCCCTCGTAGTTTTATCCTTCCGCTGGTTGTGTATACGCTTGAACAATGCTAGGAAATATTGCGACATTACTTTGATATCATGGTAATGTGTGGGAAAATTGCGTAGGGATTTTGGAAGGGAAGCACCGTCAGTTCGTTATCTTGTGAAAAAAGTGAAAGAAACTGGCATCCTCATCGATAAACAACAGCGTGAAAAGCCAATAACAGTGCGTTTATCCGAGAATATTGCTGCTATGTCAGAATGTTCGATGAAGCGCCATCAACATTATTTCACCGTCGTTCTCAACAATTGAACATTTCAGAGACATCATAGAGACGAATTTTGCATAGAGGCCTTGTTATGACGCCATAAAAAGTCCAATTGGTTCAGAGGTTGAAGCCAACTAACCATCCAATGCGTTTTCACTTCGCTAAGTGGGCCTGCGATCGACTTAGAGAAGATGTCGATTTTGCCAAAAAAATCATCTTTTCAGATGCAGCTCATTTTGATCTTGGCGGGTATGTAAACAAGCAAAATTGTCGCATTTCGAGCACAGAAAACCCGCACGCATACATTGAAAAGCCGATACACCCAAAACGAGTCACTGTTTGGTGCGGATTTTGGTCCAGAGGCATAATTGAGCCATTTTTCTTCGAAAATGAGCAAGGAGTGGCGGTTTCTGTCAATGGCGATCGTTATCGGGCCATGTTGAACGAATTTTTGTTCACAAAAATTGAAGAGGACGATATTGGCAACATTTGGTTTCAACAGGACGGCGCTATGTGCCACTCACTCGATGTTTTGCGCCCTGTTTTTGATAGCCTTATTAGCCGCAGAGCTGATATCGTTTAGCCACCTCGGAGCTGCGATTTGACACCGTTTGACTATTATTTGTTGAGTGCCGTAAAAGATCAGCCGTACGCCGACAAGCCAGAGACAATTGACGCTTTAAAAGACAATATTCGTGAAGCCATTGGTGAAATTTAGCTGCACACAATCGATAATGTGCTAAAAAATAGGACCGATCGTGTAGGCTACTGCATGGCCAGCCGATGAAGCGATTTGAAGGAAAATATTTTCCATTACTAACCGGAAGGATTGTACTTTCAAAAAAAAAAGTTATTTGGCGGACCCTTTAGATGGAGTGTTTAAGCATGAGGGATAGTTTTTCATACAATAGAGTTGGGCTCACTTATTGGATTAAACCTATTCTGGACCAGCTAGTTTACGTTTGTAATGCTCTTTTATGCTAATGAAGAAATGGCGGGGTTTTGGGTCTTCCAACAGGATACTGACCACAAATAGGACATTGAATGGTTTTGAGATCTTCCAGCACAATCGTCTGTCTTAAATTGATTTGTAATTTTGGAGCCGATCAGGATGTGAAGAAAGCGGTCGAAACCGACCATCAATTTAGGGCAGAAGTAAGTTTTTCTTGCCAAAACCTATCAAAGTCAATGACCAGACTATGCAAATCATTAAGAGCCAACAAAGGCTATATGCGAACGTGTAAGTCGGTGTCACCGGTCTTCACCAAGTGAGCTGCCTTTTCCTCACTTCGGCGTTGTGGCTTAATGGGTTACTCCTTGTAAATCCTGGAAAACCATTACCTTACCGGCCGATGGACAATCTTCGCCTCTTTCGGAGCACATTCGTTGGCTGAAGTATACTGTTTCGACTTTTGTTGGCTTCCGACATGTACCCGGGGACCCAGATTTTGTCGACTGTGACGAAACGACATAGAAAATTATCCGGATTGCGCCTTAACAACTTTAAACACTGCTCTGAAGTGGTTTCATGGTTGCTCTTGTTGTCTGCAGGGAACTCGACAGCATTCTCGTGCCCAAAATCTTAAGCGGGTTGTAGCCCACGTGAACTTTTGAAATGCAGTAATCCTCCGCACGTTGTCATGTGAACTACGAGCCCGATCCAGTAAAATGTCGACGTTACCTATCACTATGTAAATTGCTTTGTGATACTGGCGAAATCAGGCGGTGGGGCTAGGTACTTATCTGACCATCTTCGTATTTAAAATATTTAAACAAGAAAATGGGTTTAGCGGTAAATGAGAGAAAAACGAAGTATATGCTGTCTTCGAGGAATGATACCCAATACCGACGGCTCGGACAGATACAACTTCGAGGTAGTAGAGGAGTTTGTCTACCTAGGCTCCGCTATAAACACTGGAAATAACACCAGCGCCGAGATCAGACGAAGAATAACTCTTGCTAATCGCTGTTGCTTTGGGCTAAGAAAGCAATTGAGTGGAAAAGCCCTCGCGTGAGCAACTAAGGTAAAATGTACAACACATCATCATCCAGTCCTGCTGTATGGTCGGAAGCATGGACCTTGACAAAATCGGATGAAAGTGCTTAGTCTGTTTCGAGAGGAAAGAGTTTCGGGTCATCTTTGGCCCCGTGTGCATTGAAGGTGAAGAAGATATAACAGCGAACTTTACGGGTTTTACAACGACATGAACCTAGACCCAGAAGTCAAGATCCAGAGACTCAGATGGCCGGGTCATTTAGAGCGGATGGACACCAATGCTCCGGCCCGGAAAGCCTTCGACACTATTCTCGAGGGACATAGGAGGAGAGGAAGACCGTGGAAGAGGACCTCAATCAACTTGGAGTGCAAAACTGGAGACAGCTAGCTAAGGACCGAACTGGCTGGCGGAGACTGTTAATTGAAGCCCAAGTCCACAACGGACCGTAGCGCCACAGAAAATCAATATGACGTCATCGCAACGGTGAAAGGTTAAAAAACAATAAGTCTCATTTGGAATTCACAAAATAGTCAACTGCCTTTAATCGCTGTCAAATTTTTAAGCTATCTCTTTTCCCACAAATTTAATTTATTCAAAAATAAAAATAATTTTAACTTGCAATTAAAACTTTTTGCGTGTTTATTATCACCATTCTCTTATGCAGTCACTTTACGAAATTAATATTATTCCTTCAACTCCCGCATTCAATAATTGAACAAAACGCCCTAAGGCCTCAAGAGATGACAAACCAACATTGCATGAGCCAATTATAATTCAAGCCTCATGTTGTGCTCTTCAATATTTCAATACGAAATGAGTGTTTGCTTGCATGCAACTCATGTTGCGAGTAGAATGGTGTGAAAATTTGAATTTTCAATCCTCACGCCACACAAAAGTTATTCAAAAATCGAAATCAATAAACAAAACATAAAAATTTGAAAGGATTTTCTTCACTCTCAAAGGCATCAGGGCTATCAACACGACACGCAAGGCTTGATGCAATCTGTAAGAAGAAAGATTCAAATGCTCTGAAGTTTGTTTAATCGAAGCACTGCTTCACAAAACCCGAAAAAGTAAACAAAATTGTTAGAAATACAAAAAAGATTACGTATACGCCGTACGGACGCAGCTTGTTTGGTTTGTTTACTCCGTTTGTAAACATCTTCAAATTCGGATTGCGAAATCTTTTAAGAAAATAATTTTGGCGTTGGAAACGAATACGCTTCTTTTTGTCATGAACATGATGGATGCCTTTTCCGACCCGGAACTGATTGCCACCTTAAGGTGGTGTAACGTGCAATAATCTATCAATATCCAGCAGAAACCAAAACACAATTCCTGTGCAACAGAAGTCTCTAAAGACATAAGAGTTAATGACTGTAACCGATCCTCATGTAATGTGCAGCAACTCAAGAAGTCGCTAAATATCGATTTGTGTCCAACACAACTACTCTCTCCTCGTTAATTTGGTTTTGTCATTCAAACATTCTCCCAATCTCCCAAAACCACAACCAAAAAAAAAAAAAAACACATCAATGCCTCCTCTTTCTCGTAATTTCATCTTAAATTTCTGCCATCACACAAGAAACAATGTTAACCTCAAACAACGCTTCTTGGGCTTCTCATCGTGTCTCCCATGAGAGAGAAACAAAAACTCAAAACATTTTTGACCTTCTTGATAATTACACTTTTCCTATAAGTTGCCGTTGTGGTGACAATTG
The DNA here is from genome assembly GCA_920937365.1 of Sphaerophoria rueppellii. Taxonomy (NCBI): domain Eukaryota; kingdom Metazoa; phylum Arthropoda; class Insecta; order Diptera; family Syrphidae; genus Sphaerophoria; species Sphaerophoria rueppellii. Next base: position 94,716,234 of record CAKKXW010000001.1, read on the forward strand.
ACTACAAACCAAAAAAAAAAGGATAAACAATACGGCATCTGCTATGAATCTCCTCAACGACGTGCGGTTAAGGTCTTTCTCTCTCTCTCGTCAAAGCTCCTCAAGAAGAAGCTAAAAAACAAAATGTGCACCAAACACGTCAAATATATCGAATTACCAACATTTAAAGTGAAATAACTTTCAAATTATAACATTTTATTGAACCGACAAGAGCTCAACAACACAACAAAACCAAAAGGCAGATGGAAGCACCATCTTACGGCCAACTCCAGCATCCTATACCAACATGGAAATTAACACGAAACCAAGAGTCTTGCATTTATCGTGCCACAGAAAAACAAAATAAAAACCGCAGTAGCTCCAGCAGCAGCAATTTAGATAAAAATTAAGTGAAGCATAAAATTTAAAAGCACAAGAGTCAAGGGGAGCCTCACTGTGCCAAGCTGATAGTGCAAAAGTGTCTTTTTCTGCTGAGTGCAATGAGTAGCGCTGCGCATTGACCACTCTGGCTGATGCTTTGTTTGCATCAGCAACACTGATTATTGTTTTTGTTTTTTTTTTTATCTCTGATTTTACTGCCATACAATATTATTAGACCCTCATGGGGGCTTGCGAGAAGTGCAAAACCTCAAAACAGCAGAAGTTTTGCGTTTGGCTTTTAGAGCTCTGGAAATGGTGTTCTTAAATTACACCCAACTAACAGACATTAGTTTTGAGCATGGTGCTGGTGCTTAAGCTGTTGCAGCTACTGCTGCTGGTGTTATTGCATGCAACATGAAGCTAAATGGCAATGGCGACTCTTTTGCGAGTGTTTTTTCCTTTCACTTTAATTTGAAACATTTGGAGTCCCGCGCACAGGCACACAAAACACAATGCAACACAAAACATTGTCAGAGAAGTCGAAAGATGTGTGTAACAGCAACTCCATAAAAAAAAAACGGAATTGTGGGCTTTGTTTTGTTGGTCGATTGGAAGCTTACTTACTAGTCAATTAGGGGCGGTGGCAGCCATCGAGCTGTCACGGATTTGCGCAGCTTTGACTATGCAACACGGCTGACGGCAAACGCGAGAAGCGAGACGCTTCGAACGCGCACAGCAAACAAAAATTAATAGTTAAGGAAACTTCACAAATTGAAGTATTGAAAAGCATTTGTTTGGTGATTTTTTTTATGTTTCAATGTGTAATCTCTGGAGACTTTGTTTTTGTTGCGGGTGCGAACGTAATACTTGAGCGCGGCTAATGGAGGTATTGAGTAAGTCGAGTTATAATTAAAATTGTATCAAGTTTTAAGGCAGTTAATGAGGAGAATTGAAAGACTCTAATGAGTGCCAGGTGTTGCGCAGATTCTAGCGAGCCAAATCGAGGTTTCGCAACATTCTGTCATTTTATTTTAAGGTTCGATTCTTGCTCCTAATAAGTTGTTTAATGGATACGAATGTAAATTCAGCCATTTAGTGGTTTCTTTTTACATCGTAGGCAACTTGGGCACTGAGAGCCGTTTTCCGCCAGAGATATTGACAGAAAATCAGTATCAAGTGTGAGCGGATCGATTTAAATGTTGCTAATTCATTTTCTCAATGACTGCAGTTCCAGTTTTTATGAAGACCTTTATATCGAAATGGATTAAATACCTCCGATGATCGTAGGGTAGACACGGTGCATTTAAGAGGGCACAAACTTCCAGAGCAACCTGTGTTTATCAACACTCTCCACCTCTCCGCGGTGTACATCGGGTGCCTAATACCACAACTGAAAATGGGTTCCAGACCCTGAGAAGAGAAAGAGAGAAAGGGGATATGTGTCCACTAAGCGCCACTTCCTTTCTTCAAAAGGCGGCAGCGGAAGGACTTTACAGATAGAATCAACGGTGGCGTCTACAGTTCTACTCAGGATTAACAACTTAGTGAACAACTTCTAGGGCTTCTATGACATATTCGCAGTCCAGGCCTATAAGGATCGATTTGGCCGGCTCCTCTGTCTTTGGAGTTAAACTTAAGACCTGATCCTCCAAGTTGTGGGTAGTGCGTCGGGTTGACTGACCGCCACATAAAGAATATATAGTTCCGAATCACCAAAAAGCCTCGTATACGGACGAGATTAATGATGCTGACCCACGCGAACGATTTAAGGACAACGAATTTCGGTTTTGCACTTGGAACGTTAGGTCCCTTAATAGACCACGTGCAGCTGACCAATTAGCAAAGACTCTGGACAGCTATAAAGGAGATATAACCCCCCTTCAAGATGTCCGATGGGATGTCCGAGCCTACGGAAGATGAAGAACTGCGATATTTACTGCGGCGATTGCTACCGTGAACAAAATCAGCGTCTATTTGGATGTGGATTTGTAGTTGGAGCTCGACTCAAAAGAAAGGTCTTGACTTTCGACTCTGGGAATAAGAGCATCACCACAAACCGCATCAAGACTTAATTCATCAACATAAGCCTGACCTGAGCTCACGCCTCCACTGAGGAATAGGACACCAACAAAATGTTCTGCGAGCACCTTGGAGATTGGATATTTTAAGGCCAAGCTGGGAACTGAAGAAATCTTTGAAGGAATAATCGGACGACATGGCCTACTCGACATCAACTCGGATAACGGATTTTGGCTGGTCGACTTCGCTGCCGGGCTAAGACGTAATGATAGCAAGTTCGCGATTCCCACATCTCGATATCCACAAAGGGACATGGTAATCTTCTGATCAATTAACAGCCAACCAGATTGACAAAGCGATCGACGCACGACAAGTTTCTAGCATGCAAGATGTCCGCACATTCCGAGGTGCCAACATCGACTCGGACCACTACCTTGTTTTAGCCAAGGTACGAATGCGGATATCCCGATCAAGGCCAACATGCAAAAATGCTAGGAGGAAATTCGACGTCAAACGGCTACAATCGCAAGAGATTTCTAGATTCTTTTCCGATCGTGTCTCCGCTAATCTCCTTAGAAGTCCTTTTGCTGCCAGCACAAAATGCAGGAAACCAGTGGCAACACTGCCAAGCAGCCATCAGAGATGCCACCTCTGGAGTGTTAAGGTTTACACGGCCACCACAACGAAATAGCTGGTTTGACGATGAGTGCCGGCGAGCACATGCAGCTTAACAAAAGCATACAAAGCAGGGCTGCAAAGGAGGACTCAGCCGTCAGCGAGCTCTACGAACAAAAAAGGAGAAGAAGCCCAAACTTCTCAGAAAGACAAAAAGAGGGCATATGAAGAAGAACTATGGAACAACAGGACCGCGGTTGGTAAGTTTTACACCCCGTACCGATTCCTGTAGGTCTCTACATTCGTGGGAACACGGTTTTCATGGGAATACCGTAGTGGAATCACAGTCACAGGATTCGACGGATAATGTCCTAGAAGAGGACCGAAGACACCGGAGACAGCCACTGGAAAGGCGTTCGGGGAGTCCCCGGAATATTTGGCATTGGGACTCCATGGTAGGGTGGGCTAGCGCCGCCACAACATCAGCGCGGCAAGAGTGATGGTAACGTAATGTAATTGTTTCGTTTTGTGTTGTCCTTTTCTGGCACGATATATGTTTTTTTTGTGTTCCGGTTCCTGTCCGTCTAGTACCAAGATCCCCCCAATTCCAACGAGTTAAGCCGCGTGTCGCAAGGGTACCAAGGTACTAGGCGGATGACTGGAGTTAGTCCCCGATGACATTTATGTCGTCAGGAACCGAGCCGGCAACAAAATGGAAAGACCACTTTTCACAGTTTTATAACGGTGATAACGAGCGAAATTCCGCCAGTTATGCAGAACCATTCAATATTGGTGAAGCAGACCACCAATCCAAAACTGAAGTCGAACAAAGCCGCTGGAGCAGACGGCCTAGCCGCCGAACTGTACAAAGCAGCTGGAGATGAATTGGTAAGGAGTATGCACCAGCTCATATGCAAGATTTGGTCGGAGGAAAGCATGCCTGACGAATGGAACCTCAGTATCGCATGCCCGATCCTAGAGAAAAGAGATTCCCTGAACTGCACCAACTGCAAAAGTATGTCTCGCCTATCAGATCTTGTCTGTCGTGCTGAGTCAACGTTTGGAGCGTTGACTCAACCACCTGATAAATCCTAATCAGTGTGGATTCAGACCCAGAAAGTCAACAAAATATTTATTCAACGGTAAATTTTGGAGAAGATCCAGGAACTTCAAAGCGATACCTACTACCTTTTCATCGATTTCAAGGCCGCGTATGACAGCGTCTATAGAGACCTACTGAAGAGCTATGTCTACTTTTAGAATACCAAAAAAACTCGTCAGTCTGTGTAAGATGACAATGGAAAACTAACGCTGTTCCATCATGGTCGGAAAAAGCGGAAAACGGATGCATTTGATGTTTTCAGACAAGGCTGTCATGCGATTTCTTCAAGATCATTCTTGAAAATATTGTGCAAAACTCCAATGTCAACACTAGAGGTACAATCTTTCAAGAGTCTGTCCAGCTACAAACATATGCAAACGACATTGACCACAGCGTGATGTCAGTGGAGCGTTTGTGAGTCTTAAGACGGAGGCCAGGAAGATGGGTCTAGTGGTTAACGAGGCCAGACTATATTGAAGCTTTCAATAAGGAGGGACAAACAACATCGACGTCTTAGAACCAACTCAGTATTGACAAATTTAACTTCGAGGTGGCTAAGGACTTCGCCTGACTAGGATCCGCTATAAACTCAGACAACGACACAAGCGCTGAAATCGAACAAAGAACCGCGTTCCTCCTTGTGCAGAGACGTGGACCTTGACAACATTGGATGGAAACGCTTTGTGTTGCTTGGAGAAAAAATGTCTACGAGTGGTTTTTAGTTCCATCTGCATAAAAGGAGAGCGGAGACGAAGATTCAACCAAAACATGTACGAGCTGTTCAGTGACACTAATCTAGCTATAAAAGTTAAGGTCTAACGAACCATCTAAGGTTGGATAATATAGAGCGAATGGAAAATAATGCTCCGGCCTGTAGAGTTCTCGAATCCAACCCATCCGAGAAGAGGAAGACCGCGAGTCAGGCGAAACTGGAGACAGCTAGCTAGTGACCGAGCTGGCTGAACACGCTTGTTGGATGAGGCTCTGGTCCGACCTGGACTGTAGCGCCACCTAGTAAGTACGTAAAGCCTAGTGAACAAATAAAGTAACGACATCTAGGGATTGAAAAAGCCGAACCTTATTGTCGACTTGCCAATGCATTTGCATGAACTGCAAGCAGTCAGGTGCGCATAGTAGAGCGATAGCATCATTGGAAAATGTTGTCGCCGGTAATAAGACTTAGAACAATGTTCTTATCAACGGTAGGCGCAACAGAGCCATATTAATCGACTTTTTTTTGCTTCTCAAACTGAAAACATTTGTTTGATCGACCTCATTCTTCGTATCAGACGTCTTAAGCAGTATCGAGCTGCTCTTTGGGTCCCGAACCATTAACAAAGTCTTGAAGAATTAGTGTGACATGAAGTGTTACTGGGAAGCCACCCGATCCACGTAAATAATGGGAATGTTAGCTCTTAATTTTAATTGAGTTTCCATAAAGACAAATTGTCTTGAACTTCTATAGAGACACTTGTTGTTTGCCCGCCCATTACTACCCTTTTGGGCTTTTCTCACACCGCACTTTCCAATCTATAGACTCAGATGTAAATAGTATTCAGTGACCAAACAAGATTCGCGTCAACACTTCCCATGAAGGGCTAATTAATTGCTGCTTAAAGGCGACATCGCTTATACAACATCACCAAGCCTCAATCCCATTCAGCACTACAATGTTGCCAACAGGTAGTTAAGCCATCCTAAGGTTAACGTCTGATTTTAATCCATTACCCTTCTTCTTACGTTGCGTCGTCGTGCCATGTCGGCGTCCACCATCTGTTAATCAATTTCGTGCTAACAGTGCTGCCCCCTGGAGTGAAAAATTAGAAAAAAAAAAAAAAAAAAAACAGGAAAACTGGAAGCAAAAAACACTTTCTGCAAATTAAATTGTAGATTGATATCAAGGCGCATTTATTCTACAGTGTCACGACACACAACCCCAACAGTGTCAACGCCCTTGGTGGCACACAGATAATGATGCTTTTTTTTGCTTTTTAATTGATCCTCGACAACAACAACACGGAACGAAGTTTGCAAAAAACAAACTTAACATGATTTTGCCGATTAACTTTTAATTTCTAACAATCATGGTTTTGTCTTATGTTCGACCAGAAATTATAAAGAAAAACAAACTTAAGTACCAACTTGTTGGTAATTTTTACAAAAAAACAACAACAAAAAACCTCTGACATACAAAACGAACGCGCTTCATTGAGTCGACAATTTTCTTAATTGGTATTTCAGCGAAACACTGCTGGAAAATTAGTTTCATTTTCCTCAAGCTGTGTTCATTTTTTTTTTCGTATAATTTTTCTCTTTTTTCGCCAGCGTACCTGTCTGTCTGTCTGTCTTCCAACCTTCCCAACTTTGTGTCTCTATGGTTTTGATATTTTTTGTTTTTCTATTTTTTGCGCAATCGTAAATTATTGGTAATCACCTCGGGAGTAAAGTGCGCTGCGGTCGCTGTTTGCACACAAACACAAAAAAAAAAAGAAATATGAGTAGAACCGACAAAACTGAAAACCAATTATTAGTCGAACCTTTAGATTTTTCAACGATACGTTCGTTAGTTTGCTTTTTTTTGTGTTCTTTTCGCTGCGCTAATTCGTCAGTTCAAATGACATATGTGCTCGCACACACATAAACATTCATAATTTGTTCTAATTTACGCCTGATGGCAGTCAGCAGTTCGGTGACAAGAACGAAGAAGTCAGTTTGCGTGATTCTCTGTGCAAATTTTCGCTTCTGGAGGCAATGACCCAACAACGACTCGCGTTTTGACTATTAGAAAAGGAAGTACGCCATTAACACAAAAGAAAGATTAATGGGTCGCATGTTGTTGCGCAAATTCCAAATGAGATTCGGAAGGAGTAGGAAGACAGACAGAAAAAGTTCTTCTTCTTCTTCTATTGAGTCAATGTGTCTGTAGCAAAAAAAAAAAAAATCGCATTAAAATCGGTTGAGTAGTTTTGAAGATATAAGATCTCAAACTTCAAACTGGCTTTCCCATTTAGAGGATGTTACGAGTAGGGACATACACTGAGCCTGATATAAATAGATATTCTTGTGTAAAGGTTTTTTTTTCTCAAACTTCCAATAACCTACCTTTTTTGAATGAAATTTCTAAGCAACAATAATTCTTGTAAGGAGAGTCCATTGTTTGGCCAACTTCCTCGAACTTCTTGTGAATTCACCAGGAACACCAACAGCATTGAATTTCGCCTTGGAAAGGACAAACAACTTAGTTGGTTGTTCTTTGCTTTTTTGTTTGACGTTCCTTTACCCAGAGGGCGTCGAGTCTCGTTGTTCATATGGCAGTGGCATGTTCAACAGGATATAGCAAAAGTTCTCAGGTGCACTGAACTGTGGCGACCTTTTCCGCTTGTGAACATCGTTTAGTTCTTAGTTTCAGTATACTTAGTTTTTTTGTAGACTTCCAAGGGTGTGTAAATTATGAGCACTAGCTGCCAACAATGACGACCGCCAAGGAGGCAATTAGTTAAAAAGAAATTTAAAAGCCATGCAAGCAGCTAGCGTGGGGCGCAGGTTGGTATTAGCAGTCATAATAACAATCGTTAGGTAATGAAGTGGATTAGGTGGGGGTAGGGGTGTAGTCTGGTGGAAACTTAAAAGTTAACTGTCAGTATTGTTAATTTCCTTGATTACCTGTCGGAATGTTCGAGCAGCGGAAGTTTTAGTTGAGTTTTATGGAGTTAAGTTTTGGTTGCAATTAAGAAGATTTGGAAAAACTTGAAAGAACTGGAATTTTTATACTTAGGAAAGCAGCAAATGAGGGACGTGTTAATTTCGAACATTCGTAGGGGCCATATTAGTTTCTTTACTTTCTATCAAAATATCGTCTTTAGGGGAACATGGCCGCCCTTCTAAATCGACTTTTTGGTGACAAAACTCGAGTTCATCGCTCAGTGAACAACGTCAACGTCAAAAAAACAAAGATCTGTCGAAAACATTGCTGCTGTCTATGAAAGTGGTGCAGCAGGATCAGAGGCGCCGCGCTCTTGACATGAACTTGGCCTGTCGTGATTTGGGACTGCACCTGTACAAATTCCAACTGACACAGGAGCTGAAACCAAACGACCATATGAAGCTACGGTCGTGTGATCGCTACTTGAGTTTTGAAGCAGTTAGAAGTTGATCCCAATTTTGATCAAAAATCATCTTTAGCGATAAAGCCAAACGTCATACGCAATCACCCTCAATGGAGGTCGATGATCACCAACTTCTTGTGGCCTACATTAGATGATATATGGACACAGAAGACATATGGCTTCAACACAGCTCAAGACACAACCGATTGTTGGTTGGGTGTTGTAGGATCTTGGGAGCATATGCTGTATCATTTCCTACACACAAAGTTCTAACTATACCTTCAAGCGTTAACCACCGGGTACTGGTTATTTCAATAGATATAACTTGCGAAATTTATAAGCGCGAGTGCAAACGGAGAAACAGAAGCACTTAAACAATGGCCATACAAATTTGGAGGTTAGTGCGAGGGGCTTACAACCCCTCCACAGTAAAAAAAAAAAACATGAAGTTATGAGTGAGAGGCAGAGCCTCGGATAATGGCCCCCCTCTTAAGGCAACCACAACCGGGACGATAAAAGGTCTACGCATTGAGATTTTGTACCTGTAATGTGGAATGTAAGAACACTCTACACTCCGGGTGGACAGACATTACTGCGATTCAAGAAATACGATGGAGAGGGTCAGGGACAGTAAAAAGAAAAAATTGCGACATTTTTGCACATATTGGGATGCGGATTCGTCGTTGGAAATCTGCTAAGATCCAAAGTCATGGATTTCAAGCGAACTCGTGGTCGATTGGCTGTAATCCGCATCAAGGCCACACTACAAAATATCAGTATAATATGTGCAAACGCCCCTACCAATGATGCTGAGGAGTCTACAGAGCCTGTCCAGAGTTCGACGTCAAAACCGTACTCAGAGACTTCAATGTAATAAACGGAAAGGAAGACATCTTGGCAGATTAGTTGGAAATTACAGCCTCCACGAAGTTACAACAGACAACGGCTTCTGACTAATCGACTTTGCTGCAGCACGTTATACGGTGATAAGTAGCACTAGGTTTCTTAGTCGAAAAATCTACACTGTAAGCTGGCGATCTTCCAACTAAATCAACCATGAATCCATAAAGCATAAATCGACCATGTTCTAATCGCCGTAAGACAAATTGAACATCTTAAACGCGCGCCCCGCTTTCTGGTAGTGGCTAAGTGTAGAGCTCGATTGTCAAATGAAAAAAAAAAAAACGTGCGGTCCAGATAATGCCAGAGACTACTTTGAGCGCCTGAGTGAGCAACTCTCCGCCCGTCTTCCCAAATCCCACAGATGTCAACACCTTGTGGAGCCAATATCGCGAAATAATTAAAAATGTAGCCGAGACCACCATAGCTTACCAGCCAACTCGAAAAAGAACTCGTGGTACGATGATGGATGATGGAGACTTTAGCCAATAATGAAACGGAAAACAAGAGCAGCAAGAGAAGAGTACCCAACAGAGAGGAGAAATGAGAAAAATACTCAGAGAATGAAGAAAAAAAGCATTCGCAGCATCTTAACTCAAAGATCCTCGAAGAGTCACGGGCAAAGAACAACACCAGACGTTTCTTTAAAAGGTCGAAGCAATTAGCTTCTGGTTTCAGAGCCGGGACACAAGCTCTTCGAAACAGTGATGTTAACATAGCCACCGAAGCAAAAGGAATTGTAGATGTTTTCAAGTAGCGCATTAAACAGCTGCTGAATGCGCAAAATGTCGAGCGAGCCAATGACGAAAGAGAAGCAAGACTAGTCAATGAAGACCCAGTCCCAGCCCCTAGCACAGAAGAGGTAGAAAGAGCCATCCAAAAGCTAAAAAATAACAAGTCGGCGGGTCGAATAGCATACCCGCGGAGCTTTGAGGAGGTGTTTTGATGAACCGCATACACCGGGTCATCAACAAACTGTGGGAGAAAGAAAGCCCACTGACTGGTCGATAAGTCCATATGCCCATCTACAAAATGGCGATCTAATGTCATGCAAAAGCTACCGTGGCATATCCCTGCTTAATGTTGCATACACGTTCTGCAACACAATAATCGGTACGTACCAGTATGATTTAGGCCAGGCAGAATAACGATAGACCAAATATTCATACTGAGGGAGCTCCTGGAAAACGACCAACGAATTTCAAGTCGAAACTCACCATCGTTTCATCTACTTCAAAGCTGTCTATGATAGCATCCACAGCTAAGAGCTTATGATGGCGATGTGTGAATTTGGGATCCCGAGCAAACTGATCCAGCTGTTCCGCATGACGCTAAACAATACGAAGTGCAGTCTCAAATGGCTAACAGCTCATCTGAGTTGTTTCAAACATACACAGGGTTTAGACAAGGAGATGCGCCGTCATGTGATTTCTTCAATATAGTCCTGGAGCCGATAGTGCGTAAGGCAAGTGTGATCACGAAAAACACTATCTTCAACAAATCCACCCAGCTCTTAGGCTATGCGGACGAAATAGACGTCATCGGTCGATCCAAAAGAGCTGTGCTTGAGGCCTTCACAGCGATTGAAGAACAGGCGAAACTCGTTGGTCTTGAAGTGAAGGAGGACAAAACAGAGTACATGCTATCAACAAACAAAGCAACATCTGTCCACCGCCTAGGACAAAATATCACGGTTTGTAGCAGGAATTTCAAAGAAGTTAAGGAGTTCACCAATACCTTGAAATAAACATCAATCCAACAAACGACACATTAGTGGAGATCCGACGAAGAATTACCCAAGCGAAGCGCTGTTTCTTCGATTTGGTCAAACAACAGGGTTCATTACTACTCACTCGGAGGACAAAGACAAGAGTTTGCAGAACGATAAGTAAAAAAGGGGAAATGGTACTGGACACTTTCGAAAGTAAAATTCATTGACGGTTTTTCTGTTATGTATGCGACTGAGAAGAACGGAGAAGTTTGTTCAACCGCGAACTGCAAGAGCTGTACCTCCAAGATGTGTATATGGTTCAGAAGGCCAAGAAAAGACATGCCAGATTGCTCCGTATCGACGGACCCGAATCCAACCCGGAAGGACGTTGCAGAAGACGAAAACAGTTACCCAGATGGTAAAGGACTAGACACGCATCACAAGCTTACAATCTCTTCATTTAAGTACAAGTCTTCATAAATTAAGAAACAACACCTAGTAAACCTCACCTCAAAAAAGTGGGTTAATTTCAAGGAAGTAATTACTCTTTATCCGCAACACTCGTCCATCTCAATTCCAACAGATTTCACAAAATCACTGTCGAAAAACAACGAACCGCACCCCTCATCAACTCAAAAAATTGCCCAAATTTCAATCACTATCAACACAAAAGCCATAAAGCCTGAAAGCATCTGCTCTTAAAATTGCATCCCTATTTATTTAACAACACGACAATATTCGTAAGATTCAACCAGCCTCAACGGCAGCTGTTTTTCCGATAACGAACGCTTTACAGCAGTCTCTGTAAAAGGCACAACACACCACCACCTTTTCGTCAATGGACAGGAGCAGGATTGTCGTTGATGATTTTATGAATGCGCTTGCCGTTTGCCATCCCTAATTAGAGATTCAACATTCTCCCAAACAAAAATGAACAAACATCATCTGCAGGCATTTTATTTGCAGATGAAGCCTGCTTGCTTTGAAAACTTATAAACATGTTGCACCGAAAATAAAACTAAAAAAACACTCCTGAGTGCAGTTTTCAGCCTTTCACGTATACCAACTATCAAAACCAAAAAAGAACAACTCTGGAACTACCAGTTTCTGAGAGTTTTTTAACATTTTTTTTTTGGCAGACGACGACGGACGGACGATTATATAAATTCAATTCGGTGAAGCAACCTACACACCATCAACCACAACATATTCAGAAAAAAAAAAAAACAAGAACAACCAAAAACCACACAAGAAAACACGAAATCAAGAACACCATGCAATCGCAGAACAAGTTCATAAAGTGGAGTTCTTCAGAGCTGCAATCCAAAAATGAAAAGAAAAAAATGTCTCAAGCTACACCATCAACAACTCGCAACATCATCCAGACTTGGATGAATCGCGCGTTCTCTAAGGTCAACAAATTCTTCTTTCTTTGCTTTATTCAGTGTTGCATCTCCCCCTCAACTTGTCTCTGTTTCCAGAAATCTCCCCCTTCCCCCTGGAAGCCCGCAATCAACCACTGAACTCGATTCAATGATACACGATACCTCGGTGTCGTTTTTTTTGTTTTAACTCTGTTTGTGTCTTTGGAGCGAAAAAAGTGGAACCAACGACGAAGACGTTTTGCTGTTTATCCAATTCCATAATCCATCCAAGAAACACTCGAGTTTTTTTTCGTTTCTTGAGAGAACAAGCAAAAGGGTGACTCTTCACTTCATTAGTGTTCTGCTCGTCTGAGAGATGTCGCTGCTGAAAGAAGAAGAAGAGTCATCCTCCTCAACAAACAACAACCACTTGGGGACTTCTTTGTTTCGATGATACTTTTTGTTTTTTTTCGTTTTTCTCCCTCTCTCTCTCTCACCGATACACTATGACCAGACCAATCGATCCCGTGGGATGATGGTTCGTTTGAAAAAGAACACATCCTGGACTCGAGCCGCCGCTTCGATACGACGATACCTTTAGTCCCTGTCAATTGGTTTCTTTTTGATGTTGTTTTTGGAAAAAGTTGCTGAGCAAGTCTAGCAGGCAGATACCTGAAATCTGCACTCTTCAGATACATTCTTTGTATCTCTGTGTTTGTTTAATGTTTTTATTTCACGTGATGTATCGTTCCTCTTCAGTGAGTTTAAAGGACGACTACCACCAGCCTTAACCGCAATCGAAGGTTGACTAGCTTGACTAAGAGCACAACAAGCAACACACAAACTCGAACCAGAATATTGAAAAACATGCCAGCTGCTTGCATTCCCAAACAGAAATAAAATAAAATACACTGGGACGTGTGTGTTTGTTTGGTGTGAAGGTTTTTTTTCTGATGAAAATTGATGATTAAGAAGTCTCCGCGGGAATAAAACAAAATATTTGTATTTTTCGTGACTGGTTTCTCTTATCGATCATATCATATCACATTTCATCATTTTATAGCTGGCAATATATTAGAACGATTAATTTTATTGCAGCTTTATGGCACCAACGCCAGCGAACGTCTCTTCATGGCAATCACATTGAATTGGAGACATTCAATTGCATTCAACCATTGATAAGCAAATAAACTAGTCGAAAGAAAACAACTCAACGACTTCAGGTGCCCCACATTAATTCAAAACGATTACAATGCAAATTCGAAAGACTAGCAATCACGATGAATTTGTTCAATCATCTTCAACACCATCGCTTTCAACGCGGATCTAAGGACCCCACAATTGAAACGCGTTTGAAATGCAGTTCGTCACTCGGTTCGTTTGTTGATTGACTGGTAAGAAGTAGGAAATTTGCATCTTGTGTGTGTTCCTTGCCTCCTATTAGTCTGTAGAAATAAAACAGCAGTCATGCTCTCAATGGAAGTGGCGTTCTTGCGTCTAAGGCTGTGATTTGGTTTTTATTTCAATTTTATTGGTAAAAGGTGTTCCTCCTGCAATCATCGTGTGTTTGTGGCATAAAATTAAATTACTTGAGTTAATTGCATGCAATTTATTTTCGAACATTTATTCAGTGGAAAGAATATTATAAAAGCGAAGACAAGTAGTGGACGTCAGTTTTTATAGATTTTTAAAAGGAATTGGGTAGGACAGGTACTTAGGACAACAGACGTTGGCGTTACGAAAGAAAAATATCCTTGAAAAATGTAACTGACAATACTTTACCCCCTGGACAGTAGAAACAAAAGACACATTCTCATTCATTCTCGTACGTCTGGATTGTATGACAAACACATTTAAGACGAACAATGGCAACATCCGTTCAACATATGTGCAAAATTGCACTAAAATGTATTTACTGTTGTATTCAATTGTTTTATTTTCGGTCTGGACTGGATCTTTGTCGTGTTGACATGCATGTCGACTGTCGTCTAGTATCATGTTTCAGATTTTACTCAAAATTATTTATTCATGATCAGAAAACTTAAACATGTTTCCTATGTGGATAACAGACGTATGTTTGATATGGGTTTTGGGAATAATACGTTTTGGTACTAATCGGCTCACAAAGCTTTCCAGCGTGAAGGCTTGTTGGGCAGAAAGTAAAATTGTTGCTCTTCAAAGGCATTTGATAAAGTCTGGCATAATGCTCTTTTATCGAAAATGTGTGCCTTCGGTATCGATGAATCCCTTCTTCGTTGGATTAGAAACTTTCTTTCGAACCGTTCAATACAAGTTGTATTGGACGGATTCAAGTCTGAAACCCACAATATAAATGCTGGTGTGCCTCAGGGTCAGGGCTCCGTTTTGTCTCCGACACTCTTTCTCATTTTTATTAATGATCTCTTGTCTGTTACTTCTTATCCAATAAATTGTTTCGTTGACGATAGTACTTTTAACTACTCATATTCGTTTCCAGACTAATATCCCTCCTCTAAGGATGTGGAACTGCAACGGAAAAATATGATAAGCTCATTAAACTCTAACTTAAACAGCATTGTACAAAAGGGAATTAAAAACCGTGTAGAATTTCATGCTTCGAAAACCCAATGCAGTTGTAGTTAAAGCGAGATATACCCCCTTTGTCACTGTCTACGACATTCTCGGTATGTGCATCACTAACCACTTCTCGTGCAACGAGCAGATACACGATGTCACCAAAAATGCCACAAGATGTTTGGGTTTCTTAAAACGGTGCAAGAAATTTGTCTCCCCGTCTGATCTGGCTGTTATCTTAAAGACTTATATCCGTCCAAAGCTTAAGGACAATTCCCATCTTTGGGCTGGTGCTCCAGCTTCATACTTAAGCCTCTTGGACGAAATACAAAAAAGAGCTGTAAGAATGATCGGTGATAGAGAGATCACACCAAAAACATAAATGTTTAAAAGATCCAAGTTCTCCCGTACAAAAATTCTGCCTAACTAATCAGCCACGAAAAGTAATGAGATCTTAAAGAACGCCAAGTTCGAAGATTCAGCAAGTACTCGTAGGTGCATTGCAAATGATTTAATTGGACCTACATCGAATGAACTATGAGTTTTGAAAGAAACTTGTAAACTAATGTAAATTAGTTAATTTCACTGTGCCAAATTTCTTGATTCTACTGCATTTCAAAGTGCTCCATATAATTTAAACTAATAATGTAAAAGTAGGCGGCTACCACGCCCACTGATGGAAACATTTAAATTTTTCGATTTTTTTCTTTGTATGTACCACAGTGTTTCATAATTTTGATGATCTGTCAGTGGGTGAGTGATTCAGTCAGTCAGTCAGCCAGTTACGGTTTTCGTAATTTTTGGAACATTGTATCTTAGAAACTACTTACGCTAAATTACTGATGTGCTTCTTCTTGCCTAGCTTAACAAATAATGTGAGTTTGAAACTTTTGGCTTCTTTGGTATAGAAGTTAGAAGGGTGTGGAAAATGCCCTGAGTTGTGTCCTGTAATGGGTGTGGTGCCAAAGTTGCTAGACAACTTGGCTGGACACTATCGTGCATCTTGATCTCTGACTCATTCACCCTATTAGACCACCGTGGTAACGTTTCGTGTCTCTCTTTTCTATCGTTACTTCCAGGGAAAGTGCTCTTGTAAAAAAGCCAGTTGCATTCCTCTCCTCAAACAATTCAACCGTAATACCTGTGCTTCCAGGAATGCCTATCAGTTTACCCTCTAGCTCAAATTCGATCGTACGCTCAAGTATAAGCAAGAATCGATCTTTAGCCGTATTACGCGAATATGAAACTCTCTTCTACACTCTGTCTTTCTCGACACCTCCTCTCCAAACCCTTCCTACCTTTCTAATGCATTAGTCGACTCTGGCAAAGAAGAGGACGATAGGAAACTTGGTAGCCTGGCACAAGTTGGCGATTTTTTTTTTTTTTTTTACAAAAACTGAAATAACCACACTAATGCCCAGTTTCATAAACAAACATTAAAAGTACTTTTAAGCAAAAATCTTCTAAATTTTATCGGACCCTTAAAACTTTTGAGTTTCACCAACTTAAAATGGGAAATTTCAGGGAATTTTTTGTCAAAATTGACATCCTTATGAAAATTGTGTGAGAAAAATGAGAAAGCGTTATGTTCAGTTTTCAAAATTTTCAATGACACTTTTAAAATTTAATGAGCCAAAAAGGGGCATTTAGTTTTAAGGGGTGTTTAAAAGTTTGTTTATTTAAAAAACTACTACGGTTTAAAAGCTTGTTTAATTTTTAAAAGTCCTTTATGAAATCGGGCATAATACTAGTTACTACATACGTCAAATGCTTTAGTTGGGTTTGAACTATCCTCAAATGGACTCACCATTTACCATTTTAGAAATAGCAATTATATAAAATCTAAGACAGCTACACTCAGGTCTCTCATTAGATCAGAGAACATGAATTTTACAAGAAGTCAAACTTTCAATGAAATTCTAGAAGTTGCTATCAGCAAAATAACTTTTAGAACAGCCTTGGGACAATAACACATGTTACCAGGATGACAATTTAACAAATGGAACATGCGGAGCAAGAGAAATAAGGGTTTGACTCATATTCAGAAGAAGAGGAGATTATGGTTTACATAGTCGTTTCACTACGCAAGCAATTGGCAAAATTGTGAAGAAATTTGAAGAGACTGGACTTTTACAGATATTGTAAAGGACTGTGCTTCATCGTTTCGCTCGTACCACTGAAATATCGCTGCTGTAATGAAAGTTTGGTGCCGAAGACCCCGAATGTGTCGATTCCCCTCGTCGTTTCAGGAATAAGGACTGTCTACCGGCAGACTATGGCGTAATTTGCATTTGGATCTTACACCTACAACTATTTAAAGTCCAGCTCAGACAACCAGCTGACCATTCACCAACGTCGTAGATACGTCGAATGGGTGCTTGAAACAAGCAAGCCGGTGGACAGCGATTTTTTTCGAACAAAATTTTCTTCAGCGACGAAGCAAATTTCTCACTCGGTGGAAGTAATTAACAAAATAGGTCGTTATTTTGGGGCTCTGATCATCTGTTGAGGTGATTGCGAGTGACGAGGGCCCTTGAACAACCCTAAAAATAAAACACTAGATTCGTGCGCCTTGTTTTAATCCCGGGAGGTTTGATGAATCCTTCGCAAATGTACGATGGAACGACTTTCACAACACCCCAATCACACCGACCCAATTCGGAGCGTTTATGGTCATATGATAACCGGTTTTTTTTGGCCATGCTATTGAAGGATATAACCAAAATAGAGTGGCGCGACAGCTCTTGAAGAGCCAAGGCCTAAGTGGCTTACTCCTCATCAACAATTATCTCTGATGTGCGTGTGAAGAATTGAGGGGACCTACAATTTTACGCCGATTCCGTACGGCAAAGTTGAGAAGCACTTTTTCATGACAGATGATACTCTTGGAAGTTTTGTCAGTTCTTCGCAAGAGGCAGTGTCCGTGAAAGATGAAATAAAAACTTTGGGCCCGAGTATGATTCGAACCCACGACGTTCTGCTTAGCAGCCAACGCACCTAACCACTAAGCTACGACCCTACATTGAGGAAACACTTCGAAAATATTGGTTTTCAACAAAAAGGTGTCACATGCCACAAAAACACCAACTCGGGGGCGAATTGGCTTTATTGCAAGAGACATTTCCGGGCCGCGTAATTTCCTTTCTCCGTGGTGAAATCAACATGGCCACGACAAGAATCATGCGATTTGAAAAGGCTGGATTTTTTTGTTGAGCGGCTTCAGATCAACTTCCTTTTTTTCCGAATGCGAAACTTGCCACATTTAATAACTTTTTTCGCAAGTACAAAATAGAGTGGCGCGACAGGTCTTGGAGAGCCAGGCTTAAGTGCTTACTCTCATCAACAATTCTCTTTTTTGGCCAAAAAAATCGTATGGTGGCTACCCTAAATTTTGATCTTAAAACAAAAATAAAAAAAACTGAGGATATGACTTTTGCTCAAACCTCTAATTTTCAAATTGAAGTCAATCGGACCAGTAGTTAAGACTGTAGATGCCTGTAAAACTTCCGACAGACAGACAGACGGAATCGCCGGACACCACTTTTTTCGACTTTCTCTATCATCGTAATGTCATATCTCATCCTCATCCTCAATTGTTTTTTTTTTTTGTAACTGAATTCAAATAACTCGCGACAAAAAATTACTTAAAGCCTTTAATCCCATAACTTGGAAGAATTTGGAGCCCTATATCTTTTGGCTACTGAGGACAAATTTTGCCGATTATACCACGGTCAACTGCTGCAGACGAATTGAGTTGTTTAAAACCTTCTATTTTATGGCGGTGTTTTCTGGAAACTTACATTGGCCACAAATGTTCGTGTGCAGTTACTTAACGATGTATCTGCAGCAGAATTTCCAAAGCAATTTTGGACATCGAAAATAGAATAATTTTACTTCAATCTGAAGCCCGAATTTCACTTCCAAAACAATTTTAATTGATTGCAAATCCAAGAAATGAGTTGATTCAAGATGTCTTTCCAAGTGTAAGCAAAATTACAAAAATCACGTTTAGTTGAGTTGACGTGCAATATTAGCTGGTGCAGATAAAAGTCTTTCTAAAATCGATGCAACACTTTATTTTGAACGAGATAAATAAATGCACAATTTTTTGGCCACAAATAGTTTGACGGAATTACAAAAATTAAAAACGATGTAGAAAATTTTACGACGAGACTGAGTTTTTGAATTTTTTGGATACATATTCCAGGACTGCCACCACATTTTTTAAACTCTGAAAGTATGAGCTTCAATTTCTATGTTTCGGAACAATAATAAATTTAAACTTTGCAGTAGTACAAGACTAGCCGTAAGAAGTCAATGGCAAATAAGCTACTAGACATGTCATTGATTTCTAAACGTTGTCAGTTTCCTGTTCGACTTGCATTCCCTGTCAAAACTAAATAAGTCGCAAGGTCAATTGTTAAAATATGTGGTATTGATTTGGAAATTCTGTTTTTTTTTATGGTCAACTTTACAGGGTATCCTGTAATTTATCTGCCATACTTTGGGATGTAATACTTGGTCATATTCTATAAATAATCGTTCTAAAATAAAGTCGATTTCTTACTTTTTGACGAATTAAAAAGAGGCTAACTTTGGTTGTACCCTTCCCTGACTCATGTTAAGGTCAATTTGTAAACAGTATTCATTTTTCTTTCCCGAACAAAATTTGACTTTAAAGTCAATTTTTTCAAATAATTTCGTAAAAAACATTTTTACCTTATGACCAAAAAAATTACAAAATAAAATCTCATTGATAAGTGCATACAAAAACCCATACATTTTATGTTACTTGGGAAAATCTAAAACAGGCAACAAAATCGAATTTATATTTTTATTTTTCAATATTTTTATTGCAGCACTTCACAATCTCGCAAGAATTGATAGTTTAAAGAAAATTTATAACACTGTGCAATCCTGAAGAGGGTTAAAAGTATACTTATGCTACCTGGCTGCTGTCAAAACCCTAACTACTTAACTCTTCTCAGATAGTTAAATTTGGTGGTATGTTTAATGAACTAAAAAATTGATATAAAGAGAATTGAAAAACCAATAGGATTATTCATCAGTTTAGCAAGTACAGATGCGATATTTCTAGGAATAATGTTCCATTTCTGGAAATCCATCGAATTACCGTATTCTTCATCCAGCCAATCCTAATTTCACGACCGTTGTTTGCCGAAGCTCTGCGAAGCGGGCAGGATTTTGCTAGTAATAATATAATAAAATATAAAAAATATTTTCAAAACTTGTTTATTATTAATTTTTTTTCGTGGATTCACCACTTTATAAATTTTCAGTACCTAATAAGTTTTCGTTTTTTTTTTTTCTTTGATTGCTATAAAAAATGTTAAGGAAGTTTCCTTTTTTAATTATTATTACATAAAGAGGGGTAAAAAAATTCAATTAATTAAAAAAAAAAAAAATAAACTTTGGAAAATTCTTTTGAAAATCAAAGCTCGAGTGAATTATTTATATTTTTGTTATTAAGAAAAGAAAAAAAAAACCATTCGAACTAATATGATTTTTTAACCACTTAAAAATAAGAAAATATTTTTTTTTTTTAAATTATTCTTGTTGCAAAATAAACAAAAACATTTTTTTTTTCTTCTATCTGTAGTCTTATTGGGACATGAGAATTTTTTTCATCAAAATAAACACTTCTTACTACGAAAAATAGAATTCTTTCATTCTGCCTAAAAAAAAAAAAAAATAAACAAAAAACCACGCTATTGGCATTTCGTACTTCCGTCACACAAACACTTCCAAAAAAAAAAAACCCTATCAATTCCCTCACACATACAAAAACCATAGCTTATCCCTAAAGTCCAATAAAATAAAAAAGGATCATCCAAAACGAAAAGCAAAAATCGCTCACTCCCGAACATGAAATACAAAAATAAATTACCTCGACATTTACGGTATCCGAATGCTGTTTTCCTCTTATCTATCTGTACTGTTTGTATTTATTTATATTTTTATACTCAGTATGTCGTATGTCGTGTTATTTCTCTTTTTTTTGTATTATTTTGTGCGCGCAATAACTATGACGATTACCCTTGCATCAGTCGGTGCATTTGTGAAGGTAAAATCGTTGTATATACACAAGAACACTGTACGATAGTGTGTTGGTTTATTTTATATATTTATAGTAATCCCTCTCGATATGGACTGTCGATTGGATACGGAATATGTACAGCAAACCAAAAGAACACGAACGAAGTTGATGGGATTTTATCAACATACAAATATAGCCGTTTGCGGGGCTTCGAACATTTGAACAAAAAGACGAACAACAAATCCTGTTTTGGGGTTATTTCCAATTTCAGAACATGTGCTGGATGCGTTCAAATCATTCAAGGAAGAAAAAAAAAAAACGCGGGATAAATGCAACCGGAACACTCACTCTTGTAACTCTTTTGTATTGGGATTTTTTTTTGAAAATACTGTATTTCGAAAATCACTTTTTAAATTACAGGAAACACGCATGGAATTCAAGATACAGACAACAATCTTTGAGATTCAATAACCAATTCCGCTGAATAAGTTGTTTTATATCACACAATTAAACTGGACATGTTTCTTTTTGTATTTGTGAGTGTGTGTGTGTGTGTTTATTTTCCAAAAGTGCGGGCGAAGACACGGTACACACTGCCCGGCAAACGAAAAGAACACACTTGACTGCGAAAGAACCAACGAAAAAATTCTTTTCACACACCACGCTAACCGGCAACTTTAATTTCAGTAAAAATGTATCTCTCGGACGGCTGTGTAGTTTTTGTGTATCTTTTATACTTTTTCAACAAGATAAAAGAACTAAAATAAATTCCCTTTGTTAACTTAAGCGTGAATAAAAACGAAACAACAAAAAAAACTGCATTCAATTTGAACAGTTTTCTTTATCTCTTTTTCAACTACGAGCTGAAGTTGTTTATAATCTTCTAACGGAATTCAATTTGAAAGTAATAAGAAAACACAAAATTATTACAAACTTAAAACGGAAAACAACATAACGTTTGTGTATGTTCGTTCGTTTAAACAGTTCGCGTTTGACTAAAGGTATCGGCTGGAAGTCATTTGTTCAGATACTTTTATTAATTTCACTCATGTTGCTTATGTTGTTGAGTCAAATGACAATCAACATGAGTGGGGGATTGAGTGAAGTGTTGGTTTTACTCAAAATTAAACATCGCATAGCATCGCATTGACAATGGATTTGAGTTTTGAGTGGTGGAATGAGCATAGATACTTTTATGTGCTCTATGGATTCATAGGAATTTTTATTTGTAGATTTACGCCATCTAGTTGTCAATTCTATAGACTGACTCATACTGTTAATGAGAAATGCAATCGAGTGCAATTCTTTTTATGGATTGAGATGCTGCTGGGGTTCTCAAGAGCCTCAGATTCATTCGAAGAGGCGAGATTTATGAAATTCTTGCTAATTGAAAATTACCACAACTCTCGGATCTGTGCAAGAGGAAGAGCCTGGAAAATGTTTTTCTTCTTTCACGAACATCAAGGAACGATTGAAAGTAGGTATGCGGTCAGAGAAGAGGGAATGCCGCAAGAACAAACTAAAATGAATGAAAACACAATCTGCTGGATTTGCTGCACACATTTTATAAGCAAAGTCGATTGATTTCAATAAAAAAAGACTAAGAAACACGGAAGTAGAGTGCCTGACTCTGGTTGAAGAAATGCTATTGACGCTGATATTCTGGCATGTGGCAGGCCTTTCACGTGTACCAATTTGTGTTTGTTTCGTTGGTTTAAAAGCCGATTTGATTAATACGTAAACAATAAAATGCATTTGGGAAATGGTTTTTGGGTTAAGTTTTTGTATGGTGTTGAGGCGATGGTGAGTCAATTTTGTGGATGTTATGAAATGAATTTGTTTAGAATTACTGCTGGTCACGTTTGAAGGGAAGTTAGAAGTTTTTTTGGTTTTAGGGCTGGAGGAATGTGTTTATCTGTAGTTATAATTGGAAATATGTGGAATATTGTCCGGGATTAAATTGATTTTATGACTGCGGGATTTCGAAAGTTGTTACAAAATTGAAAACCTTTGTAAATATATTTGACAATGTTTAATCGACCTGGCATTCGACTGTAGCGCCACTAAGTTATAAGCAGAAATAGCCATTTTTTTACAAAAGTTTTTATTGATCAAACATTTTAGATGAAGCAGAGAAAATTGAAAACATCGATCTTGATAATACCAGTAGTTGATATGCAAAGGTTGGAACTTCTGAAATGAAGAACCAACAAATAGTCAGTATAAATTTCTTTTTTTAAAAAGCTGGGGGAATCAGTTTGTAGAGAATACTCAAACCAAAAACCTAAATATAAGTTTAAAAGACGTTTATGTTTATTTCTTCTCGTAATCACTTGTTGAAGGTGAAAAATGTTTCGTATTTTAATTCCAAAACGCACTTATTTTTTTTCTTTTGTATAATAAGCACACTCAAGGGGATTTTTATTATGCCATAGACACAGCGAGTGCTTTAGGAAAGAAGTAAGAGGTTGGAAAGTCGGTTCCGGTGTACATTGGTCTTAAATTCCAGAACATTGCAATGAGCGGGGCAGACAGAGTGTGGACGAGAGATTCACATTCACGTAGTACGGCTAAAGAACGATTGTCTATTCATAAGCGTACGACCGAAGTTGGGCTCGAGGGTAAACTGATGGGTGTAACTAAGCGTCACACTTCACAGCTCTCCGACCGACCAACCAAAAAAAAAGCCTCTGTACACCCGAACTATTATAAATATAATCAACCGTATCGCTTAGACTATACAACAAACAACCGTAAACAAATGCAACTCTGTGCACCCAGACTATTCAATAAAACAATCAACCATACCGCCCAGACTATATAACCACAAGCAACCCTAACGCCCAGACTATAAATTATATCAATAAAACAGCACCGTAGACTATTACGTATTTTTGTATCCTCTTGTAATTTTGTAATTATACGATTCACATCTAGTTTTTACATAATAGTTATCAAGGAGGTAAGAGTGTTATGTAGTTCGAGAAGCATTTTATTTTGTTCTCCCACCGCTACTAGTTGGCTGGCAATGGGTTATGGTGCATAGGACAACTCGTATTGTTCCTATTTTTGGTATTAAATGTTCGTTGAGATTATATTGAACTTAGTTTCCCTCCTTCCGAGAGGGATAGCTTAGATGTTTTCTTCCTTACGAGAAACCCCCTCACTTTGAGGCCGAGGAGATAGGTTATAGTTTCCCTCTTTCCGAGAATCCCCCTCAATTCGAGGCCGTGGCAAATTACCTCCTTCTGAGAGTCCCCTTCCCTTTGAAGTCGTGGCACTAGCGTTTAAGTAAGGATAAATTCCTGTGTAAATTTTAGTTTAAGTTGATATTATTTCAATAAAGAAGAGTTAAAGTCTAATTGGAGAGAGTTTGGGGTTTTCTTTGCTGAGTTTTCGTGCTTTCCTCAGACAGAACTTGGACTCCGGCGAGTATACCCCAGCCCGAGTAAATTAAGCATCACATGGGCATTCCTGGGAGCGCGGGTATTACGGTTGAATTGTTTAAGTGATGGAATGCAACTGGCTATTTCACTAGAGCAATTACTGTAGAAGTAACGGTAAAACAAGGAGAGACACAAAACGTTACGATATGGTGTTCCAATGAAGTGAATGAGTTAGTGATGTCTTTGTCACCAATCATTCTTACTGCTGGAGCACCAGCCCAAAGATGGGAATTGTACTCAAGCTTTGGACGGATAAGTCTTATAGATAATAGCCAGATCAGACGGGGAAACAAATTTCTTGCATCGTCTTAAGAAACCGAAACATCTTGCGGCATTTTTATCGACATCGCGTATGTGCTCGTTCCACAAGAGGTGGTCAGTGATACACATACTGAGATCCTCGAGATGTTCGGTTTCACTGATGCAAGTGCCACTCATGGACAGTGGCAAGGGGGGTATATCTCGCTTCAACGAGATACCCCATTGTACCCCATTGTACAATGCCGAAATCAGAATTTAATGAGCTAATCATATTTTGTCGTTGCAGTTCCACATCCAAAGAGAAGAGATGTGTGTCTGGAAATGAATATGAAAAGCTAAGGGTTATATCGTCAGCGAAACAATTGATTGGATTAGACGTTACAGACGAGAGATCATTAATGAAAATGAGGAAGAGGGTCGGAGACAAAACGGAGCCCTGGGGCACACCAGCATTTATATTGTGGGTTTCAGACTTGTATTGAACGGTTCGAAAGAAAGTTTCTAATCCAACTAAGAATTGATTCATCGATACCGAAGGCACGCATTTTCGATAAAAGAGCAAGATGCTTATCAATAAATTGACTTCTGAATGAATACAATTGTTGCTGATATAGAAGGGGAAACTGGAGAAAGCAGACTGAAAATTAAATAATGTTTACAGAAAACTAAAAAAGATATCAATACTAATTAAATACCACTTAAACATCCCTTCTGTAATTATTTAATACTTAAATCTTTTGTTTTTCTAAATTTATAAAACGACTTTAACTTGGGTAAGTTAGCTTAGGAATAGGGTCAGTTTACTTCATCCGTTTTATGACTTTTTGGTTCTTAAACTAAAAGAAAACAGTTTTCAATTTTTTTTGAAACAATAGTTAATATTCAAGAGATAGCCCGGCAATAGGGATAGAAGGACGCTCCAAAATCTTCTGTTTAAATTTTTGATTACATGCTCTGAGGCCTACTTTCCCAGATTACCTCAACACTATACAATTTTCTAAATGATCACACTTTAAATTGTAGTTTGTTTTCTAAGACATTTTTTTCACCTACGGAATCATTTGGTTCTCACTTACATCACCTTAAAATCTCAAAAACGCTTACCTGGAAAAAAAAGAAAAAAATATTTATTTAGTAAATGATTAAGTATTAAATAAAAAAAAAAAAACAGTTTAAATTATTATTTTTTATATTAGAAACCACCTTTGTTATGTAATCTGTATGGTAAGAGTAAATTGAACAAAAAACTAAGGGTTTTGATAAGTCCACTCTAAAGCCTCGGCCTTAAAACATATGAGATCACATAGAAGCGGCCACGCAATGAGCGAGCGGCGAAACAAAATTCTGAGCGGCTAAGCGGCGCCGCGCAGCAACCAAACATGTTTTAATTGTTCTGAGCGGCAAGAAGAAAGATGGCCAAAGGACGCACTTTTTCAAGCAGCAAATCAAAAGATTCGATAGACATACGTAGATATTGCCAGAATCTATCTGGAAATTTTCGTAGATTCAAAAATAAATGATTAAATTCTTCAAACTCCGATCTTAATTGGTTAATCGGATGAACACCAAATCGTCTTCTTTTTTGTATACGTTTAAGTAATTTGTACACATACAAACGATTTTCCGACAGTAAAATACGGCGAACTGTTCTTGACAACGGCATTTTATCTACTAATCGCTCAAAAGCAGTCGCTCAGTGCCTGGCCATACGTCGCTTAGAGCTGCCGCTCAGCCGCTAGTCACACAGCCGCTTAGCCGCTCAGCCGCTTACTGCGTGGCCGAGGCTTAAGCCCTCATCAATTGGTCAATTAAAGGGATTACCATTGTTCGAGATGGCTTTCGGATTATTTTAGATATTTAAGAAATGAACGCATAGGAAGAGTGGTTAAACGATTGAGAGCCTCACCATGAATAACCAAAATGAGCAGCTATCAATGTCGTTCAAACGAAGAAAATCAGGTATTCACATTATGAATGAATCTTACATACCTATAAATAAGAGAAATTATAATAATCACGTGGAAATGCTCAAGCTCGTCAGACATTCAATAAGTAAGCAGGAATTCATCCTGCTCTTCATCCTCAAAACCTTAGATTTGTTGGCAACATCGTCCCATGAAAACCATCGGATTATACCTTTTTCCTAATTTCAGTGTTCGTTTTTTTTTTCATGATTAATTTTGAATTACTGATCTTACGGGCTGACCTTAAATGACCACACTAAATGGTGGAGTTATTATATTAGTTGCAGGGGTTTTCGTCGCATAATTTTTCGGCACGCTTTCACAAATAAGCAAAATCTATCAAAGCCTTCAAGTCTATCTGCAGGGCAATCACCTTGCAAAGAAGTACGTGCAAAATAATAACCTGTTTCTTTATGACAGGTGTTGAAACACAAGCTTGAAAATAGGATCTTAGTTTTAGGTAAATAGAAACGACACTGTTTTAATTACTCTAATTCATGAGAACCATCAGAGGTTGACATCTACTTAATTTTTTTTTCATTTCAGAGACAGTTACAAGATACTCAAAGCCATGAGAATCAAGGAGAACAAAGGCAAAAAATTGTTCGTTCAAATTTTGTGACTGGTTCTTTAAAACGGTCTGAGGAGGAACAATGCAATCACTTATTTCCAAGTTAATAAGAGCCAGTTTGATTGATGTCAATTCATGAGGCCTGAGAACAGACAGACAGACACACTGATAGGCGGACTGTGATGTCGGACCCACTTAAAATCGAGGTAAAAACTGTCGAAATATTACCATGTTCATTTCGAAAAAGAGAAATAAGAAAAGATGTTGATTGAAAAGCCAATATTGTAGATTTGAATAAATAGGCAGGGCTAGGGACTATTGTTTGGACGTACAAAAATAATAATTTCGTGGAACAATGTGCTCAGTTCAAGTAAGCGAAAGTCACATAAAATAAAAGAGTTGCAAAAAAATCTGTTTCGTTATGTTTTCGAGCTTTTTTTTTATTGAAAGGATATTTTCATGTTCACCAAAATACAAATGCATTAAGAAAGAAGCAAAATAGGTTCAACAGAAAAAAATTAGGTCATCTTCCTATAATTTATGATTGCGTGACTTTAAGGTTTTAACTACACTCAACGGCACAATTAACCGCCCACTTTGAAATTTTTCGATAATTCCGAGAAAAAAATGTTTTTATAAAAAAAAAAAAAATACTATTTTTAAATATTCTATTCACAAAAACAAAAAAAAGTACATAGGTACCTTTCCTGAACAAAAAAAAAACTTTAAACCAATTTAACAATTATAAGGGTGTGTTACCAACCCCAGTTCTGATGGTCTCCATCACACGACTCACTTTGCCCATCTTCAAGCAGCTCTAGGCACATTCAACGTTTTTGGGACAGAAATTCGACTTCGAACAAGCTTGTCCCAGATGTGTTCAAGTCGGGGCTTTGGGATTGCCATAACGACCTTTGAATACTGAACTCATCCAAGTACTCATTGACAATCCTTGCTACGTGTGGTCGAACTATACCTTGCGTTAGCAGAAATCTTCGCCAACTAAGACCTCCTCGATGAATCATCGGCCTTATCCGTGCGTGCTTCATTAGTAAACGCCAGCCCAGATCATAAGAGAATTGCCTTAATACCCGACGGTTTCTACTACTGTACATGGTGCAAACTGATCATTTTTGCGTCTATATATTCGCTGACAACAGCCAAGAAGGCTTAAGGATATTGGGTTCACATCTGTTGAAAGAACTCAATTCCACTGCTCATTGCTAACTCCCTGTGTAGATGCGCAAAGCCTGAGCCGCCCTCTACGGTGACTTCAGAGTAGTTGTGGTTCCCAGCTGGTCCAAGATTTGTGTGGTTTTGTTTACGAAAACACTTTTTAACCATTTGCTTATTTTCAGAGTAATAAACAGTTCCGTTGAACAGTTTCAAAGATACTTTCTTAAACGATTTTTCTGATTGCCGACCTGTACTCCAAATTACATGGTTCATAAAGAAATTAATATGCTGCCACTTTGAAACTACTATTCGAACATATACTAACAATACTGGAAATGGATGAAAAGGCTACAATCGCAGAAGTCCTATGCTACCAGCACAAAATAAAGGGAACCAGTGGCAACACTGCCAATCAGCCATCAGAGATGCCGCCTCTGAAAGTGTCAAGTTTTACACGGCCACCACAACGAAACCCCAGGTTTGACGATAAATGCCGGCGAGCAAATGCAGCTAAACAAAGGTATACAAAGAGGCCAGCAAAGAAGGACACGAGTCAGCTCGTGAAATCTACGATGCAGAAAAGGATAGAGGAAGCAATAACTTCTCAGAAAGAAAATGGAGCATGGAGAAGCGGGCAATCGAGAGACAGAGGATGTCACAACAGGAACAGGTTCGAAAGTTTCTATAAAAAATATGTGAAACAAACCACCAGGCTTATACACCCCCGAACTGAAGCCTGAAGACACCATGTGAACATCGTAGTGAACCGCAGCCAGTCTGGGGCTATGGAAAGACCACAATTCAAGCTGTATTATAGCGGTGATCGAGTGATTTTTGGTCCTGTCTGCGTTTAAAATGAAAATGGAGACTAGGGATTCAACCAAGAAATATACTGAGCTGTCCCCACGACTTTGATGGTTGGGTCCATGTTGCAGCGAATGGAAAAAAAAGCTCCGGCACGTAGAGTCGTCGAATCCAACACGGAAGTACGTCCGCAGAGGTCGACCGACGGACCCAGGTGGCGCACAAAGGTTGGGGACCTGAACCAACTTGGCGTTGCGAAAACTGGAAACAGCTAGCAAGGGACCCACTGGCTGGAGAAGTTTGTTGGTGAGAGGCCCTGGTCCGACCCGACTGTAGCACCACCATAAGTAAATAAGTTTAGGAAGAAGAAGACTGCCCAATTTGATCCTCAAGTCGATACTACACAGACAGGGACAGGCAACCTTGTCCATTCTTTTACAAGCGAATAGGAGAGGATCATTATATAATAAGACTTCAGATTCAAGCAGATATCGTACCTACCCGCTCATCTAAGGAACTTGTTTGAAAGTCTACTAGATGGTGAAGCTCAATCAGCTTACAACGGTTATGTCTTGGAAGCTCAATCTTTTCAGTATAATAGGATGATATATAGCCAGCTCAACTACAACCTACAAGGTAACTCGTATTTTCTAAATCGATTGCCGCTTTCAATGATGAGTATGATATTTAAATTAAGAGGGTAAATTATCACCTTCAATTACATTCCACATCGTCCAAACCTACCGATTTTGTGTGATATACAATTTAATTGCTAGATGTCCGAATCTCAAAGAATTTCGTGTAGATTCTTCGACAGATAATGGACAAGAACGATGTTATCAGAATTTTAAATGGAAGCCTTGGTTGGGAGAAATTGTATAAATACCTAACAACGGGGTAGTGTCCATAGCTTAGTGGTTAGGTGTGTTGGCTGCTAAGCCGAACGTCGTGGGTTCGAGTCCTACTCGTGCCCATAGTTTATATTTCATCTCTCACGGACACTGCCTCTTGCGAAGAACTGACCAAGAGTATCAATCTGTCATGAAAAAGTGCTTCTCAACTTTGCCGTTCAATTTTTCGCACACACCTAGAGATGAGAGTAAGCCACTTAGGCCTTGGCTCTTCAAGAGTTGTCGCGCTACTCAATTTATTTACCTAACAACGGGTCTAAGTTATTGATCGCGAAAATTGAAGGTCTGGTAGACGGCCTAAGACCAAATCATATTAAACTTATGACAAAAATAAGGATTTTAGTCATTAAATTATAAAATAAAACAAACAAAGTTTCTATATAACCAAAAAAAAAAAAAAAACAAACTACACAGTTCCGACGCTCTCGTGTTAAAAATGCAGAACAGCCATACGGGTTGTTCACACAAAATTCTTATTATTAAATTCTAAAGAGGTAATTTGATTTTTTCTCGGGATATAAATACCTTTCTGGCCCTACAAGGACAGGACCTATCGATTGATGGGTGTTCGACATTCTTAAAATGTAAAAACAAACGTCAGCATTACCTGGGTGGTTAATTGTGCCGCTGAGTGTATATATTCGTATTATTACTTTTGAATACCACAATCCTTCCAAATTTCACGGTTCAAAATGTTCATACGCATGCACCATCCCACAAGCACCGTTAATCCCACCACAACATTGTTGATTTGTTCCAAAACACAAACATTCTTTATCAACCACCAACTCATTATGACAAGTCGTTAAAAATTCAAGACACGCAATTCTCACGTTAATCAAAACATTTGCATGACACACTCCTGCCTGTCAAAATTTTGTCGGCTAGACTCTCCACCATACTAACATGCTGGATCACACCGGCCGGCAATGTAGATAGAGACCGGCTAATTATGTGCACTTTTTTCCGAATGCAAACGAGAATTCAATTTGTGAAGGTCTTAGCTTAATTAGAAGGAATTCCAAAGAATCTAGAGATCGAAAGATTTCGCAGGATTCTGGCTATCATTCTTTCCTAAACCTGAATCTTGATTAAGCCTAAACTCCTAAATCTCTATCTTTTCAATAGCCCTCAGGCAACTCGTGATCTAAGGAACCTTCAATTCCATCAAACTCACCGATATGTTACTATTCCCCATATCAAAAGTTCATGTTCCCAAAGTTTATCAGTCAGCGACACCCAACACCGACCAGCAGCAGCCGCCACCGAATTGCGACCAATCAACCGTTCGACACAATACGGCCAGCGCGGCGTGGTTGGCGTATTATGAAGTTCTTTATGGACTTTTACTTTTGGTATCTGGTTCACATCTTAATCGCAAACTCAGGGCACTTAAAAAAAGTTCTTTTTCTTTTGGGTTTTTCTAAGTCAGTGATCACGAGTTCACTTCTTAGAAGACAACAAAAAATCAATGCTTGTTCTTTCCATTAGAAATACACACAGGAGGTTATTTGGTCCATCTGAGTTGTGTAGCTATGGCGAGATTTGAGTGCAACCAAGTGGGATATAGTTTTTGTTGTTGTTGTCATTATTATTGCACATGAGAACTGCAGTAGCTTGGGGCTTGTCTGATGCTCTTGAATGGAGGCTTTCTATTCTGAAAGATGAAAATAAAAAATGTTTTCGTTGAAAGACCTAAAAATTGCTATCATTGCTGTTAGAACTTGAAAGTTGTGTGTTTTTTACAGTCAGGGAGCTACAAAGAACTCTCACTCTCTTGCCGTAAGAATTTTCAGAAAAATAGGCTTTAGATAGAAGAATATGCTGTTCAGGAGGATTTCACCAGCATGACAACATGGACATTTGAATTCGACAATGCTGGGAACAAGGTTTCTATCAACAGTAGGCCGTACAGAGACATGTTGCCATCTGACTCATAATTTGGAGTCACACAAGGCCAAAATCATTTTTTGTCCATCGAGCGGAGCTCCGATTGGACCCATTTATATTTATTGTGAAGGACCGCCGGAAGAGCCCACTTCCAATATACATTTTTGTAAACAACACAGCATTGTTGGCTTATCGCGGCAGCATTGGCTTATCGCAAAATAACTTTTTCTGTACACAGTGGCCTATATTTAATATCAACCGAAAATCAAAAGATTCAACCTGTGATCGAAAAGGTGAACAAATCTTGGAACTTTCCGATGCATATAACTGTCATGTGTTGAATGGTAGCTGCGCAGGAGATTCAGAAGGTGAACTTACTTTTATAAGAGGTCAAGCTAGCTCTCTAATAGACTACTGCTTTATATCTGGAATGTGGAACAGTATAGTAAGTGATTTCAAAATAGGAACTCAGAATTTTTCTGATCACATGCTACTTGAAGTTACTTTTACAACATCGCGATCAGAAACACCAACCGGGGCAAAACAACTAAACCTTATCCCGAAGATGCGCTGGAACGAAAGAAAAAAGACCGAGTTTCAAGAAAACATGAGAAAAGAAATAAGAGAACTTCAGGAACTAAACGAATTTGCCGAGTTATCTGTTCTGATGCAGACCATCAAAAAAGCGAACCCACAAAGACAACAAGAAGAACAGAAAACCAGTTTTAAGCAAAAGTGGTTTGATTCTGAATGCCTTAAAGCTAGAGAATTATCTTTTAAATTTCTTAAGCTATTCCGATCGCGAAACCTACCAATCTTTAGAAAACTGTACGCCGATGCAAATACTGACTTCAAAAGAATATGTCTATTAAAAAAAATCCGCGTTTGAGCAAGAGACAGTATCGATTATCAATTCTTCCCGCAGTTCTGCCGAATTCTGGAAGGCCGTGAAAATTTTAAATGGAACCAGGAACATCATTGCTCTAGGATTACAAGCACAAAGTCTAAGTGAACATTTAAAAAAGATCCTCAATGCAACGATTAGATCACCCTTAGTACAATACGCACCCCCTTTAATCACAGATGATTTTCTAGATGCACCGTTTTCAATAAACGAAGTGAAAGAAGTTATAGAGAAAGCTAAAGCGAATAAGGCACCAGGAGATGATCGTATTCCTTTTGAGTTCTATAAGCACAACCTCCTCGGGGTAAGCCTTGACGTGGCGGAGCGGCTTACGGTAACTACTACTATGAAGCTTAGAGCTATGCGATCGCGAAACTTGATTTCGCAGAAGGGCCTCCCATGGTCGACAGGTCGAAGCGGAGTAGGCTGTTACTACCAATTACCCCACAACGAAGGAGTGTTCCCACCAAGGCACTCCCACCGAGGGACGGCAGCGAATGAATTTCTTCTTTGGAATCAACGGTGGCGTCTCCAGTTCCAGTTAGGCCGAACTACTTGGTGAACACCTTTACGGGCTACTTCGACTTATTTGAAGCCCAGGCCGTAAAAGGAGCGGTTTTTCCGGCTCTTGCACTTGGAGTCACATCAAGTGCCTGGTACTCCAGGTTGGGGGTTGTGCGTTGGGGTGACTTCCCGACCACGTAGAAAAAAGTTTAGTTGCGAAGCAACAACAGGCCTCGGAAACGGACGGATACACTGATGACGACCCAAGCAAATGTACAAAGGACAACGATTTTCGGATATGCACGTGGAATGTTAGGTCCCTTAATAGACCGCGTGCTGCCGAACAGTTAGCGGAGACCCTCAACTGCTACAAAGCAGATATTACCGCTATCCAGGAAATGCGATGGGATGGACCGGGCAAAAGGAGGATGAAAAACTGCGACATCTACTATGGTAATTGTTACCGAGAGCAACAACAGCGACTATTTGGATGCGGATTCGTCGTGGGAAGCAGACTCAGGCAAAAAGTCTTGAGCTTCAAATGTGTGAGCGAACGCATCACGACAATCCGAATCAAGGCTAAATTCGGCAACATCAGCCTAATATGTGCGCATGCCCCCACAGAAGAGAAAAAGGACGACACCAAAGACGAGTTCTACGAGCTCCTCGACAAAACATACGAGCAATGTCCTAGTTATGACATTAAAATTGTCCTCGGCGATTTTAACGCTAAGCTGGGAAAAGAGGACATCTTTGGTGGAACGGTCGGAAAGCACAGCCTGCACGACACCACATCCGATAACGGATTCAGGCTGATCGATTTTGCTGCGGGGCGAAATGTTGTGGTAGCAAGCACCTGGTTCCCTCATCTCAACATCCATAAAGGTACATGGAGATCTCCTGATCAATCAACCGTCAACCAGATTGATCACATTGCGATCGATGGAAGGCACTTGTCCAGCATTTTAGATGTTCGAACTTTCCGAGGAGCTAACATCGACTCGGACCACTACCTCGTCGTAGCCAAGGTAGTGCTACGAATATCCCGACAACGGCCAAAACAAGGAAATGCTGCAAGAAAATTCGACGTCGGACGGCTACAATCGCAAGAGATCGCCAGATCATTCTCTGATCGAGTGTCAAGTAACCTCTTAAGGAGTCCTATGCCGCCAACATCAAGTATCGAAGACCAGTGGCAACATTGCCAAAGAGCAATTAGAGATGCCGCCTCTAATGTGCTGGGTTTCACACAGCCACCAAAACGAAACCCCTGGTTTGATGAAGAATGCAGGCAGGCCCATGCAGCCAAGCAGGAGGCATACAAAGCGGCGCTGCATAGAAGGACAAGAGCTGCTCGTGAGCTCTACGAGCAAAAGAGGAGAGAGGAACGCCGGCTTCTCAGGAGGAAAAAGAGAGAGCATGAGAAGCGTCAGATCGAGGATGTTGAGAGAGCCAACAGCAGGAATGAAGTTCGGAGGTTTTACCGAAAGGTTAAACAGCTGGCTCAAGGTCATCGAGCAAGAACTGATGCCTGCAGAGATAAACAAGGGAACATCATAGTAGAATCGCAGTCAATGCTGGGGATTTGGAAAGACCACTTCTGTAGATTGTATAACGGCGACGACGAACAAAATACCGCCGTCAGACAGGAGCCTTTCATCGGACACGATGATAGCCAACAATTCCGTGAACCCGACCTAGAAGAAGTGAAAACCGCAATAACACGGCTGAAATCCAACAAAGCCGCTGGAGCAGATGGACTAGCTGCTGAGTTGTTCAAAGCAGCAGGCGACGAGCTAGATAGGAGCATGCACCAAATCATCTGTAAGATATGGTCAGAGGAATGCATGCCCGATGAATGGAACCTCAGCATTGTTTGCCCGATCCTGAAAAAGGGAGATCCTCTAAACTGCGCCAACTATAGAGGAATAAGCCTACTAAACATCGCCTACAAGATCCTCTCTGCCGTAATATGTGAACGTCTGAAGCCTTTCGTCAACAATCTGATTGGTCCTTATCAATGTGGCTTCAGGCCAGGAAAGTCAACCATCGACCAAATCTTCACGTTGCGGCAGATCCTGGAAAAGACCTATGAACTCCAAATCGATACCCACCACCTTTTCATCGATTTTAAGGCCGCGTATGACAGCATCTACAGAGACGAACTGTACAAAGCTATGTCTAATTTTGGCGTCCCTGCCAAGCTCGTTCGCTTGTGCAAAATGACGATGGAGAACTCACGCTGCTCCATCAAGGTTGGCAACGAGCTCACGGAATCTTTCGACGTCAAAAAAGGATTCAGACAAGGCGATGCACTGTCATGCGATTTCTTTAACATCGTTCTTGAGAAGATAGTGCAGAACTCCAACGTCAACACCAGAGGCACTATCTTCCAAAAATCTGTTCAACTTCTCGCGTACGCCGATGATATTGATATAATGGGAAGAACACAGTGTGATGTCAATGGCGCCTTCGTGAGAATTGAGACAGAAGCGGCAAAAATGAGTTTAGCGGTAAATGAGGGAAAAACGAAGTATATGCTGTCTTCGAGGAAGGACACCCAACACCGACGGCTCGGGCAAAACATCACAATAGACACTTATAACTTCGAGGTAGTAGAGGAGTTTGTCTACCTAGGCTCCGCTATAAACACGGGCAATAACACCAGCGCCGAGATCAGACGAAGAATAACTCTTGCTAATCGCTGTTTCTTTGGGCTTAGAAAGCAATTGAGTAGAAAAGCCCTCTCTCGAGCAACTAAGGTAAAACTGTACAACACACTCATCATCCCAGTCCTGCTGTATGGTGCAGAAGCATGGACCCTGACAAAATCGGATGAAAGTGCCTTAGGTTGTTTCGAGAGGAAAGTTCTTCGGGTTATCTTTGGAGCCGTGTGCATTGAAGGGGAATGGTGAAGAAGATACAACAGCGAACTTTACGGGTTGTACAACGACATGGACTTAGCCAGAAGGGTCAAGGTCCAGAGACTCAGATGGCTCGGTCATTTAGAGCGAATGGACACCAATGCTCCGGCCCGGAAAGCCTTCGACACTATTCCCGAGGGACGTAGGAGGAGAGGAAGACCGCGACTCAGGTGGCGCACTCAAGTGGAAGAGGACCTCAATCAACTCGGAGTGCAAAACTGGAGACGACTAGCCAAGGATCGAGCTAGCTGGCGGAGCCTGTTGATTGAGGCCCAAGTCCACAACGGACTGTAGCGCCACCTTAAGTAAGTAAGTAAGTAAGCACGCAACTGATGAATTTTTAGTGCTGCTTACTTATGAATTCAATCGAATTTTCGAAAACGCTTTGGTCCCTGAAAGTTTCAAAAAGTCGATAATTTTTCCGCTTTTCAAAAAAGGGAACTATGACGAGGCATCAAATTATAGAGGTATCTCTTTCTTAAATACAAATGCCAAGCTGTTTGCTGGGAGAATAGAATGTCCGAATGGGTGAGAAGAAGGAGTATACTCTCTGAATTCCAGGCCGGTTTCAGGAGGAATTATTCAACAACGGATCACATATTTTCATTGTTCAACATCTAGGTGCGTGTGAAGAATTGAGGGGACCTACAATTTTACGCCGATTCCGAACGGCAAAGTTGAGAAGCACTTTTTCATGACAGATGATACTCTTGGAAGTTTTGTCAGCTCTTCGCAAGAGGCAGTGTCCGTGGAAGATTGAATAAAAACTTTGGGCCCGAGTAGGATTCGAACCCACGACGTTCTGTTTAGCAGCCAACGCACCTAACCACTTAGCTACGGACACTACAGTCGAGTAAGATAATTAACATTATACGAGACTTGTACACAATGAATACAGCATACGTATGTGATGGAGCGTCTGTCTCAGCAGAGTTTCGCACGGAAATGGGTCTCAAGCAAGGATGTATCCTGAGTGCTTTGCTCTTTATATTATTTATAAACGACATAACAGATGTGGTCAGAGGAGGTATAGTGTTTGGAGGAGTATCCATACGCGCACTTTTATACGCAGATGACATAGTCTTCTTTGCAGAAACGGTTGATGGTATGCAAATATGATGATGAACAGGCTGAAAGACTATTGTAATTGCTGGAATCATGATATAAATTTATCGAAGTCCAAAATAATGATTTTCAGAGCGGGTGGTGGCAGGAATGCAAGAAACGAGAAGTGGACATTCAACAACGAGGCAGTCGAAATTGTTCGGGAGTATAAATATCTAGGAGTGCTATTTACTTCGAACCTAAATATCAAAAAACATATGGAACAAAAGCTAACAGAGTCAAAACGTGCAATCTCGACTGTTTGGGAACGCTGTTTCAAAAGTGACTGCATTGTGCACAGTGCAAAGCACAAACTTTTTCGTTCTACAGCGGCATCGATCCTCCTGTATGTAGCTCAGGTTTGGGGCTACTGTTATTTTGAAGCAATCGAAAAGTTTCTCCGTTACTTCATAAAAAGAATCTTCAGACTTCCGACAAATACTCCAAACTACATGCTGCATCTGGAAACCGGACTGCCCCACATGATATTAAAAAAAATAAATAAATAGAGTGGCGCGACAGCTCTTGAAGAGCCAAGGCCTAAGTGGCTTACTCTCATCAACAATTCTCTGGGTGCGCATGAAGAATTGAGGGGACCTACAATTTAACGCCGATTCCGAACGGCAAAGTTGAGAAGCACTTTTTCATGACAGATGATACTCTTGGAAGTTTTGTCAGTTCTTCGCAAGAGGCAGTGTCCGTGAAAGATGAAATAAAAACTTTGGGCCCGAGTAGGATTCGAACCCACGATGTTCTGCTTAGCAGTCAACGCACCTAACCACTAAGCTACGGACACTACACCCACATGATATTGGAAACTCTTAATATGCATTTTAACTATATAGTCAAAGTTTTTCAAATGAATGATGAAAGATTACCCAAAATCGTGTTGAAGTGTACGATTATGTCAAAAGGGCATCTGGTGAAAGAATGTGAAGATTTGGCAGCAACGTGTAGGACGAATTTAACGGTAACTCAAAATGAACAACCTAGTCTGTTGAGGAAAAAGTTTAGCATACTGTTAGAAAAGTACGGTCATATCTTGTATGACAGAAATGCTGCTGAGGCCCGCACGTCTCCTTTTAGATGCTATTACAACCGTTTAAACTTCTGTCTCGGTAATAATACATACCTGCTTAACTCCACGCCATTAAATAAAATCAGCACTATTTTTAAAACTAGAGGAGAATTACTTACTCTTAACTTCATGCCTCATCGCCCTGATTTGCCTCTACTTTGCAGTCTCTGCAATTTGAACAGCCGTGAAGATATTCATCATTTTATTGAAATTTGTCCAATTTTGAAAGAGTTCAGAGTGAGATATTTCGGAAAAGAAAGTTTGAATGAAGACGAGTTACTTTCCATTCTCAATGGAAATGTCAGTTGGAATGTCCTATACAATTATATTGTTGCTGCTCTTCGTTACAGAAATTGTATTATAAATGAAGATTTTTAAGATAAAAATTAAGATATTTAGATTATTTGCCATATGTATATATATTAACTCAAAAAATGTCAGTCTGGTAAAGGGCCATAGGCCAAACCATATAGACTTAAGAAAATTGAAATTTATAATTATTATTAATTTTATATTGAAATAAAAAGGTCAATCTAAACTAAACTAACTAAAACTTGTCGAAATGTAAGCTCCGTGGTGAAATTCACCTACCCCAAATAATAGTCTTCCCATTGCCGACCGCTTTTGGAACAAGGCATCCAGTAAATTTATTCCAAAGTCGTAATTCTTCTTCTTCTTCTAGTTTAATCCAAAAGGCAAGAGTTTAAGCCATAATAAGCCCAGATTAAGATACATCTTCCGATATGCCGGTGAACTCGTCGAGTTTGTTCTCCATTCTACTTAAGAGTGGAGAAGGTATATCTTTCCAATCCTCGACTTCTTCATTGAATTGGAAATATTTACCAAGGAGACGACTCCATAAGCTAACTCTCGAATCGGGATACCTTCCTTGTGGCGATGTCTATTTTATTTGGCAACAAAACTTATCCATTAGATGTACAACTCCCCAAATGATATTTTCCGGCTACAGAAGAACAAAAACCTCACTCCCCCCTCCCCCCCTATCAAGATGACGACAAGAAAGCGGAAGAAAATTTATTCATCAGGGGGGACTCGCATTTTATTTTTGTAAAAGATGGGAAAACAGAACTAGACTCCATTGAAGATGCCATAAGCATGGCGAAAGACACAAGACCATATCTGGCGACCGACGAGTATGTGCGTTTGTGTTTTCGAACTTCAAGTGGCGCACGTAACGTTCAACGATACTTTCCACCGCACAATATGTGACTTTTTGGTGTTGTTTGTTTCCATCATCTCGCCCGAGCTGTGTACCGAGAAATCCAAGAAAAGAAAAAGGAGCACACACCACAAGAAGCTGCCGCCGCACTGCATCGTGCGAAAAAAAAAAAAACAGTTCTTCTTTGGGTTCGTTTGTCCAATCTCAATGTGTGCAATGTCAGAAGCTATGTATGTGATCCATATCGAAGCCAGAAACAAGGTTGATCAACGGTTGATTGAAAATCAGGAATCAGATACATCTTCTAACCTCTTCTCGCCCCCCTTACAGTTTTTGCCATCAACAACAAGTACTGTGGAGGTGACCTCTTAGGTTAATCGCACATTTGGCAAAGCTAACGAGGGATACTTAAAAGTTAATCTTGATGAAGAGCAGAAGCCAGCGGCATCTGGAGCCTTTAGGTTGACTTGAAAAAAAAAAATGACTTTTAATGGACAGAAGTCGTGTGTATACCCTTTTTCCTACTGACAGATGATTGTGACGACTTTACAACGACGCGACGCACATTTGAGATCATCGAATAAGTTTGACGGTAGCTGGTGCACTCACTTAGCCCAATCAAATTGAGAATGTTAACTTTGGCCTCCTGCCGATCAATCTTGATGAGATTATGGTTCTTGTTTCTTTTGTTTTTGTGTTTATTTAAAGGGGACTAGCGGGAAGCATAAATTGACGCCACTTCTGATCGACCTGATTTGAGCCGTTCGGCGCTCTTGTTATGTGGTTTATGCGTCTTCAGAAGATTATGGGTCATCCTGAATGTTGTGAGGTTTGTTCACAAACCGAGTGGAGAATGTTTTTGTTTTTATGATTAAAAGCCTAATTGTGGTGAGATCTTTATTTGTTGAACTTTCTCTTTAAGAGTTTTCTTGTTTCTAATAATTTTATTGATTTTTTTGTTTGTCTTAAGTGAGAGGGCGGGCGGTTTTTGTGGGAAATGATATTTGATTCTTTTTTTGTGAAAGCAATTTCTATAGGCTGTGATCTGATTTTGTGGTTTCTGTTCGAATGCATTGATGATGGACCTTTTTTATTTAATTGGTTTGATCTCGGATAGGCTTTTTGAAGATTATCAAATTCCAACATGTGAAAGGTTGCACATTGATTAAGATACAAGGCTTCTCTTAACAAAATATATATCACATGACATGGGCTGCTTTGAAAGATCGACAGTGGCAGAGGTTCGAAACTGCTAGAAAAAATTACTTGCTGAAACTACGAGCCTTACTTTCTTAAGGTGGCGATAAAGTCCGTTGTGGACTTGGTCCTCAATCAACAGTCACCGACAGCCAGCTCGATCCCTAGCTAGCTATCTCCAGTTTTGCACTCCAAGTTGATTGATGTCCTCTTATACTACTGTGCGTAACCTGAGTCGCGGTCTTCCTCTCCTTCTATGTCCCCCGGGAATAGTATCGAAGGCTTTCTGGGCCGGAGCATTGGTGTCCATTCGCTCTAAATGACCGAGCCATCTGAGTCTCTGGACCTTGACCCTTCTGGCTAGGTCCATGTCGTTGTACAACCCGTAAAGTTCGCTGTTGTATCTTCTTCGAAATTCCCCTTCAATGCACACGGGGTCAAAGATGACCCGAAGAACTTTCCTCTCGGAAAAGACTTAGACACATTCATCCGATTTGGTCAAGGTTCATGCTTCTGCACCATACAGCATCAGGACTGGGATGATGAGGGTGCTATACAGTTTTATCTTAGTTGCTCGAGAGAGGGCTTTTAAACTCAATACCACTTTCTAAGCCCAAAGAAACAGCGATTAGCAAAGGTTATTCTTCGTCTGGTCTCGGCACTGGTGTTATTGCTCGTGTTTATAGCGGAGCCTAGGTAGACAAACTCCTCTACTACCTCGAAGTTGTATGCGTCTATTGTGACGTTTTGTCCGTCAGTCGGTGCTGGTGTTCTTCCTCAAGACAGC
The DNA here is from genome assembly GCA_920937365.1 of Sphaerophoria rueppellii. Lineage (NCBI taxonomy): Eukaryota > Metazoa > Arthropoda > Insecta > Diptera > Syrphidae > Sphaerophoria > Sphaerophoria rueppellii. Next base: position 94,757,723 of record CAKKXW010000001.1, read on the forward strand.
ATAATCTTCGTTTTTCCCTCATTTACCGCTAAACCCATTTTTGCCGCTTCTATCTCAATTCTCACAGAGGTGTCATTGATATAACGCTGTTTTCTTTCTATTATGTCAATATCATAAGGGTACGCGAAAAGTTGATTGTTGAACAGACTTTTGGAAGATAGTGCCTCTGGTGTTGACGGTGGAGTTCTGTACTATCTTCTCAAGAACGATGTTAAAGAAATCGCATGTCAGTGCATCGCCTTGTCTGAATCCTTTTTTGACATCGAAAGATTCCGTAAGTTCGTTGCCAACCTTGATGGCGTAGCGTGAGTTCTCCATCTCGTCATTTTGCACAAGCGAACGAGCTTGAGAAGGATGCTAAAAGTAGACACTGTTTTATAAAGTTTATCTCTGTAGATGCTGTCATACGCGGCCTGCCGCTAAGTGAAAATTTGGTCAAAGGTTGTCTTTCCTGGTCTGAACCCACATTGATAATTACCAACCAGATTGTTGACGGAAGGCTTCAGACGTTCACATATGACGGCATAAGGGATATTTTTAGGCTAAACACATACGAAGCGGACAAAACGTCTTTTTGTCTCACGACAAAAATCGTGTCTTTGTGTCCATTGCTCTTATGAGGCAACACACCGAAAAAGACGCGACACGACAAAAAGTCGTGTCCGCACGTCGGTTGCTTTAAATACATGGGGTTGTATAGTAGCAAAACACACCGAAGAAGACAAAAAGTCCGGGGCAAAATGTCAGCACCTAAAACTATACAAACAAACAGGAATCGACAAGAAAACGTGTCAGTTGTATAGGTTGTATAGGAGCAACCCACACCGAAGCGGACAAAGACAAGACATTTTGTCTTTGTTGGCCTCCGTGTGGGTAAAATACTACACGACTTTTTGTCGAAAGACAAAAGGACGTTTTGTCCGTTTCGGTGTGTGTTTAGCCTTAGGCGATGTTACGTAGGCTGATTTCTCTGTAGTTGTTGAAGTTTAGAGGATCTTCTCCTTAAGGATCGGGCTGGGGTTCCAATTCATCGGTATGCAGTCTTCCGACTATATCTTACGGATGATTTGTTGCTGCTCCTATATAGACTGTCGCTTGCTGCTTTGAACAGCTTGGCCAGCTCCTCCAGCGTTCTTTGTTGGATTTCAGCCGTGATATTGCGGTTTTCACTTCTTCTAGGTCGGGTTCACGGAATTGTTGGCTATCATCGTGTCCGATGACAGGCTCGTGCCTGACGGCGGGAATTTGTTCGTCGTCACCGTTATACTGTCTACAGGAGCGGTCTTTCTAAATCTCCAGCATTGACTGCGATTCTACTATGATGTTCCCTTCTTTATACCTGCAGGAATCGGTTCTTGCGCGATAACCTTGAGAAAGCTGTTTTAGGTTCCGGTAGAACCTCCAAACTTCATTCATGCTGTTGGCTCTCTCAACATCTTCGATCTGACGCTTCTCGTGCTCCCTCTTTTTTCTTCTGAGAACCCGGTGGTTCTCTCTTCTTTTTTGCAGCGAGCAGCTCTTGTCCTTCTATGCAACGCCACTTTGTATGCTCCCTGCTTGGCTGCATGTGCCTGCCTGTATTCTTCGTCAAACCAGGGGTTTCGTTTTGGTGGCGCTGTGAAACATAGCACATTAGAGGCGGCATCTCTAACTGCTCTCTGGCAATGTTGCCACTGGTCTTCGATACTTGATGTTCGCGGCATAGGACTCCTTAAGAGGTTACTTGACACTCGATCAGAGAAGGATCTGGAGATCTCTTGCGATTGTAGCCGTCAGCAGTCGAATTTTCTTGCAGCATTTCCTTGTTTTGGCCGTTGTCGGATATTCGTAGCACTACCTTAGCTACGACGAGGTAGTGGTCCGAGGATCGTTGTGCTAGACAAACCTTTCCGTCGATCACAATATGATTCTCTTTATAGACGTTGAAATGTGGGAACCAAGTGCTCGCTACCACATAATTTCGCCCCGCAGCAAAATCGATCAGCAGCGATCGATCCGTTGTCGTACAGGCCGTACTCTCTCCGACTGTTCCACCAAAGATGTCCTCTTTTCCCAGCTTCGCGCTAAAATCGCTGAGGACAATTTTAATGCCATAGCTAGGAAATTGCTCACATGTTTTGTCGAGGAGCTCGTAGAACTCGTCTTTGGTGTATCCTTTTTCTCTTCTCTTTAGACATGCGGGCATATTCGGCTAATGTTGCCGAAATTAGCCTTGATTCGGATCGTCGTGATACGCTCGCTTACACATTTGAAGCTCAAGACTTTTTGCCTAACCTATTGGCTTATACTCGATCATCCGACCAATATTCATGTACGGGGTTGCACTATCGTAGACTGTGGGCAAACAGCTACCATGATGGCGAAAACTGTTCCGCCGAGGTATACCACTAGCTTTCTGTCAAGATTACAACCGGTGAACACTGTTGTATAAAAAAATTTATGATCTAAAATGAAGCCATTTAAAGGACCACCTTAAATTAATGCAGCAACAAAACCTCTTTAGACCTTTTGGAATGCACCTCTGTGCCTGAGAACAATTTTGTAATTTCCCGAATTTTACAATCCCTCCGAAGATTGTGCGAAATGCGAACAAATCCTTTCACTCTAACACGAACCAAAAAAATCGAAATAAAAACATCAACCTCTTTATAAGATTTAGGTTACACGTGCCTCATAATTTTTCGATGAAAACTCCATCAGCTAAGAACTCAAAAATAAAACCAGAACATGCCCCATAACAGCTCCGATACCAAGAAACAAACCGAATCAAAACTACAACAACAGCAAACAAATTACTTTCTTCTTTTTATTATTCTAATTTGTCTCCTCCTGGTGCATGATCCATTAGACCGAAGCACTCTCCTTATCACTTCAGCTTTGAGACTCTTCATGGCCAAAGAATAAAAGCCAAACAATATACCTCAAGCACTGTAGATTGCCTATATTTCCATTTCATTGGCAGTGTTAGTGGTTTGCTTACTACTCAAACACACAATAACTTCAAGCCGCCGCCGCTGGGAGGAACATATTCTCCAACAATCACCGAAAAGAACTTGACCCGGTTTCCCAAGTTCCGAGTGGCCCCTGTCATGTCTCTCAAGATCAGCAGCAGAAGCAACATGGAGAGTAACTAGATCACCAATTACTTCTGCTTTTTATTCTCCCTCAAAACACAAGTCACAAATGCACAATCCAGATTACAGATATCCAGTCTGAGTTGGAGGCATTCTGTGCGTTCTTTGAGTTGTTCGTGTTCTCTGGTTTCTCGGCTGGGCTGTCACTTCAATTATACAAGCCAGTCGTCGGGTCTGATTTATGGACAAAAGATCAGTTCGGCGTTAGATCTGACTCGTGAATCAGAAAAATAAACATATATTCAGAATTTATGATGATGGAGGAACGCCCTCTAATGCTCTTTCCCTGCAACCAAATGATATCGGTAGATTACAAGGAGAAGTTCACAAGCATCCAAAGAAAATGTGAATCGATTTGAAAACGTTACAAAAAGTGAAATGTCAAAGAACATTCCTTGTGAAATTCTCCTGAAATCAAGATCACCTCCAAAGTTGGTAGTAACTTGCCCCGCAGAGATTGATCGTCAATTTACACTCTCATGCAGCATCTGAACCGCTAGTTAGCGTGCTAGTGAAGTGCTTCTGCCAGTGTAACGACTTTGTAACGCGTATACTCTCAAGCAGAACACATCTCTAGTCCTGGGCCACCTACTCTCAAACTCGAAAGTTTCCTGGATGACTATTTGCTTTGGTAAGATAGCATGGGGCATATAGTTTACACCCTGAATAATGATGATGCTTCTGCACGAGAGACTTGAGTTGAGCCTGAGTTCCCGTTACATAATAATTTATGACAAAGTCGCGTGTTCAATGTGAATGTTAGCACTTGGGGCGGCGGACAACGACTCTGCAAGACTTAAAGACAACCATGCCAAATGGTGAAACTTAATTTGATTATAGGCAATCGTATATAGAAACGTTTAAGGTGCCTCCAGTGCTGTGTGCAGTTTTCCAGATGTGGGTGAATCGAGTAGGAATCTGTTGTCATCATCGCTGTTGAGAGCCATTAGAAATGGAAGTAGTGCGCTTACTGCCAGCGGCAGCGGCTGTTGCGACTTGTTGACATTCTCCTCGTGGTGTTCCTGGTTGAAGGATTAATAAAGATTAACCTCCTCTTTCTCGAACTAAATTGATGCCAACAAAGTGTCAATTTTGAAAGTAGTGCTACTGTTCTTGTGATCGGTTTTTGGAGCAATATCAAACTGCTTTGGGATGATTTTGAAAGATGTAATTCCCAACTGTTGATGGTAATGACAGTTGAGGAGAAATAAACGGCCACTGACATGAATTCATTATGTCAGCTTGGGAACGAAGAGGTTGTGGATGAGCAGACTTGAATGTAATCGCGCAGAGATGTTGCTCGCATGAGTGATGATAGTTTGATGAATGGATGGCACCTTCTCCTCATCAAGCGAGTTAATCTACAGATGTGGGTGGTGAAAGTATGTGGCTTCTTCATGTTTTCCAATTTTTGCTGATTTCAATGCAAAATGCATTATTCATTGTCACGATTTTAACATTATTGAAACTACAAGGGTGGTTGAATAAGTATCTAGCCTCACCACCTGATGGCGCTAGTATCGCAAAAGCAAATTGGTCGAAATATACAACGAACTGCAGCGGCAAAGCTGACAAAAAAGCGATCAAAATCATTACTTAATTCACTAAGTAGGAAGTCTTATGAAAATTCCACATGCCATTGATTTCCTGCAGCTTCTGTTCGAACCGCATCGAGTCTCGTGACAATTGAATGGAAATAAAAAAAAAACATTTTAACAACACCATGAAATGTGACCAGCCTAAAATCTCCTTATTACCTATCAAGATTCAAAAAATCACAAAAACCCATTCATGCCCCCTAGCCAGCTTCGAGACCCGCATATAATTCATGCAAGCACACTGCGAGTGTCCGAAATTGACTCAAGCCCGTGAAACAATTGAGTTTATCACGGTCCAGTGATTGCAGCTCGTTAAATGATATTTTATCTATTTTAAATGATTGTTTTACACAGTTTGTCTGTTTCATTTTCATTTTCAGTTTCAGTGGTTGTCGTTGAGTTGAGTTCACTACGGCGTATACGTACCCTTTTGCCAGGCCATCGGCGCACGACGCTGAAACCAAATATAATATATGTTGCAAGTTACTTCTGGACAGTGCAACACGACAGATAGACAGATAGACAGAAAAAGCACACTCGTGCCTGATCTCAAACTCAAAATACGACAGAGGCACGTTAATTCCTGTGAGCTGAACACTTTTATCTAATCGCTCACCACAATTGGCGGTGTATCTTTTCGTTAGTGCTATAGCGAGTCAAGAGATTTTTTTTTGGAGTCAATTTTCAGCAGTTTGCAATTTTTCTCGCACGCAATCGAACACCAACCAGCAAGCAGTATCCAACGGTAAGTAATTTCGAAAACTAATAGACTCGCAGCTCAAGGTGTCTTATGTGGACCCTGTCAAGAGAGTTAGGTGAAGGTGTCTTACTTGACTTAACCTGCCTGTGGGGCGTGTAGCTTTTGAACATATAAAAATCCTTTCATTCCATATTGCACACTTTTGCGCTCGCAAGTCGCAAGTTGTGGACTAAGCATGTTCAATGGAAGTATTTTCGTCATTAAACAGTGGTGCTTAAAAGTACCTTTGAATTCACATAATGAAAGAAATGAAAGAAATATTCAAAAAATATAAAAATATTCAAATTCTTTCGAAACAATGATTATTTTACTTTCTTACTTACTTATGGTCCAGTCGGACCAGGACCTAACCCAACAAACTTCTCCAGCCAGCTCGGTCCCTGGCTAGCTGTCTCCAGTTTCGCACGCCAAGTTGGTTCAGGCCCTCTACCACCTGTGTGCTCCACCGGAGTCGCGGTCTTCCTCTTCTGCGACGTCCTTCCGGGTTGGATTCGAAGACTCTACGAGCCGGAGCAATATTTTCCATTCACTCAACATGACCCAACCATCTAAGTCGTTGGATCTTTACTTTTCTGGCTAGGTCAGTGTCGCTGTACAGCTCGTGGTTGAATCTTCGTGTCCATTCTCCATTAATGCAGACAGGATAAAAAATCACTCGAAAAATTTTTCTCTCAAAGCAGCCCAAAGCGTTTTCATCAGATATTGTCATGGTCCATGTCTCTGCACCATACATGAGGTCCGGGATAGTGAGGGTTTTGTAGAGTGTCACTTTAGTTGCTCTGGAGCGAACTTTACTACTTAATTGCCTTCCAAGTCCAAAGAAGCAGCGATTGGCAAGAGTAATTCTTTGTTTGATTTCAGCGCTGGTGTTGTTGTCTAAGTTGAGAGCGGATCCCAGGTACCAGGTAGTCCTTAACAACCTCGAAGTTAAATCTGTCTATGTTGACGTTTGCTCCAAGACGTCGATGTTGGTTGTCCTTTCTTGTCGACAGCATTAACTTGGGCTAGCCCTCGTTAACCGCTAGACCCATCTTCCTGGCCTCCGTCTCAAGGCTCACAAACGCTCCACTGACATCACGCTGTGTTCTTCCAATTATGTCAATGTCGTCTGTGTATCCTAGTAGCTGGACGGACTTTTGAAAGATTGTGCCTCTGGTTTTGACGTTGGAGCTTTGCACAACACATCGCATGACAACACATCTCCTTGTCTAAAACCTTTTTTGAAATCAAAAGCGTCCGTTAGGTTTTTTCCGACAGTAATGGAACAGCGTGATTTTTCCATTGTCATTTTACACTGACGGAAAAGTTTTTCTGGAATGCCAAAATTAAACATCGCTCTATAAAGTTGATCTCTAATGTCGCAGTCATACGCGGCCTTGAAATCGCTGAAAAGGTGGTAAGGATCGATTTAAAGTTCCTTAGTCATCTTCTAGATTTGCCGCAGTCCGCAGAGTTAATATTTGATCGATGGTGGACTTTCCGGGTCTGAAGCCACACTGATAAGGACCTACCAGGTTGTTGAGGAAGGGCTTCAAACGTTCAAACAGCACGGCAGACAAGATCTTATAGGCGATGTTAAGGAGACTTATACCTCTGTAGTTGGTGCAGTTCAAGGGATCTCCTTTTTTGAGGATCGGGCATACGATGCTGAGGTTCCATTCATCGGGCATGCTTTCCTCCGACCAAATTTTGCAGATGAGCTGGTGCATGCTCCTAACCAAATCATCTCCAGCTGCTTTGTACAGTTCAGCGGCTAGCCCGTCTGCTCCACCGGCTTTGTTCGACTTTAGTTTGGATATCGCTTTCTCCACTTCGTCCATGTCAGGTGGGTGGAATTGTTGGCCTTCTGCACCCAAATTGAATGGTTCTGTATTGCTGACGCAGTTTTGGTCGTCATCGCCATAATACAGCTTGGAAAAGTGGTCTTTCCATATCCTCAGCACTGACTGCGGTTCTACTACGATGTTCCCATGATGGTCTCTACAGGCTTCAGTTCGGGGTGTATAAGCCCTGGAGGTTTGTTTCACCTTTTTGTAGAACTTTCGAACCTCGTTCCTGTTGTGACATCCCTCTATCTCCTCGATCGCGCGCTTCTCATGCTCCCGTTTTTTCATTCTGAGAAGTTTATGCTTCTTTTTCTGCTCGTAGAGCTGACGAGCTGCTCGTGTCCTTCTTTGCAGCGCCGCTTTGTATGTCTCTTGTTTAGCTGCATGTGCTCGCCGGCATTCATTGTCAAACCAAGGGCTTCGTTGTGGTGGCCGTGTAAACCCTAGCACTTCAGAGGCGGCATCTCTGATTGCTGCTTGGCAGTGTTGCCACTGGTTCTCTATATTTTATGCTGGCAGCAAAGGACTTCTGAGGAGATTTTCGGAGTCACGATCAGAAAAGGAGTGGTACGAGTCGATGTTGGCACCTCGGAATGTGCGGACATCTTGCATGCTAGAGAAGTGTGGTGCGTCGATCGCAATGTGATCAATCTGGTTGACGGTTGATTGGTCAGAAGATTTCTATGTTGCCTTGTGAATATCGAGATGTGAGAATCGCGTACTTGCTACCATTACGTCTCGGCACGCAGCGAAGTCGATTTGCCTAAATCCGTTATCGGAGGTGGTGTCGTGTAGGCTGTGTCGTCCGATTATTAAACCAAATATTTGTTCTCTACCCTGCTTAGCATTAAAATCTCCAAGGACGATTTTAATGTCATAGCCATGGCATTGCTCATAGGTCTTGTCGAGGAGCTCGTAGAACCTGTCTTTGGTGTCTCATCCTTTTCCTCAGTGGTGGAGTGAGCGCAGATGAGTCTGATGTTGGTGAATTTAGCTTTGATACTGATTGTAGTGATGCGCTCATTCACTGAGTTGAAACTTAAGACCTTCCTCCTGAGTCGAGTCCCAACTACAAATCCACATCCAAATAGACGCTGATTTTGTTCCCGGTAGCGGTAGCTAGAACTTGGATGGGCACTACCGTGCCCTTTGATCGCAGTTGTTCATTTTACGTAGGCCCGGCCATCCCTTCGCATTTCTTGGATGACAGTTATATCTGCTTTATAGCAGTCAAAGGCTTCCGCTAGTTGTTCGGCTGCAATCGAAATTCCTTGTCCTTAAATCGTTTGCGTGGGTCGTCATCATTAATTCCGTCCGTATCCGAGGCTTGTCTGTGTACCGGAACCATGTCTTTTTTATGTGGCCGGGCAGTCACCCCGACGCACGACCCCCAACCTGCAGGGCCTAGTCTTTAGTTTAACTCTAAGACGAAGAGCCGGCCAAACCGCTCCTTAAAGGCCTGGGCTGCGAATATATCGAAGTAGCCCTATAAGGTGTTCACTAAATAGTTCATCCTGACTGGAACTGTAGACACCACCGTTAATTCCATCTTAGAGTTCTTCCGCTGCCGTCTGTTGAAAAGGAGGCATGCCTTAGTGGACATATATCTATTCCCCCCTCTCTCTTTGCAGCCGACAACAACTTCCCACTGGGGTTGGAAAACAATCTTCGGTTGGAGGTCCTGGACACCCGATTTTCACCACGGTTAGGTGGAGAGTAGGAGGTGGTAGACAGAAGTTTCTGTGGACGCTTGTGTCCACTTGAATGCACGTGTCTATGTTGGTTTTGCAAAATTTTGCGAAAGAAAAATTTTAAACTTTATTTACATTAACTTCCAATTTCTCAACTTAAAATTTTGTACTGTCATCAAACTGCCAAGACTTGCGAATTCGTGTTTTCGTCAAAAAGAAATACAAAAACCATCAACTAGACACTTTGCGAAAGATTGCGAAATCAAAATTTATGTTTTCATACAATATTTTCCAAGATTCGCATCCAGTGCCGCAAATAGGACTCATAATATCAGATGTTTCTTGAACATATTGCAATTTTTTTGGAATTCTATGAGGAAATTCAGTTTCTTTAAAGGTTATTTGCGATAAGAATGTATGCCCTTGGATACATTTCCATAATTATTATCCTGCAAACGTTCTTCGGTTTAATTTTGTTTCAAAATTATTACAAAATATTGCAAAAGACCTATGGTGCGAAGGTTCGCAAGACTTGCGAAACCCTTTACAATCCATATTTACTGAAAAAAATACTTATAATGCAGGCTTTCGCATGGCTGACCTATATTTTTTTTTTTCATTTTCATACTTAAGCAATATTGCGAAAATCTTTAAATTTTAAGCATCAAAAACTCAAGGACCTATTTGAAATTTCGTAGGATTATGTATGTATTGGATTATAAAACGTTCTCATAAGTAATGGACCGAAAACATTAAGAAATTAACGGTGCGAAGTTTCGCAAAACTTGCGAAAGTTAAATTTACTTTAAAATATCAATAGGTAAAACTTGCAATGCGAAATCTTGCGATTTTTTTAAAATTAAATTTTTGAGCAAAAACTTGATAAAAGAAGCATTTAGCAGGGCTAACACACTTGTGGCACTGTCATAAATGGAATATTTAACCAAAAAAACGTAGAAAAGTTGACACGGCAACATTTTCAAATCAAAAAAAACTAATAGTCAACTGATAACTGTCAATTTGTAGTTCAAAACATCAAGTTTCTTACGGTGCAAAGTTTCGCATCACTTACAGAAGACTTTCCACTTCAAAAATTACTCAGAGTGTAAAAAAAAGCTACAAGCGCGAAAATTTGGGAAATTGCGAAAATTTGCGAGGTTGCGAAAATTTGCAAAATTGCGAAAGATTGATAATGAGCAATTTCAACAAAAGTTTTGAAGTCATTTATTTCTAAAACAAGCCCAAAATATTCAAGACACTTTTCTGCGGAACTTTGCAAAACTTGCAAAAGTCTGTTGATGTTCGCAAAATTTGCGAAATTTTGTTTGCAAAACTAGCTCCTAACGCATTTCTCGTGTAAATTTCACTTCCCTCATCTAAACCAAGTCCTGTGTCGTCCACTCATCATCCGACAGCAGAACTAAACACGACAAATGATTCCTTATTTAGCCGTCCAACCAGTTAGTAGTCAATAAATGCTCGCCGATTTAATCAAAAGAACTCAATGTGCATTTTTTCCTCTAACCCAAAACCCTTCATTTATGGAAGTGCATCACATCAGTCGGTATTTATCGAGGACCAAACGTGCATTGACCTTGAAATCGAACATCGTTTATGGAAGACAAACATATACATCACACTCGATCTTGAAGACTCTTTGAAGGCCTTTCCTTTGGGGACGATGCTTAGTATACCATTTTTAAAAACTGGTTAGAGAAGAAGACGTTCCCCATTCTCACGTACGAATGCGAATCTAAATCGAGGGAAATGAATCTCAACAATTCTATCGGTTAAATATGTCAGTCAGTCGATGGCTGTCGTCGTGTCGTTTCGTTTTGTGGTTCTAACTGGTTGATGATGATTAGATTGATGTGAAGGCCTTCACATCGCTTTGAAATGTTCCCCATCAACCATCTGCTCGACCAAAACAAACCATCAACGTTCACATGTATGGTAAGGTATGGCAACTTGGTTGCATTGTAGACTTCACCGCGACATTGTCGGTCGTCACACAGCGAATGTCAAAAGGAATACATTTTTCAAATATCGACCGAAATCTGGGTTGGATCTGGACACTCAACAGGAAAGTCTCTCGATGATTCTTTAACTCAATTCTAATGAAAAAGATAAAGTATCTAGATACAGCACAACTTTGCAATTGATTTTCTACAAATTAAACAAAAGATTCCATTAATCTCAGCTATTGGGAATAGTTGGATGGATGCGGATTAGCAATTTTACCGAAGCGGATCTTGTGTCTTTCATATTTTTGCGGAACGAATTCCTGCGCACAGAAGAGTTCTGCACCGCAAAACTAGTTTCCGGATGATGATGATGGCGAATGTGATGGTCAATCCAAACTAATTGGCAGTTTTGCGTCAAGCCAGAGCTTAAGCCCGGATAGCTTAAGAGGCCTTGAGGCCTCTTGGTGTGTCTGTAACGTCTGTGTTGGTGTGTGTGTGTGTGTGTGTTAGATATTCATTTATCATTTATCAATTTGTTCACCTGATTAATGGAGATCGATGGGGTGAATGCAGTTTCTTTTTCATACATTCGAAACACTTCACAAGTAACAACGGTTTATTTTATTATTATTAATGTTTTGTTATTGAAAAATGCTCGGAATGGGGTTTTGCATTGTTTTTTTTTTTACTGTTTTTAAGGAGGAAATATTACATTTTACCTGTGGTGACTGCTGACTGGCGAAAACAATAATAATGGAGTGTCTAGCGGTGTCTTAAGTAGTCACGAATTTTTTGCAACAAATTTGGAATTTTTTTCTACGGTTTTTGTGCAAAATTTTCAACCATGCATGGAATTACGTAATGAACATTGCTAACGAGACAATAGCGGTGTGAGCTTATGGGAAATAGGAACAGTGGAGACCAAAATTTTGTTTTTATTGGTTGAATGTAGTTTTTTGGGTCACTGAAGAAAAATAATATTTGTTTATTGATTACGAGTATTTATTATTTCGGTCTAGCGATTATTGTCGATTTTATCAGATTGTGATACAATATGGAAGGAGGCAGTCGGCTTGTGCTTCCTGTTTTAGCATATTAGTAGGCCAAAAGTGATGGTATTAACCACGTGTTTTTTATCGGTTGAGACACATAACTGCTACAATATGGTAAGTTTCAACTTTCTTGATCAAGAGATTTTTGTCAAGCAAATTATAACAATTCGACAAGAACTGGTTCCGGTAAATAAAGGTCTCTGATTGAGTTCTATGCTTCCATGTCGTCTGTCGTCGAGTTACACACTTAATCAATGGCTTGATAGGATTCAAAATTTGAAAAAAAAAGTGCCTTGAAAGTGGGAGCGTTCAACATTTGAGGGTTCTATAGCCAAAATGGAAAAAATTTAACACTTATAGTTTTGTCATGTCGTTTTGTACGTCGGCCTTTTTTATCACATTTTTATTTTTTTGTGTAAGAGATTGACTTTACTTAAAAATAACGCTTCCATCTTAAATGTGAGCCCTGGTTCAGATATTATGTAAAAGGTATCTGAGGACATCAGGGATGTTCAAAAAAGTTCTTCCGAATTCCAAATTCTTTTAGAAGAAAGGCAAAATTGAATGCACTGAGTACTATGATTAGGTTGGTATACAAATAACTGATTATCAATCAATGATAGAAGCACATTGATGAAAATAGAGAACAACTGGGGACCCAGTATAGATTCCTGAGGTACACCAGGTACAATAAATTATGATAAGCTTAAGTAACACTATTTTCAAATAAAGGGTCATTCATTTTTCAGTTTCAACAGTAAGCACACAGGACGATATATTTTCAATGAACATTTATTTCATTTATTTATTATTTATCTAGATGCAATGGCACCTCTTCGATCACTTGTGGAATTTCTGAGCCTCATATACAGCAATTTCGTTTTTTTACATTACCGATTGAAAAATATGCCTCATTGTCATCGTAAATGAAATATTGTTCAAGAAGATCGGTGTTTAGAGTCTGTTGTTCCAAAATCCAAGAAGCGTATCGTGAAATCGCAACCATCTTGAAACCACGAAATAAATTACTCATAATAAGTTAACCACTATATCAGATTTATCAAAGTGCTTAAAGACAGAAGCCTCGTTCGTGTAACTAACTAACTATCTTTCTTACTTACTTACTTAAGGTGGCGCTACAGTCCGCTGTGGACTTGGGCCTCAATCAACAGTCTCCGCCAGCCAGCTCGGTCCCTAGCTAGCTGTCTCTAGTTTTACACTCCAAGTTGATTGAGGTCATCTTCCACTTGAGTGCGCCACCTGAGTCGCGGTCTTCCCCTCCTTCTTCATCCCTCGGGAATAGTGTCGAAGGCTTTCCGGGCCGGAGCATTGGCGCCTTCCGCTCTAAATGACCGAGCCATCTAAGTCCTTTACCCTTCTGCCTAGGTCCAAGTCGTTGTACAACCCGTAAAATTCGCTGTTATATCTTTCTCACCATTCCCCCCAATGCACACGGGGCAAAGGATGACCCGAAGAACTTTCCTCTCGAAACACTAAGGCACTTTCATCCGCTTTTGTCAAGGTCCATGCTTCTGCACCATACAGCAGGACTGGGATGATGAGTGTGTTGTACAGTTTTACCTTAGTTGCTCGAGAGAGGGCTTTTCCACTCAATTGCTTTCTTAGCCCAAAGAAACAGCGATTAGCAAGAGTTATTCTTCGTCTGATCTCGGCGCTGGTGTTATTGCCCGTGTTATAGCGGAGCCTAGGTAGACAAACTCCTCTACTACCTCGAAGTTTATGCGTCTATTGTGACGTTCTGTCCGAGCCGTCGGTGTTGGGTGTCCTTCCTCGAAGACTACTCGTTTTTCCCTCATTTACCGCTAACCCATTTTTGCCGCTTCTGTCTCAATTCTCACAAAGGCGCCATTGACATCACGCTGTGTTCTTCCCATTATATCAATATCATCGGCGTACGCGAGAAGTTGAACAGATTTTTGGAAGATAGTGCCTCTGGTGTTGACGTGGAGTTCTGCACTATCTTCTCAAGAACGATGTTAAGAAATCGCACGACAGTGCATCGCCTTGTCTGAATCCTTTTTTGACGTCGAAAGATTCCGTAAGCTCGTTGCCAACCTTGATGGAGCAGCGTGAATTCTCCATCGTCATTTTGCACAAGCGAACGAGCTTGGCAGGGATGCCAAAACTAGACATAGCTTTATACAGTTCGTCTCTGTAGATGCTGTCATACGCGGCCTTAAAATCGATGAAAAGGTGGTGGGTATCGATTTGGAGTTCATAGGTCTTCTCCAGGATCTGCCGCAACGTGAAAATTTGGCCGTTGGTTGACTATTCTGGCCTGAAGCCACATTGATAAGGACCAATCAGATTGTTGACGAAAGGCTTTAAGCGTTCACATATTACGGCAGAGAGGATCTTTTAGTCGGAGTTAGGTAGACTCATTCCTCTGTAGTTGGCGCAGTTTAGAGGATTTCCATTTTTCAGGTTCGGGCAAACAATGCTGAGATTCCATTCATCGGTAACTAACTAATCTTTCAAATTCTATTAAGTACTAGAAAGGACGACGACGGGATGTGTTATAAGCCTGTAACGGGATACTCTCACTGTTGTGTTCATTTCGAACGATTTCCTTATCATTTTTCAGCCGCTTAGAATCCAGTTTCGCTATTTCTTTGATTAAAATATTACTTGGGATTACAATGCTCACATTTCCGACCGAAAAAAAAACTGGTAGTTTCCGCCTACAGCACGCTTTTCAATAATTTGTAACAAAGTCACATGTTTTTCATCAAATTATATCTTCCGATGCCGAATTGCATTTCATTCATACAATTCACACTCACTCCCTTCGAAGAATCGTCTTTTACTACTACCCCCCCCCCCCCCATTATTAGTAACGGGTTAACGTGTAGCTTGAACTAAGCAGAATAAATGGGGAATATGTCTCCATTAAAATTTTGATTTTAAAGACACTCCGTCCTCATTGCCAGCAGGACTTGGGTCTCTTTTGATTCACGGTTTGTGTTACAACCTGTCGGAGCATTGTGTCTGTTGGTCCGCCGCCGTTAAGGGCACTGTACCTGATTACCGCACCATATCTATCTTGCCTGATGATTGCAAAAGCTAGCAAAGGCCATTCACCAGATCATATTTTATCATTGTTAGCTTTAAAACAAAAAAAAAAATGTAAAGCGGTCCATTAGTTTTTCTTTAATTTGACCAACACTTCAAAAATCATCAAGTGTTTTGGAATTAAACTTCGTCCAATAGAGACTTCTGACTTTCAATCAAATGAGTTGTAATTAATTTTTTCTGCTAAATTGCAGTGTGGCAAATAAATTTGCGTCCAACAACCAACACCCCTGGTAGGTAGGTAGAAATGGCTGTCTTACTTACGCGTAGGACACAATTAGCGCTGAGTGCACTAACGCGTTTCTTTTTCGTCCTGGTTCTCACAGCTTTGGCAAAAAAAGTTATGTGCCTTGGTTTGGAAATTAAATTGATTGATTTAGGTTTGTTATAGGCGGGCCAGATTTTTCTAGATATAACGCAACTCGTTAAACTATTCCACCTATGATTTGCTTCTGATGTGTATTTGGTCAGGATATAGCCCTTCACAACTCCAAGAGGAGCATATACTCTCACTGCCAGTGAGTTTAGCCAGTGAGTTTAGCCAGTGAGTTTTGATGCTTGCCTAGCTAGCTCATCTGACTTCTCATTTCCCTCGTAGCCCCTATGGCCCCGGTATCCAGATTAGAGTGACGATCAAATCGAGTTTAGAGGATGATAAAGCTGAATGAATGGCTTTAATAGCTGCCTGACTGTCTGTTATTAAAGCTACATTTTGGTTCTGTCGAATTTATTTAACGGCTATACAAGCTTCTTTATCGCTAAAAAATCTGCCTGGAATGCACTGGCAAAATCGGGAAGTCTGTAGGATTTTTAAATCGTAAGAGATTCGCAGAAGACGCCTGCACTAACACCGCATTCCATCTTCGAACCATCCGTGAAGATAGTTGTGTCGAAGTCTTTCGTCACATCGCCTTCTTCCGAGTCGATTCTTGACGGGAGCAAGACTCTTAACTTCCTTGAGGTGTTTAGGATAGGATTGCAGTAATCGGTGGTTGTTGATAGGCTGTCTGATGGTATCAGGCTTGTTTGGTTGCAGTGCCTGTAGGATCTTGTTTTCCAGCAGCCTATTTGTTTGAGTCTCAAGTTACTGCAGGACACCTGATATTTAATAAAGAGGTCAATCGGAAGAATGTTCAGGATGACATTGCATCCGTTGGACAGGACCTGATTGTCCCTGATATCCCTACGCAACCATTTTTCTGCACCTTTGTAAGCTTGTTTACTATGTAAGCTTTGCTGAGAGCAGACCATCAAGCAATGGAACCATAAACAAGTATCGGTCTTACAACCGCTGTATATGTCAATTTAATCATTTTTGACTGGAGGCTCCACTTTTTGCTGAAGGTTTTGTTGCAGGCGTAGAAGGCGACACACTAGTATTTAGATATTTAGCACTGGAAGACTATGAAAGTGTTTGACCGTTTAACCGAGATGGATTGAAAGGTGGTACCTTGGTTTTGGTGGTGAAAAACATCAACTCGGTTTTGTTACTGTTAACACCTAGTCCACAGCTCGCAACCCAGGTGCTTACTTTCCTCAAAGCCATATTAGTGATATCACTGAATAGCACCCCTTCTTAAAGAAACGCAATGTGCCAAAATATTTGCCGTTTTTTTTTAAGATGTGTAGGAAAATATAAAGCAGTTCATTTGGCGTCTCCAGAATAAGTTGGTCTTTCGGGAAATTGTGTCTGCCCTCGGGTCTCAAAAGTCAACCGACCCGGTGCTAACAAAGACAACTGCCCAAATTTTTGGAGGTTGAATCATGAACCTGCGAATTTAGAAAGGAAACATTTTTCCGAGCACATATTCCCCAGTAAGTGAACGTGCTGACCTACACCTTCTTGCGGTGCCTCTGAGAGGTTCTTGTCAATTTATTGGCATGAACCTGCGGACGTAGGCAGCTTTAGTCTAATGGAATTGACGGATTGAAGCAGGACGTATGATGAAGATTAATGCGATCCTTAAAAGCTGCGAAAACTAATAAAAGCATAACATAAACATAAAGTATGCAATAAATTAGTTTTGTTCAATTATCACAGAAAGTATAACTTAAAGAGTGTACAAAAGTGATACCTAGGATTTGGGTACCGCGGGTAGTGAGGATTCGCCACCTCACTAGTGGGATGGACCTTCGCGGGGGTTTTTGTCTGAGTTTGGCCTCGGCTGCTATTCGTAAATCACGGTTGAGGGCTCTTCTTTCGGTGACTGAAAGTTGAGTGCAGTTTCCATGACCGGACAACGGCTCTTCTTTCGGTGACTGAAAGTTGAGTGCGGTTTTCCGTGATGTTGCATGAATAGTCAGTCTAGAATCAAACCAAGATGAATAAGAGCTGGCACTAATTCAATTGGTACTGGTGTGAATCTGGGCACTCTTACTTCTTTCTTTTCAGAAAGTTGATGACTTGATGAATACATCTGAAGGATCATTCAGGAAGGGGTTTAAAGTCCTCTCTAACTTCGGTTGGAATTTGTCCCGCCGACAGAGTGGATAGGTCCACCGTCACAGAAGGCTTAATTGCTAGGTGCTGACGTTAAATCTTTCTTACTTCTGCCCAAATTTTTATTGAAAAATCATATTCAGCGATGAGGTCCATTGACATCCAATGCTGTTAGTTTGTGTTATCATTTTGGACACTTCGAATGCTTGCCACCATTCTACACAAACGCACAAGCCGTTTTCCCATATTTCTTATACAATTGTTAAGGTCTTCCAACTGCCGAAGTTTCTCCAAAAATAATCCACGACTCATTACTAAAGTTGGAGGAAAACTTTCCACGGGCCCTAATGTTTTATTGATAGTAATGTTTTTCCATTCATTTGTAACCATTTTCATTGTTCAAAAAGCATTCCATAACAAATGATCAAGAAAGTCATCAAAGAAGAAGTAAATTTTCAGTGATAAATTAAAACATCATTATACTCGCTGCCATTTCACACCTTTTCTTTATTTATTATTACAAATTATAAATCATAAAACTTGTGGTTTTCTATAAAGCGTCAAGACAATCACATCAAATAACCACTAAGTGCCTTCACTCCAGATCTGAATTTATGTTCACAAAAAACTCGTCTGGAAACATACTTCAAATGCAATTGCTGCCAGCACCCGTTAAAAATTAACCAACTTTAAATTATACAAGAAAAAAGTGAAAACTATTTTTATTTCCCATTTCAAGATGTCGTGACTCAAGACCGAAAATGTAGAAAAAACTCATTAACGGTACACATTTCAGTCGAAGAGCACAAGAACAGAATTGAAAAGTTACTTTAAGCCATTGAGCCTACACTTAAAAATTAGCTTTTTCTCAAAAAAAAAAAAACAAATCGAAAAAGATTCGTAAGTAACGCAATGTGATAAAAATCACGAAAGGAGAAAAAATGAAATCATAATGCATTTTCACTTTCGGCTTTGAATCTGTTTATGCAACAAGCAACAACATAAAGTTTTTCAAAGGTACTTTGTAGGTACATTTCTTTTTTTTGGATTATAAGACGCCCTGTGGTTGTTTGTAAAAGAAATTAACTTTATTTTCTTTTCCAATTCATAAGAGGCTCAAGAAATAAAACCGAAAGGGCTTTAGTCTTACTGATCTTTGGCCAACTTACATTTGGATGATAGGACGTTTTCGGAGACTCTAAGGTTGTCAGAACAACAGACAACGAAAGTGGGAAAGTTTGATACACGAATTATTACTCAGCACAAAATTGATTAATTGTTATTACAAGATTTCATTACAGATATGTTTTTTTTTTTCTGATTTCATAGTGTAGGTCGGTTTGACAAATGAGAGGAAATTAGAAAAGAAAAACATTAGAACTTTGTTTTGTGGGAGAATTTTACTAAGCAAGCGCAATTTCTTTTGATGAAAAATTTTGAAAGACCAGGTTACTTGAGTGGGTGTGTTTATCGGGAGAAAAATAAAGATTCTTGAAGGTTCCATAATTCGAGGCCTATACAGGGTCAACCTCAGAAGGGAAATTGCTGAAAATTCTATCCGGCGACGGCAAGTGACCTTTTAATGTTTGGAAACAATAAGAAGTCGCATCGGGCCAAATCTGGAGAGTACGGTAGATGGGGTAGCAAGCAGTTTGTAGCCAAATCTGACCAATTTCGTCGCAGGTATGAGCTGGTGCATTATCATGATGGAAATACAACTTTTTCTTCGCACAAATGGTTCCATTTTTTCTTCAAATTCGGCGTCGAATCGGCTCAGAGATTCGGCAAAGTTCAGTACCGTGTCTTTAAGTCGATGTGGATTACACTTCGTGAATCACAGAAATGGTAGAAACTGTGAAAAGTTTTACGTCGGCACCTAGCAATTAAGCCTTATCCGACGTGTGACCATTCACAATGGTATCTATTTATGAGTGTTGATATTCACCCTGATGATCCACCAGCATGCAAAAGCACACCTCAACTTTCTAAAGAAAGAAGCGGGTACCCTGCATCTGGATTCACACCAGTACCAATTGAATTAGTGCCAGCCCTTATTCATCTTGGTTTGATTCTAGACTACTATTCATGCAACACACGGAACTGCACTCAACCTTCAGTCACCGAAAGAAGAGCCGTTGTCCGGTCACGGAAACTGCACTCAACTTTCAGTCACCGAAAGAAGAGCCGTAAACCGTGATTTGCGAATAGCAGCTGAGGCCAAACTCAGACAACCACAACCCCGCGAAGGTCCATCCCACTAGTGAGTTGGCAAATCCTCACTACCCGCGGTACCCAATTTGGCCCTCGGTGAGGGGTTGGTGTCACGTTTTAGTTTTGCATAACCATTCGTTATACATCATTGTTCATTTTGTGATCTTTTGCTGTTTTGCAGCTTTTATCCAACTGGCGGATGAGGTACACCGCTCACCCTTTGCCAAGTATATTCACATTGATCGAAGGGATGAACCAGCCAGTCAAGGGGCACACCCAACAGGGCGTCAAATTTCATTAACGTCTATCAACATTCGGTACTCGTTGATCGTATTTCCTCATTTAATATATACTTTGATATATTATCTTTTAAGGATCGCATTAACCTTCACCATACGTCCTGCTTCAATCCGTTAATTACATTAGACTAAAGCTGCCTACGTCCGCAGGTTCATGCCAATAAATTGACAAGAACCTCTCAGAGGCACCCACAAGAAGGTGTAGGTGAGCACGTTCACTTACTGGGGAATACATATGTACTCGGAAACATGTTTCCTTCTAAATTTCCAGGTCAATGATTTTACCTCCCCAGAAATGGTAGTCAAAACTTACTTCGTGTTTTTGGAGCACGTTTGCTTGCGAAAGCCTACTGTTTAGCAGCAGCCGTGGTGATATACCTACTTTGTGCACATGGGTGGGAAATCCGTGGGTCTTAACCATCTAGGGCAACACGTCTTGCCCTTTTTCAAGACTTAGGGTCCCAAGATACTTTCTGAGCCCCTTTTTGTTTTTGTTTTATTTTCGGTATGTAAAACGTAACAACATCCAGTGCTGCAAGTAAGAGACCGCCAACCCCCCCCCCCCTCCCCCTTTCGAGCAAGCATAAGGATAATGCAAGCATGCCGCGTAGCCTGGATACCCTTTCTATCATGCCGCCTGGACCGGCTTTAGGGTCCTGTAGTTCTCAGATCGTAGAGTTGGTACAGGTTGCAGAGGGTGAACACCGGTTCCGTTACAGTTTCGACCGTTCTTTAGTTTCCATCCATGGTTTCGTCAACTATCTAGAAATGAAGAAGAAACTTCTTCGGATTGCGGTTAATAACCAGAAGGTTTCTCATACCTTAAACTTCATGCAGGATATGACCCACATGATCTTTAGAAATACCTGTAGTGTAAGCTATCTCGCCACCCTTCAATTGACGATCTGCCAGTAGGAGATCAAAAAAATTTTGTCACATTATCCTCCGTGGTAGTGGCAGTGTCCGTAGCTTAGTGGTTAGGTGCGTTGGCTGCTAACGCAGAACGTCGTGGGTTCGAATCCTACTCGTGCCAAAGTTTTTATTCATCTTTTACGGACACTGCCTCTTGCGAAGAACTGACAAAACTTCCAAGAGTATTATCTGTCATGAAAAAATGCTACTCAACTTAGCCGTTCGGAATCGGCGTAAAATTGTAGGTCCCCTCAATTTTCACACGCACCTAGAGATTTGTTGATGAGAGTAAGCCACTGAGGCCTTGGCTTTTCAAGAGCTGTCGCGCTACTCTATTAATTTTTTTTATTTATTCAGCGCAGGAAAAGAGGCATCGTATACAGCAGCTACACGCTTTTTGATTTAGCAGCACGGATTCACTTCCAAAAACAAGAACCGAACCACCGACTGATACTGCTCTTTTTCCATTTTTGAAGATCTGCAGAAACTCCCGCTTCCCCATGCGGTCAAAACAAAGGTACGAGCTTGATCCAGTTGAAATTTCGATATTAGCACTCCAATGATTAGTGATCCTAGTTCCATCAGGCGGAGAGTCTATGCAGGGGTTTCGTTTCCTTTAAACCGGAGGAGTGGAATTAAACCCAATACGCAATAAAACCCGAAGATCAACCGCTCCCTGAAGCCTACAAATCCAGGAACGATAATGCCATAAAAACTCCAAGCAGCTCTCGGCCCCGAAGCTGTTAACCGCGCAAACGAAACTTGGCCTTGCTGCGCCCCGAATTTTTGTGGTTGAGAGGCTATTCAGTTTTTACTTGCGACATATAGAATATATGGCAAGTATTGAATTCGTAAAAAAAAAAATTTCAGATGAGGATGAGATATGATATTACGATGATAGAGAAGTCGAAAAAAGTGGGTCCGGCGATTCCGTCTGTCGTCTGTCGAAAGTTTACAGGCATCTACAGCTTAACTACTGGTCCGATTGACTCAAATTTGAAAATTAGAGGTTTGAGCAAAAAGTCATATCCCAATTTTTTTATTTTTGTTTTAAGATCAAAATTTAGGGTAGCCACCATACGATTTTTTTGGCCAAAAACCAAAACTTTTTTTTTCACAAAAACGGCCCGAACGATTTTTTTTTAAACTTCCTCGAGTTTAATTTTTTTTAAACATTCATGTGTTTTATGTAAAAAAAAATATTTGTATTGCTCCAAAACGGTACCTCCCATAGAACCGTTTTTTTTGTTATTAGATTTTCTCGAAAACTGAAAGTCCGATCAGCGTAAGTTTTTTTTCGAAAGTACGTATATATTGTTCAAATAATATTTTGTTTTCAAAAAAATTTCAAATTTTTTTTTGGATTTTTAAAAAATATTTTTAACTTTTTTTTTCAAAATTCTGTATCTCAAAAACGGATCAATTTTAAAAATCCAAATTGGAGTATAATATGTATATTTACATGGTCTTAAAACTGCATACCCAAATTAATTTTAAGATATTTTTGAAAAATTTTATATATAAAAAATTAATTTAAAAAAAAACGGCTCCGACGATTTTCAAAAAAAAAATTCAATAAATCAAGAATAAGGTTTGAATTTGTTCGGCATTTAAATTTTTGGAATGAAATGTATATACGAGGTACATTTCCAAATTTTAATTTTTTTAATAAATTCTAATTATTTTTATATATATATATTTTTTTTTGAGTTAAGTGTAAGCTGTAAGTAAGAGTGTAATCAGAATTGCTTAAAGTATATCTCTTATTTTAACACTACCTTTTGCAATTTAAGTAATCATAAATATTTAGTTTTAGCATGCAGGAGCAAGTTCGTACGACCCAGTCGTGCACATTTTTTTAATTCAAATTCTGACGTCTGGAATTCTATACCTGTTAAGGTTGCAGGTATGTATGTAAGTGTCCGGACCTTCCATACCGGAAACGACACCCTTAAGTCAATGTACGTATCGGAACACCTCCGTATGGTGTCGTTTTGGGCTAAGTTCTTATGATGGAACTAAAGTGCGGTCCTGTGAAAGAAAAGTACCAGATCGTGACAGAAATCGCTTTAACGAATTGATAAAGTGATCGGATAAGAACCTACTTTTTCTGTCATTGTCCAGCACTCTGTGTATCACCCGACCCCTCTTCTCTGAAGGACTTTAAAACAAATTCTTCCTCACAAGCTGGTACCATAGGTGTAATCTTATTCTAAGAGTAACAATACTTCGGGGTTTCAATGACGGTTACAATGCCAACCCTAAAAACTTTTTATTTGATCGTTTGTCCGGACGTTTATGCGTTCCTCTAGCGTCTAGCAAACTATATTGTGAGTTTAAGGTAATATCGAATCAACTGGATCATATAAAACAAAAAAATTATCATCAAAATCGGTCCAGACGTTTTACAGGAAAATGTCTATTGAGTTATCAAGAAGACTCAAAATTTGTTCGATTACCTTCAATTTTCATCAAATCATCATTATTCAAGTAAAAACTACAATTTTTTAGTGAAATATTGCTGAAAATTAAGAAAAACTCTTTTTCTCAGAACACTTGAAAGGTTACCTTCATTAATATTCACACTTCGTCATACTCAATTTTATTCTCAAATTACATAACGTGTTTCCAAACGTGTCAAAATTAAGTCTTCCCTTTAACTTCATCATAACTCTCCATCAGTAACATCTTCATAAGGGTCACGTACGAAGTTTCTTTGAATCTCAAAATAAAGCAACATGCAAACAAGGTAATTGTCAAAACCGACTTAAGCTCGAACCGACAACACAAGACTCCAACTCGCCATATCTCTGGTTGTTCACAAAGACTTCCCTCTTAAAGAATTAAATTAATAACAACCATACTCTCCCCGAGGCTACAAAAAAAAACAAACATCATCCGGCCTGTTGAGTTGTGGCCTCAGGTCTTGTTAAGATGCTGCTATCATCTTCATATGTATGATTCAACGTCAACTTAAGAATAAGTATGAAGGTTACTGTGCCAGTTTATCATCATTTGAAGATCGCTTTCCTTCCAGAAGAACAAATTCAGTCTGAATGCGACCGGCAGTGGTGGTAATATGTTCCAGTATTTATGTGCATATGCGAATATCTCGATCGCAACGAACAACACAACAACAACAACAACAAGTATGATGTAATCGCGACTCTAGTTAACGGTTTGTATACATCATAAAAGACGTTTTAACAAATTCCTAAAACGGTAACTCTTGTATTACCGAAGTCATGAAGGTTTCATGTTACAATTTGGCACAAAGACCAAACAAAAAAAGAAGAGAAAAAGCGGAACACCACCACCGGAGAAGCTGCAAAATGCAAGCAATGCTATCATAAGACTCAAAACAGCAGCAAAAATAAGTTCAGAAGAGAATCCAAGAAAAATGACGACAAGCAAAAGGCAAAGATGATAAGGAGGAGGAGGAGGAGGAGAAGGTGGAGTGAACTGTAATTTGTTATTCGAATGTAACACGAGCACAGATGTTGTTCCAGATTTATGCCTTTGCAAGGTTATGTCTTAAGTCTAAGGAGATGAGGTGATTTAGATTTTTCTTGTCATGTGATATGGCGTTCAACCCGTAATAGTATTTTATTCTGGCCTTCTGGGAAAGGAAGGCTTCTGGAACTACTTATTGCTGGACATTATTTTATTGTTATGCATTTTTTCCAATCAATAATGATTAAAAAGAAAATGTAAAGGTACTGTGGCGTATACGTACTATTTTTCCTTTCATTTTGTAGAAAACTTTTTATCGACTTGACTTGGGAGAAATGTTTTAAAAAATGTTAAAAAAAGGTAAGTTTGTGCAAAAAGAAATGCAAAATTCTGTGTTGTCTTGTTGTTGTAATACGTCGAGTACCACGTACCATAACTCGACAATGCGCTCCCTGCACAAATGGACCGTGTCGAACTAACGTCACGAAGAGTACAATATTTGAGTTTTGCATGGTGGAACACAGACAAATCGATGCTATTTTCGAACAACGGTCGTTGGAGATTTGAATGCTTAGCTGGGCAGAGAAGTCTTTGGTGGAATAATCGGACGACATAGCTTGCACAACACAACTTCCCATCATGAATTTAGGCTAATCGACTTCGCTACGGGGCGAGACGTTATGGTAGCAAGTGCGCGATTCCCATATTTTGATATCCACAAGGGGACATGGAAATCTCCGACGACAATTCTCTAGATTGTAAGATGTCCGCACATTCTGAGGTTCCAACATTGACCCGGATCACTAACTTGCTGCAGCCAAGTTACGCATATGGATACCCGATCGAGGCCGTTAAACGGATTGCTAGATCCTAGTGCAGCCACCATAACAAAATACCTGGTTTGACAATGAACGCCGGCGAGCACATGCAAGAGGCATACAAAGCGGAACTGTATAAAAGGACTCGAGCAGTTCGCGAGCTCTATGAGCAGAAAAAGAGATAGGAGCACAAACTTCAAAGAAAGAAAAAAAAAGGAGCATTAGAAGCGCCTGATCCAGGACGTTGACAGAGCCAACAGCAGGAATAAAGTTCGAGGTTTTAACAGGAACAGCTAGCAGATGGTCATTGAGCAAACCGATGCCTGAAGAGATGAACAAGGGAATATCAAAAAAGAATCGCAGTCTTTGAGTTTTGGGGTTTGGAAAGACCCCACAAACGGCGACAACGAACAGGAGCCCACCGTTATTCAGGAGCCATTCATTGGACACGATGATAGCCAACAAATCTATGACCCCGATCTAGACAAAATGAAAACGGCAATATCACGGCTGAAATCCAACAAAGTCGCTGGAGAAGATGGTGTGGCTGCAGAGATTCCCGATTCCCGATGAATGGAATTTCAGCATTGTTTGGCTGCCGAGATGTTTAAAGCAGCAGGCGACGATCTATGCATGCCCTCTAATTTTCCCTACCAAATCAATCAGTAAGATATATGGTCCGCAAGAGAATGCCATTCCCCCATCCTGAAAAAGGTCCTCTAAACTGAGCCAACTACAGAGAAATCAGTCTACTTAACATCGCCTACAAGATCCTCTCTGCCATAATATATAAACGTCGGCAGCCTTTCGTCAACGATCTGATTGGTCCTTATCAGTGTGGCTTCAGACCACCGACTAAATTTTCACCTTGCGGCAGATCTTAGAGAAGGCCCAGGAACTTCAAATCTAAATCGATGTCTACCACCATTTCATCGATTTCAAAGCCGCGTATGACAGCGTCTATAGAAAAGAGACCAACTGTATAGAGCGATGTCTGGTAATGGCATTCCAGAAAAACTTTTCCGTCAGTGAAAAAACTTAACGGATGCATTTGATGTCAGAAAAGGTTAAAGACATGCGATTTCTTGAAAATGCAAAGCTCAATCTTCAACACCAGAGGTACAATTTTTCCAAAGGCCGTCCTGCTAATAGGATACGCAGACGACATTGACATAGTTGGAAGAACACAGCAATGATGTCAGTGGAGCGTTTCGTGAGCCTTGAGTCAGAAGGTCAGAAAAAATGGGTCGAAATCAACCGGTTAACGACGAGGGCAAGACCACGTTAAATGCTGTCAACAAGAAAGGACAACCCAACAACGAACGTGCTCCAAGACGACATAGAACAGATACAACTTCGAGGTAGTTAAGTTACATCGTCCTACCCTAGGAACCGCTATTAAGCTTCCGACAACAACACCAGCGCTGAAATCAAACGAAAGAATCACTCTTGCGAATTCGCAGCCTTCCTTTGGACTTAAAGGGCAATCAGAGTAGTAGAAAGTCCTCTTCAGAGCAACTAAAGTGACCACTCTAACAAAACCCTCATTATCCCGGACCTCAAGTATGGTGCAGAGACAATGGACTCATGACAACATCGTAGAGAAAATCGCTTTGGACTGAATTGGTGAAAAAAATTCTTCGAGTGATTTTTGTGTTCTGTCTGCATAAATGGCGAATTCAGACGAAGAATCAACCAAAGAACTGTACGAGCTGTACAGCGGACACTGACATAGCCAAAAAAAGGTAAGGTGCAACGACTTAGATGGTTGGAACATGTAGAGCGAATGGAAAACAATGCTCCGGCTCGTAGTCTTCGAATCCAACCCGGAAGGACGTCGAAGAAGAGGAAGACCGCGACTCAGGTGGACTACACAGGTGGTAGAGGACCTGAACCAACTTGGCATACGAAATTAGAGACAGCTAGCTAGGGACCGAGGTGGGTGGAGACGCTTGTTGGATGAGACCCTGGTCTGACCTGGACCGTAGCGCCACCATAAGTATGACAAACATACTCATAAACAGGTGTTACAAATGAAATACAGAAGAGAGATCAAAAGAAGAGGGCTGCCTTGAGGAAGCCCAAAATTTAAAACAAACTATAAAAGACTCAAAAATTTAAAAAACGCACTGCATAATGGTCGGAAACTCCAATAAGAAAGAAGCCAGATTGAAAATTGTTGCTAAGAAATCCAGTGCCTTGCATAAGTATAACCGCACCCGAAAAAAATGCATTTAAAAGAAAACCTACAATAGGAGTGACTCCTTACTATTTTTTTATTGAGTTGCATCACTGATCAAGCAAATTGAGAAGAAAATAAAGTACCGTTATTTCCTCTCCTGGTGTTTAAAAATTAAAAACAGATTTTGATGTATTGCAAAAATATAACCGCACAATGCAAATCTCTTTGAAGCTGCATTCAGTCAAGTGCTTTCAAATAAAAAACAACAATGCCACGCGGTACGCATTTAAGCGAAATTGAAAAAGGCAAAATCTTGGCTTTTCGGTCAAGCGGCCTAAGTCTTAGGGCTATTGGAAGACGAATTTCACGATCGGATCGTGTCGTTCGAAATTTTTTAAAACATCCAGAATCTTATGGGACAAAAATAAGACCCGGGCGTCCGCAGAAGCTGACACGTCGCGACAAGAGGCGTTTAATCAATGCTGCATCCAATTCGGTGCATTCTTTGTCGGAATTTCGTAACGAATTGGGTTTAGGAGTTTCGGTTTCAACCGTTTCTCGTGCTTTAAAAAGCAGTGGAGTGATTGTTCGGGGAAAAATGGTGCCAGCTCCAAATTTAACAGCAGCCCACAAACAAAAAAGATTGGAATTTGCCCGCCAAAACATAAATCGGGATTGGAAAACCGTAAGTGACTTTCTATTAATCTACACTAAAATCTCGTTATTCCAAATGGCATACTGGAATGAATGTTTTTTATTAGGTTATTTTTAGTGATGAAAAAAAGTTTAATCTCGATGGACCAGATGGTTTTAGCGGATATTGGCACGATTTGAGGAAAGAGAAAAAGTTTTTTTCCAAGAGGAACTTTGGTGGTGGCAGCTGTATGGTTTGGGGGGCCTTCTGCGAGCGTGGTAAGGTTGCACTTGCCTTCACCTCTACCAGAATGAACAGTTCTGACTACACTTCGGTCCTTGAGGAGAATTTGGTACCTTATTTAAGACGATTTCGCCGAGTTGAGCATGTCTTCCAGCAAGATAATGCCCCAATTCATGTAAGTCGTCAAAGTTTGGATTGGTTCGAATCGAAAAACATTAATTTGATGGAGTGGCCGTCACATTCTCCAGATTGCAACCCCATCGAAAATCTTTGGGGAATTTTAACTCGCAAAATGTATGCCCATAATAAGCAATTTGCTAGTGTTGCTGAGCTGCGAGAGGCAGTTGTGACAGAATGGAACGCTTTAGACGACTCCATATTGAAAAATCTAGTTAATAGTATGCCAAAAAGAATTCTAAGATTGGTGGAAAATAGAGGCAACAAAATTGCATATTAATTTTTTGTTAAAAATGAACTTAAAACAAAGAAAAAACAAAAAACAATAAATGCGGTTATATTTTTGCAATACATTAAAATCTGTTTTTAATTTTTAAACACCAGGAGAGGAAATAACGGTACTTTATTTTCTTCTCAATTTGCTTGATCAGTGATGCAACTCAATAAAAAAATAGTAAGGAGTCACTCCTATTGTAGGTTTTCTTTTAAATGCATTTTTCCGGGTGCGGTTATACTTATGCAAGGCACTGTATGTTAATTTTAACATTTAAGTAAATTCTGTTGTAACACAATCACTGAGTTATTTTTTCCAATTTTTGTTTGCTTTTTTAAAAAGTTAACTTTTGCTTTCCTTACATTATTCTGACATGACAGTAAGGCCCCATCACCAAAAACTTACGCAAATTGAAACGATTATTTCATAAGCAGTGTGAAACTTTTCCAAGAATTGCCTAATGAAGAAAAGTTAAGAAACAAAATAACAACAAAAAACTGATAGAAAATAAAAGTAATGTGTTCGGTTTATCAAACCGCATAATTACAATCAATTTTGCCATCCCACTTGTTTTTTTTTTTTTCAAAAATATAATCAATCAAACCCATCGATGGAAATTGTTATTTTATTTCGTTGCGAAATAATAACCTACGTTAAACTTTTTCAGATGCAGATGCAACACAATCTGTTGCCCTCCCCTTTGCCCCCTCTACCGTCTTGAATTAAAAGTATTTCATTACTGGACATTGATAAAAGATGACAATAAAATTGTTAGGTCGACTTACTTACAAATGACCGGTGTTCAAATGAACAAAAATCCGATCATGAGCGCGCGCCTCATTGCGTTGCGTGATGTATCTTTCCATTTCATGGATCTTTTATCGTAAATACATATAACCCATTTCACAGAATAATTGTTGGTTTATGAGTTTTTTTTCCTTCAATAGATTACTGCACGAGTTTAACGGTGAAATATGAGGCTTTTAGAGAAGAAGTCATTAAAGTTAAGAAGAAAACAAGATTAATTGCTTTTCGCCAATAAGAAAAAACGAAAAAAAACTTTCGTTTCCTTTTTTGTCTGAATTGCATAAATCTCGAAAGATGCAATTATCGGGATCGATTGGCGTGTAGGCGGTCGCACAAGATGATATGTTGCCTTCCTTCATGGTTGCTTTTTTTGCTTTTCATTGATGATGGGAGTGCCACCATAACTGAGGTCATGGAAGATGATGGAAAATTATTATTTAACTTTGGGATACAAAACAAAGCCCTTCAACAAAAGAAAACACAAAAAACAAAAAAACAAGAAAAAAAAAACAACGAGAAGAAAAGAAGGAGGTGGAAATCGATATGTTTAACTTTGAAGCTATTAAACTCAGCTGCAACGTTCGGTAACGGTTACAATGAAATTCGGCGAGAGATAAAATCATTAAGATGCATTTAAGACGGTCCCTGCATATAAAAAAGCTGCAACTTTATCTTGTGATGGAGGTTTATGGTGCCCTTTTTCAGGGGTGACCTCTATCAATTTTATGAATCGTTATGTAACTGATTGAAAAAAATCACATGCAGGGTGGTCCTCGGATTCAGGTGGTCCTTGGATACAAATTTGTTAAGGGTCTTGACTTATGATAGGCAGTTAAATTTTGCTGGCTATCACATTTGCGATTTTTGGCAGTCTAATGGTGACTTTGACCACTGTAAAACGATAAAAAAACTCCTCGTAGTAACCGGCCAATAAATGATTCACTTAAATCCAATTAAACTTTTATCATTCTGTGACGCCAAAAGAGTCGCTTCCTCTAGAGCATTTCACGAAAAAAAAAGCAAATCCTACTTTCTTCTAATAGCGATGTCTGGCCCGGAATGCAGGTCAAAATCAGACAGCTTCGCGCCAGAACTCTTCGCATTATGCAGTGCAGTAATTCAGTAGCATTATGAGAGGTACAGTCAAGCCCTATAAATACATACGAGATAGAGAGTTATGATGGGTTATAGATGGTTTGGATGCCCGATCCTCAAGAAAGCCATTCTTCAACAACCTGATAGGTTCTTATCAGTGTGGCTTCAGAACCGGAAAGTCCACCATCGATCAAATATTCACCCTACCTACCACCTTTTCATCGATTTCAAGGCCGCATAGGACATATATTTTGCAAAATTCCAACGTCAACCGCAGAAGCATAATCTTTCAAAAGTCTGTCCAGCTAATTGGATACGCAGACGACATTGCCATAATTCGAAGAACACAGCGTGAGGTCAGTGAAGCGTTCGTGATAAGGTAAGGCCAAGTTAATACTGTCAACAAGAAAGGACACCCAACATCGATGTTTCGGTGATAACGTCCTATTTAACTTATTTAACTTCAAGATATTTCAGGACTTCATCTAGGATCCGCTCTAAGCTCAGACGACAACACCAGCGCTGAAATCAAACGGGAATCACTGTTGCCAATCGCTGCTTCAAGGCAATTGAGTAGTAAAGTCTTTTCACGAGCAAACTTTTTACTTGCGACATATAGAATATATGGCAAGTATTGAATTCGTAAAAAAAAAAAATTTGAGATGAGGATGAGATATGACATTACGATGATAGAGAAGTCGAAAAAAGTGGGTCCGGCGATTCCGTCTGTCTGTCTGTCGGAAAGTTTACAGGCATCTACAGCCTTAACTACTGGTCCGATTGACTTCAAGTTTGAAAATTAGAGGTTTGAGCAAAAAGTCATATCCCAATTTTTTTATTTTTGTTTTAAGATCAAAATTTAGGGTAGCCACCATACGATTTTTTTGGCAAAAAACCAAAACAATTTTTTTTCTCCAAAACGGCCCGATCGATTTTTTTTAAACTTTCTCGAGTTTAATTTTTTTAAACATTCATGTATTTTATGTGAAAAAAAAATTTTTGTATTGCTCCAAAACGGTACCTCCCATAGAACCGTTTTTTTGTTATTAGATTTTCTCGAAAACTGAAAGTCCGATCAGCGTAAGTTTTTTTTCGAAAGTGCGTATATATAGTTCAAATAATATTTTGTTTTCAAAAAAATTTAAATTTTTTTTTTGGATTTTAAAAAAATATTTTTAACTTTTTTTTTCAAAATTCTGTATCTCAAAAACGGATCAATTTTAAAAATCCAAATTGGAGTATAATATGTATATTTTTATAGTCTTAAAAACTGCATACCCAAATTAATTTTAAAACATTTTTGAAAAATTTTATATATAAAAAATTAATTTAAAAAAAAACGGCTCCGACGATTTTCAAAAAAAAAATTCAATAAATCAAGAATAAGGTTTGAATTTGTTTGGAATATAAATTTTTGGAATGAAATGTTTTTACGAGGTTCATTTTCAAATTTTAATTTTCTTAATGAATTCTAATTATTTTTATATATTGAGTTTTTTTTTTTGAGTTAAGTGTAAGCTGTAAGTAAGAGTGTAATCAGAATTGCTTAAAGTGTATCTCTTATTTTAACACTACTTTTTGCAATTTAAGTAATCATGAATATTTAGTTTTAGCATGCAGGAGCAAGTTCGTACGACCCAGTCGTGCACATTTTTTTTAATAACTTGCACCCACTCATGGGATTTTGCATACATATCCTTTTTATGCCAGAGACACAGTGAGTGCATTAGGAAGAAAGGAAGGGGTAGGAAAAGACGTGTCGGTGTACATTGGTCTTGAATTCTTGAACATTGCAATGACTGGGAAACACAGAGTGTGGAAGAGAGTTCCACATTCGCTGAGTACAGCTAAAAAAAGAATCTCTATACTTGAGAGTACGTCTGAAGTTGGGCTCGAGGGTTAACTGATGGGCATTTCTGGAAGCGCGGGTATTACGGTTGAATTGTTTAAGGGGTGGAATGCAACTCGCTATTTCACTAGAGCAATTACCGTAGAAGGGGAGGCACGAAACGTTACGACGGCGGCGGTCTAAAGGAGTTAATGAATCAGTGATGTTTCTATCACCGGCCATTCTTACGGCTCTTCTTTGCATCTTTGTATACCATTCAAGAGGCTTAAGCAAGTTACTGGAGCACCAGCCCAAAGAATTGGTGGAATTGTTCCAAGTTTTGGACGGATATAAGTCTTGTAGATAATAGCCAGATCAGACGGGGAGACAAATTTCTTGCGTTCTAAAGAAACCCAAACATCTTGCGGCATTTTTGGCGACATCGGGTATGTGCTCGGTCCACAAAAGTGGTCAGTGATGCACATACCGAGAATCTCGAGATGTTCGGTCTCATTGATGGAAATGCCACTCATGGACAGTGACAAATGGGGTATATCTCGCTTTAACGATACAAGACAGCATTGGGCTTTCGAAGCATTAATCTCTACACGGTTTTTAATTCCCCATTGGACAATGCTGTTTAAGTCCGAGTTTAATGAGCTAATCATATTTTTCCGTTGCAGTTCCACATCCGAAGGGGAGGGATGTTAATCTGGAAACGAATATGAGAAGCTAAGGGTACTATCGTCAGCGAAACAATTTATAGGATTAGAAGTAACAGACAAAAGATCATTAATAAAAATGATAAAGAGGGTCGGAGACAAAACGGAGCCCTGTGGCACACCGTCATTTATATTGTAGGTTTCAGACTTGAATCCGTCCAATACAATTGTATTAAACATTTCGAAAGAAAGTTTCTAATCACGCATTTTCGATAAAAGAGCGAGATGCCAATATAGATAGATATAGCTAGATGCCAATGAATAGAGACGAAAATTCAATCAAGATCTGTACGTGAGTTGTTCAGCGCCACCAGAACATCTAGCCAGAAAAGTTAAGGTCCAACTGGTTGGGGCATGTAGAGCCCATAAAGCCTTCACTTTCAACCTGGGAGGACGTCGCAGAAGAGAAAGACCGCAACTCAGGTAGAAAACACCGGTGATAGAAGATAGAAGATAGAAGCAAGGTTTGGATGGAATGGGTTGACGAGCTGGCCAGGCTAGGATCGGCCCTTGATACTTTACTTGGGGAAAGTGCTTCAAAGGGCAAGATCATAGTAAGAAAAGGAAGTTGTTTTCAATTCTTGTGTTAGGGCCTTGCTGTGGCCAATATGAAGGCCAAATCGTAAGGAAAGTCCTTCAATGACCCAAATTAGCTCTCTGAACTGAAGATGAACAATTTCCTCTTTTCTAAACGCAACAAAGTGGATTTCGGGCATTTCTAACTACTTTGTAACAATTCCTCTTCGAACTTGAGATCGCTAGCGAATTCAAAAATAGAGGAGCTTACAGGTAAAGTGAGTTTTTATGGTTTCAAAACGGCGCAATCCAGCGCTTATTGGGTCACCCAACTAGGTTGTTTGTGGCCGCCATTTTTGCTACTACTACTATTCAGTCTGCTTTATCAAATGAACATAGACGAACAGAGAATGTTCTGTCCGGACAATATTCCACTCTTCAAACTAATAAACTAGTTAACTAACGGGTTTTTCAATAGAGACGCTACAAAAGAAGACCGATAGGGACAGCAAACGACGCCATATTTTTTCCCGCTCTCTTAACATTTCTCTTCAGTAAGGTTTGCCATTTCATCATGCAAAGGTATACGATCCAACAACGAGTCGAAATTATTAAAATTTACTACTGAAATTCGGAGTCAGTGGTCAACACTTTAAGAGCGCTACGTACAATTTATGGTCGTCATAATCGTCCTGCCAGATCAACAATTGAGCGTCTAGTGGAAAAATTTGAATCCACAGGCTCAGTACAAAATGTTCCCGTGCCAGTGAGACAAAGAAGTGCCCGTAGTGTCGAGAATATTGCTGCCGCTAGCGCATCAATTGCGGAAGACCCAAATCAGTCTCTCACACGTCGTTCTCAAGCGTTGGGCATCTCTGTGACGTCGTTGTGGCGAATTTCGCGAAAAGATCTTGGCCTACATCCTTACAAGATCAAATTGACGCAAGAACTGAAGCCGCTTGATCACCAGAAGCGTCGTATGTTCGTGAATTGGGCTGAGCAACAACTTGAAAATAATCCGGATTTTCAACGAAAATTGACCTTCAGCGATGAGGCTCATTTCTGGCTGGATGGCTTCGTCAATAAGCAAAATATGCGTTATTGGTCAGGCAGCAATCCACATGTGCTTCACGAGGCACCATTACATCCCGAAAAAATCACTGTTTGGTGCGGTTAACATGCTGGTGGTGTCATTGGGCCGTTCTTCTTCCGTGATGATCAAGACCGGCACGTTACTGTGAATGGGAATCGCTACCGCTCAATGCTAACCGATTATTTTTGGAATGAATTGGATGATATGGACTTGGACGATATGTGGTTTCAACAGGACGGTGCCACATGTCACACAGCGGGCCAAACAATCGAATTATTGAGAACGAAGTTCGATGAGCGCATTATCTCCAGAAATGGACCTGTGAATTGACCGCCTCGTTCATGCGATTTAACGCCGTTAGACTATTTCCTGTGGGGCTACGTCAAATCTATGGTTTATGCCAACAAGCCAGCGACGATTGATGAATTTCGTACGAATATCGAACGTGAAATTGCAGCAGTATCGGCCGATTTATGCTTGAAAACCGTCGAAAATTGGGTTCAGCGTCTGGACCGCAAAGTGCTGTCAAAATCAACACGTTGTACTAATAAATAAGTGTAAGCCCAATGCTGAATCCCGGATTTTGTCAAAATTAGGTAAGAGGAATTTCCTTTTGATAACCTTTGTGCCAACTGTAGAAGCTGATGCCATAACTCTCCAGTCGTGTGCGCTTTTACTAGTTCTTTGGAATAGGTTCATACTTTTGGTAAACCACCAGCAAATATTAAGTATTCATTTTCTTGCACACATGTTCAGCGACATATTTGGAAGTCCAAAAATGTTGCTACGCTCATACCTCTATGGAACATTGTCATTGTCAGTGAGAGAGAAATTTGAAATTATTCAAACGAACTTCAGGACCCTGCGGTAAATCATTTTATTGTCTCCATAAGTGCCGTGTGTCTTTTTTGTTGGTCCTCTTAAAGTGGGACAGTAAAAATTTTGAGTCTGACTAGTGTGTTGCAATAATAACGTCAGCAACAACTGGGATAGCTTAATTGAGATATAAAGCAGGAGATAGCATGGGAACACCACAAGCTGGAGTGCTTTATTTGGAGCACAATGATATGAGTTCGCGGAAGTAAATTTTGAAGCATAAACGGCTGCGGCTGTTGGACTTTTGCAGAGCAGACATGTCACCGTAAAATAGGAGTTTTTTGGGCTTAAATAAACTGTCCCACAGATGACATAATCTGAGACGATTCTGCAATCAGATGAGACCCTTTAGTCCGAATCTTAAACTTTTATTTTTATTGCTTGAAGGCTAACAAGCGACAAAATTCAAAGGTTAAGCAAATTTCTTCCATAAATCCCACTGCGAAGGCTGTCCACAGATTTGTACCGATAACACAACGAACGGTTTCACTTTCATTATTTCTTCATCCACCAAGAGCCACACACTTTTGGCACAGATAAATTAATTCAAACCCGAACATGGACACACATGTGTTCGCCTCGAAAGAGGCGGATATGAGAAAAAACGCCATGTAATTGAGCTTGTCGTACAAGAAGTCTTGAACATAAAAAAAAAGATCCAATTTATCAGCGAATTTTTAATTAAACTTGTAAATATTATTAATTGGCGATATTTTTGGTTTCTTTTTCGCAAGTCAAAAGCCAAAAGAACAAATCATAAAAATCATAAACAAATAAGACAGGCGAAGTGTTTATGGGATGGAGGTTAGTGCAACGGTAGGATAAATGGGGCTGTTTCGACTTTTTATTTTTTAATTGATTTTTTTATTTCACAAAGTTGTCGTATTAGCAGGCAAGTCAAACTAAGCTTTTATTGTTTATGTTTGGTGAGCGGAGTTAATAATCGTAATCAGCATATAGAGAGCTCATAATCGCTGGTTTAATTGGAGTATGGAGCGAAAGTGAATACGAGAAGCTGGTTGGGAGATTCCTCATTTGTTTTGCCGATTGAGGTGAGGCTGGGTCATAAAATCATTTATTTTTATGGGCAGTAAAAATGATAAGCCAACTAACACCTATAAATATTTACAAATTCCATGTAAACGGGGAAAGTTGGCAATCGATTAAATAGACGTTTTCTGGGTATTGAAAGTGCAAATGACAACTTACTCCATTTATCTTAGAATGGATCTTAAGTGTCTTCTTGAAGTCACAACGTAAATAAGAACTATTCATTGGCTACTGGATCGACATACCTCCCGCGAATTTGAAGCGTTTGTGTGTAATAGTGGATTGATTTTGACAACTCGTGGCGACCATATTGTTACTTTTACTTTCTGTCAAAATATCGTGTTTTAATCGGTCTTTATGGCAAATTACAGCGTCTAGGATACGAGCCCTTTTTATGGCTTACAACATGATTTTCTTTCCATTAACTTTTCAACGTTTGGTGGCCAAACTCGAGTCAATGGGCTCAGTGAACAATCAGCCAAATCCGTTCGTGAAAGAAACGCATCATCTGGAAAACCGCTGTTCGTAAAAGTGTGCAGCGGAATCCAAGGCAGTCAATTCCGCGTTGCTCACAAGAACTTATGGCCTGCTGCAGACCACAACATGGCAAAATTTGCATCGGGATTTAGGCCTGCACCCATACAAAATCCAACTGATCTAGGAGCTGAAACCAAACGAACAAACGCATAGAAGTTTATCCCAATTTTGGTCACAAAATCATCTTCAGCGATGAGGCACATTTTGGGATGAATGGTAACATGATTATGCATGTGAAATTCAGAGTTGCCAATGCATTCAAATAAAGTTACTGGTTGGTATAGGTTTTGGGCTGGAGGTGTCATCGGTCTGCATTTTTTAAAACCTGATGCTCGCAAAGCTATCACTGTCAAGGTCGATCGCTATAGGTCGATTATTATCAACTTCTTGTGGCCTGAATTGGATGATATGGACATCGAAAATATGTGGTTTCAACACGATGACGCTTCATGGCACACAGCTCAAGACACAATCGATATTCTGCACGAGCGTTTCTTCTCAGGGTTATCTCGCGTCCAGGTGAGGTGAATTACTCACTTGCTAGAGTCCGTTGTAGTTGGTTGAGTTTCTCTTCCACTTGTGTGCGCCACCTGAGTAGCGGTCTTATACTTCTTCTACGTCCTTCGGGAATAGTGTCGAAGACTTTTCGGGTCGGATCATTGGTGTCCAGCCGCTCTAAATGACTGAGCTATTTGAGTTTCTGGACCTTGACTCTTCTGGCTAGGTTCATGTCGTTGTACAACCCGTAAAGTTCGCTGTTGTATCTTCTTCGCCATTCCCTCTCAATGCACACAGGGCCAGAGGTGACCCGAAGAACATTCCTCTCGAAACAGCCTAAGGCACATTCATCCGATTTTGTCAAGGTCCATGCTTCTGCACCATACAGCAGGACTGGGATGATGAGTGTGTTGTACAGTTTTACCTTAGTTGCTCGAGAGAGGGCTTTTCCACTCAATTGCTTTCTTAGCCCAAAGAAACAGCGATTAGCAAGAGTTATTCTTCGTCTGATCTCGGCGCTGGTGTTATTGCCCGTGTTTATAGCGGAGTCTAGGTAGACAAACTCCTCTACTACCTCGAAGTTGTATGCGTCTATTGTGACGTTCTGTCCGAGCCGTCGTGTTGGGTGTCCTTCCTCGAAGACAGCATGTACTTCGTTTTTCCCTCATTTACCGCTAAACCCATTTTTGCCGCTTCTGTCTCAATTCTCACAAAGGCGCCATTGATATCACGCTGTGTTCTTCCCATTATATCAATATCATCGGCGTACGCGAGAAGTTGAACAGATTTTTGGAAGCTATAGTGGCTCTGGTGTTGACGGTGGAGCTTTGCACTATATTCTCCAGAGCGATGTTGAAGAAATAGCATAGCAGTGCATCGCCTTATTTGAAACCTTTTTTGACATCGAAAGGTTCCGTAAGTTCGTTTCCAACCTTGATGGCGTAGCACAATCGAACGAGCTTGGCAGGGATGCCAAAACTTGACATAGCTTTATACAGTTCGTCTCTTTAGATGCTGTCATACGCGGCCTTAAAATCGATGAAAAGGTGGTGCGTATCGATTTGGTCATAGGTCTTTTCCGGCATCTGCTGCAACGTGAAAATTTGGTCCATGGTTGACTTTCCTGGTGTGAGCCATATTTATAAGGACAGACGTTCACATATTGCGGCAGAGAGGATCTTGTAAGCGATGTTAAGTAGGCTGATTCCTCTGTAGTTGGCGCAGTTTAGAAGATCCCCCTTTTTCAGGATCGGGCAAACAATACTGAAATTTCATTCATCGGGCATGCATTCTTCCGACCATATCTTTTGGTGCATGCTCCCGCCAAATTGTCACCTGGTCCAGCGGCTTTGTTGGATTTCAGCGGTGATATTGCCGTTTTCACTATTTCTAGGTCGGGTTCAAGGAATTGTTGGGTATCATCGTGTCCGATGAAAGGCTCCTGCCTGACGGCGGGATTTTGTTCGTCGTCGCCGTTATACAGTCTACAGAAGTGGTTTTCCAAATCCCCAGCATTGACCGCGATTCTGACTATGATGTTCCCTTGCTCATCTTTGCAGTTTTCGGTTCTTGCACCATGACTTTGAGTCTGTAAAACCTCCGAGCTTTTACTCTCAACATCCTCGATCTGACGCTTCTCATGCTACCTCATTTTTCTCCTGAGAAGAGAATCCGGCGTTCCTCTCTCCTCTTTTGCTCGTAGAACTCACGAGCATCTCTTGTCCTTCTATGCAACGCCACTTTGTATGCTTCCTGCTTGGCTGGATGGGCCTGCCTGCATTCTTCGTCAAACCAGGGGTTTCGTTTTGGTGGCTGAGTGAAACCTAGCACATTAGAGGCGGCATCTCTAACTGCTTACTGGCAATGTTGCCACTGGTCTCGATTCTTGATGTTGTCGGCATAGAATTTCTTAAGAGGTTACTTGACACTCGATCGAAGGAGCTGGCAATCTCTTTCGATTGTAGCCAGTCGTCGTCGAATTTTCTTGCAGCATTTCCTTGTTTTGGCCGTTGTCAGGATATTCGTAGCACCTTGGCTACGACGAGGTATATAGTGGTCCGAGTGGATGTTGGCTCCATAGGAAAGTTCGAACGTCGATCGCAATGTGATCAATCAAGTTGACGGTTCCTTTATAGATGTTGAGATGTGGGAACCACGTGCTTGCTACCCAAACATTTCGCCTCGCAGCAAAATCGATTAGCCTGAATCCATCATCGGAAGTGGTGTCGCACAGGCTGTGCTTTCCGACTGTTCCACCAAAGATGTCGTCTTTTCCAGCTTTGCGTTAACATATGCCGAGGACAATTGTAATGTCACAGCTATGGCATTGCTCATACACAAGCTTGCATTCATCCTTTTATCAGTCACTACTACCTCTGCGACTTCTGCCTAAGATGGAATTGGCAGCATTAATGACATTATTGTTGAGGCGTGTGCACGTTCTCTTCAACACCCGGAACTCTGTTTTGATGGCCGCTATCAACTGGCAAAGTTCAGA
Organism: Sphaerophoria rueppellii; assembly: GCA_920937365.1. Lineage (NCBI taxonomy): Eukaryota > Metazoa > Arthropoda > Insecta > Diptera > Syrphidae > Sphaerophoria > Sphaerophoria rueppellii. Next base: position 94,798,003 of record CAKKXW010000001.1, read on the forward strand.
AGTTTCCATCGTAAAATTTAATTATTTCGAAAGCCTCCGGAGCCGTATTTTTAGTTATAATTTTATCAAAAGTCATTATATGTTTTAATTTTTGAATTAAAAAATTTTCGATTTAATTTGGGGGACGGTAATGAGAGGGATTGGCATAAAATTGTGGGTGGTCCCCTCAGTTTCGTACTAAAGCATTGTTGAAGAGCGTAAGCCACTTTTGATATTTTTTTAATTACCGCGACTATAAACAAAAACATGAACTTACGATGACTTTTACCTGCCAAACCTACAATCTCCACAAAACTGCACCGAAATGCAAGCAAAATACTCGAATTCCTTTGAAATCGCAAACATCAATCATCTCCTTGCTCTGAAGCCGTCGTTCAATTTGCGGCAATTAAAATGATTGATTAAATGCCACCTGCGAGTTTAAAAGCAAATAAAACTATTGGTTCGAAACCAATAATAAAAATTCATAAGCTATGCCTCGAAAGAGTCGTAAGAGCCACGAAGGAGGTCTTCGAATGTTTTACGACGCTACCGTTGCCACATCCAAATGACCGTATCGCAATAATTTCTAACAATTTTCCTAAACACCATCGAAATCCCAATGGCAACAAAAGTCAAGTCAAGATCATTAAAACCGCAAAGTTACTCGATTGGCAAGCCTACATTTAAGTGTTCTGCTTGATTAAAGACGAATGACTTTTAAGAGACATCAAAATGATATAAAACTCACCGAGTGTTCGTCCAAACGTCTCTGCAATTCCTCAATGCTGAATTGAGTAGCTTCCGATAGGGACGGAGCTTCCTCCAACTTGCTTTCCATTTCACGTAACCATTTTCGCAATTCTTTTGGATCTTCTGAGGAACCTTCACTGCGGGAAGTGTCCAACATCTGAAAGTATGCAATGAATTGTTTAAATTCTTCGAATCAAAGTGAAATTTGAATTTCAAACGCACCTTCAAAGAGCATTCAGTAGCATTCTCTGTAACGCTTGCAGCGCCTTCGATTTCACAACGGGCCTCTTTGCAAGTATCCAAGAGGTTTGTGTCCATGATATAATTGTAGTTTGTTTGCAGCGCAGCCCAGAACTCATCCTTACCAGATACTAAGCCAATGATACCACCAGTTGTGGCATTGCTGTGCAGACTGCATGAACTGTGGCTGTGGCCACTGCCCCATGAGTGGCGCCACGTGTCACGGTCGGAGTTTCGTTTTTTCTGCAAGAATTTGAATTTGAAATTTAACTGATGTTAGTAGGAGTTGAAAAAACAATGCTAAAATTGACATTTTGTCAAGAATTTCGCCATTTTTGAGATTAAAAGAAGTTAGTCTGAAAGCAATAGAATGATACAAAAATGAAATTGCTCTACGAATTTCTGAAGAGTTTCAGTATTCCCAGTGAATGTTCTTAAAGGGTTCATGGCAAATTCTACCTTAAATCGAAGTCTTAATGTCTGTTACGAGGGTTGTCTGATTAGTCTTTAGACGCTAGTATCACAACAGCTTTTTACCTGGTCTTGTCAAAAATGAAATCAGATCGATCTCGTAGCTTTGTTTGTACCACGTGGTGAAGTGGAAGTGCCCACAGATCTTAGACAATGGAATAGGTTATCGGTAAGTCATTCTTAATCTTATTTTTTGAAAGGAAAGTTACGCAGCGAAATCAAAGAGCGATTGTTTATGGTGACGTTTCTTCTTCGATGGCGACTGTCAAACCGCGGATTGAAAATGTGCGTATTTGGTGCTGGGTTTGAACGAACGCACCCTGGAAACCACATCACGAAAGTGTTGGAAGCTGTTTAAGCACAATCCGAAGGAGTTTCTGCATCGTTTCATGACAGTTGACGATACAAGGATCCACTCCGACATATCAGAGACCAAGGAACAGTAATTACAGTGGACTTTAGCCATCGGACAAGCTAATAAGAAGACGAAGATTATATCACCGGCCGAAATAGTGATGGTCACATATTGGGGTTCACACGGAGTGATGTGTCAAAGTGTGATCCACATTGATTACTTAGAGAAGGGCAAAACGGCCAGAGAGTTGTGCTATGGAGAATGATTGGGCCGATTCGATACCGAAAAAATGTACCCTACCCTCAAGAACTTGGACCTCTGGAAATCAGTCCATCTTATGCCTCAAATCATCTCTTATTACGGGCCGGAAGTTGTTAAGCTTTCATCTTCTTATAATGAAAATCCTAAATTCAACAAAGAAACTATTTTGACGAGAAAATAAAACCAACCCAAAGGGCCACAAAATGAGCGTCATAAAAGCCGCAACTGAAGGAAGATCAAATCGCATCATTCTAGTTTCATTTGGTTCAATTTCTAATCTTATCTTTGAATCGCATCAAAAGTTCAAACGCAGTCATTCCAAATTAGCGATTTAATAGCTCCAAAAGTTCGGCAATTAAAGAGAACATTGCTTCAACTTAATCGATGCAAAAGCATACAAATTCATTTCACTTGAAAGTTGATTAAGTCAATAGTCTTCTCACTTAAGGAAGTTTACTTTTCAATTAGACCTTGTTGATGGCGCCCGACATTGGCTTGTTTTTCTCTATCATTCATTTGAACTATTAGAGATTTTTTTTTTTCAAATGAAATCGAAGTGTACGCGATTTTCAAGAGTTTGATATATTTCCTTTTAATTGATTTTATTTATTCGAGTAGCAATCAGTCTAGCTTTTAAATCGAAGAACATTAATCAAACATCTCTACTTACAGAAACATTAAATGTCAACACTCTGAGTCGTTAGACTTGAACCATTCATACAATTAATGAAGCACGTTTAGAATTTGAATGGAAACAAAAGTCAATATCTCCTCTCATCAGAACACTAAATTGAAGAAACCAATTTGGCTTTTACTTTAGGATCTTCTTGTTTTCGCCAAAAATGTAAATGAAAATCAGCCTATGAGGACAAAATGGATATGAAGAAGTGAGCACGTTCAAGAAAAAAAAAGAGTCGACGTCGGACGACTATGATCGCAAGAGATCTCCAGATCCATCAAAGCAAATCCCTTGGTTTGACATAAAGTGTAGGTTGGCACATGCATCATGGAGCATGCACAGCGGCGGCGCGGCGGCGCCGCGCTGCATAGAAGGACAAGCGCCTGCTCGTGAGCTCTACGAGCAAAAGAGGAAAGAGGAACGCCGGATTCTCTTCTCAGGAGAAAAAATAGGTAGCATGAGAGCGTCAAATGTTGGATGTTAAGAGAGCCAACCGCAGAAATGAAGTTCAGAGCAGCGCTGCCGAAATTACTACCAAAGGAGTATTTGTACTCCCTTTGGGCTCAGTGTACTCCCGTACTCCGCTATACTCGAAAATAGTCCCCTTAGAAACATAAATGAACATTATAAAATTAAAATATATTAACTGCCGGGCTTACATATTTATTTTTATCATTATTTGAGCGAACACAACTAGTCTAGCGGTGTATATCGCACGCCTCATTCGTGGGCAATAGGCTCGCCCATCTCTTGTGGTAACTCGCTCATCAAACCTACCCTTCAATAAATTGATTGTGAAGTGTGCTTTGTGGCTTGTATCACCATCCTAAGCGGTAATCATGGTACGATAACGCTGGCCATTCAGAACGCCATAGAATTGAAATTGACTGATTTGGATCATTTGCAACGGACGCCAGAAAAGCAGCGATTTTTTCGACACTTCGACCTAACCACTGTCTCACTGACACGGCAACATCACTCAAAATTTTGGACTCGAATTGTTATTGCCGGGGTGGAATTGTGTTAGCTGATAGTTGATGGTTGACACTCAGTTTTCTTTTCTTTTTTTCCTGAATTTGACTGTCAACTATTAAAAATTAGCTTACACGATTCCTCCCCCGGTCTCCTAGGGCGAGAATTACGACCGAAAAGTTTAGTTATTAACGCTCTAAAATGTGTGGTCATCGACTCCGAATTTCGACAGAAAGCAGATTTTGTTCGTTGGTGAACTTGACCATAGTGAAAATGTTTAGAGAAAGTGTAAACAGGTAGGTTAGAATGGCGCTTCAATTGCGCCGTTTTGATACCATAAACTCGAAGTTACCTAAAAAGAATAAACTATAAAAAGATACGCACAGCACAGTACAGTGCATAATAGAGATTTGGAGTGTTGAAATCCAATTGGTTTTGGTAAGATAGAGAATCAAATTCCTAATCCTAATATTTGCGAGTTCGCTAAGCTCGCGTAAGAAGGAAGCAACCAAAGCCATTGTTCTAGCATTTAGAAGGGCCAGGCACTCACACAAAAAGTGCTGCAGTGTTTAACTCTGAGCCGTATCTCTACAGCTACGACAAAATTCACTGTGGGGAATACCACGCTTCAAGGCATGTTGCCCGACCGACCAGTGGCCTATGCATATGGCAACTATTCTCCCAATGTCTGACCTGAAGGCTTGATCCCGATCCCGTCGCTGTGCCCTGGTACCCAGACTAGATTGATTTTTTATATTGTCGTTTAAACTTACGAGCACTTGCTTGGAATCTCTAAAGATTCTGGACTTAGTCAGGTTGCTGTTTAAAGCCTTGATAACTGCTTGGCTATCAATAAAGATTGCAACCTTTTTTTATAATTTCGTCAGATTTGACTGCTTGTTTTAGAATCCTACATGCTCGTCTTATCGCTAGAACTTCAGCTTGGAACTATACTTTTGAAACGCTACATCTGTCGGGCAGTCTAAAGGATTTTTTAATACCCAGTTCTTCGGAGAAGACACCAGCCCCAATACCGAGTAACATCTTGGAACCATCAGTGTAAACTGTGATGTCCAAATCCTTTGTAGGGCTATTCATTTTGCAATTTTGCCTAGTTTGAATTTCAACCTTCCAGAGCTTAGGATTGGTAACGTGTAGTCAGAGGGTTCTCGTTTTATTTCTTTAGGCAATAGATTTAGAATTTTATTTTGACCAAAAGACTTTGCAGTCCACATACCCGATTCTCTCAGTCTTAAAGCACCACAAGAGACTGTTTCGTGAATGTGAAGGTCGATCTGAAAAAGATTCAGAAGGACTGTGAGTGCATCAGTAGGGCAAGATCTAATTGCTCCCGTAGTACCAATACAGGCAGTTCTTTGAACTTGTTTCTAGCTTATCGATGTTATATTTTTTGTGTAGGGCAGACCACCAAACAATTGATCCGTATGTCAGAATGGGGCGAACTAGTGAAAGGGTACACTCATAAGTTAAATTCAAAGCTGTCAAAACTCGATTTTTTTCTTCTACCTAATTAAAAAGTGTGCCTTTAAAAAACAATGTTTTGTTTGTGTACTCCCTTCAATAGCAAAATACTTCCCTCTAGAACTTGAAGTTACTCCTCTGTGAAAATTTGAAACGGCAGCCCTGGTTAAGAGGTTTTATCGGTAGGTCAAACGGCTGACTCAAGGTCATTGAGCAAGAACCGATGCCTGCAGGGATAAAGAAGGGAACATCATAGTAGAATAACAGTCGTGCTAAGGATTTGGAAAGACCACTTCTGACTGTATAACGGCGTTAAAGAGCAGAATCCCGCTTTCAGACAGGAGCCATTCATTGGACACGATGATAGCCAACAATACCGGGAAACCGAACTAGACGAAGTGAAAACGGCAATATCACTACTGAAATCCAACAAAGTCGCTGGAGCAGATAATCTAGCTGTCGAGCTGTTCAAAGCAGCTGGCGACGATCTAGATAGGAGCATGCACTAGATCACCTGTAAAATATGGTCGGAAGAATGCATGCTGCATGAATTGAACCTCAGCATTGTTTGCCTGATTCTGAAGAAGGGAGGTCCTCTAAACTGCGCCAATTACAGAGAAATCAGCCTACTTAACTTAAGCCTGTCTGCCGTAATATGCGTGAACGTCAATGTGGTTTCAAACTACTAAAATCGACCAAATTTTCAATTCGCGGCAGAAGCTGGAAAAAACTTTTGAACTCCCAATCGCTACTTACCGGTGCCGTGCAATAACGCCGAGCGAAATAACGCCGAATTCTGAAATTCGGCCTTATTTCACTTTGCTAAAGTGAAATAACGCCGAATTTTAGCATTCGGTCTTATTTCACCATGGGAAAGTGAAATAATGCCGATTCGGCGCTATTTCACTTTGGGTCTTATGCAAAATGGGTAATGTATCTCAGTCTCAAATCTAATTATTATGTGATTTTGCTATCATTTTTACTAGAAAAGAGCAAAAAACTTGAGATTTGAGAGATACAGATTTCTTCATGTGTCACTGACGCTTTTATACTTTAAGCCTAGTATACAGCTCCTTGTGACGAAAAAAAAAAAATAAGTGGTGAAACAAAAAATTTGTTTCATGAAAAATGTCTCAGAAATAGATTAGCTGTCACTGTAAAACATGTGTCGAATATTTAAAAAAACATTTCTGCCAAAACAATGAGATTCACATTGTTAACATAATAATTTACCTGCTCACATTTATATAACATTTTTTTTTTTAAGTTGACAATATCATGTATAGAAATGTTTTATTTTCCGTTTCCGTTATATTCCTTGATTCTTGCACCGCAGAATCATTTGGGGTGTGAAAATAAAAAAATTCGCGCGAATTTTTTATTTTCACACCCCAAATTGATTCTCTTTTGGCTAAACTTTTTTTTCTCCGCTCGCTTCGCTCCGCTACATTTGTACCTATTATATATTTTTTTATTTTTATTTGATCAAATTCTCAAAAGAGCCTTGGTGATGTACATGATGTAGGTACATGCCAAGATATTAGTTCTATACTTTTAAATTTCAATCAATACTGAAACTTTTACTTCAAGTGACTTCTTTTAACTGAGCGTGGTGCAAGAATCAAGGAATATAAACGGAAACGGAAAAACATTTCTATACATGATATTGTCAACTTAAAAAAAAAAATGTTATATAAACGCTAAAATTCGGCGTTATTTCACTTTAGCAAAGTGAAATAAGACCGAATTTCAAAATTCGGCGTTATTTCGCTCGGCGTTATTTGCACGGCACCTTACCTACACCTTTTTGTCGATTTTAATGGCGGTTATACCTGCATCTACAGCGACGAACTGTATTAAGCTATTACTAGTTTCAGCATCCATTCCAAGCACCTTCGCTTGTGCGAAAATGACGATGGAGAACTCACGCTGCTCCATCATGGTTGGCAGCGAACTAACGGAGTCTTTCAGACAAGGCGATGTACTCGTACTGTCATAAGATTTCTTTAACATCGTGCTTGAGAAGACTCAAACGAAACTCAACCGTCAACCCCAGAGGCACTTTCTTCCAAAAGCCTGTTTAACTTCTTGCGTACGCCGATTATATTGATAAAATGGAAAGACCACAGCGTGATGTCAATGACGCCTTTGTGAGAATTGAGACAGAAGCGGCAAAAATGGGTTTAGCGGTAAATGAGGGCAAAAACGAAGTTTATGCTGTCTTCGAGGAAGGAAACTGACACGAGGAGATTCAACAGCGACTTTTACGAGTTGTACAACGACACGCACCTAGCGAGAATGTTCAAGGTTCAGCGATTCAGATGGGGCGGTCATCAAGAGTGGATGGACACCAATTCTCCGGCCCGGAAAACCTTCGACACTATTCCCGAAGAACGTATAGGAGGAGAGGAAGACCGCGACGCAGATGGTGCACTGAAGTGGAATAGAACCTCAATCAACTTGGAGTGCAAAACTAGAGAAAGATAGCTAGGGACCGAGCTGCCTGGTGGAGACTGTTGATTGAGGCCCAAGTCCACAACGGACTTTTTTTTTTAATTGGCACCAACTCAAGAGATTTTCTATACCCTTGCCATATTATGCCAGAGACGTAGACATAGAAAGTGAGTTCTTTAGGAAGGAAGGTAGGGATTTGAAAAGAGGTGTCGGTGTACATTGGTCTTGAATTTTTGAACATTGTGATGATTGGGAAAGATAGAAAGTGGAAGAGAGTTCCACATTCGCATAGAACGGCTCAAGAATGATTCTCTTGAGATACTTGAGAGTACGTGCGAGGATGGGCTCAAGGTAAACTCATGGGCATTCCTTAGAATCGCGAGTATTTCAGGCGAAATGTTTGGGAGGAGGAAGGAATGCAACTGGCTATTTCTCTAGAGCACTTATCGTATAAGTAACGATAGAACAGAGAGAGAGAGAGAGAGAGAGAGAGAGAGAGAGAGAGAGAGAGAGAGAGAGAGAAAGAGAGAGAGAGAGAGATGAAACCTTAGGACTGTGATTTAACGACGGGAATGTGCCAGTGATGTCTCTATTAACGATCATTCATTGGGCTGTATGTAGCTGGAGATTGGAGTTGTTCTCAAGCTTTGGACGGATATAGGTCTTATAGATAGTAGCAAGATCAGACAGGGAGACAAATTTCATGCACCGTCTTAAGAAACCCAAATATCTTGCTGCATTTTCGGCGACGTCGCATATGTGGTCGTTCCGCAAGAGGTGGTCAGTGATGCACCTACCGAAAATCTCGAGCTTTTCGGTCTCATTGATGGCAGTGGGAAGGGGATATATCTCGCTTCAACGGAGACAAAACTGAGCCCTGGGGCACACCACGAAGAAAGTTTATAATCCAACGAAGAAGGGATTCATCGATACCGAAGGCACGCATTTTCGATGCCGGTCATTAAGAAGCTGTCGGTCTTCGACATATCTTGAGCTGATAGTTTATCAGCGTTTCCATGACCCTAGAAGGGACGAAAGTGCAATCGCAAATCGGAACTTTAATTGGAGGGAGAAGAAGATTCGACTTTTTTGGGATTGGCTGGACAAATGGTTTTCCAACTGCTCGGAACGAGCCTAGAAGAATAGGATCGATGGAAAGCTTACGCAGGGGTTTTGCCAGCGTGGAAGAACATTCTTCAGAACAATAGCGGGGATACCATCCGGATTTATGTAAGTTGAGATCTTTTAGGACTCTCACCACAGCACAGCGAAATGCGTAGCAAAAAGGTAAGCTTTTGCGAGAAAGCAAACTGCAGTGTCATTGTCAACGAGCGGACCGAGGAAGAAGAATTCTTCATATTTCCTTACAAATGACCAAAAATTCTTACTGCCTTTGGGACGTTGCAGAATTGCTTGCCTTAATTTTTGGTCATGTAAAAATTTGGTCTGTCGAATATGGGCATTGCAGGCCTTCCTGGCTTGTTTAAACTTGTTCCGGTTTTCCTCAGTTAGGGTTGGTTCTAAAACACCGGACTTTTACCTCTTCTTCTCTTTTTGAAGTCTTCAACCAAATCCTTTACTTATTGATGTCCAAGGTAATGGAGGCGTAAGTGTGGAATGTCAAATTCTATTTTGTTTCACTCTAAGTCCGTTTCTAAAAATGAGGTAATGGATCAGAAAGGCGTGAAAAGGATCTACCGTAAAAATAATATTCTTAAAAAAAAACCTAGCCAAATCAATGACACGGAGTGTATCAAACACTAGATTAATTCTCAATGGAATGTGGTTTAAAGCAAACAAAGAAAAAAAAACACTCTATTCCGTCATGCTCCCTAACCCTCTTTTCTCGAATGTAAACAGTTGACATATAATTGCGATGCGATGATAACCAAACAAACCAGTTAGTTGCATCATCAATCATTTTATTAGTTCTTCGCTTTTAACCTAATCCGTTATTATTTATTAGTTCCAGAGCTTCCATATACGACGTCTTCCGCATCCAAAACAAAACATAAAAGCGAGACAATTATCGTCGTTTAGTCGTGCTGCTGGTGCCTACAAATTCGATATGCACCTCTTAGCCCGACTTAACTCTCTAGAAAGGTTATGCCCTCTGCGAGCAACACGACCGACCGAACCGACAACGTCGTCAAAATAACTTGTGTTCCGCATCTTAATGAAATCATCCGAAACAAAAGATATACAAAACGAACTTCGCACCCATCGCCAAATAAAAGAAAGAAAAAAAAAAAAACAAGATTACTCCAGACATGGGTACCCAGCTAAGCGAAGAAATAAGTCTCTCAAGACTACACCAAAGTGGCGGCTACAGAGCGAAACCTAAGCAAATTGTTTTGCGCGATTTGGTGCATCGATCAGTGAGAGAGGGTTTTCTTATGGTTTAAGTTTTTTTTGTTTTTTGTCTTCTTACCTTTAAACTATTGTACGGTCTCTCAACCCTCAGCTTAGCCTTAATAACTTCCCTGCCCTCTTGTTGTTCGTCAGGGGGCAGCGATGTCATCGATAGTGAGGCTTTTATGTACGAACCACCACCACCACCACACTACCGCTATTGCCATTACTGCTGGTTGCTATTGAATGAACGCTGCCGTTTAGTTTGCTGGTTTTTCCATCAGGGCCATCGCCAATAATTCCAATTCCATTTGCAATTATTCCACTGCCACTGGCACTGGCATTAGCACCACTTGTTTGATGGAAGAGACTATTGCCACTGCGGCTGTTAATGTTGTGGCTGCTGCCGCCATAGCTGGGTGGGTTATCAATTTGGCAGTTCATTTCGGATCCAGATGAAGTCGACGACGTTAAATTTGCATTGCTATTGCAACATGACTCATCAACTCCGTTGGTGGCTGTCGTGGCGGATGATTTGGGAGCTACAGTTGCTGGCGCCTTCATTTTACGTCTTGAGTAATTGCTGTCGTCGTTTGATTAGTCGGAAACGAGGGTAATCAATCAAGAGAAATGCCTTTGGATTGACTCTACCATCTTCGGGGCATGTTGAGATGTAATTCCTGAAATAGAAAAAAAAAGTAACACTCGTTTAGTAAACTGAATTTTGATGGCAAAAATTATGTTGAGTAAATACAGAGGGTAAAAAGCTGCAACCTTACTATATCTAAAGTAGCAGATATGAGTATTGCTTTGAGCTCAATACCCAACAGTGCTTCAACCTACAAGCTCATAAAAATCCAATCACTAAACCCAGAGCGAAAGGAACTGCATTTCAATTCAAGTCAGAGTTGCAAAGATATTATACGTCACCATTTCAGGAAGACAATCACTTGTTCAACCTTTCCATACCCAAGATTTTGACCACACTAGGGGGAAAAACATCATTTGGCTTTGTGATGTTCTTCGACAAGAACACACTGTGAATCATAAGACAAAGTGTAAAATAATATACAAGAAATAATCTTCTGCAATTGAAGCGTGACGACGTTGACAACCTTTTGATTTGGATACAAGTTTAGAGTTGAAGTTAAAAGTACAGTGAGTCGGAGGTTATTCGCAGAGTAGTACGGTGAGTCACGCGATTACTTTTGATTATTTTTGAGTTGTCATTTTTGCTTGCAGTGGAAGACGAAACTAAACTCGAATGAAACCATATTCAGGATACCATCAAGAGCTGAGGTTTTGCTCGCTGGTGCCAGGGTTTGACTTAAGAAGTACTGAAAAACTTTAGTTGGGTATAAAATATTTTTGAATAAGATGTTTTAAGACTTTCGGTGCCGTTGTATATTGGTCATCTTTCCTGGACAGCTCCAAGCTTATCTCTAATGTTCTTTCCTGCAGTCGTAACTAGTTCTATGGATATCCCCGGTGGCCTGAGGCTTTCTCCCTTTAATCTCAAGGCTTTCGCCACCTAGTCTAACGGCTTTCGGGCTTACAGATTTCTTCGGCCGGTCTTCCAGCTTTCACCGGCTAGGTCACGTATTTCTCCGCCGGTGTTCCGACTTACGCCTTCTGGTTTACGGATTTTTCCACCTGATGTAACGGCTTTCGCCGGCTGGTTCAGGGATTTCTCTGGTTGATCTTAAGGCATTCGCCGGCTGTTCTTACGGACTACTCCGGCTGGTCTAACGGCATTCGCTGGCTGGTTCAAGGATTTGTCTGGTTGGTCTTATGGCTTTCGTCGGCTAGCTCACGGATTTTTCCGGCTGGTGTTACGGCTTTCTCTAGCTAGTTCACAGATTACTTCAGCTGGTCTTAGGGCTTTCGCCGGCTGGTTCACGCATTACTCCTGCTGGTCTTACGGTTTTTGCCGGCTGGTTCATGGATTACTCCGGCTGGTCTTACGGCTTTCATCGGCTGTGTAACGCATTACTCCTGCTGATCTTACGGCTTTTGCCGGCTGCTTCACGGATTACTCCGGTAGGTATTACGGCTTTCGCCGGCTGCTTCACGGATTACTCCGGTGGGTCTTACGGCTTTCGTCGACTGGTTCACGGATTACTCCGTCTGGTCTTACAGCTTTCGCCGGCGGGTTTAGAAATTTCTCCAGCTGATCTTACGGCTTTCGCCGGCTGTTCAAACGGACTACTCCGGCTGAGCTGGTTCACGGATTTCTCCGGCTGGGCTTAAGGATATCGTCGGCTGGTTCACGGATTTCTGCGGCTCGTCTTAAGGCTCTCGCCGGCTGGTTCACGTATTACTCTGGCTGGTCTTACGGCTTTCATCGGCTGTTTCACGCATTACTCCTGCTGATCTTACGGCTTTTGCCGGCTGCTTCACGGATTACTCCGGTGGGTATTACGGCTTTCGCCGGCTGCTTCACGGATTACTCCGGTGGGTCTAACGGCTTTCGTCGACTGGTTCACGGATTACTCCGTCTGGTCTTACGGCTTTCGCCGGCTGGTTCACGGATTATTTCAGCTGGTCTAACGGCTTTCGCCGGCGGGTTTAGAAATTTCTCCAGCTGATCTTACGGCTTTCGCCGGCTGTTCTAACGGACTACTCTGGCTGATCTTACGGCTTTCGCCAGCTGGTTCACGGATTTCTCCGGCTGGGCTTAAGGATTTCGTCGGCTGGTTCACGGATTGCTGCGGCTCGTCTTAAGGCTCTCGCCGGCTGGTTCACGTATTACTCTGGCTGGTCTTACGGCTTTCATCGGCTGTTTCACGCATTACTCCTGCTGATATTACGGCTTTCGTCGGCTGGTTCACGGATTACTCCGGTGGGTCTTACGGCTTTCGCCGGCTGGTTCACGGATTATTTTAGCTGATCTTACGGCTTTCGCCGGCTGTTCTAACGGACTACTCTGGCTGATCTTACGGCTTTCGCCAGCTGGTTCACGGATTTCTCCGGCTGGGCTTAAGGATTTCGTCGGCTGGTTCACGGATTGCTGCGGCTCGTCTTAAGGCTCTCGCCGGCTGGTTCACGTATTACTCTGGCTGGTCTTACGGCTTTCATCGGCTGTTTCACGCATTACTCCTGCTGATATTACGGCTTTCGTCGGCTGGTTCACGGATTACTCCGGTGGGTTTTACGGCTTTCGTCGGCTGGTTCACGGATTACTCCGTCTGGTCTTACGGCTTTCGCCGGCTGGTTCACGGATTATTTCAGCTGGTCTAACGGCTTTCGCCGGCGGGTTTAGAAATTTCTCCAGCTGATCTTACGGCTTTCGCCGGCTGTTCTAACGGACTACTCTGGCTGATCTTACGGCTTGCGCAGTGGTTCACGGATTTCTCCGGCTGGGCTTAAGGATTTCGTCGGCTGGTTCACGGATTGCTGCGGCTCGTCTTAAGGCTCTCGCCGGCTGGTTCACGTATTACTCTGGCTGGTCTTACGGCTTTCATCGGCTGTTTCACGCATTACTCCTGCTGATATTACGGCTTTCGTCGGCTGGTTCACGGATTACTCCGGTGGGTTTTACGGCTTTCGCCGGCTGGTTCACGGATTATTTCAGCTGGTCTAACGGCTTTCGCCGGCGGGTTTAGAAATTTCTCCAGCTGATCTTACGGCTTTCGCCGGCTGTTCTAACGGACTACTCCGGCTGATCTTACGGCTTTCGCCAGCTGGTTCACGGATTTCTCCGGCTGGGCTTAAGGATTTCGTCGGCTGGTTCACGGATTGCTCCGGCTCGTCTTAAGGCTCTCGCCAGCTGGTTCACGTATTACTCTGGCTGGTCTTACGGCTTTCGCCGGCTCCTTCACAGATTACTCCGGCTAGTCTTACTACTTACGCTGGCTGGCACACGGATTACTCCGGGTGGCCTAACGGCTTTTGACGGCTGATTGAAGGGTAACTCTTACGGCTTTCGCTAGCTGTTACACGGATTTTTCTGGCCGGTCTGACGGCTTTCGCCGGCTGCTTCACGGATTACTCCGGCTAGTCTTACAGCTTTTGTCGGCTGGTTTACGGAATACTCCGGCTGCTCTTACGGATTTCATCAGCTACTCTTACGATTTTCGCCTGGTTCCGCGGCTGTTCTTACGGTTTTCCTCAGTTAGCCTTACTACTTTCACGGACTGGTCTCCTGGATGTGTCTATCTTGTATGACTCGATGCGACGACTTGTTGGGTTATTTTTTCTTATAATATCATTCCTGGTGCACTGAATGAGAAGTCTATCTGTCGAGGCGAGGCACATTTCCACCTCGACAGCTCTTCAAAAAAAAAAAAAGTTGACGAAGCCAGTGTTCCTACAGAAAGTGACAGTTGACAGAGGGTGCAAATAAGATTTCAGTTAATCCCGGCCATAACAGAGCCATGTTGACCAACTCTTAAGTCTTCAATACTGTTTGTAAAGCTCAGTCAGTCAGAGGTCATATGATCAGAAATCTTCAGATTTTACCCCGAAAATGGCACTCCACGTCTCAAGTTGAAACAGGAACCGACAACGTTGAAAGTAAAATTAGTTTTCGACTTCCCACCGATCATCAGACTATCTTTCCGTCCTCAAAGTTCCTATGCCAAAGTTAACCCAAACTCAATATTCATCGATTTCTAAAACCTAAAAACCTTGTTCCTTAATCGTCCCATGAGAACCGACAGACAGTAATCAATTAAACGATTACTTTCAACGACTCGTAACATCACGATAATTAAATAAACTCGGATTTAATTAACATCATTGCATTGGACAGCCATTCAAAATCCAAAGATCTAATTATACAAACTAACGGCTTCTTTTCTCACCCAAACTCCAACCTCTTTTGTTTGTATCTGAATATTTTAATCGGTAATAAATCGGTCAGTTTATTGATATAAAAGCCATTGAAAGCTTATTTATGGCGTGTTTCCCACAACAACAAACCGCCATCGCAGCGCAGCAGCGGCCAATCTAGTCGACAATCTCAACGCCCATGGAATTGATTATCTAAAAGCAAAAACCCAATTTAAACTTTCCACTATAAATAAATGAATTCCTGTGTTTTCCTCGTTTTTCTTTGAGTTTGAAGAGAGATTCAGTCGCTGAATTATTGAGATGCAGCATTCTTGGGGGAATTTTTATGACACTCACTCAGGAGCAGAAAGGCTTTGATCAGAGGCAGCGCGGCGTAGGTTGTTCGTTTAGCATAAATCATAGGAGCGCAGGTCGTCCGTCCTCATCATCATCGTTGGGAATCGAATAAAGTTGTTATTCCCCTGGCATTCAATTAAGTTGAAATGCCCTTTGTCACTCATTGTGTCGAACTGGATGCAGTTACACTTTCCAAAGGTACCTTGCCGTCTATAGATCGCACCACACCATGACAGGCGATTATTCTAGATCAGGGAGTGCCACTGTAATCGATAACAATACGTCGAGTCGGGACTGGTGCAATGAAAATGGAAATTGAAATTTTTCGGTTTCAATTTTCGAATTTCAAATGCCTACTTGGCCCCAAATGACACTTTTAAGAGTGAACGAAGCACCGACAGCAATGAAAGCAACTTGAACTCTCCAAATTTGGCAAGGTAGGCAATTATGTTCAAACATTTTATGGGTTGTCGTCGTGGAGTGCTTTTGGCGCCTTCAATGGTGAAATTTGTTTGTTTTTTTTTTTATGTGCTTTTTATTGTAAACGGAAATTTCAGTCACATTACTTAAGGCCATGACAATTACGTGACGATCGATGACAGTTATGAGAGCAGATACAGACAGAAAAACAAATGTTTGTTCGTTCGTTTTAATTGCTTTACTTACTTACTAACTTAAGGTGGCGCTACAGTCCGTTGTGGACTTGGGCCTCAATCAACAGTCTCCGCCAGCCAGCTCGGTCCTTAGCTAGCTGTCTCCAGTTTTGCACTCCAAGTTGATTGAGGTCCTCTTCCACTTGAGTGCGCCACCTGAGTCGCGGTCTTCCTGTCCTTCTACGTCCTTCGTGAATAGTGTCGAAGGCTTTCCGGGCCGAAGCATTGGTGTACATCCGCTCTAAATGACTGAGCCATCTGAGTCTCTGGACCTTGACTCTTTTGGCTAGGTCCATGTCGTTGTAAACGGTGATTTTTTAAGAGGTTTAGAACTTTTTTTATCAAACACAAAAAATTCGAAAAAAATGAATGAAATATTTATTTGAATCGATAGTTTGAACCTTGCAATTTAATGTTTAAATATAATTTCATGCAAATGTTGACTGCGGCTACGTCTCAGGTAGCTCATCTGCTGAGTCCAATTTTGGCATACTCTTTCACACATATCGGCCGGTATCTCACGAATGAATGCATGGATGTTGGCTTCCAGTGCGTCAATCGAAGCGGCTTGTCCCTATAGACATTAGCCTTGACATACCCCCACAAAAAATAGTCTAATGGTGTCAAATCGCACGATCTAGGCGGCCAATTGACCGGCCCGAAACGTGAAATTAACTGTTCACCAAACTCGCCTCGCAATTGCGCCATTGTTTCGCGTGCTGTGTGGCATGTGGCACCGTCTTGTTGAAACCACATATCATGCAAGTCAAGAACTTTCATTTCGGGCAAAAAAAAGTTTGTTATCATCGCTCGGTAGCGTTCACCATTTACAGTAACGCTGCGATTCGCATCATCTTTGAAGAAATATGGCCCAATAATGCCGCCGGCCCATAAACCGAACCAAACAGTGGCTCTTTCGGGATGCATTGGTAGCTGTTGCAATGCTTCTGGCTGGTCTTCACTGCAAATGCGGCAATTTTGCTTATTTACGTACCCATTCAACCAAAAATGAGCCTCATCGCTGAACACAATTTTTCGATAAAAAAGCGGATCCTCGGCCAGCTTTCCAAGAGCCCATTCACCAAAAATTCGGCGTTGTGGTAGGTCGGCTGGCTTTAGTTCTTGCACCAGCTGTATCTTAAAAGGCTTTACGCCCAAATCCTTCCGCAAAATTTTCCACGTAGTGCTGTAACAAAGGCCTAACTGCTGGGAACGGCGCCGAATCGACATTTCGCGGTCTTCTGTCACACTAGCTGATACGGCCGCAATATTTTCTTCACTACGCACAGTACGTAAACGTGTTGGTGGTTTAATGTCCAACAAAGTAAATTTGGTGCGAAATTTGGTCACAATCTTCCGAATAGACTGCTCAGAAGGTCGAGAATGCCGACCATAAAATGGAAGCAGCGCGCGATGAACATTTCGAACCGAGCACGAATTTTGATAGTAAAATTCAATAATTTGCAAGCGTTGTTCATTTGTAAGACGATCCATGGTTAAATTGCAAACCAAACTGAAGCTGTTTGACAGTGACACAAGGTACTAAACACACGTCAGCTGTCAAAACCAGAGTTGCCAAAACCAAACCAGCTAAAAAATCACCCGTTACAACCCGTAAAGTTCGCTGTTGTATCTTCTTTGCCATTCCCCTTCAATGCACACGGGACCATAGATGACAAGAAGAACTTTCCGCTACAAACAACTTGAGGCACTTTTATCCGATTTTGTGAAGGTCCATGCTTCTGCACCATACAAGAGGATTGGGATGATGAGTGTGTTGTACAATTTTACCTTAGTTGGTCGAGGGAGAGCTTTTCCACTCAATTGCTTTCTTAACCCAAATAAACAGCGATTAGCAAGAGTTATTCTTCGTCTGATCTCGGCCCTGGTGTTATTGCCGTGTTTATAGCGGAGCCTCGAAGTTGTATGCGTCTGTTGTGACTTTCTGTCCAAGCCGTCGGTGTTGGGTGACAGCACAAACTTCTTTTTTCGCTCATTTACCGCTAAACTGAGGTTCTATTCATCGGGCATGCATTCCTCTGACCATATCGTACAGATGATTTGGTGTATGTTCCTATGTAGTTCGTCGCCTGCTGATTTGAACAACTCAGCAGCTAGTCTATCTGCTCCAGCGGCTTTGTTGGATTTCAGCCGTGATATTGCGGTTTTCACTTCTTCTAGGTCAGGTTCACGGAATTGTTGGCTATCATCGTGTCCGATGAAAGGCTCCTGTCTGACGGCGGTGTTCGTCGTCGCCGTTATACAGTCTACAGAAGTGGTCATTCCAAATCCCCAGCATTGACTGCGATTCAACTATGATGTTCCCTTGTTTATCTCAGCAGGCCTCGGTTCTTGCTCGATGACCTTGAGCCAGCTGTTTAACCTTTCAATAAAACCTCCGAACTTCTTCCTGCTGTCGGTTCTCTCAACATCCTCGATCTGATGCTTCTCATGCTCTCTCTTTTTTCTCCTAAGAACCCAGCCTTCCTCTCTCCTCTTTTGCTCGTAGAGCTCACGAGCAGCTCTTGTCCTTTTATGCAGCGCTGCTTTGTATGCCTCCTGCTTGGCTACATGGGCCTGCCGGCATTCTTCGTCAAACCAGGGTTTTCGTTTTGGTGGCTGTGTTAAACCCAGCACATTAGAGGTGGCATCTCTAACTGCTCTCTGGCAATGTTTCCACTGGTCTTCGATACTTGATGTAGGCGGCATAGGACTCCTTAAGAGGTTACTTGTCACTCGATCAGAGAAGAATCTGGCGATCTCTTGTGATTGTAGCCGTCCGACGTCGAATTTTCTTGCAGCATTTCCTTGTTTTGGCCGTTTTGTCGGGATATTCGTAGCACTAACTTGGCTACGACGAGGTAGTGGTCCGAGAAAGTTCGAACATCTAAAATGCTGGACAAGTGCCTTCCGTCGATCGTAATGTAAAAAATCTGGTTGACGGTTGATTGATCAGGAGATCTCCATGTACTTATGGATGTTGTTAATTGCTTTGCAATACAAAATATTTCACCTATTGGCAGCATCGAAGGACTTTTTGTTTGAACTTTTATTGAAATTGGGGCAAACTGTCACTTTTTACAATCAACAAACATCAATTTCTTCCTGTCAACCTTTTTATGTATTTGGATACAAATTTTGAGTTGAAGAAAAATGTACAGTGAGTCGGAGGTTATTCATGGAATAGTACGGTGAGTCACACATTTACTTTTGAATAAAGCCCAAAACTGCTTGCTTCCTGGGAAAGTTTTAGATAAAACCTAAGCATGAAACACTACAAACTTATTCTCTTGTAATTTGCTGTCAGTTTACGAATTGACAAATGGCTTTGCATGTACTAAAACTGTCTCCATTTATTGCTAATTAAAACGCATTCCAATCTCACTCGCCTGCACTTTATTTAGCGCCACCATATGGAATGACATTTTATGCTGAAACATTCACAAAAAACAAAGCGACCTTTGAACAACACAACTCGACAACTTGCTCGATGTCAGTGTCAACACTAATGGACGGCGACTAGTGACAACCAAAAACCAACAGCTGTCTCAAATGTGAACATAAAAAAACGCCTTCAGTCCCGTCTGCCGTCTAACTGGTAAGCGAAAATAGTTTGGCAACAAGACACATCCCGCACCTTTGCGATGCAAAAATAAGAATCTAGAGTAATGTCTTTTATAGATCGCAAATGGAAAAAAGCGAAAGTTATTCTGAATTCCGTATACTCCTCCACTCGAATGCAGTTAACTATGCAAATTCTTCGACCACTTCTTGTTTTAATGTGATTTTTTTTTTGGCTAGTTTGTTTGTATAGTTGGCGGCTTGATGGCGCTATTGGAGGTATAAACTGGTGCTAATAATGGCCACGGTCGGTGGTGGATCGAATAGACCACATTCCGAGGAGCTACACTTGTCTGACATTTTGAAATTGCTTCGATACGTATATAATTGAATTGACACAACAATTGGCTATTGTTTTTGTGCACAGTTACTTCGCTGATGGTAGACGAATCGATTTGCTAGACTTCGAAATGGGATTAATTTTTGGATGCAGTTGGGGTTTTTTTCCTTGCGGGGGAGTTCACAATATCAATATGCTTTGGTATGCAAAATTGTTTGTATTGGAGAAAGGCGAAAGTTCACTTGGAGTTTGAATGCTCTTTTGAAAGACATGAATAACAAGAGGAGCGCAGAGCTGCGTTTCGAATGTGAACGATAGATTGAGATTGTTGAATGAATCATACTAAGAGAATATCAAGGGAAGGAGGCCTCAGTTGATGTCGGCAAGTCAAAGGCTTAAAATATAATCATCTTATTAAGGGAATGGAATGAAGTCAGATTCTTGATATAATTGACAGTTGGAAAGGATCCAAGACTTGTGGTAACAGTAAATGTGAAATATATTTCCACCAAGTGAACAATCTAAATGCTACCTGAACAACGACCTCGAAAACAGAGGCTTTCGTCAACGTTTCTACGTCCTGAACAACATAGTGCTTTAGCGATCTGAGAATTATCTTAGCATGCGGTGTCGATACAACGCTTAATAATCGGGACCAAGTCCTTTGTTAAACACTTTGGTCTAGCACCAACATCACACCTATACACCACTCTGTGCAACACCACGCTGAATAATGCAGAATATCCTCTCTTGAAAAAAGGGAAAGGACAACTTCAATCCATCAAATCTTCGGTCGATAAGTCTTCCGCCGAGCATTAGCAACATATTCGAAAATATCATCAATACGGCTCTGACCAAGTGGACTGCGGACAAAACAATTATTCCGGATAACCAGTTCGGGTTCAAGGAGGGACATGACACACTTCAGCCTTATACTGAGGCCTCGTGGATATTATACAAAAAAGAGCTCTAAAAATAAATGGTGATGTTCGAAGCGTTGACACAGTGCATTTAAGAGGACATCAACTTCTAATCTCCATCTCTCTGCGGTGAACATAATGGTGCCTGGTACCTCAACCGAAGATAGGGTTCCAGCCCCAGCTGCAAAGAGAGAGAGAGAGGGGAAGGGGGTATCCGAATGCTAGGGCATGCCTCCTTACTTCAACGGGCAGCAGAGGAAGAATACCCCAGATGGAATCAACGATGGCTTGCAGACATTACCGCCATCCAAAAAAAAACTGCGACATCTTTTACGGCGAATGCTGCCGGGAACAAAATCAGTGTATATGTATAGTATATGTATGTGGATTTGTAGTTGGGACAAGACTCAGGAGGAAGATCTTGTTTTTGACTCTGTGAATGAGCGCAGTGACAGATTGATACTCAAAACTTTCAAGAGTATCAATGTGTCACTTTTTCATGACGGATTGATACACTTAGAAGTTTTGTCAGTTCTTCGCAAGAGACAGTGCCTGTTAAAGATGGATTAAAAACTACGGACATAAGTAGGACTCGAACCCACGACGTTCTGCTTAGCAGCCAACGCACCTTACCACCCTAACCACTAAGCTACGGACACTAGCCATAGCCAAGGTAGTGCTACGAATATCCCCACAACGGCCAAAACAAGGAAATCCTGCAAGTAAATTCGACGTCGGACGGCTATAATCACAAGAGATCGTCAGATTCTTCTCTGATCGAGTGTCAAGTAACCTCTTAAGGAGTCCTATGCCGCCTACATCAAGTATCGAAGACCAGTGGAAACATTGCCAGAGAGCAGTTAGAGATCCCACCTCTAATGTGCTGGGTTTCACACAGCAACCAAAACGTAACCCCTGGTTTGACAAAGAATACAGGCAGGCTCATGCAGCCAAGCAAGAGGCATACAAAGCGGCGCTGCATAGAAGCACAAGAGCTGCTTATGAGCTCTACAAGCAAAAGAGGAGAGAGGAACGCCGGCTTCTCAGGAGAAAAAAGAGAGAGCATGAGAAGCGTCAGATCGAGGATGTTGAGAGAGCCAACAGCAGGAATGAAGTTCGGAGGTTTTATCGAAAGGTTAAACAGCTGGCTCAAGGTCATCGAGCAAGAACCGATGCCTGCAGAGATAAACAAGGGAACATCATAGTAGAATCGCAGTCAATGCTGGAAATTTGGAAAGACCACTTCTGTAGATTGAATAACGGCGACGACGAACAAAATCCCGTCGTCAGACGGGAGCCTTTCATCGGACACGTGATAGCCAACACCGTGAACCTGAAGAAGTGAAAACTGCAATATCACGGCTTAAATCCAACAAAGCCACTGGAGCAGATGGTCTAGCTGCCGAGTTGTTCAAAGCAGCAGGCGACGAGCTAGATAGGAGCATGCACCAAATCATCTGTAAGATATGGTCAGAGGAATGCATGCCCGATGAATGGAACCTCAGCATTGTTTTCCCGATCCTGAAAAAGGGAGATCCTCTAAACTGCGCCAACTATAGAGGAATAAGTCTACTAAACATCGCCTACAAGATCCTCTCTGCCGTAATATGTGAACGTCTGAAGCCTTTCGTCAACAATCTGATTGGTCCTTATCAATGTGGCTTCAGGCCAGGAAAGTCAACCATCGACCAAATTTTCACGTTGCGGCAGATCCTGGAAAAGACCTATGAACTCCAAATCGATACCCACCACCTTTTCATCGATTTTAAGGCCGCGTATGACAGCATCTACAGAGACGAACTGTACAAAGCTATGTCTAGTTTTGGCATCCCTGCCAAGCTCGTTCGCTTGTGCAAAATGACGATGGAGAACTCACGCTGCTCCATCAAGGTTGGCAACGAGCTTACGGAATCTTTCGACGTCAAAAAAGGATTCAGACAAGGCGATGCACTGTCGTGCGATTTCTTTAACATCGTTCTTGAGAAGATAGTGCAGAACTCCACCGTCAACACCAGAGGCACTTTCTTCCAAAAATCTGTTCAACTTCTCGCGTACGCCGATGATATTGATATAATGGGAAGAACACAGTGTGATGTCAATGGCGCCTTTGTGAGAATTGAGACAGAAGCGGCAAAAATGGTTTAGCGGTAAATGAGGGAAAAACGAAGTATATGCTGTCTTCGAGGAAGGACACCCAACACCGACGGCTCGGACAGAACGTCACAATAGACGCGTATAACTTCGAGGTAGTAGAGGAGTTTGTCTACCTAGGCTCCGCTATAAACACGGGCAATAACACCAGCGCCGAGATCAGACGAAGAATAACTCTTGCTAATCGCTGTTTCTTTGGGCTAAGAAAGCAATTGAGTGGAAAAGCCCTCTCTCAAGCAACTAAGGTAAGACTATACAACACACTCATCATCCCAGTCCTGCTGTATGGTGCAGAAGCATAGACCTTGACAAAGCGGATGAAAGTGCCTTAGGCTGTTTCGAGAGGAAAGTTCTTCTGGTCATCTTTGGCCCCGTGTGCATTGAAGGGGAATGGCGAAGAAGATACAACAGCGAACTTTACGGGTTGTACAACGACATGGACCTAGCCAGAAGGGTCAAGGTCCAGAGACTCAGATGGCTCGGTCATTTAGAGCGAATGGACACCAATGCTCCGGCCCGGAAAGCCTTCGACACTATTCCCGAGGGACGTAGGAGGAGAGGAAGACCGCGACTCAGGTGGCGCACTCAAGTGGAAGAGGACCTCAATCAACTCGGAGTGCAAAACTGGAGACGACTAGCTAAGGACCGAGCTAGCTGGCGGTGACTGTTGATTGAATCCCAGGTCCACAACGGACTGTAGCGCCACCTTAAGTTAGAAAGTAATAGGAGCATTTATTTTAAATTGTTTTTTCATATCAATCAAAGTAATCAAAATTGGGAACAGGAAAATAATATCGAACACATTATAAAAATTAATCGATTTATAGATCAGACTTACTTCCAATCTATGACTAGTTTAATAGACGAACGCCATTAATCGGGTATCTTTAAATTAAAAACAAACAAAACCACACACACATTCGATAAATCGCATGGCTGGCCACATAAACACTCAGCGAACCCAACAGCAACAAAAGAAAATCACTCAATTCACCAAACAACTCAATTAACTTTTGGTTCACACCGAAATATATAATTTACTCCAAATTCAGTGGCCATGAAACAAATTATAACTTTTAATCGAATTTTATACTTTTTCGTGCAAAATTACTCTCCGTTACGATCCCACGCACAACTCTAAAAAAATGTAATCGACAAAAAACTCCGAAGCCTATAAAAACTATTATTCAACACCACAGCCCCCTGAAGGCACAACATATTGACGTAATTGATCTATTTTTTCGATCTTGCAACTCTATTATCATCGATAAGATAATTTGACGTTCAAACCAAATGAAGTCCCGCCTTTCAAATCACTTGACTTGACTTTAGAAAAGTTGTTAGTTCATTAGTCAAGCCCGGTCGGATGTGGAGATTCTAATTAAATGACCACAGATCGTGTGGTTTGACATTTCGAGAAAAGGAGAGAGAAATATCGAAAAAACTGGGTCAGGAAATCAATTTCGATATTTATGAACCACTTCACGATTTTCGAGCTCACTATCGAATCACTAAAATATTATTATCGTCAGCGTCAGCCCATAAACATTCATCATTATTTTAGGAACTCAAATCGAGAGGAGTGTTTGTTTTTGATCTTATCCACGAAACACAAAAATCTGAACAAAGATACTTTTTCACAGATTTAAAGATATTTTTTGAAGAATTCCGGCACTCCCTCTCAAGTGACAAAAATAAAAGTAAATTTCGATAAACTTCATTTTATGACAATCGACAGCGACGACGACGCAATGCGTTGTGGTAATCTTATTTCGAGATAAACGGGGCCCATTTGTGTAGATCTGAATTTGAGCTGTCAACTTCGATTAAGATTTTTGGGATTTGATATTTTTAGCTGATTTTTTTAAACACATGAGAGAAGGGAGACCCTCTCGCGTGCAGTGGAGTTAGCTAGAATGTTCCAAATTAGGGCAAATGCATGTTTGACTAATTGTGCGTGTAAATTGTAACCCACTTAGATACGCTCCGAGAGGCAATTTGGAAATTTGAAGCACTTTGTAAATAAATCACACCAAAACGATTGGGTGCCCATATGTTATTTTTGGTAATCAGGAGTTGAACAAATTGTTATCGTGATAACAACATCTGTTTCGAATTGACATAAATAAATTTGTCAAAATGTTGACAATCTTGTGTTCGATGAAATTTGTCGAGTTTTGAGAACAAATTTTGATTTTATTGCTGTTGGCAGGGAGGATGGGTACACACTAAGTTGGTAAGTTGGTAAGTTGAAAAAGAAGTAAAGTTCCGGTGTTTTAGAGCCAACTCAACTGAGGAAAACCGGAACAAGTTTAAACAAGCCAGGAAGGCCTGCAATGCCCATATTCGGCGGACCAAATTTTTACATGACCAAAAATAAGGCAAAAAATACTGCATTGTCACAAAGGCAGTAAGAATTTTTGGTCATTTGTAAAAAATATGAAGAATTCTTCTTCTTCCTCGGTCCCTACGCTCGTTGACAATGACACTCCAGTTGTAAGCTCGCTCGCGAGAGCGAACCTTTTTGCTAGGCAGTTTGCCGCCAACTCTTCGCTGCCAGAGAGTGCCATGACTCCTCCAGTTCTTGAGCGCGTCAATGATTCCATGGGACAAATCTTCTTCCGCACTCGTGCTGTGACGACAGTCTTAAAGGATCTCAACATACATAAATCCGCTGGTCCAGATGGTATCCCCGCTATTGTTCTGAAGAGGTGTTCGTCCACGCTGGCAAAACCCATGCGTAAGCTTTTCCATCTATCCTATTCTTCTGGGCTCGTTCCGAGCAGTTGGAAAACAGCATTTATCCAGCCTAGTCCTAAAAAAGGCGAATCTTCTTCTCCCTCCAATTATCGTCCGATTGCACTTACGTCCCTTCTTTCTAAGGTCATGGAAACGCTGATAAACTATCAGCTTAAGAAATATCTCGAAGACCGAAAGCTTCTTAATGACATGCAGTACGGCTTTCGCAGAAACAGGTCCACTGGTGATCTGATGGTTTATCTTACCGAACAGTGGAACAAACCTTTACATCGTATTGGAGAAAGTAAGATTGTTGCACTTGATATTTCAAAGGCATTTGATAAAGTCTGGCATCTTGCTCTTTTATTTAAAATTCGTGCCTTCGGTATCGATGAATCCCTTCTTCGTTGGATTAGAAACTTTCTTTCGAACCGTTCAATACAAGTTGTATTGGACGGATTCAAGTCTGAAACCCACAATATAAATGCTGGTGTGCCCCAGGGCTCCGTTTTGTCTCCAACCCTCTTTCTCATTTTCATTAATGATCTCTTGTCTGTTACTTCATATTCGTTTCCAGACTCACATCCCTCCTCTTCGGATGTGGAACTGCAACGGCAAAATATGATAAGCTCATTAAACTCTGACCTAAAACAGCATTGTCCAATGGGGAATTAAGAACCGTGTAGAGTTTAATGCTTCGAAAACTCAATGCTGTGTTGCATCGTTGAAGCGAGATATAACCCCCCTGCCACTGTCCATGAGTAGCACTTGCATCAATGAGACCGAACATCTCGAGATTCTCGGTATGTGCATCACAGACCACCTCTTGTGGACCGAGCACATACGCGATGTCGCCAAAAATGCCGCAAGATGTTTAGGTTTCTTAAGACGGCGCAAGAAATTTGTCTCCCCGTCTGATCTGGCTATTATCTACAAGACTTATATCCGTCCAAAGCTTGAGTACAATTCCCATCTTTGGGCTGGTGCTCCAGCCACATACTTAGCAGTAAGAATAATTGGTGACAGAGACATCACTAAATCATTCACTTCATTGGAACACCGTCGTAAGGGTTCGTGTCTCTCTTTGTTTCACCGTTACTTCTACGGTAATTGCTCTAGTGTAATAGCCAGTTGCATTCCACCACTTAAAACAATTCAATCGTAATACCCGCGCTTCCAGGAATGCCCATCAGTTTACACTCGAGCCCAACTTCGGTCGTACGCTCAAGTATAGAGAATCGTTCTTTAGTCGTACTACGCGAACGTGGAACTCTCTTCCAAACTCTGTCTTTCCCGATCATTGCAGTGTTCAGGAATTTAAGACAAATGTACACCGGCACCTCCTCCCCAATCCCTTTCCACTTCCCTAAAGCACTCACTGTGTCTATGGCATATTAAAAAAAAAAAAAAAAAACACACACACATCTCAAGACTCTAAGCTAAGCTGACAGTAAAGTGATGCCATCTGTTGGATTGTGCGGTTACTGGTAACCCATCACAACAGACAAACATCACAGTAGCTTAACTTAACCGCAATAGTGAGATCTATAAGAACACCAGCCAAAATCATGCATTTGACAAAAGCATCTATCGCACAGACCTTGCAGTCAATACAGTTTATTCACTCAGTAAATTTAATTTATGGACAAATTAAGACAATCACGAATTTTAAAATTTATTGCGGAATAGTTTTAGTGGACAGGTCTGGATTATTTTGTTTGGCGGTTGTGCACACATAGTTGTTGAGAGTACTACAATTAAGACGCAAGTTAATGGAAATTCGAGAAGTCTTTAAGCCACTTTAAAAGTTCTTTGTCTAATAGGCCTTGGCCTAGATTTTGTGTTCGTGAAATAAGCTCTGAGTCAGTGATTTATTGCGACGTTTAATTCATTTTAAGAGTGGAAACAAATACTGATTAAAAGCAATAGAATTTATGGGATTATTAAATTCATTTGATTGCAGACCAGAACCATTAAGTAGGGAACTTATCAAGCTCTTAACAGGCTCGTTATTGGACACTATCTCGTTGAAGTAGCTACACGAGTAGTTGGGTGAGGTTTCTGAGTTTCCTGCAAGACTCATTCCTGGTCCAAGATCAACACCCGACACTTGTTTAAAGTCGAAGCAATTAGCTTCCAGAACCGGGACACAGGCTCTTCGAAACAGTGAAGGAAACCTAGACATCGAAGCACAGGGAAGTGTAGATGTATTCAAGCAGTACTTCCAGCAGCTGTTGAATGCGCATAATTTTGAGCGAGACAATAACGAATGAGAATCGGGTCCAGTCAATGAAGACCCAGGCTCTGTCCCCAGCACAGAATAGGTAGAATGAAAGTCCGTTGGGTCAGAAAGCATACCTGCGTAGCTTTTTAAATATGGACGAGGTGTTTTGATGAACCGCATGCACCAGGTCGTCAACAAAGTGTGAGAGGTAGTATGCATGCCAGCTAACTGGTCTATGAGCTCCATATGCCCCATCTACAAAGGCGATTCTACGTCATGCAAAACTTAATTAAGTTGGCGCTACAGTCCGTTGTGAACTTGGGCCTCAACCAACAGTATCCGCCAACCAGCTCGGTCCCTAGCTAACTATCGCCAATTTGGCACTCCAAGTTGATTACCGTCCTCTTCCACTTGGGTGCGCCACTTGAGTCGCGGTCGAAGGCTTTCCGGGCTGGAAAATTGGTTTCCTTCCGCTCTAAATGACCGAGCTATCTGAGCCGCTGGACCTTGACCCTAGTGGTCATGGTCTATGTCCGTGTCATTGTACAATCCGTTCGTTGTTGAATCCTGTTCTACATTCTTCATCAATACACACCGGGCCATAGATAACCCCTCGAAACAGCATAAGACATTCATCCCATTTTGTCAGGGTCCATGCTCCTGCACCATACAGCAGGACTGCGATGATGAGGCTGTTATATAGTTTTAAATTAGTTGATCGATTTACCACTCAATTGCTTTCTTAGCCCAAAGAAACACCGATTGGCAAGAGTTATTCTTCGTCTAATCTCGGCGCTGGTGTTATTGCCCAAGCTCCTCTTTTACCTTGAAGTTGTATGCGTCTATTGTGACGTTTTGTCCAAGTCGTCGGTATTGGGTGTCCTTCCTCGAAGACAGCATATACTTCGTTTTTCCCTCATTTACCGCTAAACCTATTTTTGACGCTTCTGTCTCAATTCTCACAAAGACGCCATTGACAACACGCTGTGTTCTCACCATTATATCAATATCATCGGCGTACGCGAGATTGAACAGAATTTTGGAAGATATTGCCTCTAGTTTTGACGGTGGAGTTTTGCACTATCTTCTCAAGAACGATGTTAACGAAATCACTTGACAGTGCATCGCCTTGTCTGAATCCTTTTTTGACATCGAACGATTCCGTCAGCTTGTTGATGGCGCAACGTGAGTTCTCCATCGTCATGTTGCACAATCGAACGAGCTTGGCAGGGATGCCAAAACTTGACATAGCTTTATACAGTTCGTCTCTGTAGATGCTGTCATAGGCGGCTTTAAAATCGATGAAAAGGTGGTGGGTATCTATTTGGAGTTCCAGGATCTGCCGCAAAGTGAAAATTTGGCCGACGGTTGACTTTTCTTGTCTGATGCTACATTGAAAAGGACCAATCACATTGTTGACGAAGACTTCAGACATTCACATATTACGGCAGAGCGGATCTTATGAGCGATGTTAAGTAGGCTGATTTCTCTGTAATTGGCGCACATTAGAGGATCTCCCTTCTTCTAGGCAAACAATGCTGAGGTTCGATACATGCCGCATGCATTCTTCCGCGATATCTTACAGATGATATAGGGTCGCCTGCTGCATTGAACGGGCGCCCACAAAACTTCTTAATCCTTTACAGACCGCTGCCACATGTTCAAATTGTCCGCCTCTCCTCTGACCGTCTATTTCTGCTAAGACTGTTGATCTTTGGACGTTGTCTTTGGTGTTCCAACCCGTCGTACATCCTGAGGATTCCATTTGAAGGACTGTTTAGCCATGTTAACGTTTCCTCAGTTCGACCAATCCTGCCCCATTTCCCCAATGCAAACTTTATAGAATCTGCTTTTGACGTTGAGATCCGTACCAACTATTTCCAAGGTAATTATTTGCTATGCTATTGCACTTTTAACTTCAGTTAACTAACCTCTTGTGTGTATAACAGTTCCCGACCAAGAGCGTTCATTGCTTCTAAAAATTGAAATATCAATGAAACACGATCGCAGGTCTACGCTCAATTAAAGACAAAGATTGTCACTAAACTACGAAAATGTACGATGATGCTATTGTTTGTTCCGAGGACTTGGCTCAATGGGACAGTCTTGAGAATATAGGATTTTTTTCATTAAATAGTTACGTTCCAGTTAAAAATCCAATATTGCGTTAATGGAACTGAGTCAAAAACAGAGTGGTGCGACAGCTCTTGAAGAGCCAAGGCTTAAGTGGCTCACACTCATCAACATTTCTCTGAGAGCGTGTGAAAAATTGAGGGGACCTTCAATTTAACGCCGATTCCAAACGGCATAGTTGAAAAGAACTTTTTCATAACAGATTAATACTCTTGGAAGTTTTATCAGTCCTTGGCAAGAGGCAGTAGCCGTAAAAGATGAAATAAACTGTGCAAATGCACATACCACTACGCCACGGGCACTACAGTCATTGGATTTTATACACAGAATTGCTAGTTTCCAGGATCTATTCGGTTTTTTTTTTTCAAGAAGAATCCTATGCCTCCAAATAGCTTCTTGTCAAATATGGTATTCCTCAAGGCAGCCATTTAGGACCTTTTCTTTTTATGTTATCCACTTATGAACTGTAACGTCTATGTAAGTAACTTCAAACAACTAACACGGCACAAAGTAAGCCTATCGCTGTTGTGATGTAAGTTTTTCCGACTGATCTGTCGAAAAATCTCACAAGCCTCACAATTCATTATACTGATTAGTCATTATTATAATAGTCGAATCAACATTAATATAAACTGTACATTTCGGCAGATGATTGTCCCGTCAAACATGAAAATAAAGAACTCCCAAACCTTTCATAAAAATCTTCACTTTATGTCCAGAATCTGCCCATTTCCGCGCAGACGCATGTTAACATTAAAACCTTCTTGGTTCGTAATCAAATTTCATAGTCTGGTGAGCAGTCGTTCAACATTTAATATGTTTGTTTGCTTCTGTCAGTTCATTGAACCAGCCTCGCATCGACGAATGCATGTTTGCACCTTCATTGCAAATAAGAAACAACACAGTTCCCCTTCCAAAATGACAAATTTTAAAGACCAAGACCCTTCTTTCAAATTAAAATTCCAATCGCACTTTTCTCACTGACAACACCCATCATCATCGTTTTGACAGCTTATTTCGACTTCTTCGAAAGATAAACAACAAAACACTCAAATGGATATTCTCAACACATACAAATTCGTTTATCTCTTATTTTGTAGGCGCGACAAAATGTGGAAATGGTAAATGTTGTTGTAAAAGAAATACAAACGCGTGCTGTGTAAACATGAACTCGTTTCTTTTTTGATTTAAATTGTTCTTGTTGCTGCTGTTAACCAACCGTAAAAATGGTGACGATTGAGGGCTTAATTCGAAAATACAAAACTAATGACAAGGCCATTTGAATTATGAGATGAGAGAGAATACAATATGTCATTTGAGTTTGACAGTTTGATCGTATCGTTTTATCGATCAAGCGGTTGAGTTGACAGTTGTTCTTAATCTCAAATAACAATAACGTTTGAAGTTTGAATGTGAAATGGATGCGTTCAGTTGCTGTTGTTGCCCTTGGCTGACTTATTTCTCACCTTTTAGGGTGAAGATCGCTCGCTGACTTTTTATTGCTTTTTGCAGCATCGATGCATGATCAAGTCGAATCACTTTTGTATGCAAACAATTTTGTAATTTTTTTTATGATAATTTGATTTTTGTGTGTAAGCCAACCACAAGGGGGTTTGGTGTAATTAAAATTGTCTACATTGGGGGACGGCTATTACTCATACGTTTTCACGTGAATTCAGCCGAGGTCCGGAAATCAAATATTTGCATAAAGAAGTGATTAGACTTTAAGCATTCAATTCTGCAAAACAAAAAGGAAAA
This sequence comes from Sphaerophoria rueppellii, assembly GCA_920937365.1. NCBI lineage: Eukaryota > Metazoa > Arthropoda > Insecta > Diptera > Syrphidae > Sphaerophoria > Sphaerophoria rueppellii. Next base: position 94,829,610 of record CAKKXW010000001.1, read on the forward strand.
ACTATGCGAACAGAAACAAAATTAGAGGGGAGAAACTTTTATGCAGCGGTGGCGTCTAGTGTAATAATGTGTCTTTACGTTTCCCTTAGGTTTGAAAACGTGTCGAGAATTCAAATCAGCGATTTAGTGGAGAGAGAGAGAGGATATTTATGTCCTATGACGCCATACCAAGACGATTCAGTAGTTTGCGCGTTAATTTGCAGTAATTTTGAATAAATTTTGTATAAATATCAACGAGTTCCCGGCACGCAACAGGGGAGTTATTAGACACTGAGTTTGTGGTATTGTAGTCATTTGTACAGATGTGAGGTGCCTTGTGATTTGTGAGTTCCTCACCCTATAGTGTAGAATTAAAATTTTGAGGTAGTTATAGTTCAATAACTTCTCGATGCTTCAATGAGTCAGTCACGACTTTAAGAACACCGAAACAATATGGCAAATACCCACATAGACGAAACATAACAGTAATAATTAATATAATAAGAAGAGGTCCTAAATGGCTGCCTTGAGGAACACCAGATTTGGCAGGAAATGATTTTGAGGCATAGGATTCATCTTGAAAAAGAAAACCGAATTGATGTTGGGAACAAGCAATACCTCCTGGAACGTAGCTATTTAATGAAACAATCTTCATGATACTACTGTGTCTCCGGGAATCTACGAAGTGTTTAACAAAGAGCCCTGTACCCAATATTTTTCAGAACAAACTAAAACATTATGTTTGAATGTAGACCTTGAATCAAGTTTAGATGAGATTTCTATTTTAGGGAGCAGGAGCAGTACTAGGTCATTATTAAAGTGTGGGTAGAAGAATGCATGCCCGCTGAGTTGGCTATAAGCTCCATATTCTATATTACTGCTGAAGCATATCCCTGCTAATTGTTGCATGCAAAATTCTATTTAACGTACTGTGTGTGTGACTTAAACCTTTTTGCAACTCTTAATTTGGAACGTTCTACTGTGGGTTTAGGCCAGGCTGAACCACGATAAGCACACTGAGGAAAATTCTGCAAATGACCAACGAATTTCAAGCCGAAACCCTGCACCTTTTCATCAAGTTCAAAGCTGCATAATGTCCACTGTCAAGAGCTTATGATGACGAAGTCTGAATTCGGGATTTGCAGTGTTCAAATGGGTAACAGCGAGTGGGTTCAAACATGCGCAGGGTCTGCAGACAACAATGACATGATCGATGGATCCAAGAGAGCTTTGATTGAGACCTTCACAGCGATTAAAGAATATGCGAAGCTCGTTGGTCTTGATGTGAATGATCACAAAACAAAGTACATGCTTTCAACAAACAAAAGAACATTTATCCACCACCTAGAACAGCAGGTCACTGTTGTTCCCCAGTTCCAGTTAGGCCGAACTACTTGTTGAACACCTTTACGGGCTACTTCGACTTGTTTGAATCCCAGGCCGTAAAAGGAGTGGTTTTTCCGGCACTTGCACTTGGAGTTACATCAAGTGCCTGGTACTCCAGGTTGGGGGTTGTGCGTCGGGGTAACTTTCCGATCACGTAGAAAATAACATAGTTGCGAAGTTGAGAGGAAAGTTCTTCGGGTCATCTTTGGCCCCGTGTGCATTGAGGGGGAATGGCGAAGAAGATACAACAGCGAACTTTACGGGTTGTACAACGACATGTACCTAGCCAGAAGGGTCAAGGTCCAGACTCGGTCATTTAGAGCGAATGGACACCAATGCTCCAGCCCGGAAAACCTTCGACACTATTTCCGAGGGACGTAGGAGGAGAGGTAGACCGCGACTCAGGTGGCGCACTCAAGTGGAAGAAGACCTCAATCAACTTGGAATGCAAAACTGGAGACAGGTAGCTAAGGACTGAGCAGGCTGTTGGTTGAGGCCCAAGCCCTCAACGAACTGTAGCGCCACCTTAAGTAAGTAAGTAAGTAAGATATGATACTACGCACTTTCGAAAGAAAACTTCTTCGACCGATTTTCGGTCCTGCATACGACGATGGCGAATGAAGAAGGTTCAACCGCGAACTGAACGAGGTGAATAGGTAAAACATAAATAGAGTGGCGTGACAGCTCTTGAAGAGCCAAGGTCTAAGTGGCTTACTCTCATCAACAATTTTCTGGATGCGTGTGAAGAATTGATGGGACCTACAATTTAACGCCGATTCCGAACGGCAAAGTTGAGAAGCTCTTTTTTATGACAGATTGATACTCTTGGAAGCTTTGTCAGTTCTTCGCAAGAGGCAGTGCACGTGAAAGATGAAATAAAAACTTTATGGACACGAGTAGGACTCTAACCCACGATATTCTGCCTAGCAGCCAACGCACTTAACCACTAAGCTACGGACACTACGAGCTGAATAGGATCTAGAAAGCCAAAAGAAGAAGACTACATATTGGCCGAACATATGTCGTCTTCTTCTTCTTCATCGAGCGATTGACGGCAATGCTCCTGCTAAGAAAGACTTCTCTTTGCAGCCCTCAGGTTCAAAACGTAGAGGAAGACCGAACCATCGGTACAAAGACCAAGTAACTGTGGCTTCCAGAGCGCTAGGTTTCGACGACTGGAAAGATTCTGTGTTCCTGGCTGATATCCTACATGAATTAGGAGCCGGCTAAGTGTAGAAGTGTACTGAAGGTACTTCAAAATTTTGAAATTTTTGTAAAGGCCTTCAGGCCTTCGAAATGGCTCCGTGTTTCGATTTAGTTAGGCGCTCTGTCGTTAAAAGCAGTTTGTAACGAGTTCCCATGATTCTGGCCTCCGAAAAACCAAGGCATTGTTGGTGGTAAATGGTTAGCACTGCAACCATTTCTCGTGTGCATTTAATGAAACGAAATACAATTTTGTGCCGTTTCTGAACGGCTGAGTTGAAAAGCAATTTTAAACGACAAGTTAAGCTTTGTCAGGGTACTTCACAAGAGGCAGTACCCAGGATTCAAAACGACTCCTTCTATATTACTGGTCAACGCACATAACCACTTCGACAAGGTTAAGGCTATATGAGCTTGTTTATCTGCTGCGTCTGCAGCTAAACATTTTGGTGCATATAAAGGGTTTTCCAATAAGAGGTGTTATTTTGAATAGCCCGCTATTTCGGTAGTTGTCACTTTTAAGCTGTCATTATTTGACATTTGACAAGAAGAAACTACGCCATTAATAAAAATAGAACGATACACACTTAAACAACGCATTAAAATTATTAAAATTCACTATAAAAATGGTGAAAATTTGGCGGAGACGGTTCGTGGACAAATTCGAGCTGTTGGGACAAGATAGTGATGTTAAGAATAAAACATGTGCACGTCGCTCAAGAACAACTGAGAATATTGCTGTTGTAGCCCAAAGTGTTGAAGAAAACCCAGGTTTGCCAATTCCTCGTCGTTCTTTGGAATTAGGCATTCCACAAATGTCATTACACCGAAGTTTGCATAAGAACTTGGGTCTTAAGGCTTATAAAGCTCAGTTAACACAAGAACTAAAGCCGGCTGATCATCAACAACGTCGTGTCTTTCCTGATTGGGTCCTTGAAATGCATGAAAATGACCCGGAATTTCATCGAAAAATCATCTTGACTGATGAGGCCCATTTCCACCTCGGCGGATACGTCAACAAGAAAAACAGTCGCATCTGGAGCTCGGAAAACTCAAGAGTTATTGTTGAAAAGCCTCTCCATCCTCAACGCGTGACTGTTTGGTGCGATTTATGGTCCGGCGGGGTCATTGGACCTTACTTTTTCGAAAATGAGGCTGGAGCAACAGTAACGGTCAATGGATTGCGCTATCGAGAGATGATTAATGATTTTTTATGGCCGGAATTGGATGGTATTGATCTGGACAACGTTTACTTTCAACAAGACGGCGCTACGTGCCACACAAGCAATGAAACCATCGATCTTTTACGGAAAAAGTTTCCAGACCGTGTTATCTCTCGAAGAGGTGATCACAATTGGCCACCGAGATCTTGTGATTTAACACTTTGCGACTTCTTCCTTTGGGGCCACGTGAAAGATAAGGTCTACGCCAACAGCCCAGCGTCGATTCAAGACCTCAAAGATGGAATTCGTGAGGCTATCGAGGACATAGGACAGCCACTTTGCGATTTGGTTATGGAAAATTTCATGAAAAGGATATGGTCCAGGAAGCGTGGTCGTGGCGGCGATTTGGCTGATGTTGTGTTCCATTATTAACGGCATACCTTCCTCTTTATAATGAAATAAACCTCCGATCATTTATCTCAAAAAATGACAATGTTCTTTGAATATCAAAATAGCACCTCTTATTGGAAAACCCTTTATTAACAGGCTTGTTTCCAATAGAATGAATTTTTATGTCTGTGGCATCTAATCACTCTTTTTTTTCAAAATTTTCAATCGATTAGATGTCGAACCCAACATTCCTGATATAAAATATTTATTCACGCTGCTCGACCAAAGCGTTCAAGCAAAAAACGAGATGCGATCACAACACACCCAAATATTTTCTTCTTCTGTTTTGTTTTTTTTTTTCAACTTTTTCCCAAAATGTTTGAGGATCAACCATTTCGCAGAAACTCACTTTCCGACTACATTCGATGCAATGCCTCATCTTCCCCAAAAACCCGTTCTCAATGCCATTAAATCCAAATCAAACAAAACGTTACCGATCTTTAAAGTCCACCTTACAAACGACAGAAAAAAAAGTCAAACGACCAAAGGATGAAATTTAAAAAATGAAATCACATCCAATTGCAGATAATCACATTTGAATTTCATTTCATATTTCAATAGAAAACCTTCAATTAAGAATACGTCCGTGAATTTTTCCTCCGCTGACTTTCTTCCAATTCAATGGAACCCATCGACAAGACTGTATGAGGTTCCGAAGCCACCTTCTTCTGCATCAGCTTCTTCTTTGTTGTTTCTATTTAATTTGAGATCTTCTCTTTGGTATGAAATTAACTCCTAGTGAAGACATTTACTTTTGTAATTACACATATCTTTGACAAAAGTATCTATTTAGAAGAGAAGACAACAGCAATTTGTGTTACTTTTGTTTGTTTTTGTTTATTGCTCACATTCTAACCTAAATCAACTTTCGCTGCAACAAAAAAAAAAAAGGAAATTAAACACTTAAAAATTAACTACCAAGAAACATAATCGAGAAGTCGAAGATGCCGCGCCGGCCGGCTTGGCGGCTTTATCGTTCGTAGTCGGTCGAAATTTTTACCACCACACAATTTTACAGCCGCAAGCCTGGCTGCCAAGAAAGATCAACATGGAAGTGTTGTCGTCTTAAGTGAATGTTTACAAAATAAAAATTGGACGACGAAAGCAGATCTAAATTGAATTTTAATGTTGTCGAATACATTGCCAATAGTTGTCAACACTTTAGAGGCAGTTAAAAGCAAGAAAGTGGCGAGCGATGGTGAATGATGACATTTTTCGTCTAATGTGCCCCAAGTTAGAAGATAAAATGCTGTTCTGTACTACCGTTGAATTGTTCTGAAATTACCTTTCAGAATCATATCAATTCAATTCAATCGGCGGAGGAATGTCAAAGTTATTCAATGTTTCCATACCGACATAAAATGTGGCTCACCCGTAGAAATGAACAAGAAACTTAATTTACCGCCACACTTCACTTCACAACAAAACAGTGTCGAATTCAAATCCAATTGAATGAAAATGAGATAATTGCTGAAGAAGTTCAAACATTGTTAGCATCGATAAATCTCTAACTAGCCACGGGACATCTCAATGCCATCTCTTCCGCTGGGGCTTTCGTATCGCGCTAGCCACTTCATCGCTTGCACGATCGGCCGATCCACAAAACAGAAACAACAACAAAAATACACCACAAAGGAATCAACGAAAGTATCGCTGCACTACGACTACAACTACGAGCAACTCTGTATTGCATACTCACCATTTTATTATTTGCCAGGAAATTTATCAATTTTGTGTTTGTTTTTGTTGGTTGTTGTTGTTGCTGTTGAGCAAATGTTTTCGCTGGGGTTTGTTGCGCCTGAAAATGATAAGAAACATAATTAATTGGACAAATATTCTAAATTAATGACACAAAAGTATGTGAGGTGAATGTGGTCATGGGGATAAGGTAACTCGCATATGTTGCGACCGCAACGTGTATTACTTGAACATTCGGTGGCGATAGTTGTTGTTTAAAAGTGAGGAAAGATTTTTGCGTAATGTTTGTTTTATTTTCGCAACATAAGAGATCTTGAATACAGTGGCTGTTGTGGTAGGAGGAGTATAGATGATGCACAGCACAGCAGCGGCTATGTTGCGGCTGTGATTGGAATGCCATTCATTTCAATAGATTCTAGAAATTGCAGTTAATCATTCAATAAAATCGATGAAAGTGCGATTTGAGAGATTTTTTTTTAAGTTTTGTTTGGATTCATTGCAATGTGGTCAGTGACTGTAGGAGCATAATACAAATAATTATGATAAAGAAAATAGAAAGGACATTAGTTTTCATGTGGACGAAGCTTAGGTGGTTGGGTTAGTGACCATTTTGGAAATTCATTTGAATTCACGTTGATATGTGCAAAATGTCCTGCAACATTTATTCACATTTGATTTCAAAAGGACTCGATTTACGAGACTCAAGGTCGATCAAACTCGAAAAAAAACGAGACTCGATGGATAGAAGACTCGAAATAAATCGAGTCTTGATCGATAGAAGACTCGAAATAAACCGAGTCTCGAAATGAACCTAGTGTCAAAATGAATCGATTTAAAACCCTTTTTCTTTAGCGCTTACACAAGTCGTATTAAACGGTTGCAAGTCTTTTACCCACAAAATAAATGCTGGTGTGCCTCAAGGCTCTGTATTGTCTCCGACACTCTTTCTTATTTTCATTAAGTTAGTGATAAGCTCATGAAGTTTTGACCTTGAAAGCATCATAAAATGGGGACTGAGAAACCGTCTTGAATTTCATGGTTCAATATCTAGTCGGACCGGATAGTCCAGAAAGTGTCTCCAACCAGCTAGATTTCAAGCTTGCTGTCCCCAGTCCTCTACGACCTATGTGGTTAACCTGGGTCGCGGTCTTCCTCTTCCTTCTGGGTTGGATTCGAGGACTCTACGGGGCGGAGCATCATTTTCCATTTGGTCTTCATGACCCAAATATCTTAGTCGTTGGACGTTAACTTTAATAGAGCACGTACAGTTCTTGGTTGTATTTTCGTTTCCATTCTCCATTAATGGAGACGGGACCAAAAATTACTAGAAGAATGTTTTGTCTCGAAGCAGCCTTAAGCGTTTACATCCGATATTGTCAAGGTCCACGTCCCTGCACCATATAAGGACCGGGTCTGTTTTGAAAAAGCAGCAATTGGCAAGAGTTATTCTTACTTTAATTTTAACGCTGGATTCGTTGTCAGAGTTTATAGCAAATCCTACGTAAACAAAGTTCTTAACTCTTTCGAAGTCAATTCGGTCCATGTTGATGCTATTATCTTCCCTCCCTTTGATATATTTAACCATAATACCTACACCTCTAGGAATGCCCATCAGTTCACCCTCGAGTCCAACTTCGCTTGTAAGTGTAAGCACAGAGATTCGTTGTTCAGTCGTACTGCACGAATGTGAAATTGTTTATCTCTAGAGCTGCAGCTCGTAATGCGGTGTTAAGTAGCACTAGGTTTCGAAAGATCTACACAGCAACCTAGCTATCTCTGGATGGTCGAACCACCAATCAAAAAGACCATGTTGTAATCGGCGCAAGGAACGCATTCAACATCTTGAACGTGAGCATTTTCCAAGGATCCAATGTCGACTTTGATCAATTTCTGGTAGTGGCTAAGTTTTTAGCTCGATTATCAAATGACAAAAAAACACGTGCGGCCCAAAGAAAGAAGTTCAACATCGGTTGCTTAGTCAACCGGATAATGCCAGAGACTACAGTGAGTGCCTGAGTAAGCCACTCTCCACCGTCCTTCCCAATGTCACATATGTTAAAACCTTGTGGAACCAATATCGCGATATAATAAAGAGATGCAGCCGAGACCACCATAGCTTACAAGCCACATCCGAAAAAGAACCCGTGGTATGATGATGAGTGCGCGTTATTGAAGAGACACGGAAAATGGACGTTTGCAGATGCTGCAGCGGAAAGAGTACCACAAAAAGGAGAAGTGAGAGAAAGACTTAGCGAATGAAGAAAAGAGCATCCGCAGTCTCTCAGCTCAAAGATCTAGAAGAGTTTCGGGCCAACAAGAACAACACCGGGCATAAGGAATTGTAGATATGTTAAAGCAGCACTTCCAAAAGCTGCTGAGTGCGCAAAATGTCGAGCGAGTTAATGACCAAAGAGAAACAAGGCCAGTCAATGAAAATCCTGTCCCAAGCCCCAGCACAGAAGAGGTTTAAAGAGCCATCCATTTTTTCATCAACTTTAAAGCTGCTTATGATAGCATCCACCACCGCCAAGAACTCATGTTGGCGATGTCTGAATTCGGGATCCCGAACAAACTGATTCAGCTGTGTCGCTAACCAATACGCAGTTCAGGGTGCAAATGGGTACCAGCTCATCCGAGTTGTTTAAAACATGCGCAGGGCTTAGACAAGGAGAGGCGCTGTCATGTGATTTCTTCAACATTGTCCTGGAGCAGATAGTGCGCAGGGAAGGTGTGCGCACAGAAAACACTATCTTTTCCACCCAGCTCCTAGGCTATGCCGACGACATTGACATCATCGTCGATCCAAGAGAGCTGTGCTTGAGGCATTCACAGCGATTGAAGAACAGGCGAATCTCGTTGGTCTTGAAGTGAACGTGGTTAGGTGCGTTGGCTGCTAGGTCGAACGTCCGTCGTGGGTTCGAGTCCTACTCGTGCCCATGGTTTTGATTTCATCTTTCACGGGCACTGCCTCTTGCGAAGAACTGACAAAACTTCCAAGAGTATCATCTGTCATGAAAAAGTGCTTCTCAACTTTGCCGTTCGGAATCGGCGTTAAATTGTAGGTCCCCTCAATTCTTAACACGCACCCAGAGAGTTGTTGATGAGAGTTAGCCACTTGAGCCTTGGCTCTTCAAGAGCTATCGCGCCACTCTATTTTATTTTTATTTTTTTTTTTGAAGGAGTTCACAAACCTTAGTGGAGATCCGACTTACCATATCGAATCCGATTATCCTAGCGAACCGCTGCTGTTTCGGTTTGGCAAAACAATTTTGATTTAACTAGTCCTACGGGCGCCAGGTGTTGGACGATAAGTAAGAAGGGGAATGAATACTGGGCACTTACGAAAGCAAAATTCTTTGACGGTTCAACCGCGAACTGTACGAGCTATACCAAGATGTGGATGTTGTCCAGAAAGCCAGGAAAAGACGACTACATTGGCTCAGCCATATCGAGCGAATGGACGACAACGCTCCAGCTTAGAAAGTCTTCTTAGATGCGATCAGGTTCGAGATGACAAGGAAGACCGAACCTACGGTACAAGGACCAAGTGACTGCGGATGCCAGAGCGCTTGGTTTCGGCGATTAGAGAATGCCGTTCCCGAGGGACCGGCTAAGGCTGAGATTGTTCATCGATTCTCTATGTCTTTCCAGGTTATTGCAATATTCAGGAATTCAGGAAATACTTTCCCTTTTTTCTAGAGGCCAATTTGTAAAGGCGTCTATACTCGTTAGAGTATCTATGCTAGTGAGGATGTAGTGGAAATTGTTCCTTAAGGTGTAATCACTGTGATCGAGTTCGTTTTTGTTCGATGAGGTACAGAACTTTCATTTCGAATCTTACTTTCTGTTCGATATTTCAATTAATCGATATTTATAAGAAACTAAAATTGATACTTGTGTTAACTGAAAACCTCCCATGCCAACTTACCGACAATGTTGACTCTACTCAAGCAATTTGATCTAATAAATCTGTTTGCACTCTTTGCCACAAAAATAAACACCGCCATTAAGTTTGTCCAGTGTCCAGATGTCACTCTACACTAGACGTTATCTTTTTTTCACAAACAAAAACAGATCTAATTTATTGCCTAACTGTGGCACTAAAACTGGACTAAATGACCACACAATCGCGGAATCAGCATGAGTGAAGAAAAAAGTGAATTCACACTCACCTGTCGACAGAGTATAAAGCGACTTCAACCTGAGTGAGCCTGGCAGACATTTAGCACCATAATGAGCTCCGCGGGCTCTACAAAGTTTTCTTCGAAATTATCTTTTTTTGTCATCAAGTTTTATGGCTCGTTTTTTAATTGAATAACTTAGGTATGAGCATGTTAATGGCTCTGCTTTGGTTTTAGTGTCATGCGATCGAATGGCATATCTACTCAAATTGCTTTGAGGATCGATTCAGACTTGCAATGACATTTAATAAATCGATATTTTGAACATTAATTTGAACCATGGAGGGGTGTTTTATGAAACAAGCTCACATTTTTTTCATGGAACCAGTAGGGCTCCTTAACGGAAGGCAACATTTCTTTTTATTCGAGAAAAATTTACATATTTTTTTAGTTTTCGGTCTAGGAATGTTCAAGTCTTTTTTACTATTTCTTATTGAAAACACTATAAGGACATTATTCCGTGCAGCCTTGTTCGTGTTTTATGGCAGTAAAGCAGAAAATAACGAACAAAAGTAGCTGTCGTCCTAACGAACGTGCTTGCGCTAATACAAAGTAATAAAAGCTATTTCGGAGTAAATATTTGTGTGTGTGTTTTTTTTTCTGTCTGGACAAAGCTGAGACATAAAAAAATAAAAGTTATTCTAATGAGACCCGAGAGTGAGAAATGTCAAGGGGAAACATTTTTTATAATTCATTCACTTTGGAATGCAGTCGAAAAAAAAAATAACGAGAATGACACATCAACGTCATCGTGACAAATAAGTTTAATAGAAGGGAAACTAAGCGTTGGCAGACGTTAATGATTTATTCAATAGTTTCTGCTTGTTGTCGATAATAGTTAGTCAGTTTTTACTGAAGGTTAAAGTTAATTGCTTTGAAAAATTAGCTAATTTACTAGTTTACTCAAATTGGACATTTTAAAGCCAGAGCATACTGATACTTAGGCGATAATCTGACGCTGTATTGTGCCTTAAACTCCCGGGGACTCTATGTCTATCCCCTAGGTAGGCTCTTATCCTCTTTTTTTTTCTTTAAGGTGGCGCTACAGTCCGTTGTGACTAGGGCCTCAACCAACAGTCTCCGCCAGTCAGCTTGGCCACTCTCCAAGTTGATTTAGGTCCTCTTTCACTTGTGTGCGTCATCTGAGTTGCGTTCTTCCTCCACTTTTTCGTCTCTCGAGAACGTATCGAAGGCTTTCTGGATCGAAGCATTGGTGTGCATCCGTTTTATGACCGAGCATTCGTTGTCGCGTAGTGTCCGTAGCTTAGTGGTTACGTGCGTTGGCAGCACGTCGTGGGTTCGAATCCTACTCGGGCCCAAAGTTTTTATTTCATCTTTCACGGACACTGCCTCTTGCGAAGAACTGACAAAACTTCATCATCTGTCATGAAAAAGTGCTTCGGAATCGGCGTAGGTCCCCTCAATTCTTCACACGCACCTAGAGAATTTTTGATGAGAGTAAGTCACTTAGGCCTTGGCTCTTCAAGAGCTATCGCGCCACCCTATTTTTTTTTTTTTAATTCGGAGTCGCAGGACTTTGAACCTCTAGACAAGGTCCGTGTCGTTGAAAACTCGTTAAGTTCGCTGTTGAATCTTCTTCTCCATTCTTAATCAATGAACGCGAGCCATAGATAACCCCAAAAACTTTCCACTCGAAACAACCTAAGGCACATTCATCCGATTTTGTCAACGTCCATGCTTCGGCACCATACAGCAGGACTGGAATGTTGAGGGTGTTGTACAGTTTTACCTTAGTTGGTCGAGAGAGGACTTTTCCACTCAATTCCACTTACTTAGTCCAAAGAAACAGCGAGTAGGCGCTGGTTTTATTGCCCGCGTTAATAGCAGAGTCTAGGTAGACAAACTTCTCTACTACCTCGAAGTTGTATATGCGTCTATTGTGACGTTCTGTCCGAGCCGTCGGTGTTGGGTGTCCTTCATACTTTGTTTTCCTCTCATTTACCGCTAAACCCATTTTTGCCGTTCTTGTCTCAATTCTCACAAAGGCGCCATTGATATCACGCTGCGTTTTTCCCGTTATATCAATATCATCGGCGTATGCGAGAAGTTGAACAGATTTTTGGAAGATAGTGCCTCCGGTGTTGACGGTGGAGTTCTCAAGAACGATGTTAAGGAAATCCACGACAGTGCATCCATCGCCCTGTCCGAATCCTTTTTTGAAGTCGAAAGATTCCGTAAGCTCGTTGCCAACCTTGATGGAGCAACTTGAGTTCTCCATCGTCATTCTGCTAAAGCGAACGAGCTTGGCAGGGACGCCAATGCTAGTCTTAGCTTTGTACAGTTCGTCTCTGTAGATGCTATCATACGCGGCCTTAAAAACGATGAAAAGGTGAAGGGTATCGACTTGGAGTTCATAGGTCTTTTCCATGATCTGTCTCAACGTGAAAATTTGGTCGATGGTTGACTTTCCTCGCCTGAAGCCACACTGATAAGGAGCAATCAGATTATTGACGAAAGGCTTCAGACGTTCACATATTACGGCAGAGAGGATCTTGTAGGCGATGTTTAGTAGACTTATTCCTCTATAGTTGGCGCAGTTTAGAGGATCTCCCTTTTCAGGATCGGGCAAACAATGCTGAGGTTCCATTCATCGGGCATGCATTCCTCTGACCATATCTTACAGATGATTTGGTGGATGCTCCTATCTAGATCATTGCCTGCTGCTTTGAACAGCTCGGTAGCTAGACCATCTGCTCCAGTGGCTTTGTTGGATTAAAGCCTTGATATTGCTTTTTTCACTTCTTCTAAGTCGATGAAAGGCTCCTGCCTGACGGCGTGATTTTGTTCGTCGTCGCCGTTATACAGTCCAGCATAGACTGCGATTCTACTATGATGTTCCCTTGTTTATCTCTGCAGGCATCGGTTCGATGACCTTGAGTCAGCTATTGTAACTAAAGTTAAACCTCTGAATTTCACTGCTGCTGTTTGCTCTCTCGATAGCCTCGATTTTACGCTTCTCATGATCCCTCTTTTTTCTCCTTCGAAACCGGGGTTCCTCTCTCCTCTTTTGCTCGTAGAGCTCACGAACAGCTCTTGTCGTTTTATGCAGCACCGCTTGTATGCTTCCTGCTTAGCCTACTTTAATAGCTCTGTTAAACCTATAGCACATTAGTAGCGGCATCTCTAACTGCTCTCTGGCAATGTTTCCACTGGTCCTCGATACTTGATGTTTCTGGCATAGGACTCCTTAAGAAGTGACTTGACCCTCGATCAGAGAAGGATCTGTAGAGAAGATGTTCGCTCCTCGGAAAATGCGAACATCTAGAATGCTGGACGAGTGCCTTCTGTCGATCACAATGTGATCATTCTAAACGGTTTTTCAATAGGGACGCTACAAAAGTTTTCTTAAATAAAACAAAAACGGTTTCAATGAAATTCTTTATTCCATGGCCATCCAGACAGAAATGAGCCTCATCGCTGAAGATGATTTTTCGCTTTTAAAGTGTTGAATTTCGGTAGTAAATTTTAATAATTTCGACTCGTTGTTGGATCGTATATCTTTCCATGATGAAATGGCAAACCTTACTGAAGAGAAATGTCAAGAGATCGGGAAAAAATATGGCGTCGTTTGCTGTCCCTATCGGTCTACTTTTGTAGCGTTTCTATTGAAAAACCCTTTAGTTGACAGCTTATTGATCGGGATATCTCCATGTTCCTTTATGAAAGATAAATGTGGGAATCATGTGCCTGCTACCACAGCATTTCGCCCCACAGAAGAATCGATCAGCCTCAATCCTTCGTCCAAAATTTGGAAAAGAGGACAGTTTTGGTGGGATAGTCGGAAAGCACAGCCTGAAAGATACCACTTCCGACGACGGATTCAGGCTAGGACGCTCATACGCCAAGGAGCTCGTAAGACCCGTCTTAGTTGTCGTCTTTTTTCTCTTATGTTGGGGGTTTGCACGCATATTAAGATAATGTTGGCGAATTCAGCTCGATTCATATCGTCGTCATGCGTTCGCTTACACATTTGAAACCCAAAACTTCATATATGCTGACTGCTTCGGTAACTAAGAAAGTGCAGACAAGCAATGTGTTTAATTGCTTGCTTGCACCACAAAATACTTGTTTAGTTCTTTTACAAACAATTCACACCAGACGAGAAACCGCGTTTTCGACAACAAATTTGCAAAAATACGAAATCTGTTCACACAATACATTTCAGATTTTTGTTTGACGTTATCCCCTTTTCACATCAGTGTAAGAATTCTAGACGTTCTATTCCAGGGGAATTGTACAGTTTCTTGTTAAAAATTCACTTGGCAACCCTACATCAACTGTCACATCTCATCATACGTTGAGGAGAGGGAGTAACATACATATGTGGCTTTGGCTACATAGGTACTTGACAGAATGAGAAAACGTGTTGTCAAACAAGTTCTTAAGAATTGTCCAACTTCTGTCTTAGAGATTAGTTTTTTCGACTTATGCCAAATCCCGGATGTTGACCAACTCAACTATCAAGCTTTAACCCAGGGGTTGTGGTTGCTCTTGTCCATTAAATAGATTGACATTTTTTTCCGACGGCAGTCAGCACACCTCGGTGGTGGTCCAATCTAAGATACCACTTCTACCAAACTGTCTGCAACATAGTTGAATTACACTTAACTCTCGTTGCAATCGGATCCACAAAAGCTGACCGAAAGTTTCTTAGCATGGACCATCGTAGCTCTCTTCCTTGCCTACTGAATTGTGCACAGCAGCGGCGCATAATCACGATTTGTCGCCTTGGTGCATAGTTGACACATTGATATGAATTGGAGAGCAAACCTAATTCGCAAGTTACTGTTTATTTTCTTCTCTTTTTTTTTCTTTTTGTCATTCAACATTTTAAAATTTATATTGGGATTAGAGCGTAACACAGAACCGTGCGGCTAAGAAATAGAAAATAGATATACTCAAATGACACCTTAATCCATTCACTTTGAGGAGATTGAGTGTTTGTTTGGGTTAAGTTAAGTCTAGTGGCTATTTTGTTCGTTGATATAGGGGACAAAAATGGACTTGAATTTATTGGAATAATCATAAATTCTCTTGGGGTCTTTTCTATCCTTATCCGGAGATACCGGAGTCGGGCTATTATTTAAAAAAATTGCATCGGTGAAAATAAATCGAACTGTGGACGTTTCACTTTCACATTATTTTTAAAGAGTGTGTTTATGAGAAAGGTTGATTGGATGCAGGAAGTGTGTGCAAGGAATGTGTGAACAATTTAGGAACAAAGGATAATCAAGGAAATTATGTTCAAATGATTGATGAATGCATGTAAGCCAGGTCCCGAATTTGCCCTATTCCACTGCAGAGATAAGATGGTTTTTTTTTAAAGACTGAAAAAGAGCTTCCTAAAACATCTGAAATAAGAAGACGGTTTTGAAAGGAAGTCGTTTAAGGACGGCCTGCTGTTGGCCTCTGGCTTATTTACGACTCTTGTCGTTAATTTGTCGTTTTTTTTTTTTTAAAGACATTGCATGGTGAGCACATTGCAGACGGCAGTTTCAGACTAGGAAACCAAGGCTACTTACCTACTTAAAAATTGAGTATAAGATGTCGTGATTTGTCGCTAAAAAGTGGCAAAAACAAAACAATTAAAACATGAATCATTAATCAAAAACAACTAACGTAGAACATTGTTGGGGTTTTATCTATTTAATTTTTTTGTTTTTGCCGCTTTTAAGCGACAAAATCTCATGTTTTCGATTTGAGCTTACAGTTTTCCATTAAATAATTAACGGGGTTATTGGCCTTGTTTGACAAGCAAACTGCAGACGAGCAATTTCAAACTATAAAACCCACTTCACTTACTTGAAAACCCAGTATGAAGTAGATGTTGTGATTTTGTCGCTAAAAAGTGGCAAAAATGTAAAATGAAAACATGAACCATCTACCAATAACAAATAACGTTGAAAACTGGTTTGATTTAGTCGATTTCATATTTTCCTCATTTCTGCCGCTTTTTAGCGACAAAATCACAAGGCTTCGAATTCAGATTACAGTTTTCCTTATCCTAAGGTGATGTTGCTAGCATGCTACCACATTAACTGAGAGGCAAATTAACGACAAAACTGGATAAAAGTGTCATTTTTGCTGTTTCGGTATTGTTAAGCACTCGCAAGTTTGTCGCTTACGAAAACCAAAGTCACTAACTTGAAAATTCAGCATGAGATAGATATCGCGATTCTGTCGCTTAAAAGTGGCAAACACGAAAAATGAAAACATGGCCACATTAGTAAAAGCAAAGAACGTAGAAAGCTGTTGCGATTTTTTCAGTTTCATAGTTTATTTGTTTCTGCCACTTTTTAGCGACAAAACCACAAGTTTTCGATTTAAGTTCTTAAGTTTGCTTATGTAAGGTAGTATTGTTAAATGCTAACTATGTGGCAAGAACGCATTAACGGGGGTTATTTTAAGAGAAACAAAAACTAAGAGGCAACATTTTTGGCGGCAAAATAACGACAAAATCAAGATAGTTAATGGAATTTTTACTATTACGAGTCTGTAAAACACTAGTAGCGCTTAACTTGATGGGCATTAATTTAAACATTTCTCTATCCATAATTAGCTGTTGATTGTGAAGGTGTGGTGATATTTTTGTGAAAGAAATAAAGACGGAGACACCGCTGAAACGCGACTTTTTCGATGTTGATTTGAACGATCTTGGATATCATGCAAATAGTGTTATCAGGCTTTATTGACCATTGAAATCAATGTGGGACTATGAACCTTCAAGAATCGCAGGTCCCTATGGGAAAAAGAGTAACTACACTTTAAGAAGACTTATTAGCCTTAACCTATGTTTTAAAACTAACTTTCTGACAGTGTATTTCACTGATACTGTGCCAGTAGGATCATGCCGATTCACAAGTCTATAAACAACAGCGTATGAAATCTTCGAAAAAAAAACAACATGCCAAAGTGGCCCGCTAGTGGGCGTCAAACTTCCACACTCTGCCCCCAAAACGACACAAAAAAAATATAGTCTTAAGTTTCCAATTCACGACAGTAGGTGGCGGCAGTATTGTGCTGATTTATTTCATTTCTTATTTTTCGCTCAGCAATGCCAAAAACTTTGTGTGGGCAATTATTTCTCCTTCCGATATTCAAACACGCAGTTCAATGCTGTACTTATACCCAAAATAGGGAGGAGAGAAATTTGTTACACCGCCACGATATCAGCCAAAAGATCACAGCAGGTTGGCGCTGCTGTAAATCACAAAATATTTTCATTTAATTGCCGTTGTGCGGTGGCGGTAGCACTTAGAGATTGCTCGTTGAGGTTCCAGAAAAAGAATGGGTCGAACGGCCGGCCGGTCGGTCGACTTTGTCTGGCAATGGTCGAACTATGTTGCGCTTCGGTTTCAATTAAAAGATCTAACAAAATCGATT
Source organism: Sphaerophoria rueppellii (assembly GCA_920937365.1). NCBI lineage: Eukaryota > Metazoa > Arthropoda > Insecta > Diptera > Syrphidae > Sphaerophoria > Sphaerophoria rueppellii. The sequence continues at coordinate 94,847,074 of CAKKXW010000001.1, forward strand.
ACGATGGCAATGACTTGAATTAATTAATTCAAACTGATTGCTTTAAAAAGCTTAAATCGAAACTCGGACTTCCACAGATCGAGACTGAGGCGTTAAATTTTTTGATAGTGTCGATTGCGGTATAGGAGGGACCATTGAGGAGTGTATCTTTGGCGCTGATTCGGAACTAATGGAATAGTGTTGCAGGCAGCAATAATCATGCACCACAGGTGTAAAACAAATGTGCCAGGATAAGATCAACACAGAGTCTCGAGTGCAAACAAAAATTGGCAGACATCCTTATCATCATTTAATATCGTAAACGGGAAACTGGTGCAGTTTTATTGCGTGCGTTAATTTGGAAGTTAATCAAGCTGTGGGATTATTTTGTATTTTCAAACGAAGTAGGTACCTACTCTCATGCGAGAAAATTACGTTTTCTGGTTTTATGGGAGAGAATTAACAATTTTATTGCTGGTATTGGATGGGATCTGATTTTTACGGACTCACACATTTTGCCGCTAGTCAAACAAAAACGAGGTAGAAAAATAAATGAAATTTCATTTCCTTGTTCCCAGTGAGATGAGTCTTATGAGAACTGGAATAGATTAATATTTATGAATATTTTCGCATTTTTGACTTGTTCTCGAGGTGATTAAAACTATAGACAGGCTTGACTTGGTTGTGGAAGGCAATTGCATTTGCAATGTTGGGATTTTGCTGTGCGTGATGCTCAGAGATGGAATTTGTAATTCTGACAGATGGATACATTGATTGAGTTTACATTTCCGTTGAATTGAGTCGGGATTAGTTGTTGTTCGGTGCAAGGTTCTCACGGAATGTTCACGGAAGATTTAATAAATGGCTTTGTTTGAAGTGATTGGGGGAAACTTTTTAGCGGGATGTTGGTCATACCAACTTTCCTTTTGGATACATTTTTGTGACTCTAACATTTTTCCCCTCGAAAATCAAATTTTGAACAAAAATTTATTATTGTGACTTAAAAGCGTTTGAAAGCAGTTGATGAGTGGATTTGGCTGATATAATGGCAACCTTTCAATTTTTCCTTTTTTAAACAAAATCGATTTTTTAATTGAGTCCAAATCGAACTAAGCAATTATTTCAGCAGCTCTTAGATAAAATATTAATTTAGTGTTTACAGGGTGTTCATAAAATGAAATTAAATTATGGTGGCGCTACAGTCCAAGTCGGACTAGGGCATCATCCAACAAGCATCTCCAGCAAGCTCGGCCCTAGCTAGCTGTCTTCAGTTCCGCACGCCAAGTTGATTCAGGCCCTCTAACACCTGTGTGCTCCACAAAAGCCGCGGTCTTCCTCTTCTGCGACATCTTCCGGGTTGGAATCGAAGACTCTACTTTCCATTCGATGTACATGCTGCTCGTACAGTTCTTGGTTGAATCTTCGTCGCCATACTCCATTTCATTACTCCTCGCATCGGATTTTGTCATGGTCCATGTCTCTGCACCATACATGAGGACCGGGATGATGAAGGTTTTGTAGAGTGTCACTTTAGTTGCTCGGGAGAGGACTTAACTACTCAATTGCCTTCTAAGTCCAAAAAAGCAGCGATTGGCAAGAGTGATTCTTAGTTTGATTTCAGCGCTGGTGTTGTTGTCTGAGTTGATAGCGGATCCCAGGTAGACAAAGTCCTTAACTACCTCGAAGTTAAATCTGTCTTTGTTGACGTTTGCTCCAAGACGTCGATGTTGGTTGTCCTTTCTTGTCGACAGCATTAACTTGGGCTTGCCCTCGTTAACCATTAGACCCATCTTCCTGGCCTCCGCCTCAAGGCTTACAAACGCTCCACTGACATCACGCTGTGTTCTTCCAATTATGTCAATGTCGTCTGCGTATCCTAGTAGCTGGACGGACTTTTGAAAGATTGTGCCTCTGGTGTTGACATTGGAGCTTTGCACAATCTTTTGAAGAATGATGTTGGAGAAATCGCATGACATTGCATCGCCTTGTCTAAAACCTTTTTTGACATCAAAAGCGTCCGTTAGGTTTTTTCCGACCATGATGGAACAGCGTGAATTTTCCATTGTCATCTTACACAGACGGACGAGTTTTTTTGGGATGCCAAAACTAGACATTGCTCTATATAATCGGTCTCCATAGACTGTCATATGCGGCCTTGAAATCGATGCAAAGATGGTAGTCAACGATTTGAAGTTCCTGGGTGTTCTAAACAATCTGCCGTAGAGGATATTTGATCGATGGTGGACTTTCCGGGTCTGAAGGCACACTGACTAGGACTTCTTAGATTGTTGACGAGATTTTCAAACATTCACACAGTACGGCAGATAAGATCTTGTAGACTATGTTTAGGAGACTTATACCTCTCCAGTAAATGGAATTCAGGGGATCTCCTTTCTTGAGGATCAGGCAAAGGATGCTGAGGTTCCATTCATCGGGCATGCTTTCCTCCGACCAAATGTTGCAAATGATCTGGTGCATACCCCCGATTTCAGCTGCTGTCTACAGTTCAGTGGCTAAGTTGCCTGCTTCAACGGCCTTGTTCGACTTAAGCTAAGATATCGCTATCTTTACTGTCGGGTGGGTGGATTTGGTTGTCTGCTCCACCAAAATTCGATGGTTCTGTATAGCTTGCGGAATTTTACTCGCCATTGCCATTATACAGCTTGAAAAGAAGTCTTTCTCAACACTGACAGTGGTTTCACAATGATGTTCACAAGATGGTCTCTACTGGCTTCGGTTCAGGGTTTAAGACCCTGGTGCCTGGTGGTTTGTTTTACCTTCTTGTCAAACTTTCGAACCTCGTTCCTGCTGTGACATTCCTCTATCTCCTCGATCGCGCGGTTCTCTTGCCTCCTTTTTTTTTCCTTTCTGAGAAGTTTGTGCCCCGCTCTTATTTTGTGCTCCTAGATCTCGCAAGCACGTCGAGTCCTTCTCTGCAGCGCCACTTTATCTTCGTCTTGTTTAGCTGCATGTGCTCATCAAACACTCATCGTCAAACCAGGTGTTTCGCTTAAGCACTTCAGAGAAGGCATCTCTGCAGTGGTAGTGTTACCACTGGTTCTCTAAATTTTGTGCTGGCAGCAAAGGATTTCTGAGGTGATTTTCGGAGACACGATCGATAAAGGATCTCTTGCGATTGTAGCTGTTTGACGTCAAGTTTTCTCCTAGCATTTTCACGAATTGGCCATGATCGGGATATCCGTATTCGTACCTTGGTTAGAACAAGCTAGTGGTCCGAGTCGATGTTGGCACCTCGGAATGTGCGAACATCTTGCATGCTATCTGGTTGACGGTTGATTGGTCAGGAGATTTCCATGTTCCCTTGTGGATATCGAGATGTGGGAAACGCGTACTTGCTACCATTACGTCTTGCCCCGCAGCGAAGTCGATTAGCCTAAATCCGTTATCGGAAGTGGTGTCGTGAAGGCTATGTCGTCCGATTATTCCATCAAAGATTTTTTCTCTACCCAGCTAAGCATTAAAATCTCCAAGGACGATTTTAATGTCATAGCTAGGGCATATCTCATAGGTCTTGTCGAGGAGCTCGTAGAACATGTCTTTGGTGACTTCGTCCTTCTCCTCAGTGTGGGCGTGTGGGTAGATGAGGCTGATGTTGGTGAATTTAGCCTTGATACGGATTGTAGTGATGTGCTCATTCACTGAGTTGAAACTCAAGACCTTCCTCCTGAGTCGAGTCCCAACTACAAATCCACATCCAAAAAGACGCTGATTTTGTTCCCGGTAGCAGTCGTAATTGTAGATATCACAGTTGCTCATTCTACGTAGGCCAGGACCATCCCGTCGCATTTCTTGGATAGCGGTTATATCTGCTTTATAGCATTAAAGGGCTTCCACTAGATGTACGGCTGCACGTGGTCTGTTAAAGGACGTAAAATTCCAAGTGCAAAACCAAAATTCGTTGTACTTATATCTTTAGCGTGTGTCGTCATCATTGATTCTGTCCGTAGCCGAGGCTTGTTTGTTTTTTGGAACTATATTTTCTTTATGCGGGCAGGCAGTCACTCCGACGCAAGACCCTCAACTTGCAGGGCCCGGTCTCTAGTTTAACTCTAAGACGAAGAGCCGGCCAAACCGCTCCTTAAAGGCCTCGGCTGCGAATATATCGAAGTAGCTCCTATAAGGTGTTCACTAAGTAGTTCATCCTGACTGGAACTGTAGACGCCACCGTTGATTCTATCTTGGGAGTTCTTCCGCTGTCGCCTATTGAAAAGGAAGCACGCCTTAGTAGACGCATACCTCCTCTATCTTTTCTGACTGAATGGTACCGAGGAAACTCGAGAACTACTTAGTTAACACTTCATAGGGCTACTACGAAATAATCGGGACACAGACCTAGAAGAAAATATTAGGGCGACTGAAGACCTCTTTTCTAGGTCGTCTTAAACGTCTTGGATACTGACAGATTTACAAATTATGTCACACGTAAACAATAAAGGTAGCGATAAGGAATATTGATCTTCAGGTAAAACCGCCATCCAAAGAATGAGGAAAGATCACTCGGGCCATTGAAAGCTTAAGAACTGTAATATTCATACCAAGGCGACTAGATCTGGATTTGTAGTCTAGACTCAGCTACCGAAAAGAATATTTTATTCATTAATTAATTTTCGTACAGTCCAGGACCCGTGTTTGATGTTTCAAACATTCATGAATCATATATGACTCCAAATTTTAAGAATGATTAAAAGTGTTCTCCCTGTCAAAACAAATTGAAAACCATCTCTCAAATTGATAATAATTTTTGATTCAAATCGCTTCATGATATTCAATAAAAAAGATATGAATCATGATAAATGATTGTGCTAATGTATGACTGCGATTGAGCATATCATATGAATCAAATGTGATTCATTTAATGTGATAGTACTGGTTTGTTCTCTATAAGAAAACCGAACCTAGAGATAAGGACGGAATCGTTCGTGATTGAAGGACTTAGAAAGCATGTATCATATATGATTCATAGCATGATTTGGTTGCGAGTGATGACAGAATTCTAGTTTAAAACAAAATAAGCCTGTGTAGTTACGACAAGGTTCCTGAATAATGTCGGAATAGTCACTCGACGCCACTTCCTACTCATGAAAAAAGGCCCCAACAAACATTAAGGAACACCCTGCACTCTTAATTTGTCGTTATATAAAAATGCTTGCTATTACGATCTGAGATATCAATTTGAAATTTTAAATCGTCATAATTTTTCTTTTAATTGACATTTTTAAAATTGGTCTTTTGTTCACATCCAACATTGATTGTTAACCTCAAATTCCACAATTTAGTTATATACTAACTGTCAACTGTCAACAACATGAAATGTTCTCTTCTAATTATTTATTTTCTTACTGTTTTCAATTTAACAACTGCTGACTATTTTATGACGAATTCATATCGGAAAGAAAATTTATCGAAATGCTTGTCAACGATTGTGCATCAAATTGGAAACGATTCTACACTTACACTTTCATCAAGCATTGCAATTCACATTCAAACTGATTCAACGAAGATCCGACAAAATTTCGAAAATGTTGTCGAAAACTTCATACCAGGACTAGGCACTAACTTTTCGATGGTTTTAAATGCTCAAGAAATAGCATCGAACAGATTTCAGTTACAAGTGTATTTCATCGATACATTTGAGTCTTTTATGTGAGTATTGAACTGTTTCTGTCAACTTTTTTCTGACAACATTGACATTTCCATAGGTTTCTGATGAATGAAAGAGAAAAAGCCAGCTGTCATCAATTCTACTTGATAGTAATTGAGAGCATCAATCCCAAATCGATAGCACAAAAGATTTTTCAATTTTGCTTGCGTCGAATGTTATCGAACATAAATGTTCTCCTCGGTGTTATCGAAACGATAGAGATGTACACATATCACCCTTTCAACGAGCACAAATGCCAAGATTCAACTCCGAAACTTCATAATGTTTTCAGAAATGACAAATTTTTGTGGTCGAAATCAATTTTCCCAGCGAAATACTCAAACTTTTGGAAGTGTCCGTTAAAAATCGCCTTAGGGTGGTATCTGCCTATACTCGATATAACCTCTTCAAATAGTGAAAAACCAATAATTCGTGGAAGTGATGGCGATATCCTGAACATATTGAGTGAAATTATGAATTTTTCAATCCCAATCAACAAGAAGTTGGTTTTTACATCGAATTACAGTAAGGGTTTCGAATTAGTAGGTATCGATTGATTACCAAAATATATGCTTGTTCACATTCGACTTCTTTTTTAAAGCTTGGAAAACATGAGGTCGATTTTTTTATTGGAGGAGTATACTGTTCAAAACTACGACACAAATTGCATTCTGCGATTTTCCCTCATGCTTCGTCAATTCTTTTTATGGTTGTCAAACGAACTCAGAACTACATTCGCTTGGGAACCCTCCTTAATCCTTTTGATCTGTACACATGGCTTGTTCTATTGGGATTGCTGATAGGACAACAAGTACTCAAAATATTATTCAAAGGCGCCCAACGATTTCTAGGACGAAATATTGGAAAACGATTGCTAATCATCCCATGGCTGCTAGGTTTTCTCATTCTACGCAGTGCCTATGAAGGTTTGATCTTTAAAAATCTCAGAGAACAACGCGACACACCGCTTCAAAATATCGATGAGGCCATGCAACTTGGTTATAAATTCATAACCAATGACTTACTCTACCCGTTTGTGAAAATTATTGATGGTTTCGAAAATAGCGGTTTAGGGTGTATGGAAGAAGTGGTCGACAAACTTATTCGCAGTAATGAGAAGCTTGCAGCTGTTATGGATGTTCATTTTACAGCTAAAAGGACAAACTTTAATCCTAATTATGAGCAATATTTTCTTGTGAAGGAGCCAGTTGCAAAGTTGCCTATATGTGTGTATTTTCCGAAATCATCGATGTTGATGGAACAGATGGAAAGTCGATTGATGAGTTTATTGATGTCTGGACATTTTCAAAAGATTTCGAAGGATTATTCTTTGGTGGAGTATTTCAAAAAGTTCGACTGGAAAAACGAACTTAAGCCGATGTCGTTGCATCACTTGGATGGACTTTTCGAGTGGATTGCTGTGCTGGGATTGTTGAGTGGATGTTTGTTCATTTTTGAAGTGTTATCGATGAAATTTTCGATATTTCAAAAGTTTGTAGGTTTTTTGTCATCACTTTTTTGATTGATTTATATTTTAATATTGGTCTAGGTAATAAAGTTTGAATTTGTTGTTTGAATATGTTTTGTACTTTCTTGATTGAAATGTGTTCGATTGCTTTCGATTGACGAACTATTCAACAAAAATATCGCTTTTTCGCTCTTGCTTCACATTTGATACATTAAGGGTTTTCCAATAAGAGGTGTTATTTTGAATAGCCCGCTATTTCGGTAGCTGTCACTTTTGAAGCTGTCATTTTTTGACATTTGACAAGTAGAAACAACACCATTAATAAAAATTGAACGATACACGCTTCAACAACGCATTGAAATTATTAAAATTCACTATAAAAATGGTGAAAATTTGGCAGAGACGGTTCGTAAAACTAAAACATTTTTGGGTCGTCGTGAAGCACCTTGTCCGACCGCAATACAGAAATTGATGAATTCCAGCTGTTGGGACAAGTTAGTGATGTGAAGAATAAAACCCGTGCACGTCGCTCAAGAACAACTGAGAATATTGCTGTTGTAGCCCAAAGTGTTGAAGAAAACCCAGGTTTGTCCATTGCTCGTCGTTCTTTGGAATTAGGCATTCCACAAACGTCTTTACACCGAATTTTGCATAGGCTTCGGTCTTAAGGCTTATAAAGCTCAGTTAACACAAGAACTCATCAACAACGTCGTGCCTTTGCTGATTGGTTCTTGAAATGCATGAAAATGATCCGGAATTTCATCGAAAAATCATCTTGACTGATGAGGCCCATTTCACCTCGGAAGCTACGTCAACAAGAAAAACAGTCGCATCTGGGGCTCGGAAAACTCAAGAGTTATTGTTGAAAAGCGTCTTCATCCTAAACGCGTGACTGTTTGGTATGGTTTATGGTGCGGCGGGGTCATTGGACCTTACATTTTCGAAAACGAGGCTGGAGCAACAGTAACGGTCAATGGATTGCGCTATCGAGAGATGATTAATGATTTTTTATGGCCGGAATTGGATGGTATTGATCTGGACAACGTTTACTTTCAACAAGACGGCGCTACGTGCCACACAAGCAATGAAACCATCGATCTTTTACGGGAAAAGTTTCCGGACCGTGTTATCTCTCGAAGAGGTGATCACAATTGGCCATCGAGATCTTGTGATTTAACACCTTGCGACTTCTTCCTTTGGGGCCACGTGAAAGATAAGGTCTACGCCAACAGCCCAGCGTCGATTCAAGACCTCAAAGATGGAATTCGTGAGGCTATCGAGGACATAGGGCAGCCACTTTGCGATTTGGTTATGGAAAATTTCATGTAAAGGATATGGTCCCGGAAGCGTGGTCGTGGCGGCCATTTGGCTGATGTTGTGTACCATTATTAACGGCATACCTTCCTCTTTATAATGAAATAAACACCCGATCATTTATCTCAAAAAATGCCATTTTTCTTTGAATATCAAAATAACACTCTTATTGGAAAACCTTTTAGTACGTACATTGACAATTTAGATGCGATTTCATACTCAAGAACATTCCACATAAACCTCAATTTCTAATAACCATTTAAAGAAATACAAATCTGCACTGCCATTTTCCATTCCCAATCAATTCAAAGAACGAAACTCCTATCACTCACTTTAAATCTAGAAAAACAAACAAACAAACAAAAAACCCCACAGCCACCCAGATATAAGTTATTTTTTATTGGCAACGACCATAAGCTTCAGAGCATCGATTTCTTACTCAGCCCCAATCGGGTATAAGAGCAACTTGCCATCATGTATGAGAATATCGTTAAAATTTAACAACACACACGAAACAGTAAGCAAGTGAAGTTGTTAGTTTTGTTTTCGGTTGTAAAATCGGCCGCCGTCTTCGCCATCACAGAGTCGTCTTAACATCGTTGTGAACTGAATTGTTCCTTGACCTTGTTCCCAAAAACCGATCAATAAAATCATTATAAAGGCGTATCACACACACGTCCATACACACAGTAAATGCGGCGGCAACTCTTTCCTAACGGAAGCCAAAGCCAAGCACACAAAAACCATGAATCGCATGTTGGCAACGAAGAAAATGGAACCACAGAGTCTGCACTTGGTTAACGGCAAACTATCAAAAAAGAAAAAAAGAAAAAGACAGACAGTCGTCGACGCGTCAAAGTTAGTGCGCAATCAAGCCGTTTGACAGTTTTCCTCTGCCTTGAGCAACGTCAGAGCTGAAGCACAGCGATTCTGCACAAAGGAATGTTTATACTTCTATCGATATCGATAAACTCCTGCAGCAGTCAGTCTGTCAATTTCTTGAGAATGGAGGAAACTTTTCATTTTTCCTGATGGCGAACATTCTTTTGGAGGAATATTGTAGAAGGAGAAATCAATTGGACAGTAGGGAGAGGGACTACTATTTTGTGAACAAAAAGCATAACTTTCGCCACCAGGAGTGAACAAACAAAATGATGAATCAGATATGATGCATACAAAGCCATGAATCACATACGATTCACGCCTTTTTACAAACTTGTCAAAACTCACTCCACTGAATAAACAAAAAATCAGGATCAAATGCAATGAATCATATTTGATTCATACAAGAGTACAACTTCGATGTGTGGCCAGAAGGAATCATAAATCAGTGGTAATCAAATAACATGATGAGTCATATATGATACATACAAAGCTTTTCGTCCTGCATTTTCTACGTACATGAATCAAATACGATTCACTCTTTTAATAAACTCGTCCAAACACAATCCAAAGTTCAGATATCTTATGAATAAACAAAATAGCAGTATCAAATTGAATGAATCATATTTGATTCATATGCGGGTACTGCTTCAATGTGTGCCCAGAAGCAATCATAAATTACCAAAATTTTGATTCATGAATTATATCTGAATTTATTGCCACATCCATTGCATGAATCATATATGAACATAAAATAATTTTTCGTTTAACAACAATTTTATGATGAACTTTGATTTTAATCGGGAGAGGATTTTCAGTCAGTTTTACAAGGGACGTGGAACATAACTATAAATGCTTTGAATCGTATATGATTCATCAAAGCTAGGAACATTGTTCCTTATATATCTTAAGGAAAAGGGTATATGTTGTCGAAATGAATCCAAAGCATTCTAAAATCATATCAGTATCAAATTGAATGAATCATATTTGATTCATACGTGGGTACAACTTTTATGTATACCCAGAAGCAAACACACATTATCACAACTTTGGTTCATGAATAATATTTGATTTAGACGGCGGCGCGTGGACACGACTTGAACACTTGCCACATCCATTGCATGAATCATATATGAACATAAAATAATTCTTGCTCTTAAGAAGTTTATGATGAAAATTGATTTTACGTGAGAGAGAACACTTTCATTCAGTTCTGATAGGGAAGTGGAACTCTTTTTAAAATTAAAAATACTATGAGTCACATATGATTCATCAAAGCTAGGTCCTTATATTTCTTTAAAGAACATAGGTTAATGAAGTCGGATTAAATCCAAGGCATTCTAAACGTAAAAAAAGCAAATGTTTTCAAATACGGTCTAGCGATTCACATACGAAAAGTCTACGACATGATTCTTCACCCCACTGTATGTAACGATAACTACAATCGATCAGGAACACAAAACAGCCGATGGAAATATTCCGCGAAAGCGAAATTCTGCCTTCACAATTTTTGTGAAGTTCAACAAAAGTGAAAAAGCACATCCACACGAATCCCCAAAGAGAATGCGAACACGCTCCAATCCTTTTCATCGCACAACATAGCATCGGATAGGATCTCGATTCAACCTCTGATTGAGGCGCAACAACACAAGAAATTCGTCCAATTTTGCATTTTACGGTTAATATAGTAATAATTGCCCCTAGAGCGGGGGCATGACACACAAATCTGACATGGGGGAGCGACATGTATTTTGGAAGACTTACACGGCTATTCCGCAATCATCAGAGCCAAGACAAACGTTACCAATGCGTCCGCCATTAGATCACAAACATAATTCAAATGCTTGTAACGAAGTCTGTTTAACGAAAGGCATTTGTTAGTCAACTTGTGATTTTTTTGACTCTTGATTGTGATTTTGATTAGCGGAGAGCGCGTAGGTAGGTATACCGAAACAGCAAACACACAAGCGAACTGTTTCCCATTGATTAAGATGAATAACAAATCAGTTAAGTGGAGGAGACAAAAACTACCGGCAATACGCGACGCGACGTGTGTAGAGTTAACTTAAAATGGTTTTCCCATCGAGAGACGGTAGTCGCAAAGTCGAGCAGAGGTCCGTAGATTTAGAAAGAAAGACAAAAATATGACTGCACTGCGAGTAAATTTGAATTTAATTCTGCGTTAGTTAGAGATGTGATTAGGTTATGATTTACACGGTGCATTACAAATCTAACATGCACTGCACTTTTGGGCTCTTTTAACCTGGCAAACAAAGTAGTGCCAAACTGGTTCGACTATCAAATTGAACTCGGAAATGAGTGGCAAAGAGATATACTTACCGTTATTTTGTGTGCTGCATACAAAAAGTTTCATTTTGTTGTCGGTTTGTTGTTCCTTGTTGTTGTTATCGATATCAATATCAGAGGTGCTATCGATTTAAGGTAAATCTCTTTGACACTGTGGCACGTGAAATTGATAAATCACGAACTGAAAAGTGATAGAAGAGACTTTTGTTGTGCGAGTCGGGCACTTTGTATACGTACATACGGCACCTGACTTTTACTATTTGAATATGTTGCAGTATAGAGCTGTGCCGCGAGAGGTGCCACAAAAAAGTCGATTTTAGATAAATGAACGTCTTGGATCCTTTGTCGCTTTAAGGAAAGTTGCATTTTTTGCTTCTGAGAATTTGAATATTAATTTTAAGACTCGGTCGCGTTCACTCTCTTGTATCTTGTATCGAGTGAGAGTTGATTGAGAATCTAATGAACTCATTGTGGATGGTAGAGCAGCACATGTTAATTGGATGTCAGTTTTGTTGACAAATTGACAAACAAACATTTGGCCGCAATCTCAATGGAGTAAATGAACAATATTTTTCGTGTCTCGAATAGTGTGTTAATTAACTTTTTGAGTTCGGTTTAAGAAGGACGGTTTGTTGTTTTTATGAAAAAGTATTATTTTGAGATAGATGCTGCTCGCAGATCAAACCTGAACAACCACTGCGAAGAATCAGGAAACCCAGCAGCCATGGGATGATCAATCAATCGATTTCCAATATTTCGTCCTAGAAATCTTTGGAGGCCTTTGAATACAATTTTGAGTGCTTGTTGTCCTATCAGCAATCCCAGTAGAACAAGCCATGTGTATAGATCAAAAGGTTAAGAAGGATTCCCAAGCGAATGCAGTTCTGAGTTCGTTTGACAACCATAAAAAGAATTGACGAAGCATGAGGGAAAATCGCAGAATGCAATTTGTGTCGTAGTTTTGAACAGGCTAATCCTCCAATAAAAAAATCGGCCTCATGTTTTCCAAGCTTTAAAAAAGAAGTCGAATGTGAACAAGCATATATTTTGGTAATCAATCGATACCTACTAATTCGAAACCCTTACTGTAATTCGATGTAAAAACCAACTTCTTGTGGATTGGGATTGAAAAATTCATAATTTCACTCAATATGTTCAGGATATCGCCATCACTTCCACGAATTATTGGTTTTTCACTATTTGAAGGGGTTATATCGAGTATAGGCAGATACCACCCTAAGGCGATTTTTAGCGGACACTTCCAAAAATTTGAATACTTCGCTGGGAAAATTGATTTCGACCACAAAAATTTGTCATTTCTGAAAACATTATGAAGTTTCGGAGTTGAATCTTGGCATTTGTGCTCGTTGAAAGGATGATATGTGTACATCTCTATCGTTTCGATAACACCGAGGAGAACATTTGTGCTTTAGATTTGAGATTGATGCTCTCAATTACTATCAAGTAGAGATGATGACAGCTGGATTTTTCTCTTTCATTCATCAGATACCTGTGGACATGTCAATGTTGTCAGAAAAAAGTTGATAGAAACAGTTCAATACTCACATAAAATACTCAAATGTATCGATGAAATACACTTGTAACTGAAATCTGTTCGATGCTATTTCTTGAGCATTTAAAACTATCGAAAAGTTGGTGCCTAATTTTGTTATGAAGTTTTCGACATTTTCGAAATTTTGACGGATCTTGGTTGAATCAATTTGAATGCGAATTGCAATGCTCGGGAAGGGTGTAAGCGGAGAGTCGTTTCAATTTGATGCACAAGCGTTGACAAGCATTTGAATAAATTTTCGTAAGACGATAATCTGAAGACTAAATAATTTCAATGGTAAAGAGGTAAACTGAGAGAAACCAAATCAAGTGGAATACTAAATTTTGAAGGTTAAGTTCAATCGATGATTAATTTATGATTGAATTTGAAACTAATGCAAACAGTTCTTTGATGTAATGATTAAACAAATTAAAATCTTCGACGGTTGGTTGGTTGGTTGGTTGGTTGGTTTGGTTAACCGGCTCACAATTCATCAAGAATCTCAGCCTGAGATACTGCAGCCTTCCATCGGAAACGGTCCCTCGTATTCATTCTCCAGTCCCCAAAACCAAGAGCTCTGGCATTCGCAGTCACTTAGTCCCTGAACCGTAGGTTCGGTCTTCCATATCCTCTCGAAATTGGGAGCTGGATGTGAGCGATCTTGGCTGGAGCGATTTTGTCCGTTCCTTCCATGTCGACGAGCCAATGTAGACGCTTTTTTTTGGTTTTCTGGACTACATTAACATCTTGGTACAGCTTACCGTCTCCATTCGCCATCATCGCATACGGGACCGAAAATCTGTAGGAGAATTTTTCTTTCGAAAGTGCCCAGTATCAATTCAATCTTCTTAACTTACCGTCCAGCTCTAGGTGCCATAGAGTACGACTGGTAAAATCAAGTATTGTATAGCAGAAACTTTGTCTTTCGTGTGAAGAGTTTTGACCCCAGTTGTTTGGCCAAACCGGAAAAGAAGCTGTTCGTTAGGGTAATTCTTCTTGGAATCTTCATCAGCAAAAAGAGTTGCGCAAATATGCCATCCGACCCAGCGGACTTGTTATTTTTTAGCTTTTGGATGACGTTTTCTACCTCTTCTGTACTGGGGCTGGGACTGGCTGTTCCTGCTTCTCTTTCGTCATTGGCTCGCTCGACATTATGCGCATTCAGCAGCTGTTCAAAGTGCTGATTGAAAACATCTACAATTCCTTGTGATTCGGTGACTAGGTGTTCTTCACTGTTTCGGAGAGCCTGTGTCCAGGATCTGAAACCAGAAGCTAATTGCTTCAACCTTTTAAAGAAACGTTGGGTGTTGTTTTTGGCCGAGACTCTTCAAGATCTTTGAGCTGAAAAACTGCGGATGCTCTTTTCTTCCTTCACAGCGTCTTTTTTTCATTTCTCCTTTTTGTTCGGTACTCTTCTCTTGCTGTTCTTTTTTTGCGTGTCAGCATCTTCAAACGTGCAGTTTCTGTCTCTCTTTTCAATAACGCACACTCATCATCATACCACGGGTTCATTTTCTGTGGTGGTCTCGGTAACATTTTAAATTATTTCCCGGTATTTGATAGTCGCTCACTTAGGCGCTGATTGTAGTCTCTGCCATTATCCGAAGTGCTAAGACAACCGATGTTGAACTTCTTTCTTTGGACCGCACGTGTTTTTTGTCATTCGATAATCGAGCTCTAAACTCAGCCACTACCAGAAAGTGGTCAGAGTTGACATTTGCCCCTCGGAAATTGTGCACGTTCAAAACGTTGGATGCGTGCCTTGCCCCGATTAACACATGGTCGATTTGATTGTTGGTTCGACCATCCGGAGATCGCTAGGTTGCTATGTAGATCTTTCGATAAGTCGGAAGCCGTTATCTGTTTTAATTTCGTGCAGGCTGTGGTTTCCAACTAATCCGCCGAACATATTTTCCTTCGCGATGTTTGCATTGAAGTCTCCGAGAACGATTTTGACGTCGTACTCTGGACAAGCTACGTAGGCTCTATCCAGACTCCTCAGCATCAGCGGTCAGGGCATGTGCACATATTTGACTGATTTTTTGTAGTGTGGCCTTGATGCGGATTACAGCCAGGCGATCACTACTTGGCTTGAAATCTATGAGTTTCGATCTTAGCCGATTTTACACGAGGAACCTGCATCCAAATATGTGCATTCTTTGATGACAGCTGTAATAAATGTCGCAATTTTTCCTTTTCATTGTTCTTGATCCTATCTATCATATTTCCTGGATCGCAGTAATGTCTGCTTTATACTGCGTGATGACAGATTCAAGTTTTTGAGTTCCACCTGGAGTGTAGATTATTCTTACGTTCCAGGTACAAATTCTCAATGCATAGTCCGTTGTCGTTCCGGGTCTGGTTACCATAAGAAGGAGGTCATTATCCGAGGCTACTATCTTATCTCTCGCATAACTTCTGAGTTATTTTTTTTTTACTGTGGAGAGGTTGTTAGCCCCTTCGACTAACCTCCAAATTTGTAGGGCCGTTGGTTAAGTGCTTCTTTTTCTCCGTTTTGCACTCGCGCTTAAAAGTTTCGCAAGTTACCCGGTGGTTACTTCTTCTAGATAAAGCAAGCACTTGGTGTGTAGGAAAAGATCCAGCAAATGCCAGATCCAACCAATCTTCGACTGCGGTGTAAGTAATTATTGAGAAGACTTTTTAATTTGATTGAGGATAAAATTGCCCTCAAAAAGTGTAAATAGAATTGTGGTAACTCATTGAGGGGCAGCCGTGGCATTGTAGTGTGGTAAAAGTACAATAATTTTATGGAAATTCCTTCTTCGATACCTGCAGGGTAAAATATATCAATATTTTCCCAAACCTTCGATAGCCCTTAGCAAGAAGGAAGAAATGCGTGTTTGCACTCGCCCAACGGTCAATTTCCCTTAAATAGACTCTCTTCGATCCTTGGACTCCTGCCACGTTATCGTTAGGATTCGTTCGTTGCTGTTTTAATGCGATTAAACATATCGATAACTGTTCAGATTTATGATTATCGAGTTTTCTACGATTGACATTAATTTAAATATCGATAAACTATCGTTTTCGTTGGGCATAAAGTCGTTTGAATTGCACCTAATATGTGAATAGAAATGGAATAACCAATTGTTCAATTTAATGGCAAGCCAGAAGAAAACAAAATTACTATGATTGCTCTACGTAAGGCTTCCCAGAGATTACTAGACGTTCAGGTCAAATTCAAGGATATGTTATGAGTTTTGACCAAAGGCTACTCAATACTCTCGTTAGAAATACATTTTCAAAATTTCCAAATATCATTGCTCAATACTCCAACTCATCTCTGTGCTTTTCTGGCGATTCAATATTTATCGGTTTATTTTATCGATTTTTTCTCTATCAATAAAATAAATTAAAGGGAAAAATACTTTAAACCTTTTATCGCTCATAAAAAACTGCTTTCGCTTTCGGTAAAATATTTCTGTTAAGAAAACAACAATTCACCAGAGCTGCAATAATTAGCATTTGAATAACCAAAACCCCTTTAAATCTATAAAAAGAGACAGTAATTTGTGTATCGGTTTGCTATCGTAAAAAAAGCATCTTCCCTACAAAGCATTTACAACCGCGCAGTTGTTTGAAATTATGAAAGCAATATTCACTTTGATTTTGCAACAGGCCATAAACAAATTTAAGTTACCTAAAAAAAAGTTAAAACAGAAAATAAACATTCACATCTCACGTCATGTGAAAAACGTTGATGAAAGTGTTAAAAAAGAGCGTTCATAAAAATGAATGGTTATCGATGGAAATCGAGGGTCACTACTAAACACTTACCTTCGTGGAAATATAAGGAAAAGCAGATGGAATCCCTTTCTTCGTGCCTGGACTGGACTAAAGCAGAAATGCAATTAAAAAGACAAACTACAATTTTTAGAGACGCTTATCGAGAGTGTTTGAATACATTTCAGAAGGGAATGCATTCACATTTACATTCGGCAAAGGACACTTTGTACTGTTCGATGCCATCAGTTTATTCTTCACTCGCACGAAGTCCGTCCCTGAATATTTAATACATCATTTCCTATACGCAGTGCATCTCTCAAAACACAGAAGAGGTAAAAAAAAAAGAACAATCAGATTTCGCAAATCACTCGTGATGACCAATTGACCCGAATAGCAGTTCATGAAAAAAACAAAACAGAAAAAGTCGACTCATCGATAGCAATTGCGCCCTTTGGCAGCAGAAACTCTACGAGTTACAGCCAAAGAGCAGCAAAATACGGTACCGATTTATCATAAACACGTTTAAGTAGTTCCTCCTCTTTTCTGTGCACAAAAGTGCAACACATTCGAAAGCAGCGGCGGCGAATTCATCCTCGAAATTGTTGAAACGATTAACTAAACGATTATGGCAACGAGATGACCAACGACCACGACAATCGATGACGAGACGCGGAAAATTCTCAATAACAGTAAATTCGGATGAATTTTCAAAATTTCTCCACTCACTCTTCGTGATAATCGCAATCCAACACAGCCGATGAGTGCCGATTTTTGTGTTTTATCGACTTGAACAATTTTTTTTTTTGTTCGGTATCGATTCGATAGTTGTGTCTTATGAGTAATGAATGAATGAAAAAGCGTGATGGCTTTCGGCTGTCGTACTCGATGTTTGGTTCAATGACATTTCAAAAGAGTGTGGGACTTCCTCAATGTTGACATTTCATATCCTCTGTGTAATTTCGATTCGATAGTGTAAATCGATAACCAAAAACAACAAGAACGTGGCTAACTTTTTGGTTAAGACAAAAAAACACGCGAAGGGACATCGTCTTTCTACAAATTCGATATACCTCAAGTCCAATTCGTTCATAATGCCAAACGGAACGCGAACTTTCACACAAAGCAACCAAACAAAAGAAAACAATCCATCCAGGAGCCAAAAACCTGTCATCGTTCTTGGCAAACCAACCACCTTCCTCTTCTACTAAATACTTCTTTGGTCTTTTGTGGCACGTTGAAGGCAGCGTGTTGTTCTTTTTTTTTTGCTGTTCTTGTTATTTTTTGTGCAATATGAAATACGAGGAGGAAAGTGTGAAACACAATCGTTGGCGTGTCGTCTTCGTTTGTCATAAAAGCTGATGAGAGAGGATTTCCGTTTCCTATACCTAAACAATAAATTGTGCTAGATTTTTTCTTTGGTTTTACTATCGTCTATTCATTCATTTATTTGTCTTAGAACAAAAGAACTACAAGGATTGTAGAAAATAGGTGGTTAGGTTGAAGTTTTCTTTTAATTAGATTCTCAGGTGTGAATAGATCGTCTTGTGGTTCGCTTGTAGTCGGGCAATTATGGCACAATTTTTTTTATGTTTAGTGCGGTAGAAACGCGTTTGTCACGGTTAGAGAATTTATATCTTCTGCACTCACTGACTGACGTCTGAGCAATTTAAAAACAATAAACATAATAATTGAACTGGAAATAAGAGGTCTTGGAATTGGATATTCTACAATAGGAACTTATAAGAGCAAATGATTTTGATGACTGATTTAGCTTTCAGAACAATAAATGAAACTGTCATCGCGGAAGTACTCACGGATGTAAGTACCGAAGCACAAAGGGCACAGAGACAAACCAAAGAGCAAACAGAGCAACGAGCACGGGGCAAGGAGCAAAGAACACAAGGAAAATATCACAGTGCAAAAAGCAAACAAACCTGGGATCCGCTATCAACTCAGACAACAACACCAGCGCTGAAATCAAACGAAGAATCACTCTTGCCAATCGCTACTTGTTTGGACTTAGAAGGTAATTGAGTAGTAAAGTCTTCTCCCGAGCAACTAAAGTGACACTCTACAAAACCCTCATCACCCCGGTCTTCATGTATGGTGCAGAGTCATGGACCAAGACAACATCTGAGGAAAACGCTTTGGGCTGCTTTGAGAGAAAAATTCTTCGAGTGATTTTTGGTCCTGTCTGCAAAAATGGAGAATGGAGAGGAAGATTCAACCAAGAACTGTACGAGCTGTTCAGCGACACTGACCTAGCCAAAAAAAGGTTAGGTCCAACGACTTAGATGGTTGGAACATGTAGAGCGAATGGAAGAAAATGCTCCGGCTCGTAGAGTCTTCGAATCCAACCCGGTAGGACGTCGCAGAAGAGGAAGACCGCGACTCAGGTGGAGCACACAGGTGGTAGAGGACCTGAACCAACTTGGTGTTCGAAACTGGAGACAGCTAGCCAGGGACCGAGCTGGCTGGAGAAGTCTATTGTGTGAGGCCCTGGTCCGACCTGGACTGTAGCGCCATAAGTAAGTAAGTAAGTAAAAAACAAACAGCCAAAAGAAAGCAGCAAAGAGGCAAAAGAGCAATGAGCAAAGAAAAAATGGCATAAATTAAAGAGTCAAGCACTAAACGAAATAGCAAAGAGCACAAATCACATTAACAGTGCAGTGCGATAAGCAAAGAACGAAAAACAAGGAGCAAGGAGTCAAAATAGCAAAGAGCAATGAGTATGAGTAGAAAATAAAGGGCCAAAAATAAAGAGTCAAAAGCCAAGAGTCGAAAGAGCAAAGAGCACACAGCACAGAGCATGGAGCCACGAACAAAGCTTACAGTGCAAAAAGCAAATAGCAAAAAGCAATGAAAAATGAGCAAGGAAAAAAGGAGAAAATAGAGACTCAAGAGCCAAGGGACACGAATGAGCAAAGAGCACAGGACAAAGATCACATTAACAGTGCAAAAAGCAAAGAGCAAAAAACAATGATCAAAGTGTGAGAACAGCAAAGAGCAATGAGTAAAAAAAGGGCCAAAAATTAAGAGTAAAGAGCCAAAAGAGTATAAAGAGCAAAGAGCATATATCAAAGAGGAAAGAGCATAGATCAAAGATTATAGACAGTACAAAAATCAAAGAGCGGAGATAGAAAAAAAGCAAAGAACGAAGGGCTTAAAATAAAGAGCCAAGAGACAAAAGAGTCGAAAGAGTAAAAGGCAAACGACAAAGAGCATAGAGCAAAGAATAAACCGAGAAAAGAGAATTGATCAGAAAAATTGATCTTGAAATCTTCGACTAGTTTTCTTTTAAATTGAAATTCTTGTTGCTATAACCCACAGAGAAAAGTTTTTTAGTCACGGTAAAAGAAAGAGAGGTCGATCATGTATTTTATCGTTTCGACTTAAGGGTAGATTTTTCTTCCAAAAACAACAGACGTTTCCAAGTTATAATGACTTTTTTATTAAATTTCAAGAAACAGTGTACAAAATTCAAAGGCCCGGCTCCTGAACTTAAAGTGTTAAAAACAAAAATGTAAGAAAAGTTCAATTTTCCAGTTTTCTAGTCTGGCAATGCTGTAAATGTCATATCGTGTTCATGACATTCATCCCCAGCTATGATGAATGTATCAATGTTCTATTATAAATGACAACCACCCTTTGTGGCATACAATTTTCTCTCAAATAAAAATTAAAAAAAAAAAATATGTCACCTGAGTGAAATTCGCTGAATTCGTTGTAAAGTCCATCGCCCGTGCAATCCGTGCAAATGCATGCAATCTTCATCTTGTTTTTTTTCTATTTTCTTTCAACCCATAGCCATTCTACTTTATGATTTTAAAACTACTCTGGTTAATAAGCGCGGTTAAAACAATGACGCCTTACATTATATAGTGGGGAATTTCATACAAAAAATTGTACAAAAACATCTTCAAATAAAATTAAATTTTCAAGAAAAATTCAGACTAAAATTGTAAGCTTAATGAAAAGCTTTATATTTCTCGTAAAAAGAATTGAAAATCATATACAACGACTTTATTAAAGACCATGTCTACCCCACTGTAAGCCGCAAACATAATATAGAAATTCAAAAAGCTTAGCACGGAACAGCACACAAAACAATTGCAGTTGGCTGTAGTTTTGCGCAGACAAGATATCGCATTACAACATGGGGGAGGACCTCAACTGAACATTAAACATATTGAAACTACATGAAATTTATCAAGATCACAAAAAAAAACAACAACAAAACATGTGAACTACAACACGAACAACATAACAATGGCGAGGGAGAATTGTGGAATTTAGGAGAATTAGCGGTAGCAGACACGAAAAAAAAAGCAGAAGTGAAGTTCACCTCTTTGACTGTGAATTTTTTTTTCAGCATAGATGATTTTTTGTGTTGTTTTAGGTATTTAGTGGTGGCAACCACATGAAAGTGAGTTTCGTGGGAACAAAGAAATTTATGTTAAAATTCGATAGAAGTCCATTTGTAACAGGCACAAACGAAAACTCAAGACAGTTCAATGCTATTTGGCGGTCTATCGACGAGAGGTAGTGGCGATAGATGGTGTTGGCACAGTGGTGTGGCGGTGGGTGCCAATTATTGAGTACAAATGAAGTCAACTTGGTATTCAGAAATTGTGTTTTCTTTAAAAGTTTGACAGCACAAAGGTTTGCTGATGTGTATTGTTGCGACAGTAGGGCGAAGAAGGCTTTTAACTTAAAGATAAAAAATGCAAGTGGCCTAATTTAGTTGCGGTTAGTCATCTTGACATGAAACTATTGTGGGAAAATTGTAAGCGTTTAACACAGCAAATCTTAGGTACTTGACGCTTCCAAGTGATACACAGATTTTTTCTTAATTAAATTTGTATTTTCTTACTTGAGTTGACTGGTTAATGGGTACTTAAGATTTAAGACGTCATATTACCTGAAATAAAACAGAAAAAAATGTTAGGTATGTTTACTTTTCAGCATTAAAATCTTCAAATATTCAGTCAATTAAATCTACATTATATTATCCTTGTTGATAAATAACGTTGAGTCAATTTCGACCAGTATATATCTAAAATTGATGGTAGTTAGGTTAGGGTAGGGTAGGGGATAAGGGGTATGCACAGCGTGAACTGTTGCATACAAGGGGGCCTACTGGTCCATTGTGATCCCCTATAAAAATAAAAGTTAGCATCGATGCTCTTCAAAAATGGCGATTAACGTAGACTGGCTCGTTAACGAGCCAGCCTGTTTGCCATTGAGACCTGTACTAGATCGTCCAGTTCCCCAACAAACCTGTTCCCGAAATGATGGAGTCGGTTAGTTTGGAGGTTCGGACAGTCACAGAGCAGGTTTTTAGTAGTTTCTAATTCCTCCTCATCCTGACAGCTCCTACAGAAATCGGGTGCAAAAGCCCCTATCTTGTTGGCCTTTGTGCCAATGGCGCAATGACCCGTTAGTACACCTATCAGTATTTTAATGTTCCTTTTACTCAGCGATTGGTGGTAGTAAACTTAAGACCAAAAAACACTGCCAAAGAATTCACACATAAAAAAGGAGCATTCAAAAACGTCAGCTATAAGGCACTGACTATTGAAGGCTGAATAATTCTGTCAGCTTGTGTTGTCATCCAAAAAAACAACTCAAAGAAGCTGTTAGAAGTTCAAAGTAATGACCTGACATCAGTTACGGATTATAGAGGACAGGCATATAGTAAATCGTGTTACCTACTGCATCAGAAAGCAACAATATAGGAGTTCAACAACACAAGTTGGACATAATCAGTAAAGAGTACTATAAGCATGACAACAAGACTAATATGACCAGATATAGACATGAAACGTCAATTATCCGCGTTTGCCTTGAGCAGGCTAGATAACAACTTCCAAATTGCTGGCATGATCTAGGTTTTCATAGTTTTGAGTTTGGAGTTGAAGATAATTTTGACATGAACTGAAGAATCATATCACTTGTTTACGTAAATGTGCATCGTGTACAACATACTACTTGTTTTCTTTTCAGTTACACGTTCAGAATCAGAGCCTCATCTCACAAGCGTTTCCAGCCAGCTCTGTTCTTAGCTAGCTGTCTCCAGTTTCGCACGCTACGTTGGTTCAGGTCCTCTACCACCTGTGTGCTCCACCTGAGTCGCGGTCTTCCTCTTCTGCGACATTCTTACGGTTTGGATTCGAAGACTCTACGAGCTGGACCATTCGCATGACCCAACCATCTAAGTCGTTGGAGTCGTTGGACCTTTACTTTTCTGGCTAGGTCAGTGTCGCTGTACAGCTCGTACAGTTCTTGGTTGAATCTTCGTCTCCATTCTCCATTAAAGCAGACAGGACCAAAAATCACTCGAAGAATTTTTCTCTCAAAGCAGCCCAAAGCGTTTTCCTCAGATGTTGTCTTGGTCCATGACTCTGCACCATACATGAAGACCGGGATCATGAGGGTTTTGTTGAGTGTCACTTAAGTTGCTCGGGAGAAGACTTTACAAGTAGCGATTGGCAAGAGTGATTGATTCTTCGTTTGATTTCAGCGCTGGTGTTGTTGTCTGAGTTGATAGCAGATCGCAGGTAGACAAAGTCCTTAACTACTTTGAAGTTAAATCTGTCTATGTTGACGTTTGCTCCAAGATGTCGATGTTGGAAGTCCTTTCTTGTCGACAGCATTAACTTGGTCTTGCTTTCGTTAACCGCTAGACTCATCTTCCTGGCCACCGTCTCAAGACTCACAAACGCTCCACTGACATCACGCTGTGTTCTTCCAATTATGTCAATGTCGTCTGCGTATCCTAGTAGCTGGACGGACTTTTGATAGATCGTGCCTCTGGTGTTGACATTGGAGCTTTGCACAATCTTTTCAAGAATGATGTTGAGGAAATCGCATGACAACGCGTCTCCTTGTCTTAAACCTTTTTTGATGTTGAACAGCGCGAATTTTCCATTCTACTCTTAGGCTAGGCGCATATTGGGACGCGTCTAAAGTGTGTGACGTGACCTGACAACGGTCGCACGACATGATTATAGAAACATGTCATGTCGTCCTCCGCAAATTGATTCGCGTGTCTCGTGTCAAAATACATATCTATATTAATCAAATCACAAATTGTAAAGCAGGGCAAGAACATCTCAATTAATTCGTCAAAAGTTAACTGTTTTTTTTAATTTTTTGAGTTCTGATTCTGAGGAAGAATACGAGGAGGAAAAACTTTTGCTGATTTCATTGAACACCAAACATTTAAAATCCCAGAATGCAAAATCTCTTTCAAAAAAAAAAGCCAACGACAATTTAAAGGGTTTTTCAATAAGAGGTGTTATTTTGAATAGCCCGCTATTTCGGTAGCTGTCACTTTTGAAGCTGTCATTTTTTGACGTTTCACAAAAATTATTAAAATTCACTACAAAAATGGTGAAAATTTTGCATAGACGGTTTGTAAAACTGGAAAAGTTTCCGGACCGTGTTATCTCTCGAAGAGATGGCCACCGAGATCATGTGGTTTAACTTCTTCCTTTGGGGCCACGTAAAAGATAAGGTCTACGCCAACAGGCCAACAGCCCAGCGTCGATTCAAGATCTCAAAGATGGAATTCGTGAGGCTATCGATGACATAGGGCAGCCACCTTGCGATTTGGTTATGGAAAAATTGATGAAAAGGATATGGTCCTGTGAGCGTGGTCGTGGCGGCCGTTTGGCTGATGCTCTGTTCATTAACTGCATACTTTCCTCCTTATAATGTGTTCACGCCTGTGATGCTATCCGCACAAGGATTTAACTTATAAATTCTACTTTTACTGTGCTGTTTTGAATTTAACGTTTTTGTATTTTTGGTTGCTATAGCTTGTTATTTTTTGTTGTTAACGTTTCATTTTTTTTTCATTCGTTCAGTTTTTAGCTTCTCAAACAGTCGAGTTAAAAATAAATCAAATTAAAATACATAAATCAAAACAAAAAAACCGTGTTTTTATGGGAAATATTAATAATTGAAAAGGTAATTTATTGTGAACATAAATGTTAATTATACAGTCCACAGGATATAAGCTGACTATCAAACATGGTCCTTCGAGCCGGATACCAGTGCAGGTCTAATTTGGAAGGGTGGCAATTGTGGGCATTCATTCGGGAAGATATTTTAATTAGGATATTTTTTATTGTTTTTTATGCAGTTATGTCCGGAATGGAGATGGAATTGGACAATCAAAGTTGGTTAAACGAGAGTGAGGACGAGGCTACTGCACCGCCTAGGGCAGGTGAGTTCAGAAATTGTTAAGAAGCAGAGAAATGCAGTGGAAATGTGATTTGAATTAAATTTCATTAACTTAGTAGAGCCTTTCTATGTTCATTTTGCCGTTGCGCTGACGACATTTAAATATAGAATTATAGAGCGTTACCAGGAACAGTTTAAACATTTCAAACGGAATTGCGCTCCTATAGAGATGTGATTTTATTCAGGATCTCTGAATTTGGTATGCTGTTGCGCTGATGGCATTCAAATTCGGAGGTTTTGGGGAATGCTGGGTTAGGAAGCAGTGGTTTAATGTGTTTTGTGATTTGTTTGTCATCGCACTGTTGACATTCAGTTTTCCTTATTATGCAGGGAATTTAACACTTCAAGCGACACTGCGTTCGCTTAGAATTTTGGATTTTTGCGGGTCTCTTGAAAGCTGTTTGTGGTTGCGCTAATTGCATTCAAGTTCTTGAGATTCCAGGGGCGATTGTGGAATTCCAGTCAACAGTCAGTTTTGACTGTTGTTTTCTTTTGAAGAATTAATTTTCCTTGCACCGATATCACTTGGTTTCGGAATGCTTGTTTGGTCTGTTTCAGTATTGGATACAAAGGGCGATGTTGATAAGACTTTTTTTATTTCCTGTGATTACAAGTTATTTTAGCAGAAATTTTTACTTAAAACTCAGCACGTTTACCAGTTGAGATGATTTCGCGATTTCACTGCATTGCGCATGTTGTCGATGAAAGGAGCCAACATCGCGAAAGCAATCCTCAAATGGCTGGGGGTTAATTATACTTCATTTTTTTTTTAAGGAGGACCAGGAGCGTTTGTGAGAATCACTCGAGAGCAACAACAAGAAATCGATAAAGACTATGCAGAGGAGAATGGTGTCGAAGGTTCAACTTCACACTCCATTATAAACCCGGTACCTCAGTCGATGAGACTTTATCGCGCTACGCTGCGACGCGCTGTAACAGGCCGTACAGATGAGGATATCGAAAAGTGGTCCTTTGATGAGCTGTTGAGCCGTCTTGATCGAGTCGAGGAACTGTGGAAGAAATTTGAGGATAGTTGGCCAATACTAAGCCAGCAACAGCTTTCGGACCAGCATCTGGCTGAGTGCAGTGAATTCCTGGCTGAAGCAGAGGAGGAATACCTGCAATACAAATTTAAGCTGCGTGAGAAGTTGTCCCGAATGAAGTCGAATTCGCAAGGGGAACCTCGGTTTGTGGAATCTTTTGGTGGCCCGCCGATCCATATTCAAATGTCGGAGCCACCTCGAGTACCAAAATTCTCTGGGCTGGAAACGGACTGGGCCAATTTTCGTGCAATTTTTGAAGCAGAGGTGCATACTCAAGTGAAATTCTCGGATTCGCAAAAAATGAGGCATCTCTTAGGAGCATTGCAAGGTCGGGCCGAACAAATTTATAGAAACTGGCCTATCGGCGATGGTACGACTTACCGTCAACTATGGTCGGAATTATGCGAGCATTATGGCAATGAATACAACACAATTCGTGTTCATCTTCAAACTTTATCGGCGCTAAGACCACTAGAGAACCCATCATGTGATGCGATGCGAGAGGTTCTTGATGCAGCTCGGAACGCCTTCCGCCAGTTGCAGTTATTGTTGAAGCCTGAGGATGTGGCAGGATACATGTTACTTTTTCAGCTTGAACAGCTACTTGATGCTGATAGTCGAGTCCAATGGTCTGGACGTCGGTCAACTAAGGAGCTGCCAACACTGGAAGAAATGTTCCGCTTTCTTGAGTTACGTGCCAGTTTGCTGTCTCAATTGCCGACAGCAGGATCGATTAATGATGTGCAATTCAATGTTCAATCTGGGAGCTTTCAGGCCACAGCCACAATTTTGGAGCACCCGGTACAAAGATTGTGTCGGCTACCGGTAGAAAGTGAAGCAGAGCATTCACGGGGGGAGTGTGTTCACGCCTGTGATGCTATCCGCACAAGGATTTAACTTATAAATTCTACTTTTACTGTGCTGTTTTGAATTTAACGTTTTTGTATTTTTGGTTGCTATAGCTTGTTATTTTTTGTTGTTAACGTTTCATTTGTTTTTTCATTCGTTCAGTTTTTAGCTTCTCAAACAGTCGAGATAAAAATAAATCAAATTAAAATACATAAATCAAAACAAAAAAACCGTGTTTTTATGGGAAATATTAATAATTGAAAAGGTAATTTATTGTGAACATAAATGTTAATTATACAGTCCACAGGATATAAGCTGACTATCAAACATAATGAAAATAAACATCCGATCATTTATTTTAAAAAAAATTCCATTTTTCTTTGAATATTATTTTATTTTTGACAAAAAAACAAACTCATAGCAGTCTCGCAAGAAAAACTGTGTTTCAATCACTGTGTCACGCGACTTCCGGAAAACGCTCGTCAAGTCATGTCATGTCGTTCTATCAATATGCGTTGTCCTGTCTAATTATATTGTTTACAAAAACAAGTGCTGTCCTGTGTAGCGTCACTCGTGTGGAACGCGCCCCAATATGCGCCTAGCCTTACACAGACGGACGAGTTTTTCTGGGATGCCAAAACTAGACTTTGCTCTGTCCCCATAGAAGCTGTCATACGCGGCCTTGAAATCGATGAAAAGGTGGTAGGTATCGATTTGAAGTTCCTGGGTCTTCTCCAAGATCTGCCGTAGTGTGAATATTTGATCGATGGTGGACTTTCCGGTCTGAAACTACATTGATAAAGACTTATCAGATCGTTGAAAGGCTTCAAACACAGCACGGCAGACAAGATCTTATAGGCGAGCAGTTTAGAGGATTTCCTTTCTTGAGGATCAGGTAAACGATGCTGAGGTTTCATTCGCCGGACATGCTTTCCTCCGACCAAATCTTGCAAATGAGCTGCTTTGTACAGTTCGGCGTCAAGGCCGTCTGCTACAGCGGTTTTGTTCGACTTGAGTTTCGATATCACTATCTTCACTTCGTCAATGTCGGGTGCGTGGAATTGGTAGTCTGCATCACCCAAATTGAAGGGTTCTGCATAACTGGCGGAATTGTGCTCGTCATCGCCGCTATACGGCTTGGTAAACTGTTTTCTCCATTTCCTAAGCATTGACTGTGGTTCCATTTCGATGTTCCCATGACGGTCTCTACAAATACCTCGTTCCTTTTGTGATATCCCTTCGTCTCTTCGATCGCCCACTTCTCATGCTTCCTTTTTTCCGAGAAGTTTGTGCTCCTCAGTCCTCTTTTTCCCTTTAGAGCCCAAGAGCGGCTGGAGTCTTTCTTTGCAGCGCCGCTTTGTATGTTCTTGTTTAGCTGCATGTGCACGCCGACGCTCATTCGCAAACCAGGGATTTCGTTGTGGTGGCCGTGTAAGCCCTAGCACTTTGCAGTTGCCATCTCTGATAGCTGCTCGGCAATGTTACCACAGGTTCTCTTCTGGCAACAAAAAAACTTCTAAGGAGGTTATCGAAGACACGATCGGAAAATGGTCATGCAATCTCTTGCGATTGTAGCCGTTTGAAGTCAATTTTTTTCTTGTGTTCGTACCTTGGCTACAACAAGATAGTGGTCCGAGTTAATGTTGCCAACTCGGAATGTTGGGACATCTTGCATGCTAGAGAGGGATGAGGGCATGCGTCGATCGCAATGTAATCAATCTGGTTGTCGGTTTATAGATCAGGAAATTTCCATGATCGGGATATGATATGGGAATCGCTTTCTAAATACCATTACGTCTCACGCCGGCTGCAGCGAAGTCGATGATCCTGGATCCGTTATCGGAGGTGTTGTAACTCTGTCTTCCGATTATTCTACTCAGCTTGGCATTAAAATCTACAAGAACAGTTTTATCTTCTTCCCCAGTGGGGACGTGAGCGCAGTTGAAGCTTATGTTGATGAAATAAGCTTTGATGCGGATTGTCGTGATGTGTTCATTCACAGAGTTGAAACTCAAGACCTTCCTTCTCAGTCGAGTTCCAATTACAAATCCACATCCAAATAGATAGATGCTGATTTTGTTCCCGATGCAGTCGCCGTAATAGACAACGCAGTTCTTCCCTTTTTTGTAGGTTCGGACCATCCCATCGAATTTCTTGGGTTCCGCTAACTGTTCGACTGCACGTAGTCTATTAAGTTACCTAATTTTCCAAGTGCAAAACCGAAACTCGTTGTCCTTAAATCGTTTGCGTGGGTCGTCATCATTAATTCCGTCCATATCCAAAGCTTGTGGGTGGTTTGAAATTATTTGATTAGTCTGTCGTTATTAAACACCCTTCTTCTTTTCCATTAGAATAAATACCTACTTCGATAAAGTTATCAACATATTTCGAAATCGCTCTTAGCTGATGTTGATTAGGTTCCTTTTTATCCAAATCATCGCGATTTCATCTTTAAACTGGCAAGCGGGTCCAATAAATAGTCGGGGAAGCTAGTTTTTTTATGTCAAATTTGAATGCCCATCAAGTTAGCACTACCACTTTAAGATTTACAAAAAGTAATTATGTAAATAATTGTCGTGAATTTGTCGTAAATTTGTCGTGAAACAAAAAAATTTGTCGCGTACTTATTTTAAAAGTTAGCCCCTGGTAGTGCTAACTTGATGCGAAAGTTAGCACTACCACCCCAGATTAGCTAAACTGGACATCCAAACCGAAAACTAAGTATGCACATAATTGTCGTGATTTTGTCGCTGGTAAGTAGCGAAACAAAAAAAATTCCAAAAATTTATTTGGAATTTTTGGAATTTTTTTTTTTCAATGACCCCTGGTAGTGCTAAGTTTTAAGTAGTCACTTAACACTGTTTCTTAACTAAGGGTGCGAAAAAATTGTATCCTTAAAATCTGCCAAGAAAAGGTCTTACGACAATTGCTTTCAAATAACGTGACTCATAAAAGACTGTGGGTAAACAAATTTCATATGCTGGTGGTTAGGAAATTTTCGAAAATCATTCCATATTCATAAACTAACGGCGCGACAAATTTTTTGTAATCAATATTTTGATTTATATTTTCGATATTTATTGTATTATAACAAAATTTATTGTAGTGTTGGGCAAAAAGTTGAAAAAATTGAAAATTTGGCAAAATTTTTCTAACACGTGGTCCCATTTTTAGCAGAACAAACTATGGCATTAACAGTCCTCTAAATCAGTTAGTAAGAAACTATAATAAATTCTCAGTTCTGTTTACTACTTCGAATGATAATATTAAATCTACAAATTTTAAATTTAACTTTTATGTCTTAAGTGGTTAAAATATTAGATAGTATGATTTAATAAATAATAAGAATGTAATGATAAAGTTTCTAGATATAAGAAAAATTGTAATTGTAATGTTAACGTTAGTATTTAACGGATTGAATAAATAAATAAATAAAATGTTAATTGATTGCAGTCAAGGGCCGACTGCGTCTTATCTAAAGGCGCGACAAAATTGTTTATGGCATTTCTTGCAAGAAGACGTCTTACGACAAATGTTGGCATTAAATTTGTTTCAAAAAAGTATTTAGGGAAAAAAAATTCATATGGTAGTGCTAGGTTAGGAAATTTTCGAAAATCATCCCCTATTCATAAACTAAGGGCGCGACAAATTTTTTAATCAATATTTTGATTTATCTTGTCGATATTTATTGTATTATAACAAAATTTATTGTAAAGTTGGGCAAAAAGTTGAAAAAATTGAAAATTTAGAAAAATTTCCCTAACACGTGGTAATATTTAGTGATTGCAGAAAGGAATTTTTTTCCTTCGCTTTTTTTCAGCGACAAAAAATTGACAGTTATCTGCATACTTAATTTTCGGTTTGGATGTCCAGTTTAGCTAATCTGGGGTGGTAGTGCTAACTTTCGCATCAAGTTAGCACTACCAGGGGCTAACTTTTAAAATAAGTACGCGACAAATTTTTTTGTTTCACGACAAATTTACGACAAATTCACGACAATTAATTGCATAATTACTTTTTGAAAATTCTAAAGTGGTAGTGCTAACTTGATGGGCATCAAATTTGACATTTGAAGAATATTTGAATAAAAACGAACACATAACTTGTTTTTATTATTCACAAGGTAAGGAGGAATGAACTTTTCTCATAACAAGTGTGTTTGTACATTTTTTGAAAGTTTCTTAACGTTTTAAACCTTCCCTGAACTTTCACAGAAGATTTCAACCAAATCAGTCCAGTCGTTCGCGATTTCAGGCGAGACTAACGAACAGCAATTAATTTTTTATATTTTATACCGAAATTTAACTAGATATCGTTTAACTCTTGTTTTCGTTCATCGATCATAAAGTTGTTTGAGTTGCTTTGCCAGTAAAATATCCGGCGCTTCGAGATTGTAGGTATAAACATTTATTGCTGCATGTAATTTGTTAATCAAAATGGAAATACTAATTGTTGACTTTAAGTGCGAAAAAACAAAATCACTTGAAATGGCTCTTTGTTAAACTTTTCTGGGGATTGCAAGGCACACAAGTCAAGTCAAGGGTATGTTATGACGAAAGTACTAATGATTGGATCAGTTTTAAGCCTTTGCTTAAGATTAATTTTTGCTTGTTTTTTTTTTTCTGATCACGTGTACTGATGTTTTCTGGACAGAAGTAAAAGGCAAATGTTTGCTGTTCAATTTTACTGCTGCAAACTGTTTTTTGTTTAATGTTTAGTTTTATTGAGTCTGTCCGGCACAGTTGGACAAAGTTACTGTTCACGTAAGGTGTGAAGTCGGTTTCTGTCTGGCAACATTTTTGGCACTCTATCTACACTTCCGAATTGTTCTTCCAGGCACAGGAGACGTGGTAAACTCCCACTTCCTTAGCACAACAATTCTGTTTTTTTCCATGGGAAAATTTGCAGTTTTTGAGACTCTCTATGAAAAAAACTGAATGGAAAGTCGTCAGCATCAACAAAAATACGAAATTCATATTAATAAATCAATCTTTATGAGAACTCATTGTTTTCTCAAGAATTCGACGCTCCATTCTCAATCAATCTGTGTTCTCCATCCGGCCTATTGGAATGCGTTGTCACATCTTCAACATTTTGTTTATCATAATAAAAGAACAAAAACAATGCAAACAAAAAAGCAATGTTGTTTTTTTTTTTTTTTTTTGAAGCAAAAAAAGGGAAAGTCTGCCCCCATCGCACAAAATATCAACCCGACCATTTATTTATACGAAAAAATTTAAATCAAGATTCCAAAAACCGATTCAGATTATAATTTATAATAAAGTGCCTCTTCGTTGTGTGCTACTGCTGCAGTTGCTCCAGCTCCATCTATACTGCCCAATCGGCCATCGTTAGTTATGCATCTCTCAGCAGCCGGAGGACCAAAGCCAACTCCGACACCAGCCATCGAAGAAGTTCAACGAGACAACAACAAATACAATCTTTCACTCTATGGGGGAAGCATATTCAATTGAAAAATTTCTTCCTTACGAACGGAACTGCAAGGCTTTCTTCTTCTTCTTCGTTTTCATAGAAAGTGATGAATTGATAGACAGACAGAAATGTAAAGCGGCCGGCCACTAAAAAAAACATATATGACACCCTCTCGCCAACCATCATCATCATTCTTTCGATACATATAAAAGTCAATATAACATAGGTAGTTTACCACCTTCCTTAAAAGGAACCATATATTATTGTGGCCAGAGAGTCAAGAGTGTTACATTTAAAGGCATATCGAAGGAGAGTCTTGATCTTTTTGGGAAAAAGTGAATTTGAAAGGTGTTTGGCGTTTGAGGTAGAATGAAAATGCCAAAACAACAACTTAGCGTTGTTAAAGAAATATGTTTATGTAAAGGGGGCGGCGGACCCACCTCGGACTCACCTTGCACGTCTCCACGTATGGCATAAAAATGTTGATGCTGCACCATCGAGTGTTTATGTTTTGATCGATATCTCGTTGGGCAAAAATCCATTCACGTCACGCTGACACCATAATAATTATGGAATATTCATCTTGAGGGTGTATCTCTTTGCGATAATCTTGTTTAAGATAAAATACATTCGCTCAGTCAACCGCCACTCATTGGACGAACATACTTACAACATGTGAGTTGGTTTTTGATTTCAAATGATAGGGTTACCAACTTCAAACTATACTCGAGATAAAAGCAAGCCAACGCCTTACGTCAATTCTCTTAAAACAAGTACCATAAAGTTTAAAAGCAATCGACGACCAAAGCTGTAGGTGTATTGTTTATGCATGTCCTGAACTCCCCCTTAAGGGTTGCACCAATTTCGATAAATTTGCGTCGTTCATTGAAGCATTTCATACCCTATAAAAGTTTTCATATTCAAACATCTTCAATCAGAAAACTTAGTTGTTTTTATAGGAGCAACGTTTGTCGGGTTCGCTAGTTTATGTACATACATGAATTGCTTTGTATTTAACTTGCTCGTCTTAAAACTTCAGAAAGGTTTAACAGATTTGGTTCATTTTGGTGATGGGTTATTATTCTTTGATTGTTTCGTTGAACAAGTAAGTGAAAGTGTTAAACTAGCTGGTCCGACTATCGTTGTTCTACTTGCTTACATACTTAACCGGCTAACAATCCATGGAAGATCTCAGCCTGAGATACTGCAGTCACTTGGTTCTTGCACCGTTGGTTCGGTCTTCCTGGTAGTGTTTTCTTTGCTCTCACCTGCCTTGCGCCCTATCTGCTCCAGGACTATGTTGAAGAAATCACATGACAACGAATCTCCTTGTCTAAACCCTGTCCGACCCGGCGGACTTGTTATGGCTCTTTCTACCTCTCCTTGTTTTGCTTCTCTTTCGTCATTGGCTCGCTGCGCATTCGGCAACATCTGCTTGAAAACATCTGCGATTCCCCCTGTGCTTAAGTGACTAGGTTTCCTTCACTGTTCAGAAGAGCCTGTGTCCCGGTTCTGAAACCAGAAGCTAATTGCTTCGACTCTCTAAAGAAACGTCGGGTGTTGTTCTTGGCCCGAGACTCCTCTAAAGGGTTTTTCAATAGGAACGCTACAAAAGTAGACCGATAGGGACGGCAAACGACGCCATATTTTTCCCGCTCTTTTGACATTTCTCTTCAGTAAGGTTTGCCATTTCATCATGGAAAGGTATAACGAGTCGAAATTATTAAAATTTACTACCGAAATTCGGAGTCAGTGGTCAACACTTTAAGAGCGCTAAATGTTCCCGTGCTAGTGAGACAAAGAAGTACCCGTAGTGTCGAGAATATTGCTGCCGCTAGCGCATCAATTGCGAAAGACCTAAATCAGTCTCTCACATGTCGTTCTCAAGCGTTGGGCATCTCTGTGACGTCGTTGTGGCGAATTTCGCGAAAAGATCTTGGCCTACATTCTTACAAGATCAAATGGACGCAAGAACTGAAGCCGCTTGATCACCAGAAGCGTCGTATTGGGTTCAGCGTCTGCAAGCGTGCCCGTGGTGGCCATGCAAAAGAAATCGAGTTCCATACATAATGGCATCTTCCAAATGGTACTTCCACAGGAATAAAGAATTTCATTGATATCCAAAACCGTTTCTGTTTTATTTAAGAAAGCTTTTGTAGCGTCCCCTTTAGATCTTTGAGCTGAGAAACTGCGAATGCTCTTCCGCAGGGTCTTTTTCTCATTTCTCTTTCAAGAATACCTTACCCGATAAATCTTTTCTTATTTTAACATATTCAATCAGAAAACTTAATTCATTGCATAAGACAAAGTATGCCGGGTCCGCTAGTATATGTACATTCACGAATCGCTTTGTATTTAACTAGCTCATCTTAAAACTCGAGAAAGGCTTTACAGGTTTGGTTTATTTTGATGATGAGTTATTATTCTTTGATTGTTTTATTAAAATGTGAAGGTAAAAAGTGTTTTACTAGCTGTTCCGACTAACGTTGCTCGGTTAAAACAATTTATTGATCTTGAAGAGTTCTGAAACAGGCAGTTAGTAAAGGAAAGTCCAATAGTCAGTTAAGTGTGGTTTAATAGAAACTGTTATTCAAGTCCTAATCTATGCAAATGCGTAGACTTTCACAAGCGGAAAAGAACGATTTAGGA
The DNA here is from genome assembly GCA_920937365.1 of Sphaerophoria rueppellii. Taxonomy (NCBI): domain Eukaryota; kingdom Metazoa; phylum Arthropoda; class Insecta; order Diptera; family Syrphidae; genus Sphaerophoria; species Sphaerophoria rueppellii. The sequence continues at coordinate 94,882,209 of CAKKXW010000001.1, forward strand.
AGTTTTAAGAGAAAATCTTTTAGAGTGACGTCAAACGATTGAAATAACACATTTCTAAATGACAATACGCTTGCTCTTTGAACTACAACTGCATCAGCATAACGCTATTTAACCGCAACCGAGACAGCTATAAAAATATCTGGTCTTATCTATGGCAAATGAACTCTGAATTGTTGGCAAACAAATCCGTCCACAGACACAGGCACATCGCTATCGAACTCTCATAAAACGAAAAGCCCATCAAGTCTCAAAAAGTCGACTGATTGAGTGAAACAGACGATCGAACACATCGATGAGAATGACAATAGCGATACCCCGACGACGACGACGATGATGATGACAATGTTTATGTATCGTCTATTGAATGGATGCAATCATTTAATCGTGAATTGACTGGGATTAACCACGCTGTTCCACCGCGCGCCACCACTAAGCCCGCCTTTATCATTGACATCACCCTAAAGAGTTGCTCAATAGAGTCATTCAACAGTGGCAGCCGCAGCAGCAGCACCACCAACTGTGGTTCCTTAATTCAATTCCATTCAAGCCAAGTTGATGGCTCTACCAATAACAGGGACGACTGGATGGTATATGGCGGGGCGCATTTGCGGTGGAATCGAATTTGGTTTCAGATTGCACAATTGAATTTTGGTCTTTTCCAGACCTCACTGCGCCACCGCATCTCTCCATACTTCTGTGTAGAGTGACATCAATGCAGTCGATTTTTATGGCATCGATTTTATTTGTTGTTGATTTGTTGTTTGCAAGTCATCGAGAAGCAAAACAAAACACAAAACCCAACAGACTTTGTGGTGCGGCATAAAATATTATAAAAGTGCTTCTTCTTTGGTTGGTCGGTCGGTCATTTGGCATCATTCGACAACTAAAACAACAACTGCAGCAACTTTATTTGGCGTTGCTTCTTTGGCCAGATTGATGATTAGGACTTTTGGTAAATTGCTGGCTTTTTATAATAAATCTCGAGATCAAGTTGAAGAGTTTAATATGGCGAGAGTTAAATAGCATTTGAGTGCGATTGAGCACAGTGAGTGGAGTGGAGCAGTGGCAATTTTTGTCGATTCGATCTCACGGTCTTTTGTTATTACTATTTTTATTTCGATTTTGACGACCAAAATCGGTTTGACTTTATTACGTGAGTTAAAACAGAATTGCTACGAGTTCGTTTTGGACGCAATTAAATCTGTAATCTGAAATTGGATTTCTTTTGTTTGATGTGTGGGAGGACGGACAATTAAATAAATGAAATATTATGCACTTTTGTGTGAAGTGTAAGTGTCATGCACGGAAAAGTCAAATGTTGTTGAGTTTATATTTTTCCAAGCCATGATTTTCCTTAAAGGTTTCAGGTTGCGAGAGATGCTTGAAGTGTTTACAAAAAATCACTGGACCTTGGAATTGCGTCAGCTCGTTATATTGCCTTTGCCTGTCGTTTAGATGAGCATGAGGTGACATTTTGGTTATGACGGTCGTTTCTATTGAGACTGTAACAATCAACAATTAAAGCTAACCCTACTTCGAGTTTCATGAAGTTGTTAAATCTTGTACAAATTTGTAAACAAATTATTGTTGCGTTCGGGGTTTTTGTGCCGTTCAATCTATAGTTAACTAGCGGACCTAGACTTGACCTAGACTTTTTTTAACCCGCTATCGTGAGACCTACGTGCGAAAGAGGAGAGAGGAATGACGGCTTCTCAGGAGAAAAACGAGAGAACATGAGAAGCGTCAGATTAGGGATGTTGAGAGAGCCAACAGCAGGAATGAACCTCGGACTTTTTATCGAAAGGTTAAACAACTGGCTCAACTTCATGGAGCAAGAACCGATGCCTGCAGACATAAACAAGGGAACATCATAGTAGAATCGCAGTCAATGCTGGAGATTTGGAAAGACCACTTCTGTATACTGTATAACGCCGACGACGAACAAAACACCGCCGTCAGACAAGGAGCCTTTCATCGGACACGATGATAGCCAACAATTCCGTGAACCCGACCTAGAAGAAGTGAAAACCGCAATATCACGGCTGAAATCCAACAAAGCCGCTGGAGCAGATGGACTAGCTGCTGAGTTGTTCAAAGCAGCAGGCGACGAGCTAGATAGGAGCATGCACCAAATCATCTGTAAGATATGGTCAGAGGAATGCATGCCCGATGAATGGAACCTCAGCATTGTTTGCCCGATCCTGAAAAAGGGAGATCCTCTAAACTGCGCTAACTACAGAGGAATAAGTCTACTAAACATCGCCTACAAGATCCTCTCTGCCGTAATATGTGAACGTCTGAAGCCTTTCGTCAACAATCTGATTGGTCCTTATCAATGTGGCTTCAGGCCAGGAAAGTCAACCATCGACCAAATTTTCACGTTGCGAGAGATCCTGAAAAAGAGCAATGAACTCCAAATCGATACCCACCACCTTTTCATCGATTTTAAGGCCGCGTATGACAGCATCTACAGAGACGAACTGTATAAAGCTATGTCTAGTTTTGGCGTCCCTGCCAAGCTCGTTCGCTTGTGCAAAATGACGATGGAGAACTCACGCTGCTCCATCAAGTTTGGCAACGAGCTTACGGAATCTTTCGACGTCAAAAAAGGATTCAGACAAGGCGATGCACTGTCATGCGATGTCTTTAGCATCGTTCTTGAGAAGATAGTGCAGAACTCCACCGTCAACACCAGAGGCACTATCTTCCAAAAATCTGTTCAACTTCTCGCGTACGCCGATGATATTGATATAATGGGAAGAACACAGCGTGATGTCAATGGCGCCTTTGTGAGAATTGAGACAAAAGCGGCAAAAATGGGTCTAGCGGTAAATGAGGGAAAAACGAAGTATATGCTGTCTTCGAGAAAGGACACCCAACACCGACGGCTAGGGCAGAACTTCACAATAGACACATAAAACTTCGAGGTAGTAGAGGAGTTTCTCTACCTAGGTTCCGCTATAAACACGGGCAATAACATCAGCGCCGAGATCAGACGAAGAATAACTCTTGCTAATCGCTGTTTCTTTGGGCTAAGAAAGCAATTGAGTGGAAAAGCCCTCTCTCGAGCAACTAAGGTAAAATTGTACAACACCCTCATCATCCCAGTCCTGCTGTATGGTGCAGAAGCATGGACCTTGACAAAATCGGATGAAAGTGCGTTCGGCTTTTGAAAGGAAAGTTCGTCGGGTCATCTTTGGCCCCGTGTGCATTGAAGGGGAATAGCGAAGAAGATACAACAGCGAACTTTACGGGTTGTACAACGACATGCACCTAGCCAGAAGGGTCACCTTAAGTAAATTAGTAAGTATCCAACCACTACCCGCTACTCCATTATCCCACTACTCTTTACCAGCTACCAACCCGTTACCCGCCACACCGTAGCAACTCAACCCGCTACCTATTGCCAGCTACCCACTACCCGCAATTCGCTTCTCGCTACAGGCTACACTGCTCCCCGCTATCCTGTTTCCACGCTACCGCGCTACTACGCTACCCGCTATCCTCGCCGTATCTCATGAAAAGGTACTTAAAACTCATCTACACCACTAACCGAACATTCCCTTAAAATTTGGTAAAATTTGGGGTGTGGTAGGAGGCCAAAAATTTAGGACTAAATGTATTTTTGAATTCCACACCACAAAAAAAAACAAAAAAAAATGGTCAAAAAAATGGTTGGGGTGAATCACCCTTAACACTTAGGGGTGCAAAAATTAGTTATAAAACCAAATCTCATACCTACTTCACATACATATGAAATTTCATCAAAATCGAAGGAGTGTAAACACTTAAATTGTGACATAAGATTTGTATGTATTAATCTAATGCAAATCCGTCTAGGATTCACTACTTTTAACCAGTGGAGTTTTTGGCACCAAATTTTGAAGGTATGTTTGGGTAGTGCTATAGATGGATTTTAAGTAAAAAATGGTCAAGCCGTTCATGAGATATGGTAAAAAATATAACACCCAATGTTCTCTATAGAATTGCATTTGACCATGTGATGATCTTAAGTACAGTTATTGTGCATGAAGCTTTCTGAGTTGGTACGACCTTACTAGCTGACCCAGCAAACGTTGTTTTGCCATAGAAATCTAGTTATACATATATTTCATCGAGCTCAGTTTTAGGAGGATTAAGTTGTTCGAGATCTGGCACTTTATCATTTTATCATAGAGTCCCAGGAAGGTGTCTCTCTTTCGCATAGTATTGCCATTGATTCTTACCAGATCAGAAGTGGGATTTCTCGCGGACTAAAAAAAAAAAAAACAAATATCATGCGACATTTGTCGTGACATCACGTATGCGATAGGCCTAAAACGAACCCTATGAACAGTAGTGTGAAAGCAAAGATGCCAGCTACGAAACGTATGACGTTAAATAATCCTCGATGATTTTAACTTGAAAATTGGTTGGGAGCCAGTATTCAGGAATACAAGTTTGCATAAAACAGTCAAGACACTTTGATCCGCTTCTATAAATCTCGAATCAGCAAGGGCAGAGAAGTGGAAAGGTCTCAAAAATGGTATCATTAGTACAGCGGTAGGCAGAAGCCGCACAGATCGGAATGACTGACTGGTTTGATCATGAATGCGGGCTAGGCGACTTACTAAGACAGCTCTAAAGAACCGAGGCCTAAGTGGCGTACACACTTTCGGGTTGGGGTATACTCGTCGGAATCCAGAGCTTGTCTGAGGAAAAGCACAGCCTCACAAGGAGGGGTATTCTCTGATGAACACAAAACAGTCAATTGCCACAGCTTCAAGGTGAGGGGGAATCTCGGAAGGAGGCAGAGCAACCACTGGCTCATAGTGAGGGGAATTCTTGGTCAGAGATACAACGAAAAAAATATTTGGATAAAAATAGGAAAGATCCAGATTGCCCAAAGCACAATAACTTCTTGCTATTCAATTAGGAGCGGGACTAGTGGGAGAACTACAGAAACTACCAGCGAATTAAAGAATGACAAAAAAAAAACTTAAATTATAAAAATACGAGTCATATTTGTGGTTGTCTCGTGTGATGCTCTCTGCATGTTTGCTGATATAGTCTGGGCGGTACGGCTACTAGCAGTTTCATAGTCCGGGTGCAAGGAGTTGTATTCTTGTGATTTTTGGTGGCTGGATGAGGCTTGATCGGGTAGCAAGGCGGGAACTGTGACGCCTTGTTACTTCTCTTTCCACTTCAAATTTAACTCTTGAAGGCTATGTCAATTCTTCCCAAGGGGTAGTACCAATGGAAAATGAATTAAAACCATTAAAGGCACGGGGATAATTCAAACTCACATCTTCTATGTTGCTGTTCAAAAAAGGATTTGGTATCACAACTAAACTGATAAGATTATGAAGACTGACCATTTCCAACGTTTCCAGCATAATTAAGGTATCGGTATTGCTATGGGAGTAAGGGACAGCCTCCTTTGAACCCAGTATTTGACAGCAACTCTGGAACATCTACCAAGTCATTGCCATTGACATATAGAGACGTTATGACATTTTTGGAGGAACCAATAAGCTGTACTAACTCTCGGAGGGGTAAATCTTACAAAGATACGGTCTCGTCTATGAGCAATACATGATGGCACCGTCTTCAAAAAACGTTGGCAATAGTAGAAAAACAAGTATTAAGGTGAAGGAGCACGAACTCGTAGTGCGATTATTAAGTTACCTCAGGTGAGTAGTAGCAGCCGATAAACAGGCACTCTGAACTCTTAGCTGAGTTGGAGAGAAAAGTTATACGATGAAAAGTTGGCCCCGTTTGTGAGGAAAGACGATTCTGGAGACGGTATAAACACGAGCTATATGAAATCTACTGCGAAATTGATAACAATTGATTACAATAAGCATGGTAGACTCCGGTGGGGTGGACACCTACCTCGTGTGAGCGAAGAAGAACCTGCCCGGAATGTCCTTTTCAGTACAATTCAAGGAAGGAGACAGTGCGGCAGACTAAATGTGTGCTGGTAGGATGGCGTATACCAAGACGCCAAAAGCCTGGGTGGTGAAATTGCATGGCCTCGGCCATGAAGGATAAAAAATTAAGCTTTTTAGTCTCCGATAGGCTGAAAACTCAAGAGGTTTGAATGCCTCTCCACACTTTTTGCTCAAAATGTATTTTAAACCGTGATCGTGAATTTGATTCTTTTTTGGCTTCAAGCCCATATTAAGACTATTTCCGCGTCCCTGTATGGCTATAATTTTAATTTCTTTATAATAAGCAAGCGCTCAAGGGGTTTATGGTCACCGTTTTGATGACAAAGCACAGTGCGAGCGTTAGTTGAAACAGAAAGAAGGGTTTTAAGAGGAGGTGTCGGTTAATATTGGTCTTGAATTCCTGAATATTGAATGGCATGCACAGCTTAAAAATATTCTTGAGTGAAATGATGGCCGTGGCGCAGGTATTACGGTTGACTATCGTAAGGAAAGGAGTACAACAGGCTATTTCACTAACTAGAGACTAGACCGTTCAAATATCGGTAAGAGCGTGAGGCATAAAACATTACGTCAGTGTAGCAGTTTACTGGAGCACCAGTCCTAAGGTAAGAGTTTAAGTCAAGCTTAGGACGTACATATGTATATACGTTTTAGAGATAAAATAGTACCCTTGATGATTAGAGATAGCAATAGGATATGGTCGTTCCACAAGAGGTAGTTGTTATACACATACCGAATATTGGCAAAGGTGGTATAATTCGTTTTAAGGACAGAAGACAGCATTGCGGTTTCGAAGCATTCAATTAAACACGGTTTCTTCAGTCCCCGTTTATGAGACTGCAAAGGTCAGAATTAAATGAGTTTATCGTACGATTTATAAAGACGTACACGGCTTTTCTTCAATGATATCAATCTCAAATTCATTGAAGCAGACTGAAAGTTGTCGAGTCCCATTAAACTTGCGGAACGTCAATACTTGAATCATTTCATTTTTCTGGGTTAGTAGGTTAGCCAAGTATGATACAAGTTCGACAACGTGCTTTTTATGACTTCTCTGTCAGTTCAAACTTTAGAATTCGATAGTAAATTTGTATCCCCCATGGCATCACCTTAAACTTAACTACATTTTGCACAAAGAATGTAACTTATCTCTCAAGTCGTAAAATGGTTTATTGAATCAAGATAAGGTTGCGAATCAACCATTTTCTTGTTGACAGAGGCCTTGACACATTCTGTCATTTCTTTTATCGTTTAGCTCGTCTTAGAGCGGTAAACTTCAAAGCAACGTAAAAAATGTCACATTATTAAATGCTGTCAACATTCATGTTATTTTAACAACAAATTTGGCTATAAATTTTCTACCATCTTGTGAGATATAAAACGTCAACTTCTCAAACTGTCAATGATCAAATAATTGTCACTTGTCAGTTTATCATACTAAAGACCGATTTAATGACGTTTTTGAGATGAGTTTCCGTTTGTCAATGAAAAAAACCAACTGTGCCTTCTACGGAAGTGGTGCCCTCTACATGTACAAATACGTTTTTTCTCTCTCTACATTGACATCAAGGAAATATAAATCTGATGACGAAATAAAACTCCATTTATGGACACTGCACATCCTCTGTAACGGACAAATGTCGCTGTCTTCGGTGTGTCGCCTTTGGTCGTTTGCGTTTGTCACCAAAGCCAATTCCATGCAAATTGCTATTCACATTGAACTTAACACATAAATTCGGTTGGATATTGAAAAACATTGCCGCCAGGTGGTGTGGCTGATGGTACTTCTTTTTTGTGGCATAGTCCCATCTGGCGAGCCGCGCAGACAGAGCAGTTAAAAGTTGCACGCTCAAATCGAAGAACACATTATTGCGGTAGCAACATAAATGCCATCGCGTAACAACAATATCGCCTCTTTGGTGAAATTAATTGCGTCAATAGACAGTGATAGCAGCAGCAGCAGCAATAGTTGAACGTAGTGTAAGATGCTTGCGCGCGCTTCGATTGTATCTTCTGAAATAATTGCACGCGCAGTCGCATTGAGGTAACACCAAACTTGTGGTCTACACCATCTGAGCTAATCGCCAAACGAAGTTTTATGAATTTAAGGCTTCTCAAGGAGAATATTGGTGTTACTTGCACATTCCCGGCCAGCAAGCGCATAATAAAAGTGGCAATCAGGACACCTCTGGCACCATCTGGTGTTTTATGCCTGCCAACCAACGGTCACCCATCTAACGACGCGACGATTGCTTTGGCCCACATTCGTTCCAGAGATCATGTGATGCGGTTGCACTTGATGTGGCCTTAGACATCACATTACATCGGACCCATAGTCGGTTGCGGGCACGTCCATTGGAACACCTATTTATCACTAAATGGAATGGAATTTGAGTTAATGCTCTCTATGCTAGCTCCATCAAATCGAGTGAGTGCGAGTGTGCACCAAATGTGTGCATATCCTTAATTGGAAACATGTCGGAACAACAAGTATATACAACATCGACAGTCGAAACGAACGCTGATGGTTTCGAGAATGGTCAAAGCTATTAGACCGCTAATGGCCAACGCATTTGAATCGATTAGTTCAAGTGCGACCGTTTATTGAGTTGTTTTGACAGTGAGTGCTTGTCTATGCGATGCGATGGGGTTGGAGTCGATGTAACGAGAGTCCGAAGTCCTCTGAAGTGGGCAGATAAGTGAATTATGATTATATGGGATTGGATTGAACGATAAGCAACATAAGCGTTTACACATTCGAGTTGGTATATGAGCCAATGAACGATTGCAATGGATGGATGTCGGGCAAGGGTCATTGTTAATGAATGAATCTAACTGTATCGCATCAGTCATGGAGTTTATTGGCTATAAAATGTAGGAAGCGAAATGCAGTAATGTTGTTATGGGTGTAGACAATGAATGTTCGACCGGCTACGGCATTCTATGGGTTGTTTGAGGTGCAATTGTGGAGAGCAAAGAGTATTGCGAAAAGGTACTTCTTAACTATGCCTTTCGGAATCGATTAACATTTGTAGGTCTCTTTATTCTTCACACGCAAACAAGGAATCGTTTGAAAAAGTAGCTACAACTGAGGCCTTGCCTCATCAGGACTTTCGCGATGGAAGCGAATTTGCATCGCTTGCTTTAACTTACGGGGAGCGTAGTGTTTCGACTGCCCTCAACTCATGAGAAGCGGGTTTAAACTGTGTCCTCACACTCACTAGGAACGGAGTAAAACTATGGCCTCAACCTAACTCACTCACTGAGTGCGGGGTAAAACAGTCGAGCGGCACGGAAGACTAAATCTCGGGAAATAAACCAAAACAAGCGGTGGATGAGCTCTGCTTTCTTCGTAGGCCGAGTTGTTGTCTTATAAATTTGTATGTACAAACAACATGTGAATTATAATTTACAAAGTGTAAATCTTTTACAACATTTTGTGCTTGATTTAAATATATTTCGTTTTATTGTTTCAAGAAGGTAGTCTTCACTAATGGTTGGTTCTTTGTAGTCCGGGATGAACAGTTTTCTTGTGTAGTCCGGGATTGTTGTGTTGTTTGATTTGGTTTTTGGATTCCGGTAAGTTTGGTGGTTTGCGTGTCTAGTAACGAAAAATTCGTAACAGTAGGAAGCTTGATGTAGGCAAACTGGCCTGCCGAAAGAATAGAGCTTTGGTATGAAGATTACTTAAATGGTCAGCCTTATCCAACATGCATTTCCAGACAACTCGGTCCGTACATAGCTCTTATAAGTTTCGCATGACAAAGTGGTTGAGGTTCTCTTGCGTTTTTGTCATCAGTGACGATCGGTGCCTCTTTGTGGGGGTGTTGGTCAATCTGCAAAAGTGATGATAAAAAGTTTCGGAGTGTATTAACCTGTACTACCTTATGAACCAGAGGTCTCCGTGAGGATCTTCTGACTATTATATAGAACACTTTCAGTTCTCCGTCGTTATCTAACAAAGACCGAAACATGGCGCTAGGATGCAAAAACCAGACTTGATCAGACGTGGGCAAGACCTTGTTTTATAACGCAGTCACATTCTTTTTTATATAAAATATGTATAAGATATTTTCAGAAAGTGAACTTTATTTAATACAATTCACATTCACTTCTTCGGGAAATATTTCAAGTTGCTTAAAGAAAAAGCTTGGACCATTCATAATCAGACTTCTCCCCACCAGCGGTAAGGGGTTTCGATATTGAAGTTATTTCGTTCGTTTTTGATTGCCACCAGGGCCTTTATACCTGCTGAACACTCGGGGAATTGTACCTGACGGATCTGTGCCAACAGTGGCATTTTACATGTTAATCCGTGCTTACAGGGGAATTTTAACTGCTGATCCGTGCTTCCAGGGGCATTAAACCTTCTGATCTGGGCACTCGGGATCTTTATACGTCCTGATCTTGCACCAGAGGCATTATAGCTGCTGATCCGTGCTATCGGCGCATTGTGCTTCCCAATCCGTGCAACCAGGAACATTGTACCTGCCAATCAGCAGCCGCTTTATCCGATCATCTCACCATACCGATTATGTCAAGGACCTGTCCAGAAAAACTACCAACGGCCGTTGTATAGGGATAGCTAAGACCAGACCGTATCAACATAGATTATAGTTATTCAATGTATCTATTTATATTAAGCTTCAGTATTGTAATCGAAGGTGTATTCTTGACAAATGTTAATTGTCAAAAGGTTCAGAAGACCTAGAATTAAAGTTTCGTGCTTCTTCAAAAAGACCTCGGCGAGATCGGCGAGCAGAACCTAAGCTGGAAACTAAAAGCACATCACAGTACTAAGCTATGTTAAAGGCTCGCACTCTGTTAGCAGTGCAATTGTGAGGGCCCAATTGAGACAATATGAGTTCTTCCAGATAGCAGATCATCATCATCGTCGTCGGCGGCTTGGTACACGCTCAACGGAATCCGTCTGAGCCTTCAACAGCTAATGTTACATGTAACCTGATACTATCTAGTTTTCGCACCTCAAGACTTAGGGAGTCCTGGTCTATTCCACTGGCTTGGCGTCCACTCTATCGGAGTTTACTAAGCTTTTACCATCACTATTGGTTATTGCTTCCCTGGTATAGTGTGATTACACCGTCCCCGGAATCGTCCTTCCTAACAAACGTTTCTCTCGAATGCGGCCTAGAGTTTGAAGTGCTTTGGTTGACTAGGCAAAGGCATTCAAGGACCAGGGGCCCATTTGTAATACCTGATTCTAAATATCTTTAAGATAAGCTAACAATGAAAAGTAGGAAACTGAATGCGAACTTCAACGTCCTCGAGGAAGAAACCGTTCAATCGGCCAAGCCGTATTGGATAGCCCAACTCTAATTAAGCGCAAAATTAGAAATTCGAATATTCTCTTATATGAATGAACGACGAACGACATATTAAACATTCAAACAGAAATATTCTACATTAAATTTCAAAGGTTAACAGCAAAAGCAAAAGAAGGGAAAACTATTATTCCTAAAAATCAACAAATTCCTCCAAAAGCTTAAACGTCATTTCCAAAAAACCTCCAATTTATCATTCTACTTCTTTAATCAACAAAAAAAGAACCCATCCCTCCAGAAAAAAAAATTAAGGTAAATTAGGAAAAAAATCAAATTTATTACAAAACGTTCCTCAAATTTTGTGTAAATGGCTTCCACTTCTAAGACTAAATGTGTCAACTTTGACACCAAGCGATATCAAAATATATCTACTCTGCTGCATTTCTGACAAAAAACAGAAACGAGAAAAAACGAAAAACAAAAGAAAACATTCAAACCAAAGAGCCAATAGAGCATCGACACCGCCAATCATCCATGATTTAGAAACACACAATTGTCTCTAGGAGCCATACAGTAATCTCAACACAAAAGAAAGGGCAGAATTGGAAAAAAAATCCGACTAGTTCTAAATTTAGTCATTCGTCGTCATTTTCATGTAAGAAAAAAAAAAAAAAAATGCCTCCACCTTTTTGTCAATAATATGGCAGAGGCGCCCATAGAGGCACAAGGCACACGTAAGTATGAGTACGTTACTCATGGTAGCGACTAGCGACACTTATGGAATCGCTGCATGCCGCATCCTCAAAAAAATGCACTTAATAGTTTATTGCCTTAATTTGTTACAAATTTGGTGGTGACAGTGGGGTTTCTTTTTTTTTTTTAAGTAGGATTTTCAAAGGTTGTGTGGACCTCTTTGAGCAAGTTCACTTTTAAATTGGTTTGCCTCAGAATTTTTTATATTTATTTGTTTCTAGGTGGAACACCTACTTTTGTTCGTTAATTTCTTGTTTTTTTTTCGCACACAAAGGTAGTGGCAAAAATGGCACCTTTAAAAGGCTTCTATGTGTCCATGAAACTATTACAAAATATCGATTCATTTTCACTCTCGCTTGCGGACTCGATGGAAAACATTCACCTCATTTCATTGGAAAAAAATTCAATTGTTTTTATGGCAGCTATGCCGATTTGGTGCTTTGAGTTCGTTGGAATTGTGACAAATAGTTGGCTTCGGGGTTTTGTTTTTTTAAGTGGAATTTAGTTAAGCACACACAGAATTAGAAGCAGCTCGAAATTCATGTGTGGAAGGCACAGTCCTTTACAATAGCGATAAATTAGGATCTTGGAATGAAAGAAGAGGAAAAGGACGACAAAAAAGACGAGTTATACGAGCTCTTCGACAAGGCCTATGAGCAGTGTCCTAGATATGACATTAAAATTGTACTCGACGATTTTAACGCAAAACTGGGAAAAGAGGACATCTTTGGAGGACACAGCTTGCGAGAACGTAAATCAGGCTGATCGATTTCCGCTACGGGCGAATGTTTGGAGCAAGCACATGGATCCCTCGTCTCAACATCCATAAAGGAACATGGAGATCTCCTGGTCAATCAACCGTCAACCAGATTGATCACATTGCGATAAACGGAAGGCACATGTCTATCATTCAAGATGTTCGAACTTTCCGAGGAGCCAACATCGACTCAGACCACTACTTCGTCGTAGCCAAGGTAGCGCTACGAATATCCAAAAAAGGAAATGCTGCAAGACAATTCGACGTCGGAATGCTACAATCGCAAAAGATCGCTTGATCTTTCTCCGATCAAAGGTTAAGTAAACCCTTAAGAAATCCCATGCCGCCAACATCATGAATCAAAGATCAGTGGCAACTTTGCCAGAAAGCTGTTTGAGACGCCGCCTCTTCTAGCGTTTCACACAGCCTCAAACGAAACCCTGTTTGACGAAGAATGCAAGCAGGCCCATTCAGCCAAGCAGCAGGCATACAGAGCTGCGCTGCATAGAAGGACAAGAGCTGCTCGTGAGCTCTACGAGCATAGAGGAGAAAGGAACGCCGGCTTTAACAAAAAAAAAAAAGGAACACGAGAAGCTTCAGATGGAGGATGTTGAGAGAGCAGCAGGAATGAAGTTCGGAGGTTTTATCGGAAGGTAAAACAGCTGGCTCATTTCATCGAGCAAGAACCGATGTCTGCAGACACGGTGTCAGTGTAGTGGCTTCGTCTGAGCTTAATGGACATTTTGCAGTCCATTGATATCGCCCTCTCATCATGACAACTAGGAACCAACACTTCATTCGAATAAATTTCTATGGATCAGAAAATAAGCAACAGCCGACGCTCTGTCAAGCACTCTGTAAAGGTCATCATCACTTTTAAAAGCTGCAATTTTGGATCCGTCACCTTACTTACCTTTATGCAGGGAATCAAAGACACTAAAACAAATAGAGGACCCAAGACACTTCCTTGCGGTACACGTAATGTCGTTTCGAATTCTTCCTAGATTTGAAGAAGGAAACTTGAAGTGGTATGGTGGAGCTATTGGAAAGTTAAAAGTCCAAAATACTTTCTCCAATAGAAGAGCGCTTATGAACATTGGCTGTTACGTAGTACGTACGGTCCTCGAATCCGAATCGACGCCTCAAGGTTTTTATATCATTTTTCTTGGGTACTGCCTCTTGCAAAGAACTGACAAAGCTTCCAAGAGTATCAACCTGTCAAGAAAAAAGTGCTTTTAACCCTTCAATAATGCATGCGCACTCAGAGAATTGTTGGTGAGTGTGAGCCACTTAGGCCTTGGCTCTCCTGGAGCTGTTGCACCAGCTTATACATACATATATACACAATACACATGTATTTATATACAACGACGCTTGAGACACATGATGAATCGCCTGAGCAATGCATAATATTTTGACAAATAAAGTTAGGCATTTGAACTATAGTTTTGCAATACCAGGACAAGATGTTGTTTCGTAGTATTGACTTTGATTTCTCACGATAAAATAACGTCATGTTGGCAACCCTGGCATGAGTATCTTGACTATTTATTGCCCACATTTGTCATTTTTGAATCAAACCAGCCATTAGTCATTATCGGCACAAATTTAATTAATGCTGTTCACTATGCCCAGTTACCAATCAATCAAAGACTCTTCATCAGTTGTTTAAAATTCAACACAAGACATCAAGCCTTTTTTTTTTGTTTAATTCGACAGCCTCATGTTGTCAGTTAAAATGCGAATCAATTTTTCATTTCCGTGCGAAACGAAAAAAAATAAACAAGGTCCATTTCAATCAACACCATAACATCATCGATCGATCCAAACTACAAACGGCTGCAACTTGTTGCGCCTAGGTATATCAACAAGACACGACCGACACACGACGACGCACGCTCTTAAACGTCATTCAATGTGTCAGTTAAAAAAGATAAACAGGAAAAAACTGATTACCCACGACAATTTATGGAAAATCATTTATTATGTTTTAACACACAACAACTGCCAAGCAATGCACCTGCACCTGATATCAAGAGAATTACATAATTTCATAGTTTTGTCGATTATGTTGCCAGAGTCCGAAAATGGTGCTGAAAGCTTTTAACAGCATACATTTTTAAGCCCCGAAAGGAGAGGATACTGGCTAGGCTAGTAGGTAAAAAAAGGTGTTTATCTATTCTACAATTTTGTTTGTTTTTCGTTTTTTTTTTTTTCATCTGGCAATTGAACTTATTGAGGCCGACATAGATGCCCATCAGAATTCGAAAAAAAAAATATTGCACCACTGTAAGCTTTGCCGCCATGCAGATACATACTCTCTTGATCGGTTTTTATTATCTTTCGCTCTTAATGACTAAACAAAACTTTTAAAATTTGTTGTTTTATTGCCAAGTATTTCAGCGTACACACGTTAGCTTGCGTAATGGTATCCATAGGTGGCAGTAGTATCTGTCTTAATAACAAACAGTGTGTGTAGAGTGCATATAAAACCGGCAGGCAGCAGCAGCTGTTAACAATATTTGTCAGACACACTATTCAAGTGTGTGGCAAGGCAACAGACACCCTTCTTCCTCTGGAGTTTAAGGCGGTTATTCAAAATATGTAATATTTACACACGTTTGGCGTAATACACATGGATCATGGGCGGATTAGGGACTTAGAGGATAAATTAAGATGCTCGGGTACTCGGGGCGCTGACATAACTGAGGCATATGCAATGGCTATACTCATTCTTCATATTTTGTAGGTTCAAATACTAATGTCAATTTGTAAAGGTGAATAATTTTATACTTTTCAAATTATATTCAATTAATGAAGCATACTTTTGTGATGAAATATTTTATGGCCTACTTTTTGTATAATTTACCAACGCATTGCATACTTTCACATTAATTGATTATTTGTAATTTTAAAATTCACATTCAATCTCTGTTAGAAAAGAAATCGGAGTTTAATGATACAATTCTGATTTTTTCATTTTTGTTTACTAATTTTTGGATACATTAGACTTTGACAGGATATAGTTTGTGTACGGTTCCCGGACCGACCTTTTCAATGATTTTTACTGTGTATTACTCGAAAACAATGCCAGTACTACAAATTCATAATTCCTAGAATAGTTAGCTGACCCTTCTATCGTCGTTTCGTTAAAAAATACAACTGGCATAAGGCCTAGTCATGGCCGTCAGTATTCTTTCAAAGACCTTATCATAGCTCATGAATTTTTTAGATAATATTTGTCTTTTTCGGGGTCTAAGCGGAACTGCAAGACAGCCAATTGACATTGTAGACTGCTGGTGATACGTTTTGGGGATTTGTGCAAGCAACAACGATTGTGGCATGACGCATCATCCTGCTTCAAGGAAACCAAACTGTCAATCTCTGAGCTAGTCGACAAATAATTACGTGGCCTTCTGGGCCTGTTTGCGAAGATTTTGTTTGTTAACGTAGCTCCCTCGTCAACATCTGCACAGTATACAGAGCACATTCTGAATGATGATGTCAGGCTGAATGACATACCCTAACCATTCGCTGAAATTCGGTATTTGCGTAAAGAACTCTTCGGTAAAAATACGCAACAACTAACGAGTAGAATTTAGAACTCTATTATAAAATTCACATTCACACTTAGTAGATGGTCGACTTGTATCAGAAATTATCGTTCGGCGGATAGACTTCACATTCAGTGGAACAGGAAGATATTAAAGGTGTTAATTCGGTGCTATTTCGGTAGCTGTCACTTCTGAAGCTGTCATTTTTTGACATTTGACAAGTAGAAACTACGCCATTAATAAAAATGGAACGATACACGCTTCAACAACGCATTGAAATTATTAAAATTCACTATAAAAAATGGTGAAAATTTGGCAGAAACGGTTCGTAAAACTAAAACATTTTTGGGTCATCGTGAAGCACCTTGTCCGACAGCAATACAGAAATTGGTGGACAAATTCGAGCTGTTGGGACAAGTTAGTGATGTGAAGAATAAAACCGTGCACGTCGCTCAAGAACAACTGAGAATATTGCTGTTGTAGCCCAAAGTGTTGAAGAAAACCCAGGTTTGTCCATTCCTCGTCGTTCTTTGGAATTAGGCATTCCACAAACGTCACTACCGTATTTTGCATAAAGACCTGGGTCTTAAGGCTAATAAAGCTCAGTTAACACAAGAACTCAAGCCAGCTGATCATCAACAACGTCGTGTCTTTGCTGATTGGGTCCTTGAAATGCATGAAAATGATCTGGAATTTCATAGAAAAACCATCTTGACTGATGAGGCCCATTTCCACCTCGGATACTACGTCAACAAGCAAAACTGTCGCATCGGGACTCGGAAAACCCAAGAGTTATTGTTGAAAAGAAAGCCTCTCCATCCTCAACGCGTGACTGTTTGGTGCGGTTTATGGCCCGGCAGGGTCATTGGACCTTACTTTTTCGAAAATGAGGCTAGAGCAACAGTTACGGTCAATAGATTGCGCTATCGAGAGATGATTAATGATTTTTTATGGCCGGAATTGGATGGTATTGATCTGGACAACGTATACTTTCAACAAGACGGCGCTACGTGCCACACAAGTAATGAAACTATCGATCTTTTACGGGAAAAGTTTCCAGACCGTGTTATTTCTCGAAGAGGTGATCACAATTGGCCACCGAGATCTTGTGATTTAACACCTTGCGACTTCTTCCTTTGGGGCCACGTGAAATATAAGGTCTACGCCAACAGCCCAGCGTCGATTCAAGACCTCAAAGATGGAATTCGTGAGGCTATCGAGGACATAGGACAGCCATTTTGCGATTTGGTTATGGAAAACTTCATGAAAAGGATATGGTCCTATAAGCATGGTCGTGGCGGCCATTTGGCTGATGTTGTGTTCCATTATTAACGGCATACCTTCCTCTTTATAATGAAATAAACACCCGATCATTTATCTCAAAAAATGCCATTTTTCTTTGAATATCAAAATAACAACTCTTATTGGAAAACCTTTTATAAGAAAACCACAGAAGCGATTTGCATTCGAGCAAGCGGTACAAGAGGAAGAAAATCACCAGAACAACCGACAGTGGTCGATGAGTCCAAATCGTAAGGCCAGCTGATGAAAGTAGTAAGACCAACCGACAAGCCTCAGACCAGGGAAATCCATAGAACTGGAGGCGACTAAAGCAAAGAGAAGGAAAGAACTTGAGTTCAGGCGAGCCAGGCTTGAAGCTGTGCATAGGTGGTCAATATACGGCGGCGAGGTGAGTCTTAAGTCTTCTTACAAAACTTGCGATGCTTTCTGTCAATGTTTTAATCGGGAAGCAGCTCTGTGTCAGTATCAAGTATGAGTCAATCTCAAAACCAACAAATCCGGCTCTGAACAGTGCACAAAACACACCTTTAACACATATCCCATTCGTTGAAACAAATTTATTGTCGTCAAAATTCTTTTTCCCTCTCTAAACCGACCCTAATCATACTGACGGAAGTCATTAACATAGCATAGTCTTTTTTTTTGGCAAATCGATATCTACTCTCATGAATACATTTGACTGACGTTTATCGATTCAACACACCCCCAGGGGGCGTTCAGTTTGTATGCCTCCACACTTTGCAATGCAGACAAATAAATTAGTTGACAGAAAAGGACCTCCTGCTGTCATATGTGACAGTGAGTCTGATATTGCTGCAATCCTGTGCAATATAATTTTCTGCCATTAAACAAAACGAACACACCTTAGTTTATTTTTGTTTCTAGAGCGTACAAATTTTGTTGTGTCGCAAGTGAAATTGGACAAAATTTCACTCGAGGCTGGGAGACTGCCTTCCTTAAATGTGGTACACGCATGTTGCACACGCAAAAATGTGTCAAACGCACATTGCAACGCAATGGGACGTTTATCACATGGCCAGGCGGGGCTTTTGCCGCCGAACAAAAACAAGGTTTACTCCAATGATGATGATGATGATGGAGAACGAGATTTTGTTTGGTGTGTTCGCCCCAAACTGAATTGATTATGTATCCAGAGAGAAGGAAGTGGGTCTTCAATTTTTTAATTATTTTCCCATTGATCTTGTGCGACTGGGAAAATTGATGGGTCGATGGTTTGTTGTTAAAGTTTGGTGCACTGCAATTAGGTCGTAGCAGTCAGGTGGATCTCTTTTTTTTTGTGTTTTTTTGTGACCGATTAAATATTGAAACACGATTTTTGTAGGACAATGTTTGTGCTACTTTTTAAAGGTCTTGCTTCAAAAAAAAAATATGTCGTGGAATTTTGATAACATGTCCAGGTCCACTGTCCATTTAGTGAAGGAGAAATTAATCGAAATTAACATTTTAATCTTTTTTTGAGAGCACCAATTGCAATTACTTTCGAATAAAATGAGATTTCGATTTCGTTAGGGCCATTTCACATTTTGGAAGGTGAAATTTATCAAGTACAAGCTTAACAGAAGGCAATTTAGGTAATTAACTTCGTTGTTTATAATTTATTCAGATTGCGAATGAGAGGATATTTTATTGCAACAACTTTTTTAACTTAACATTTTTTTTAAGTACAACTTGGTGTATTGCTGCAGTGGATGGGAGAAAGTCATATTTGCATACACATTTGATTACATGTGTTCGGGGTGTAAGGCAAATTGGCTGTTATTAACTTTAAAAGAGCTTTTAACGGCAATAATGATCGATATTTAAATACCAGACATTGTGAAGACAGAAGTAAGAATAGTAATCTGCACCGGTTGCAAAGTTTTATGTAAGACTTTTAAGGACCATTTAAGGTGAAAGTTTATTGATCGTAAGAGAACTTGAGGGATCCGTAATTGAGATAAGTGGGCGCAAGTCGTTCTAAACATGATTTTGGATTCGATTTAGCTAAGGGGTATACTTTTGACTGCATATTCACTAGAAGCAGAAGGGCGTGAGCAAGAAAGAAAAGTAAAAAGTGGATGAACAGCTTTAATGGTTTAGAATTGTGTAAACATGGTTTTGTACTCATTTCAAAACATTTGGATTCTCGTAAAGAATATCCAGGTTCCTGGCCATTGGACTTAAAAGACAAACTGAAAACTTAAAAGAAGGCCCCAAATCACGTCGATCTCAGTCTGAGTCACAGGCATTTTCCATCGGGATCGGTAAATCGCATGGGTTTTCCAGTCGTCGTAATCAAGCTTTCTGGCATCTGCAGTTACTTGTTCATTGTACCGCAGGTTCGTTCATTCTGGCAGATAGCGAAGAGAAAACTTCCTTGGCTGGAGCGAAGTCGTCCATTCGCTTGATGTAACCACGCCAATGAACTCGTCTCTTCTGGCTTTCTGGACTACATCTACACCTTGGTGCAGCTCTTACAGTTCTCGGTTTTAACATTCTTCTCCAATCGCCATCGTCGCATACGGGACCAAAAATCCGCGGAAGAATTTTTTCTTTCAAAAGTGACCAGTATCATTTCTCCTTTTTTACTTACCGTTTAAACAATCGGCGCTGAGAGTAGGGCTGTTAAGTTCAAAGTCTTGTATGGTAGGCACTTTATCTTTCGAGTGAGCAGTTTTGAACCCTGTTGTTTAACCAAATCGAAGAAACAGCGCCAGCGGTTCGCTAGAGTAATTCTTCGTCCGATCTTCACTAATGTGTCGCTTGTGGATTGATGTTGTTCCAAGGTAGGTGAACGCCTCCACTACCTAAATTGCTGCTACCAACAGTGACGTTTTGTTCTAGGCGATGGACAGATGTTGCTTTGTTTGTTGATAGCATGTACTTTGTTTTGTCCTCATTCACTTCAAGACCAACGAGTTTCGCCTGTTCTTCAATCGCTGTGAAGGCCTCAAGCACAGCTCTCTTGGAGCGACCCATGATGTCAGTGTCGTCCGTATTAGCCTAGGAGCTGGGTGGACTTGTTGATGATAGTGTTTTCCGTGCTCACACCTGCCTTGCGCACTATCTGCTCCAGGACTATGTTGAAGAAGTCACATGACAGAGCATCTCCTTGTCTCAAGTCACTGCGCATGTTTGAATAACCGGTGATGTTACGTTGCACACTGGAACGCGTATTGTTAAGCGTGATGCGCATCCCGAATTCATGACATCGCCATCATAATCTCTTGGCGATGGATGCATATCATACACAGCTTTGAAAGTCGATGAAAAGATGATGAGTTTCGACTTGAAATTCGTTGGTGTTTTCCAGGATTTGCCTCAGTGTGAATTAATTGTTTGTGTGCCGATTACAGTATTCCACAAAGGTTAAAGACTTGACACAGTACGTTGTATGGGATTTTGTATGCAACATTAAACAGGTATATTCCACGGTAGTTTTTGCATGACATCGGATCGCCTTTTTCGTCAGTCAGTGGGCATGCATTCTTCCTCCTACACTTTTTTGATTATCTGGTGCATGCGGTTCATCAAAACACCTCCTCAATATTTAAAGAGTTCCGCAGGTATGCCATCCGACCCGGAGGGCTTGTTATTTTTAGCTTTTGGATGGGTCTTTCTACCTTTTCTGTGCTTGGGCTGAGTCAGTCTTCATTGACTGGTCTTGCTTCTCTTTCGTCATTGGCTCGCTGACAATATACGCATACAGCAGCTACCGGAAGTGCTGCTTGAATGTCTACATGTCCCTGTGCTTCGGTAACTAAGTTTCCTTCACTGAAACGCCGGGTGTTGATTCTTAAGCTGAGAAACTGTGGATGCTTTTTTTCTTCCTTCACAGGGTCTTTTTCTCATTTCTCCGTTTTGTTCGGTACTCTTCTTTTTCTGCTTTTGTTTTCCGTTGCAGCATCTGCAAACGTGCATTTTCAATCTCTTTTTTCAGTATCGCGCATTTATCTTCATAGCACGGGTTCTTTTTCGCATATGGTGATCTCGGCTCCGTCTGTGTCATTTGGTAGTACGGCAGGGAATCTCTCACTCAGGCGCTCACAGTAGTCTCTGTCATTCCGGGGTGCTAAGGCAACCGATGTTGAACTTCTTCTTTTGGTCAGTACTTCGAGCTCTAAGCTCAGTTACCACCAGAAAGTGGTCGAAGTCGACATTTGCTTCACGGAAAGTGTACACATTTAAAATGTCGGATGGGTATGCGCCGATTAGCACATGGTCGATTTGGTTGGTGGTTCGACCATCCAGAGAACGCTAGGTTGCTGTATAGATCTTTCGCCTTGGAAACCTAGTGCTACTTATTACCGTATTACGAGCTGCAGCAAAGCCGATTAGTCAGAAGCCGTTATCTGTTTTTACTTTGTTGAGGCTGTGCTTTATAACTAACCCGCCAAAGATGGCTTCCTTTCCAGTTTTTGCATTGAAGTCTCCGAGTACGATTTTTACGTCGTACCTACTCTTGACAGGTCTTTAAAATCCTCCTTGCGGGATTCATTTGCATCATCGGGAGGTTTAAATGAACCTATTAAACTGATGTTTTGTAATCTGGCCTTGTTACGAATTACAGCCAGGCGATCACTTATTGACTTGAAATCCATGACGAATCCGCATCCAAAAATGTGCATTCGTCGATGACAGCTGTAATAAATGTCGCAATTTTTTCTTTTCATTGTCCCTGACCCTGTCCTGCGAAGAGTGGGTGAGGAATTTAGAAAAGGTTTTTTAACTTTAGTACATATTCCTTGCTGCTCAAGTGCGGAAATGTTCAACCTCCACGAATGGTGCAGGGTGGAAACCAGACTTCGATCTGAGCGAATGCACATAGGCTTCATTGTACAGGTATCATGATCACAAAGCGAATTGATTAATATAATGATTAATGCGACTGTACTTGATATTAAAATGATAGAAAAGGCACAGAATGAATGTTGATCCTTTCAATTTTGATGGTGGTGCATGGCAATGAGTCATGAAGTCTTCCAGCTTTGCTCATCGCGGCTGTAGCTGGTAGTAGACTGCATGACAATGGACACCAGTGTTCCTGTTGAGCCATAAATCAACGAAGCTGGGAAAATTCCTATTGAAAAAGTGTAACTTGAATTTATTCAATAAGAGTACATTATAATCAATAAAAAGACCACCATGTCTATTGAATAAACTGGTGCTCTGGAGTAGTTGGTAGCCCCACACATTAGTCTAACATATGTGTGTCAACTACCGTCGCGATACGCCCCCTTGTGGGAGTTTCATAGTGGCTGTGGTTGTCGAGAGATTCGTTCTCGGTAACTGAGTTAATCGCTTCTGGGCGAAAAACATCAACCAGTATGGGAGACCAAACCGGTACTTGCGTTAATGATTGAGATTGAAGGAAAATCATAAGCGACAGTGGCGGGTCGCAATAATTGAAATTTTTAAAACTTAAAAATTAACAAAAGGCACAAACTGTTTCCAAAGACAGTGTGGATTCAATCCACCGTGAAATAAGGGCTCCATGCCAGGTGTTCACGTAAAATTGTTTCTAATCCTGTTGCACTCGGATTGTAGAGTGTTCTTACATTTCGGGAACAAACTCTGAGTTGTCGTTCCGAGTCTGGTTACCATAAGAGGGGATCATTATCTGAGGCTACTATCTCTCTCATAACTTCTGAGTTTTTTTTTACTGTGGAGTGGTTGTTAGCCCCTCACACTAACCTCCAAATTTGTAGGGCCGTTGTTTAAGTACTTCTGTTTCTCTGTTCTGCACTCGCTGTTACAAGTTTCGCAAGTTATATCTAGTGATATAATCAGTACCGGTGGTTACCGCTTGGAGGTAACGTAAGCACTTGGTGTGTAGAAAAAAAATGGCGATGCAAAAATAACAAGTTTTCGTGCAATTCAAAAGACCAACCAAATAGAACTCATTTCTTCTTTTTTTTCATTTTGCGCATATTTCAGTTTATACATTTTGTCAAACAAATATTTTGCAGATTAGATGAATCACATTCATGTTGCCATTTTTCATTTCAGCCATAAAAAGAAAATAAACTCACACTTCTTAATACAAGCACTTAGTTTAATAAATCGACTTCAAATTAGTTAAACTGCCAACAGCTCGAATAATCACCTAATAATATGTTAATTTCGGTTAAAAGAAGCCATAAATTAAACTGTGATATGCTCGCTAATTACGTTATTAGCAACGCTTAATGAGAACCATTGTTAAGTTGGGGATTAGGCGATTTCACTTTTTAAATGTCGCGATGTGAATTTTAATCTTATTAAATCTAAAACAATTTTTCAAAATTCGTAAAGACATTCTTAACAAAAAAATCCAAAAACAATCAGTTGTTTTCGCTAAAAATGAAAAATTAAAATAATTTAGACTTTTGTCTGTAATCATCGAAATTTGAATAACAAATAGCAACGTCAATGAATAGAAATGAAAAGTATTTTCCATTAAAAATTAATGAAAGAACATTTGTCAAGATTGAAAAAAAAGACGAGTAAATGCGTATTTTTGACAAGAACATTTACACAGGTTTTAAGACCCACCTACCTTATGTTTACGACAAAAATTCCATTAAGACTTCTTACTTACTTACTTATGGTGGCGCTACAGTCCAGGTCGGACCAGGATCTCACACAACAAACTTTTCCAGCCAGCTCGGTCCCTGGCTTACTGTCTCCAGTTTCGCACGCCAAGTTGGTTCAGGTTCTCTACTACCTGTGTGCTTCACCTGAGTCGCGGTCTTCCTCTTCTGCGACGTCCTTCCGGGTTGGATTCGAAGACTCTACGAGCCGGAGCACTATTTTCAATTTCCTCAACAAGACCCAACCATCTAGGTCGTTGGAGCTTAACTTTTCTGGCTATGTCAGTGTCGCTGTACAGCACGTACAGTTCTTGGTTGAGTCTTTGTCTCCATTCTCCATTAATGCAGACAGGACCAAAAATCACTCGAAGAATTTTTCTCTCAAAGCAGCCCAAAGCGTTTTCATCAGATGTTGTCATGGTCCATGTCACCATACATGAGGACCGGTATGATGAGTGTTTTGTAGACTGTCACTTTATTTGCTCAGGAGAGGACTTTAATACTCAATTGCCTTCTAAGTCCAAAGAAGCAGCGATTGGCAAAAGTGATTCTTCGTTTGGTTTCAGCGCTGGTATTGTTGTCTGAGTTGATAGCGGATCCCAGGTAGACAAAGTCCTTAACTACCTCGAAGTTAAATGTGTCTATGTTGACGTTTGCTCCAAGACGTCGATGTTGGTAGTCCTTTCTTGTCGACAGCATTAACTTGGTATTGCCTCGTTAACCGCTAGACCCATCTTCCTGGCCTCAAGGCTCACAAACGCTCCGCTGACATCACGCTCTGTTCTTCCAAATATGTCAATGTCGTCTGTGTATCCTAGTAGCTGGACGGACTTTTGAAAGATTGTGCCTCTGGTGTTTTGACGTTGGAGCTTTGCACAACACATCGCATGACAACACATCTCCTTGTCTAAAACCTTTTTTGACATCAAAAGCGTACGTTAGTTTTTTTCCGACCATGATGTAACAGCGTGAGTTTTCCATTGTCATCTTACTTAGACGGATGAGTTTTTCTGGGATGCCAAAACTAGACATTGCTCTATATAGTTGGTCTCTATAGACGCTGTCATTCGGGGCCTTGAAATCGATGAAAAAGTAGGTATCGATTTCAAGTTCCTGGGTGTTCTCCAAGATCTGCCGTAGGTTGAATATTTGATCGATGGTGGACTTTCCGGGTATGAAGCCACACTGATAAGGACCTACCAGGTTGTTGACGAAGGGCTTCAAACGTTCACACAGCACGGCAGACAAGGTCTTATAGGCGATGTTAAGGAGACTTATACTTTGAGGATCGGGCATACGATGCTGAGGTGCCATTCATCGGGCATGCTTTCCTCCGACCAAGTTTTGCAGATGAGCTGGTGCATTCTCCTAACCAAATCTTCTCCAGCTGCTTTGTTCAGTTCGGCGGCTAGCGCGTCTGCTCCAGTGGCTTTGTTGGACTTAGGCTAAAAACAAACCGAAGCGGACAAAACGTTTGTTCGCTCTTCCCCGGACACAAATCCATTGCTCTTAAGAGGCAACACACATAGGAACAGACACGACACGATAAAAAGTCTTGTCCGCTCGTCAGTTGCAGTAAATACATGGGGTTGTATAGGAGCAAACCACACCAAAGAAGACAAACAGTCCCGGACAGAATGTCGACGCCTAAAAGTACACACCGTCTAATGAAGAATCACAGACCAAAGTGAACAAGACAAACAAACAGATTTCGACAAACGGACATATCGGTTGCTCATACTTGGATTTGTATCTTATTGCCATATTTCTTGTTGCATTTTGTGCAATTTGGTATGGATGTTGTTAACGCGTTAACGCTCTCCACGTGGTTAAAATTTTTGTTTACATTTTTGGATCCCGTTAGGTCTCACGTACACGAGAAATAGACTGCAATGTGTACACTGTATATTAAACAAATGAAATTCCAACAGTTTGTCTATTTCTCGATAAATGTGTTTGTGCCATTCATCGAGGAATAAAGAAGCAAAACACACCGAATGCGACAAGGACAAAATATTTTGTCTTTGTCGTCCTCGGTATGGGGTGAATTACGACACGATTTTTTGTCTTGCGACATGCAAACAGTTTGTCCGCTTCGGTTTGTGCTGAACCTTAAGTTTAGATATCGCTATCTCCACTTCGTCCATGTCGGGTGGTTGGAATTGTTGGCCTTCTGCACCTAAATTGAATGGTTCTGTATTGCTGACGCAGTTTTGGTCGTCATCGCCATTATACAGCTTGGAAAAGTGGTATTTCCATATACTCAGAACTGAATGCTGAATGCGGTTCTTCAACGATGTTCTCATGATGGTCTCTACAGGCTTCATCTCGGGGTGTATAAGCCCTGGAGGTTTGTTTAACCTTTTGGAAGAACTTTCGAACCTCATTTCTGTTGTGACATCCCTCTATCTCTTCGATCGCATGCTTCTCATGCTCACTTTTTTTCTTTCTGAGAAGTTTATGTTCCTCTCTCCTTTTCTGCTCGTAGAGCTCAAGAGCTGCTCGTGTCCTTCTTGTTTAGCTGCATGTGCTCGCCGGCACTCATCGTCAAACCAGAGGTTTCGTTGTTGTGGCCGTGTAAACCCTTCAGACGCTGCATCTCTGATGGCTGCTTGGCAGTGTTGCCACTGGTTCTCTATATTTTGTGCTGACAGCAAAGGAATTCTGAGGAGATTTTCGTAGATACGATCGGAAAAGGATCTAGCAATCTCTTGCGATTGTAGCCGTTTGACGTCGAATTTCCTCCTAGCATTTTCGCGTGTTGGCCTTGATCGGGATATCCGCATTCGTATCTTGGCTACAACAAGGTAGTGGTCCGAGTCGATGTTGGCACCTCGGAATGTGCGGACATCATACATGCTAGAGAAGTGTCGTGCGTCGATCGCAATGTGATCAATCTGGTTGACAATTGATTGGTCAGGAATCTCGTACTTGCTACCATTTTTTTTTTCGTTTATTATTTTCGGCTCACATAAATTCCCTTCAAGCAAGCTGTCCAAAACATTCAAAGAAAAAGAATTACAACACTAACGTAAACGGACATTTAAGCTTCTGCTTCAGTTGCATTATCCCTCTACATGCAACGCATAACCCGATCAAAGCGTTCCCGAAAAATTCGAAACATAACCCATAGTGCATTTTTTATCTCGACTTCAAGTGGTTGTGCATGTGCATGCCTCTCTTACTTGCCATACTCATGAACATAATGAGCAGGCCCTTAAGAAAAATCGGGTCATTCATCCATAATTGAATTGATGTGGAAGTGTGTATTCTCGTTTGAACCGAAATTCCAGTTTGAAATCCCCGGGGTTATGTGTCAGCTTAAGAACTTGAAACAACATTTTCTCTTATCAACTTGCTTCTGTGGTATTTATTGCTCCTTCATGCCAGATTTACACTTCTTTTTTTTTTTTTTGGACACATTCGAGCTTATCCCGCTGTGGTGTGATTTTCATTTCATAGCAGCTTTGCTTGTTTTGTTCATTTGGGTGTGGAGAGTGACTTATCACTGTACATTAGAGAACATCAATGTCGTATAATTAACTTTTCTAATCAGCCATTATTCAACTATCAGTGGCAACCACGAAATGCTTAAGACGACGCACGACGAACTGGACAGACGGCAACGCACATCCACAGAGCAGAGACACTGACTTCAGGAGAGTGAGTAATTAGTTCATGACATTTCCATTAGATGTTCGAAGTATTTCATTTTATTTCTGCATTCCCATGCAATCGATAGATTAGCACTGTACAATCGAACGAAATATTACTGGTGTTGCTGTTGCTGCTTCAGCAGCTGTTGTCGTTGCAGTTTCAAGAAGAAAAAAAAGTGCGACGATGACATGACGCATGAGGCATTCAAGTTTGTACGTTAGAACAGTTTAATATTGAAACGAAGCCAATGGAAATGTCTCCAAATGTTCACATTGCTTTAGATTTTGTTCCACTGTAGGTACTCTACTTAGAACACACTTTACTATGGCATCTAGGACGCAGACATTTTTTTCTGCGTTTTGCAATGCACTGAAGCCCGTGTTTGTAGTTGGCCGTGCTGTAAGTATTCGTGTTAAGTCAACTGGGATTTGAATCGGGTTAAACTTCGATATTTTGATGGCAAATAATTAATATTGCATTTGTCACATTTGCAAAGCGATAAAATTGAAGTGCAGCCGTTTTTTTTTCTTCGTTCTTCAATTGGGCTGGGGAAAATGTTTATACTCTAAATCAACTTATTGAGCTACTTTTTTATCGTGAATGTTAATGGCAATCTTTCTGCAGTGTAATTAAATAAATTCGCGACATACACAAACGTAAGTCTGTGTTAAGGACTTCGAGAGAGGTATGGTGGTGTAACAGCAGGTCTTAAGTCTTCTGTGGAAGTTTGTGATAAATATTTAGGTATATAGCAAGAGACTAGAGAATCAACAGTGTGCTGTCCTCGAGTGACGAACTGATGTTGCCGGAACTTGGAGAAAAAATACCACAAATTATATTTCGGAAGAAGCCCAACAATCAACAAGAAAAGGTCAAGGAGGAGACGTGTCTGGTCGGGATACACTTATAGAAGAAGTGGATTTTGGGCATGCAAAATTACAAGGTTCCTGTTATGAAGCTAAGTTCTGTATTCTGGCTGCCGGCGTTTCTTACTTGTAATACACTGGATTGGTACTCGGCAACGGAGAAGTAAAATTCTCACCTGATTTTTTTTTTTTTGTAATAACACAATGTGAATTGTAAGGAAGCAAATGAAATAAATTTAAATTTGAATTGAGGAGTCTTTGTGACAAGATTTTTTTGGAAGTTCGCATATCAATTCGTGTTTGCTTTTTTAAAGCCAGTGTTAAGATTCGAAGCAATACCCTAGCCCTCCTGTCACTAGCCGGTTTAAAGGAGGAACAACCAGAAGTTTCGGTGCCTGCTGGTAAACTAGAGTTTACTGATCTAGATCCAGGAACAACAATAGACCTAGTACCGGGCTATTAAGGGATGGCCACACGGACATGGGGCATTCAAGTCTCTACAGATTGATTTCGACAAATTTTTAAAAGGTACCTTTCAGAACAGCAATGGATTCGAGAAAATTGAATCTTATACTAATCGATATTTGATGTCTTTTCTGATGGCTCCAAACACTGGATTATATTAAGGCTTCTTCTCAGACAATCTTAACTTTTTCAGCTCTTTCAAGCTCCTCGACCACAACAGCAGGTCTAGATATTGGTAGCCAAGCGGATATCTGTGTGACTCTGCTGGATTGCTTGGCAATCACAGTGGTATGCCGGGTTACAAGAAAGAGTTATCATAATGATCTTTCTCTCATAGACCAAAATTACTTAAATTGAACTAAAACAGTACTTTGGTATCCAATGAAAGATTCAATCAGAAACCTGTTTTAATACCTACAATATCTGAAGATTCTCTTAAGATCCATTATGAGAATGCGGCGCTCGACTAGCATAGGAAGAAAATTGGGCTCAGTCCGATGATCTTTGCAGAAGTTGAGGTCAAATCTGCTCGTTTTCACTGTTCTTCTCCAACAATCTGTCAGACCAACCTCGGACCCAAATACTTCGTCAATGACTAAGAAGAACTATGTGAACTTTGAAACAGCAGCCTGTTCAAATGTACAAGGACTTCTAAACGGTTAGACCATAAGTTTCTTACTTATTTGCTTAAGGTGGCTCTACACTCCGTGGTGGACGTGAGTCTCAACCAACAAACCTCTCCCGCCAGTTTTAGCCTTGGCTGTTTCCAGTTTCGCGCGACGAGTTGTATGGTTGAGGTCATTTTCATGCTCGAGGACTTTACGGGCCGGAGCATTGGTGCCCATCCTCTCCACGTGACCAAGCCATCTGAGTCGTTGGAGCTTTACTCGTTTAGCTAGGTCAGTATTGTTGTACAATAACACGAACTGTACGTGGTTAAATCTTCTCCTACATTCACCTTAGATGCAAACAGGACCAAAACTCTTCCGTAGAACTTTCCTCCCGTAACGGCAGAAGGCCCTCTCAACCATTATTGACAGGGTCCATGCGCTTCTGCACCATATAGCAGAACGGGAATGAATGGGGTCTTAAAGAGCGTCCACTTAGTTGTTTCAGGAGTTGTGCTTTACACTACTCAATTGCTTCCTAAACACAAGGAACAACGATTGGCAACAGTTATAATACACCTTCCGATCTTGGCGCCTGAGGACATTGTCCCGTGTTGATAGACGGAGCCCAAGGTAGAACTTCAATAAAAAAAATTCTACTCAGCTACCCCAATAAGGGAAGATTGGGAAAACACAGTGTACCCTGCAACTAGAAGAATCGAACTATTACCCATCTTTACTGAGTGGTTTCGAAAATGATAACTGGAGTAGGGGCAGGCTTCTACTCAAGAAAATCTTAGCCTTGCTAGTTTCTTTCAGACTTCCCGAACCATAACAGTGTTCTTCCAAGCTCACGCACGCGACCTTGGCAGTGAGAAAACCCGCTGCTAATCAAACTATCCATGAATGGCGATATCACAAACTGATATCACCTTTTTTTCATATAATTAGCCCAAGCAGCAATAAAAGCGTGATCTCTGCCACGCAAATCAAGTCAAAGCGTGTTTCCTTGCTGTTCGCGAAGAGCTAAGGGTTCTTGGTATGCAGCACAACGTAAGACTCTGCTGGGTTCCCGTCACAGTGGTCGACAGAAGATGGGGGCTTAGTACAGATGACATAAGGTAGAGGGCTGCGGCGATGAAGGAAGAGCACGAAACACAAGCTCACTTCCTATCGATTTAAAATTTTTAGGCAACTATTTCTTTAATAGACCAAGAACGCGGCTGACTCCCCCGCACGAACTCCCAGGACAATCGCCTACTGAACTTTAATCAAGTCCACCACCAATGGCTTCCGATAAAAAACCATAGAATTTTCATAGGTTAAACTCAGTTTTTCAGAAGTTACAGTACTTCAGGGTATCACAAAGAGATCTATATTGATACTAAGTGTGCTGGTAACAAAAATCACCCGTCAGCCCATATAACCTAACCTAACCAAGGTAGACTACCAGTCCATTAACAACCTCGAAGTTAGTGTTGCCGTATAACAAAACGTTTTAAGTGCAAGATGTCCGTCTGTTCGATTGGTTTTTCTGGATGACATCATACACTTTGTTTATGCCACGTATATGACCACATTAACCCATTTAGCCTCTCACTCCTCTCTCATCTCATCACGCTGCGTTCTCCCAATAATATCAATATCGTCCGACATACGCGTAAAGAAAAAAGGTTGAACAGACTTGTGGAAGATAGTGCCCTCGCAGTGGTTGACTTTGGGAGTTTCCTGGGCCTTAAAAGAATTCCAATGACCACTCGGCCCACGTACATGAAAGTAAAAACAATGTATTATCTCGCTTTTTGAAAGGATCTGGTATAGGGAAGGAAATGTGCCGCCCCATACGTGCGACCGTGCCTTCACCGCCAGCCCATGGTTCATTCTGCCTGACAGCGGAATTTGATTCTACATCGTCGTTTTGACACAGTCTACAGAAGTGATCTTTCCATATCCTCCAGCAATTGACTTGGACAAAGAGATTTCCTTGTTTGTCCTTCATTCAGGCCAATGCAATAGATTTACAATGATCTAAGTGTGACCCACCGTAGACCCTACACTGATCTAAGAAAGTACAATTTATAGATCGTATGAAAAGTGCGATAGGGAGCCTAGTACAGAACCCTGAGGCACACCACTAAACAGTTGACCTTAAGAATTACTTGAAATAACTCTTTATTCCTATAAAAAATGAAATATTCTTTCAAGTTAACCAAGAAACTCTCAATAGTTGATTTTTTTCACACAGCCAGTTGTCACAGACCAACAACTTAACCAAATACAAAGACAAGTACACGATTTTCACAAATTAAACTCGAATTTCTCTAATTGACATTGCCACCGCCCTAACCTTCAGAGTTGTTAACTTTTCTCCACTTTCCCTATTTGATTATGTCTAATTACAAATAGGACAGAAATGCAAATAGATACCAACATCGTTCCCAGTAGGTAAGTAGTAGCTTTTATCATCTAACAAAATGATATTGAAACCTTGTTCTTCACATCACAATCAATTTTGCTTCTCATGTCAATAATTATGGTAATTAAATAGAAGCTTGAAACACATGAAATTGCTTCTTCAAATTGCTCAAAAATTAGTCATAAATCAACAGGTTGGAAGTTTCAACTTTTTTTTTCATTGAAAAAGAAGATAATGGGAAGGTGGAGGATAGCTCTATGAGTTAGCTGATTAACACAAAAAAACAAACAATAAGAGTACCAAGTTGTATCGAGATGCTTACCTTCAAACGCGTTATTGACGCGTTTAAGATTTCTGTAAGAAAATAGAAATAACTCATTAGTTCTAATTGTTTAAATAATTAAATGTTTTAAATTTATGGAAATAAATAGTATCAACTTGCTCAACCATTTTAATTTCCATCACACTTCATTAAACTTGTCCTTTTTATGAAAACCAATCAATATTAACGGTAAGTCTCATAAATTCCGATTATGTGGCAATTCATCATTTACGCAATAAATCAACAGCTCTGTTTGAACTTCGGTAAACACATCGTTTAACCTAAAATCAACACCCAAGACAAAATTTTATTACAAAACATTTTAGTGAAATCATCAATCACCAAAAATCATCATCGAACAATATTCGTTGCTCCCTGAAGTCAAACACTTAGGTATCTCCCACACTATAACGTTTAAGAATTTTAAAATATTGACCACGAAAAGAAAAAAAAAACAAGAAACATTCGTCAACGCTAACCAAATGTGCATCAAAAACAACGAACTAAAGTTTAATATAAATTAGCCAAGTTCAGCAGTAATTCACCGAATGCCTTCCAATTAATTTCGAGCTGAATATTTCATCACAAGTCATTTTTTCTGGAGCAGAAATTTGTTTTCCAACAATAATTCAGAAATAGAACTTTGTTTGCTTTTATTGTGAGAGAAGACAGGAAATGTTTAGCATGACAAATTTCACGAACACCCGAAGCATATGGCATGCCGCAAAAGATCCTCCAGAGATGTCATAATGCACACACACAGGGTCAAGTCTTGTGTGTTTGCGTTCAAATATTTACACAGCATCCACAAAGTCGCTCAAATGATCTATGATGACACCGGGAGCTAGGGGGATCAACAAAAGCACTCTGCGTTGTTTTGTTGGTATTATTTTGTAATTTTTTTTTTTTTAGCAAACATTTTTCATGACTTGCTAAGCCCAAAGAACGTGGTTTGATGTTATGATGGTGGGGCTTAGGGCACAGACCACAGAGTTCTATTTTCAGCTGCAAAAATTCTTCAGAACATTATCGTTTCGCCAAAATGGAGAGATGTCTGTTAATAGTTGTTGTTTTGTTTACTTGCAGCAGTTGCAGCACCAATGCCATTCGCATTCAACATATTTTAGCAGCACTCCTTTGAGGAACGGAGTCTATGTTGAGCGCGAAGCAGTGCGCTTGCGCATGTAGCTGAGATGATATCATCCCAAGATCGGCGACACGGGGAACGACAAGGAGTAGATAATTCTATCTTATTAGGAATTAACTGTGGAATTCTGTGCACAGCAGTCGTCGGGCGACAACAGATAGTTTTGTGCTGAGTTGGGTTTGGATTTTTTTTTATGTTGGGTGCAAAAATAGTTCCCCTTTTTTTGTATTGCGAAATGGGTGATGCGGTGTGCTGACTATTTTGGGGTGCGATAAAAGGGTGACTGTTCAGAACTTTACAAAAATAGATTCGCTGATGGAGATGAAAGTACTTCTAGAGAATGAAAATAAAACGTCTACATTCTTTTAGCTGGCGGCCATTTTGTCAGATGTTCGATAAATTTTACGGACCCGTGAATTGAACGAAGAACTTGAAAATTGTACCTCCAGATTTTACCACGTCTGAGTATTTTAAATAAAAATTATTAAAACAAAGGGATAAAAAGATTTCAGGCATATGAAGCCACATCGGCTTTCCATCGGATCGATGCCTCACATGCTTTTTCCAAATCGTCGAACGCTTGGCATTGCGTTACAAGGGTAGGACTTCCTGTTTCTCTCAACCTGAGGGCTGCGAGAGAAGAGACTTTCTGGCCGAGGCTGTCATCTATTCGCTGATTTGTCCAAGTCATAAAGTCGTCCTTTTATTGGCTTCTAGACTACATAAACACCTTGGTACAGTTCGCGGTTGAACTTTCTTCTCCAATCGCCATCGTCGCATACAGACTGAAATCCGTTGAAAAATTTCTTTTCTTACTTGAAAACCAAAGTATAAGTGCTAACTGATGGGCATCGTTTTGAGCCTGAGACGGAGGCAGAAGATGGTCTACGGTTAACGAGGGCAATACCAAGAAATTGCAGTCGACAAGAAAGAACTACCACATCGACTTCTTGGAGCAAACGTCAACATAGACAGATTTCACTTCGATGTCGTTAAGGACTTTGTCTACTGAAATCATACTTCGTTCACAAATAATTGTCAGCGTTGCTCTTATGGCAGAGCTTTTTCATCTACAAAGGTGCCTGTCTATATAAGAAAGGAAGAAAGCATCTCGAACTGCCACTGAAAACGACGTGACACCCTTGAACTCACCACACAAATTGTTATTGTAATTTTCTTGAGCCGAGAGTATACCCCACATAACATGTCTCCTGCACATCTCAGCGCAGACTGATTTCTGTTCACGATCAACTACCCTTATCATGTATAAAAAACGGGGCTGGCAAAATGAGTACGAAGGTGGTTTTCGTGCTACTCAAACGCGGTTATCCTCTCAAAAATATTCTTCTTTAATACGAAACAACTTAAATATTATTTCTTAATGTTATATTCCACATAATTTATTGAGATATGAGGAGAAAAATTATTTTAGCAGGTTCTTTCGAACGTCAACATTCTCCCTTTGTGGTTTTTCGGAGCAAATACTTTCATTATCAGCCCTGGTAAAGAACGAACACAACAATGTGAAAAGCTTTTTAACCGCTTGTATATCAAAGAAAGCTCTTGAAAGGTGTGCTTTTATGAATAGAAAAATCTTTTGTATTGACAAAAAAAGTGTTGACATTGATCTTTTTTTCATTTTTTTGCTTCGTTTAGTATGTTGATTACACACTTTTCTGAAAAAAAGTATTTGCTTTATAATGTCGTTAAATCCAAGGTTTTCAAATTTCGATTTTTAAAAAACTGGGCAATCTTTCACCACGAATTTCAAAATGCACATGTATCTTTACTAAATCTACAAGCTGACAAACCAAATTTATTTTTAAAAATTTTCTTATAAAAGTTCTAAACCGAATAGCATTTACATTTTGTACAAGAAAACTATTTCTCAGTTTGAAAAAATATTTTGTTATTATTTTTTTTTATTTTAATAACCTGCTATTGAAGACATGGCATTGGGCAAATTTGTGCACATTATTTCTGTGGCAAAGGGATAAAACAACAAAAGTCGACTTATGTTCAAAATGAGTTGAAAACTTAATCTGATGCGCAATAGGCGAATCTATCTGTCATATTTTTTTGGTACTTTGGAATTAAATCAAAAATCAAATAAAATGTTGATACAGATGTGTAATAAAATATAAGAGATTACTGTCGTCATTTTATTCATTGCAAAGTTGGCTTTATTTCAAAGTACGAAAAAATATTTAAATAACTGCATTAAATAATCATTTGGCTATGAATCCAAAACACAAAAAAATTAATTATTTTGTGCTCCATTTCAATTTATTTGTCTCCTCAAACTTTTGTGGAATATATAATATAAATAATAAACAAAATGGCAACACTTATCATTTTCAATACAATTTTCAATAATTTAATGTGTATAGTATGGCAACACTGATGGAGCTTTTGAAAGAATATAGCATTAATTAAATCTGCAATAGTGAAAAAGAGATGCAAACATCCCTATCTCTCCTGTACTGACAATTAAAGTTGAACAGAGTATAAGAATGTCCTCTTCTGGATAATTGTGTCGTTAAATTAGTCAAAGCGCAAAAGTTTTCGAATCTCTCTATATATTGTAGAAAATTTCATTATCAGGATTGAAAATCTCAAAATTCGACCGATAATCGTCGTTTGACATTGAACTGGAAGCATGAGCGATGTTTTGTGAAGCTCATCATATCTTTCATATAGCCTGAGAAACTGCTAAATTGTACAGCGTCCCATAATTCGGATTTTTACCTCTTCGCCAAAATGTATGTTTCTTTATTTAAAATAATTTAACCACAAAGTAAAAACCATTAAATTTAAATTTAAAACGCAAACAAAATTATTATTTTTTTTTTTTTTTTTTTTTTTTATTTGAAAAGAAAACATATTATTGTTCAATATTCCAGAACAGACCTATTGAAAATATTCTTGTTGAAAAAGAACGGCCACCTCTTTCACAGACGACCGATGAACTGATGCAGACAAAGCAGTAATTAGTTGTACGTCGTATGGGTAAAATGGCGTAAAACAGATTTTCCATAGATTTCATTTGAATGTATGAAAGTGTAGTAACTAAGCATGTCATAGCAACACCATGAATGAATACAGGATACGTACTTAAGCAAAAATAGTTAGCAAGATGGTGTTTTTATAAATACAGTGCCATGATATATTATAAGGATGTCAACACTTGACATTACTCTTTGTTCTTTACAATCCCGAGGGCCGCGCCGGCCGCAAGCGGCTTCAGTTTATAATCGACGATTATGATTATTTTTCATCACATAAAGAGGCTCCTGTAAACAAAAATTAACAAATAGATCATCGTTCGCTGTATGACTTATCGCTTAATTTGTGATTTCTAGACCATTTGCCTCTTCTATATTTCGCTTCTTTCATAATCCAGGGATGGAAAATGTAATGACTCATGTGATAAGTGATTGTCACATTATGTGATTATATCGAATGTGTAATCGGCTTATCATGTGGCAATAATGTTTTTGAGACCATTGGGTAAGCCTTGAAGTGGCGGAGCGGCTTACGGTGAGTACTACTATGAAGCTCAGAGATCTGCGACTGCGTCCCATGGTTGATAGGTTGAAACGGAGTAGACTGTTACTACGAAATACCCTACAACGAAGGAGTGTGCAACCAAGGCACTCCCAACGAGGGACGGCAGCGATTGAATTTTTTTTTTTTTTGGAATCGACCGACGTTGGCGTCTTCAGTTCCAGTAAGGCAAAACTACTTGGTGACTACTTCGACTTATTTGAAGCCCAGGCCGTAAAAGGACGGTTTTCCGGCTCTTGCACTTGGAGTCTCATCAAGCGCCTGGTACTCCAGGTTAGGGGTTGTACGTCGGGGTAACTTCCCGACTACGTAGACAAACATTTGGTTGCGAAGCAACAACAGGCCTGGGTAACGGACGGATACACTGACCGAGCAGATGTATAAAAGACAACGATTTTCGGATATGCCGAACAATTTTCGGAGACCCTCAGCTGCTACAACATTACCGCTATCAAGGAAATGCGATGGGATGGACCGGGCAAAAGGAGGATGCAAACTGCGACTGTCCTCAGCGATTTTAACGCAAAGCTGGGAAAAGAGACCAGTCGGAAAGCACAGCCTGCACGACATCACTTCCGACTACGGATTGAGGCTGATCGATTTTGCTGCGGGCACGTAGTTTCCCACATCTGATCTCCCAAATGGCCAAAAAATGGAAATGCTGCAAGAAAATTCGCCGTCGGCAAGGGGTCACTAGATCCTTCAAGTAACCTCTTAAGGTGCCCTTTGCCGTCAACATCAAGTATCAAAAACCAGTGGCAACATTGACAGAATGCAATAAGGGATGCCGCCTCTAATGTGCTAGGTTTAACACGGCCACCAAAACGAAACTCCTGGTTTGACGAAGACTGTAGGCAGGCCCATGCAGCCAAGCAGGAGACATACAAGGCGGCGCTGAATAAAAGGCAAAGAAGTGCTAGAAGAGAGGAACCTCGGCTTCTAATTAGAAAAAAGTGGGAGTGAGAGGATATTGAGAGAGCCAGCAGCAGGAATGAATTCGGAGGTTTGATCGGAAGTTTAAACAGCTGGCTCAAAGGTCATCGAGCAAGAACAGATGCCTTCAGAGATAAACAAGGAGCATTACCTTATAGTATTATCGCAGTAAATGCTGGGGATTTGTAAGGACACACAAAAATGCCCGCCGTCAGGTAGGAGCCTTTCATCGGAAATGGTGATAGCCAAAACAATTACCGTGAACTCCGACCTAGAAGGAGTGAAAACCGGCATATCACGGCTGAAATCCAACAAAGGCCTGCGGGAGCAGATGGACTAGCTGCCGAGCTGTTCAAAGCAGCAGGCGACGATCTAGATATGAGCATGCACCAAATGCTCTGTAAGATATGGTCGGAAGAATGCATGCCTGTTGAATGAAACCTCAGCATTGTTTGCCTGATTCTGAAAAAGGGAGATCCTTTAAACTGCGCCAACTACAGAGGGATCAGTCTACTTAACATTGCCTACAATATACTCTCTGTTGTAATATGTGAACGTCTGAAGCCATTCGTCTACAATCTCATGGGTCCTTATCAATGGGGCCTTAGACCAGAAATCAAAACCATCGCCCAAATTTCACTTTGCACCAATCCCAGAAAAAACCTATGACACCCACCACCTTCTTTTAACCGATTTAAGTCCGCGTATGAGGTCATCTAGAGGGACGAACTGTATAAAGAATGTCTAGTTTTGGCATTCCTGCCATGCTCGTTCGCTTGTGCAAAATGACGCTGCGCCTCAAGGTTGGCGACGAGCTTACGACAAGGCGAGCAGCTATTTGCGATTCTTTAACCTGTTTCAATTTCAACAATTTGAGAAAGCAATCTTTGACTTTGGAACATTTACAAGAGAACTATTGTCATCTAGTCTACGAATTGTTGGCGTATGC
>CAKKXW010000001.1:94921791-94947778 GCA_920937365.1 Sphaerophoria rueppellii
AGCAGTGGCAATTTTTGTCGATTCGATCTCACGGTCTTTTGTTATTACTATTTTTATTTCGATTTTGACGACCAAAATCGGTTTGACTTTATTACGTGAGTTAAAACAGAATTGCTACGAGTTTGTTTTGGACGCAATTAAATCTGTAATCTGAAATTGGATTTTTTTTGTTTGATGTGTGGGAGGACGGACAATTAAATTAATGAAATATTATGCACTTTTGTGTGAAGTGTAAGTGTCATGCACGGAAAAGTCAAATGTTTTTGAATTTATATTTTTTCCAAGTCATGATTTTCCTTAAAGGTGTTAGGTTGCGAGAGATGCTTGAAGTGTTTATAGAAAAAATCGCTGGACCTTGGAATTGCGTCAGCTCGTTATGTTGGCTGTCGTTAAGATGAGGTGACATTTTGGTTATGACGGTCGTTTCTATTGAGACTGTAACAATCAACAATTAAAGTTATCCCTACTTCGAGTTTCATGAAGTTGTTAAATCTGTACAAAATTGAACACAAATTATTGTTGCGTTCGGGGTTTTTGTGCCGTTCAATCTATAGTAAACTAGCTGACCTAGACTAGATCTAGACTTTTTTACCACGCTATCGTAAGATCTACGTGCGAAAGAGGAGAGAGGAACGACGGTTTCTCAGGAGAAAAACGAGGGAACATGAGAAGCGTCAGATTAGGAATGTTGAGAGAGCCAACAGCAGGAATGAAGTTCGGACTTTTTATCGAAAGGTTAAACAACTGGCTCAACTTCATGGAGCAAGAACCGATGCCTGCAGAGATGAACAAGGGAACATCATAGTAGAATCGCAGTCAATGCTGGAGATTTGGAAAGACCACTTCTGTAGACTGTATAACGCCGACGAAGAACAAAACACCGCCGTCAGACAGGAGCCTTTCATCGGACACGATGATAGCCAACAATTCCGTGAACCCGACCTAGAAGAAGTGAAAACCGCAATATCACGGCTGAAATCCAACAAAGCCGCTGGAGCAGATGGACTAGCTGCTGAGTTGTTCAAAGCAGCAGGCGACGAGCTAGATAGGAGCATGCACCAAATCTATGTAAGATATAGTCAGAGGAATGCATGCCCGATGAATGGAACCTCAGCATTGTTTGCCCGATCCTGAAAAAGGGAGATCCTCCAAACTGCGCTAACTACAGAGGAATAAGTCTACTAAACATCGCCTACAAGATCCTCTCTGCCGTAATATGTGAACGTCTGAAGCCTTTCGTCAATAATATGATTGGTCCTTATCAGTGTCGGTTCAGGCCAGGAAAATCGACCAAATTTTCACGTTGCGACACATCCTGGAAAAGACCTATGAACTCCAAATCGATACCCACCACCTTTTCATCGATTTTAAGGCCGCGTTAACAGCATCTAGAGAGACGAATTGTATAAGGCTATGTCTATGTCTTGGCATCGCTGCCAAGCTCGTTCGCTTGTGCAAAATGACGATGGAGAACTCACGCTGCTCCATCAAGTTTGGCACCGAGCTTACGGAATCTTTCGACGTCAAAAAAGGATTCAGACAAGGCGATGCACTGTCATGCGATGTCTTTAGCATCGTTCTTGAGAAGATAGTGCAGAACTCCACCGTCAACACCAGAGGCACTATCTTCCAAAAATGTGTTCAACTTCTCACGTACGCCGATGATATTGATATAATGGGAAGAACACAGCGTGATGTGAATGGCGCCTTTGTGAGAATTGAGACAAAAGCGGCAAAAATGGGTCTAGCGGTAAATGAGGGAAAAACGAAGTATATGCTGTCTTCGAGAAAGGACACCTAACACCGACGGCTAGGGCAGAACTTCACAATAGACACATAAAACTTCGAGGTAGTAGAGGAGTTTCTCTACCTAGGTTCCGCTATAAACACGGGCAATAACATCAGCGCCGAGATCAGACGAAGAATAACTATTGCTAATCGCTGTTTCTTTGGGCTTAGAAAGCAATTGAGTGGAAAAGCCCTCTCTCGAGCAACTAAGGTAAAATTGTACAACACCCTCATCATCCCAGTCCTGCTGTATGGTGCAGAAGCATGGACCTTGACAAAATCGGATGAAAGTGCGTTCGGCTGTTTTGAAAGGAAAGTTCGTCGGGTCATCTTCGGCCCCGTGTGCATTGAAGGGGAATAGCGAAGAAGATACAACAGCGAACTTTACGGGTTGTACAACGACATGCACCTAGCCAGAAGGATCACCTTAAGTAAATTAGTAAGTATCCAACCACTACCCGCTACTCCATTATCCCACTACTCTTTACCAGCTACCAACCCGTTACCCGCCACACCGTAGCAACTCAACCTGCTACCTATTGCCAGCTACCCACTACCCGCAATTCGCTTCTCGCTACAGGCTACACTGCTCCCCGCTATCCTGTTTCCACGCTACCGCGCTACTACGCTACCCGCTATCCTCGCCGTATCTCATGAAAAGGTACTTAAAACTCATCTACACCACTAACCGAACATTCCCTTATAATTTGGTAAAACTTGGGGTGTGGTAGGAGGCCAAAAATTTAGGACTAAATGTATTTTTG
Organism: Sphaerophoria rueppellii; assembly: GCA_920937365.1. Taxonomy (NCBI): domain Eukaryota; kingdom Metazoa; phylum Arthropoda; class Insecta; order Diptera; family Syrphidae; genus Sphaerophoria; species Sphaerophoria rueppellii. The sequence continues at coordinate 94,924,344 of CAKKXW010000001.1, forward strand.
AATTCCACACCACAAAAAAAATAACAAAAAAAAAATGTGTCAAAAAAAATGGTTGGGGTGAATCACCCTTAACACTTAGGGGTGCAAAAATTAGTTATAAACCAAATCTCATACCTACTTCACATACATATGAAATTTCATCAAAATCGAAGGAGTGTAAACACTTAAATTGTGACATAAGATTTGTATGTATTAGATCTAATGCAAATCCGTCTAGGATTCACTACTTTTTAACCAGTGGAGTTTTTGGCACCAAATTTTGAAGGTATGTTTGGGTAGTGCTATAGATGGATTTTAAGTAAAAAATTGGTCAAGCCGTTCATGAGATATGGTAAAAAATATGAACACCCAATGTTCTCTATAGAATTGCATTTGACCATGTGATGATCTTAAGTACAGTTATTGTGCATGAAGCTTTCTGAGTTGGTACGACCTTACTAGCTGACCCAGCAAACGTTGTTTTGCCATAGAAATCTAGTTATACATATATTTCATCGAGCTCAGTTTTAGGAAGATTAAGTTGTTCGAGATCTGGCACTTTATCATTTTATTTAGAGTCCCAGGAAGGTGTCTCTCTTTCGCATAATATTGCCATTGAATCTTACCAGATCAGAAGTGGGATTTCTCACGGACTAAAAAAAAAAAACCAAATATCATGCGACATTTGTCGTGACATTACGTATCCGATAGGCCTAAAACAAACCCTATGTACATGTGTGAAAGCAAAGATGGCAGCTACGAAACATATGACGTTAAAATAATCCTCGATGATTTTAACGTGAAAATTGGTTGGGAGCCAGTATTCATAGAATACATAAGTTTGCATGAAACAGTCAGACACTTTAATCCGCTTCTATAAATCTCGAATCAGCAAGGGCAGAGGAGTGGAAAGGTCTCAAAAATGTTCTCATTAGAACAGCGGTAGGCAGAAGCCGCACAGATCGGAATGACTGACTGGTTTGATCATGAATGCGGGCTAGGCGACTTACTAAGTCAGCTCTAAAGAACCGAGGCCTAAGTGGCGTACACACTTTCGGGTTGGGGTATACTCGTCGGAATCCAGAGCTTGTCTGAGGAAAGCACAGCCTCAGAAGGAGGGGTATTCTCTGATGAACACAAAACAGTCAATTACCACAGCTTCAAGGTGAGGGGGAATCTCGGAAGGAGGCAGAGCAACCGCTGACTCATAGTGAGGGGAATTCTTGGTGTGAGATAAAACGAAAAAAATATTTGGACAAAATTAAGAAAAATCTAAAGTCCCCAAAGTCCCGTATCTACTTGCTATTCAACTAGTAGCGAGACTAGTGGGAGAACTACAGAAACTACCAGCGAATTAAAGAATGACAAAAAAAACTTAAATTATAAAAATACGAGTCATATATGTGGTTGTCTTGAGTGATGCTCTCTGCATGTTTGCTGATATAGTCTGGGCGGTACGGCTACTAGCAGTTTCATAGTCCGGGTGCAAGGAGTTGTATTCTTGTGATTTTTGGTGGCTGGATGAGGCTTGATCGGAGTAGCAAGGCGGGAACTGTGACGCCTTGTTACTTCTCTTTCCACATAAAATTTAACTCTTGAAGGCTATGTCAATTCTTCCCAAGGGGTAGTACCAATGGAAAATGAATTAAAACCATTAAAGGCACGGGGAAAATTCAAACTCACATCTTCTATGTTGCTGTTAAAAAAAGGATTTGGTATCACAACTAAACTCATAAGATTATGAAGACTGATCATTTCCAACGTTTCCAGCATAATTAAGGTGTCGGAATTGCTATGTGAGTAAGGAACAGCCTCCTTTTGAACCTAGTATTTGACAGCAACTCTGGAACATCTACCAAGTCATTGTCATTGACATATAGAGACGTTATGACATTTTTGGAGGAACCAATAAGCTGTACTAACTCTGGAGGGGTAAATCTTACAAAGATACGGTCTCTTCTATGAGCAATACATGATGGCACCGTCTTCAAAAAACGTTGCCAATAGTAGAAAAACAAGTATTAAGGTGAAGGAGCACGAACTCGTAGTGCGATTATTAAGTTACCTCAGGTGAGTAGTAGCAGCCGATAAACAGGCACTCTGAACTCTTAGCTGAGTTGGAGAGAAAAGTTATACGATGAAAAGTTGGCCCCGTTTGTGAGGAAAGACGATTCTGGAGACGGTATAAACACGAGCTATATGAAATCTACTGCGAAATTGATTACAATTGATTACAATAAGCATGGTAGACTCCGATGGGGTGGACACCTACCTCGTGTGAGCGAAGAAGAACCTGCCCGGAATGTCCTTTTCAGTACAATTCAGGGAAGGAGACAGTGCGGCAGACTAAATGTGTGCTGGTAGGATGGCGTATACCAAGACGCCAAAAGCCTGGGTGGTGAAATTGCATGGCCTCGGCCATGAAGGATAAAAAATTAAGCTTTTTAGTCTCCGATGTAGTGTCCGTAGCTTAGTGGTTAGGTGCGTTGGCTGCTAAGCAGAACGTCGTGGGTTCGAATCCTACTGGGGCCCAAAGTTTTTATTTCATCTTTCACGGACACTGCCTCTTGCGAAGAATTGACAAGACTTCCAAGAGTATCATCTGTCATGAAAAAGTGCTTCTCAGCTTGGCCGTTCGGAATCGGCGTAAAATTGTAGGTCCCCTCAATTCTTCACACGCACCCAGAGAATTGTTGATGAGAATAAGCCACTTAGGCCTTGGCTCTTCAAGAGCTGTCGCGCCACTCTATTTTAGTCTCCGATAGGCTGAAAACTCAAGAGGTTTGAAAGCCTCTCCAAACTTTTTGCTCAAAAGGTCTTTTAAACCGTGATCATGAATTTGTTTGTTTTTTGGCTTCAAGCCCATAGTAAGAATATTTACGCGTCCCTTTATGGCTTTAATTTTAATTTCTTTATAATAAGCAAGCGCTCAAGGGGTTTATGGTTGCCGTTTTAATAACAAAGCACAGTGCGAGCGTTAGTTGAAGCAGAGAGGAGGGTTTTAATAGGAGGTGTCGGTTAACATTGGTCTTGAATTCCTGAATATTGAATGGCTTGGCTTGCACATCTTAAAAATATTCTTTTAATGTATTTGAACAACGATAACAACTTAGAGGTGCTTCCACCAATAGCTTTTTTCCGTAAATTCCTTTGTTTGGCTGGAGTTATAGCTATTTGACGGGTGCCAAGCCGATCACCAGACTCCTTTATTAGTGGTGCTGTCTAGTTGTATTTTCATTTTAATCGAAAAACTTTTTGAGTTCACATTTGGGATTTGAACTTAGGACCAGCTAGTTGGGAAGCCAATGCACACTGCGCTAACAACTCCACTGATTTTTCGGTTTCCCATTGCAGACTTGTTATTGTTTATCAAGGGTAATCTAACGCTTCGTGTGTACAACAAAACCGTTGTCACACAAAGATAGGACATTAGATAAAATGAAAGCGGAACAAGATAGCATACTTTGAGGAGCTTGTAAAAATGCATGTCTATTCATCGCAATTGATAGACAGTAACAAGTTGTTATTGTTGTTCAAATACATTGATGGAATTGACGGACGCAGCCTAACTGCAGTGTTAAATAACACAAAAACAAATTATAAAAATATTCTTGACAGTTCGACAGAAGTTGGGCCCAAGAGTGAAATGATGGCCGCGGCGCAGGTATTACGGTTGAACATAGTAAGGGAAGGAATACAACAGGCTATTTCACTAACTAGAGACTAGACCGTTCAAATATCGGAAAGAGTGTGAGGCATAAGAATTTACGTCAGTGTTCAAGCGACATAATGACTCAATTTAAGCAGCTTACTGGAGCACCAGTCCTAAGGTAAGAGTTTAAGTCAAGCTTAGGACGTACAAATGTGTATACGTTTTAGAGATAAAATCGTAGCCTAGGTGATTAAGGTGATTAGAGATAGCAGTAGAATGTGATCGTTCCACAAAAGGTTGTTGATATACACATTCCGAGCAGTGGCAAATGTGGACAGAAGACAGTATTGCGTTTTAAAAACGGTTTCTCCAATCCCCGTTTATAAGACTGCAAAGGTCAGAATTAAATGACGAATGAGTTTATCGTACGATTTATTAGGACGTACACGGATTGTCTTTAATGATATCAGCCTCAAATTCATTGTTGCAGTCTGAAAGTTGTCGATATTAAGATTCTCAGAGAAAATGTCTGTTATTTTAAAAGTCAACTGGTCACTCTATATGCCCCATCAAAAGGTAAGTCTGTCTACTTAATGTAACCCAGATAGATGAACATATTTGCGCGAAGCATGCATTTTTTTGCTAATGTTTTTCTTCATGAAATAAATAGCTTTCCTTGCTTAAGGGCTTAAATGACTCATAGGTACTTGATCTTATAGGAGAGTTCCATTAAACTTGCGGAACGTCAATACTTGAATCATTTCATTTTTCTGGGTTAGTAGGTTAGCCAAGTATGATACAAGTTCGACAACGTGCTTTTTATGACTTCTCTGTCAGTTCAAACTTTAGAATTCGATAGTAAATTTGTATCCCCCATGGCATCACCTTAAACTTAACTACATTTTGCACAAAGAATGTACCTACTTATCTCTCAAGTCGTAAAATGGTTTATTGAATCAAGATAAGGTCGCGAATCAACCATTTTCCTGTTCACAGAGGCCTTGACACATTCTGTCATTTCTTTTATCGTTTAGCTCGTCTTAGAGCGGTAAACTTCAAAGCCACGTAAAAAATGTCACATTATTAAATGCTGTCAACATTCATGACATTTTAACAACAAATTTGGCTATAAATTTTCTACCATCTTGTGGGATATAAAACGTCAACTTCTCAAACTGTCAATGATCAAATAATTGTCACTTGTCAGTTTATCATACTAAAGACCGATTTAATGACGTTTTTGAGATGAATTTCCGTTTGTCAATGAAAAAAACCAACTGTGCCTTCTACGGAAGTGGTGCCCTCTACCATGTACAAATAGGTTTTTTCTCTCTACATTCACATCAAAGAAATATAAATCTGATGACGAAATAAAACTCCATTTATGGACACTGCACATCCTCTCTAACGGACAAATGTCGCTGTTTTCGGCGTGTCGCCTTTGGTCGTTTGCGTTTGTCACCAAAGCCAATTCCATGCAAATTGCTATTCACATTGAACTTAACACATAAATTCGGTTGGATATTGAAAAACATCGCCGCCAGGTGGTGTGGCTGATGGTACTTCTTTTTTGTGGCATAGTCCCATCTGGCGAGCCGCACAGACAGAGCAGTTAAAAGTTGCACGCTCAAATCGAAGTACACATTATTGCGGTAGCAACATAAATGCCATCGCGTAACAACAATATCGCCTCTTTGGTGAAATTAATTGCGTCAATAGACAGTGATAGCAGCAGCAGCAATAGTTGAACATAGTGTAAGATGCTTGCGCGCGCTTCGATTGTATCTTCTGAAATAATTGCACGCGCAGTCGCATTGAGGTAACACCAAACTTGTGGTCTACACCATCTGAGCTAATCGCCAAACGAAGTTTTATGAATTTAAGGCTTCTCAAGGAGAATATTGGTGTTACTTGCACATTCCCGGCCAGCAAGCGCATAATAAAAGTGGCAATCAGGACACCTCTGGCACCATCTGGTGTTTTATGCCTGCCAACCAACGGTCACCCATCTAACGACACGACGATTGCTTTGGCCCACATTCGTTCCAGAGATCATGTGATGCGGTTGCACTTGATGTGGCCTTAGACATCACATTACATCGGACCCATAGTCGGTTGCGGGTACGTCCATTGGAACACCTATTTATCACTAAATGGAATGGAATTTGAGTTAATGCTCTCTATGCTAGCTCCATCAAATCGAGTGAGTGCGAGTGTGCACCAAATGTGTGCATATCCTTAATTGGAAACATGTCGGAACAACAAGTATATACAACATCGACAGTTGAAACGAATGCTGATGGTTTCGAGAATGGTCAAAGCTATTAGACCGCTAATGGCCAACGCATTTGAATCGATTAGTTCAAGTGCGACCGTTTATTGAGTTGTTTTGACAGTGAGTGCCTGCTATGCGATGCGATGGAGTTGGAGTCGATGTAACGAGAGTCTGAAGTCCTCTGAAGTGGGCAGATAAGTGAATTATGATTATATAGGATTGGATTGAACGATAAGCAACATAAGCGTTTACACATTCGAGTTGGTATATGAGCCAATGAACGATTGCAATGGATGGATGTCGGGCAAGGGTCATTGTTAATGAATGAATCTAACTGTATCGCATCAGTCATGGAGTTTATAGGCTATAAAATGTAGGAAGCGAAATGCAGTAATGTTGTTATCGGTGTAGACAATTAATGTTCGACCGGCTACGGCATGCTGTGGGTTGTTTGAGGTGCAATTGTGGAGAGCAAAGAGTATTGCGAAAAGGTACTTCTTAACTTTGCCTTTCACAATCAAACTCACTAGGAACGGAGTAGAACTGTGGCCTCAACCTCACTCACTCACTGACACTGAGTGCGGGGTAAAACAGTCGAGCGGCACGGAAGACTTAATTTCGGGAAATAAACCAAAACCAAAAGAGGTGGATGAGCTCTGCTTTCTTCGTAGGCCGAGTTGTTGTCTTATAAATTTTTATGCACAAACAACATGTGAATTATAATTTACAAAGTATAATTTTGTGCTTGATTTTAGTATATTTCGTTGTGTTGTTTCAAGAAGGTTAAGACCTAATGGTTGGTTCTTTGTAGTCCGGGATGTACAGTTTTCTTGTGTAGTCCGGGATTGTTGTGTTGTTTGATTTAGTTTTTTGGATTCCGGGTTTGAGTGTCTAGTAACGAAAAGTTCGTAACAGTAGGTAGCTTGATGTTGGCAAACTGGCCAAACGAAAAAATTGTGCTTTGGTACGAAGATTACTTTAACGATCAGCTCAGGCCTTATCCAACATGCATTTCCAGACAAGTCTTTCCGTACTTAGCTCTTATAAGTTTCGCATGACAAAGTGGTTGAGGTTCTCTTGCGTTTTTGTCATTAGTGACGATCGGTGCCTCCCAGTGGGGGTATTGGTCAATCTGCAAAAGTGATGATAAAAAGTTTCGGAGCGTATTAACCTGTCACTACCCCTTACTGATACCAGAGGTCTCCGTGAGGATCTTCTGACCGTTATATAGAACACTTTCAGTTCTCAGTCGTCATCTAAAAAAGACGACGAAAGTGAACTTTATTTAATACAATTCACAGTCACTTCCTTCGGAAAATATTTCAAGTTGCTCAAAGAAAAAGTTTGAAACTTCGCCCCACCAGCGGTAAGGGGTTTCGATATTGAAGTTATTTCGTTCGTTTTTGATGGCCACCAGGGCCATTTTATCTGCTAAACGCCGGGGAATAGTACCTGACGGATCTGTGCCACCAGTGGCATTTTACCTGTTGATCGGTGCTTAAAGGGGTATTTTACCTGCTGATCCGTGCTTCAGGGGGCATCTTTTTTGCTGATCTGTGCACCCGGGAGCTTTATACGTCCTGATCTTGCCACCAGAGACATTATAGCTGCTGATCCGTGCCATCAGGGCATTGTGCCTCACAATCCGTGCAACCAGGAACATTGTACCTGCCGATCCGAGCCACCAAGCGCATTGAACCTGCCGATCAGAAGCCGCTCAAAGTATGGTATCCGATCACCTCACCATACCGATTATGTCCAGGGACCTGTAAGAACTTGCCGGAAAAACAACCAACGGCCGTTCTAGAGATAGCTCTGACCAGACCGTATCAACACAGATTATAGTTATTCAATGTATGGATTCATATTAAGCTTTAGTTTTGTTAATTGTCACAAGGTTTAGAAGACCTAGAATTAAAGTTTCGTGCTTCTTCAATAAGACCTTGGCGAGATCGGCGAGCCAAACCTCGGCTGGAAACTAAAAGCACATCACAGTAAGCTATGTTAGAGGCTCGTCACATTGTTAGTGTTGCAATTGAGAGGGCCCCATTGTTTGAGGATCAACACTGTCAATTGACCATGAGTTCATCCAGATAGCAGATCATCATCAACGTCGGTCTGGCGGCTTGGGTACTACGACCCAACGGAATCCAGTCCGAGTCTTTAACAGCTAATTCTTACATGTAACCTGATACCATCTAGTTTTGCACCTCAAGGCTTGGAGGTTAAATCATGGACTTGGAAATTTAGAAAGGAAATATGTTTCCGAGTACATATTCCTCAGTAAGTAAACGTGCTGACCTACACCTTCTTGCGGTGCCTCTAAGAGGTTTTTGTCAATTTATTGGCATGAACCTGCAGACGTAGGCAGCTTTAGTCTAATGGAATTGACGTATGATGAAGATAAATGCGATCCTTAAAAGATAATATATCTAAGTATATATTAAATGAGGAAATTACGATCAACGAATATCGAATGTGGATAAACGTGAATGAAATTGGACGCCCAGTTGGGTGTGTCCCTTGATTGGCTTGTTCATCCCTTCGATCAATGTGGATGTACTTGACAGAGGGTGAGCGGTGTCCCTCATCCGCCAGCTGGATAAAAGCTGCAAAAACAAAACAAAAGATCACAAAAAACAGTTTATGCATAACTAATTTTCATACAAAACAAAAATGTGACACCACCCCTCACCCAGGGGCAATTGGGTACCGCGTGTAGTGAGATTTAGCACCTCACTAGTGGGATGGACCTTCGCGGGAGTTGTGGTTACCTGAGTTTTGCCTCAGCTGCTATTCACAAATCACGGTTGACGGCTCTTCTTTAGGTGTGGAAGTTGAGCCGTTAACGTGACCTGACAACGGCTTTTCTTTCGCGTGACTGAAAGTTGAGTGCGGTTCCGTGTGATGCATGAATAGTAGTCTAGAATCAAACCAAGATTAATAAGGGTTGGCACTAATTCGTTTGGTACTGGTTTGAATCTAGATGCAGAGTACCCGCTTCTTTCTTTAGAAAGTTAAGGTGTGCTTTTGTACTCTGGTGGATCATCAGGAAGAGGTTTAGTGTCCTCTTAAATAAAACATAGTGACATTGTTGACTTCGGTTGGAAATTGTCACGCCGACAGTGTGGATAGGTCCAACGTCAGATAAGGCTTAATTGCTAGGTACTGACGTTAAATCTTTCTTACCTCAAGGCTTAGGGAATCCTGGTCTTTTCCATCCTTCAAGTTCAAGTTTTGTCTGTCGTGATGTCTCCTAATATGAATTGTACCTGAAAGGACTTCCCGAGCTGGTTCCCCTTTGCTCATACTAGCTTGGTGTCCCCTCTATCGAAGTCTACTAAGCTTTTGCCATCACTTGTTTGTGATTATAACGTCTCCGGAATGGTTACTTCCTTACTCTTTTCTCTCGAATGCGGCTAAGAGTTTGGAGTGCCTTTAGTTGACTAGGCAAAGGCACCCAAGGATCAACGGTTCCATTTGTAATACCTGATTCTAATATCTTTAAGATAAGCTAACAATGAATAGTAGAAACTGAATGCGAACTTCAACGTCCTCAGGACGAATTCCTTATCGAAGAACAAGCGTTCAGTCGGCCAAGCCGTTTGTATTGACTTAATTAAGCGCAAAATTAGAAATTCGAATATTCTCTTTTATAAACGAACATATTTAACATTCAAACAGAAATATTCGACATTAAATTTCAAAGGTTAACAGCAAAAGCAAAAGAAGGGAAAACTATTATTCCTAAAAATCAACAAATTCCTCCAAAAGCTTAAACGTCATTTCCAAAAAACCTCCAATTTATCATTCTTCTTCTTAAATCAACAAAAAAAAGAACCCATCCCTCCAGAAAAAAAAATTAAGGCAAACTAGGAAAAAAAAATCAAATTTATTACAAAACGTTCCTCAAATTTTGTGTAAATGGCTTTCACTTAAAAGACTAAATGTGTCAACTTTGACACCAAGCGATATCAAAATATATCTACTCTGCTGCATTTCTGACAAAAAACAGAAACAAGAAAAAACGAAAAACAAAAGAAAACATTCAAACCAAAGAGCCAATAGAGCAACGACACCGCCAATCATCCATGACTTAGAAACACACAATTGTCTCTAGGAGCCATACAGTAATCTCAACACAAAAGAAAGGGCAGAATTGGAAAAAAAATCCGACTAGTTCTAAATTTAGTCATTCGTCGTCATTTTCATGTAAGAAAAAAAAAATAATGCCTCCACCTTTTTGTCAATAATATGGGAAAGGCGCACATAGAGGCACAAGGCACACGTACGTATAAGTACGTTACTCATGGTAGCGACTAGCGACACTTATGGAATCGCTGCATGCCGCATCCTCAAAAAAATGCACTTAATAGTTTATTGCCTTAATTTGTTACAAATTTGGTGGTGACAGTGGGGTTTCTTTTTTTTTTTTTAAGTAGGATTTTTAAAGGTTGTATGGCGTTCTTTGAGCAAGTTCACTTTTAAATTAGTTTGTCTCAGAATTTTTTGTATTTATTTGTTTCTAGGTGGAACACTTACTTTTGTCTGTTTATTTTTTTTTTCGCACACAAAGGTAGTGGCAAAAATGGCACCTTTAAAAGGCTTCTATGTGTCCATGAAACTATTACAAAATATCGATTCAATTTCACTCTCGCTTGCGGACGCGATGGAAAACATTCACCTCATTTCTTTGGAAAAAAATTCAATTGTTTTTATGGCAGCTATGCCGATTTGGTGCTTTGAGTTCGTTGGAATTGTGACAAATAGTTGGCTTCGGAGTTTTTGTTTTTTAAGTGGAATTTAGTTAAGCACACACAACTAGAAGCAGAAATAATGTGTGGAAGGCACCACCCTTTACATTAGCTAAAAATTAGGATCTTGGAATGAAAGAAGAGAAAAAGGACGACAAAAAAGACGAGTTATATGAAAGACCTATAAGCAATGTCCTAGCTATGACATTAAAATTGTACTCGACGATTTTAACGCAAAACTGGGAAAAGAGAACATCATTGGTGGAACAGCCGGAAAGCACAGCCTGCAACGACACAGCTTCCGACAACGGACTCAGGCTGATCGATTTCGTTGCGGGGCAAAATGTTTAGGTAGCAAGCACATAGTTCACAAGTCTCAACATCCATAAAGGAACATGGAGATCTCCTGATTAATCAATCGTCAACCAGATTGATTACATATCGATCGACGGAAGGCCCTTGTCCAGCATTCTAGATGTTCGAACTTTCCGAGAAGCCAACATCGACTAGGACCACTACCTCGTCGTAGCCAAGGTAGTGCTACGAATATCCCGACAACGGCCAAAACAAGGAAATGCTGCAAGACAATTTGGCGTCGGACGGCTACAGTCGCAAGAGATAGCCAGATCCTTTTCTCATTAAGAGTCAAGTAAACTTTTAAAGAATCCCATGCCGCTAACATCATGAATCGAAGATCAATGGCAACTTTGCCAGAAAGCAGCTAGAGATGCCGCCTCTAACGTGCTAGGTTTCACACAGACACTAAAACGAAACCCCTGGTTTGACGAAGAATGCAAGCAGGCCCATGCAGCCAAGCAGGAGGCATACAAAGCGGCGCTGCTCATAAGCTCTACGAGCAAAAGAGAAGAAAGAAACGCTGGCTTCTCAGGAGAAAAAAGAGGGAGCACGAGAAGCTTCACATGGATGATGTTGAGAGAGTCAACAGAAGGAATGAAGTTCGGAGGTTTTATCGGAAGGTAAAACAGCTGGCTCAAGGTCATGGAGCAAGAACCGATGTCTCCAGACACTACACGGTGCCAGGGTAGTGGCTTCGTCTGAGCTTATTGGACATTTTGCAGTTCATCGATATCGACCTCGCGTCGTTTCAACTAGGAAGCACTACTTCATTCGAATAACGGTCTACGGATAAGAAAATTAGCAACAAAGGTATTCTGTATTTTTCGCTCTTATGCGGTATCCACTTCTTCCTAGAACATCCACCGCTATGTCAAGTACTAGTAAAGGGCATTTTCAATTTTAAAAGCTGCATTTTTGGATCCGTCACCTTACTTACCTTTATGCAGGGAATCATAGACAGTAAAAAAAGTTAGAGGACCCAAGACGCTTCCTTGCGGTACACCTAATGTCGTTTCGAATTCTTCCTAGAATTGAAGAAGGAAACTTGAAGTGGTATGGTGGAGCTATTGGAAAGTTAAAAGTCCAAAATACTTTCTCCAATAGAAGAGCGGTTATGAACGTTGGCTGTTACGTAGTACGTACGGTCTCGAATTCGAATCAAGCCTCAAGGTTTTTATATCATTTTTCTTGGGCACTGCCTCTTGCAAAGAACTGACAAAGCTTCCAAGAGTATCAACCTGTCAAGAAAAAAGTGCTTTTAACCCTTCAATAATGCATGCGCACTCAGAGAATTGTTGGTGAGTGTGAGCCACTTAGGCTTTGGATCTCCTGGAGCTGTTGCGCCAGCTTATACATACATATACACAATACACATGTATTTATATACAACGACGCTTGAGACACATTGATTGAATCGCCTGAGCATTGTATAATATTTTGACAAATAAAGTTAGGCATTTGAACTAAGTTTTGCAATACCAGGACAAGATGTTTGTTTGTAGTATTGATTTTGATTTCTCACGATAAAATAACGTCATGTTGGCAACCCTGACATGAGTATCTTGACTATTTATTGCCCACATTTGTCATTTTCGAATCAAACCAGCCATTAGTCATTATCGGCACAAATTTAATTAACGCTGTTCACTATGCCCAGTTACCAATCAATCAAAGACTCTTAATCAGTTGTTTAAAATTCAACACAAGAAATCAACAGTTTTAAGCCTTTTTTTTTTTTGTTTAATTCGACAGCCTCATGTTGTCAGTTAAAATGCGAATCAATTTTTCATTTCCGTGCAAAACGAAAAAAAAACAAGGTCCATTTCAATCAACACCATAACATCATCGATCGATCCAAACTACAAACGGCTGCAACCTGTTGCGCCTAAGTATATGATCAACAAGCCACGACCGACACACGACGACGCACGCTCTTAAACATCATTCAATGTGTCAGTTAAAAAAGATAAACAGGAAAAAACTGATTACCCACGACAATTTATGGAAAATCATTTATTATGTTTTAACACACAACAACCGCCAAGCAATGCACCTGCACCTGATATCAAGAGAATTACATAATTTCATAGTTTTGTCGATTATGTTGCCAGAGTCCGAAAATGGTGCTGAAAGCTTTTAGCAGCATAAATTTTTAAGCCCCGAAAGGAGAGGATACTGGCTAGGCTAGTAGGTAAAAAAAGGTGTTCATCTATTCTACAATTTTGTTTGTTTTTCGTTTTTATTTTTTCAATTGAACTCATTGAGGCCGACATAGATGCCCATCAGAATTCGAAAAAAAAAAAAAAAAATATTGCATAACTGTAAGCTTTGCCGCCATGCAGATACAAACTCTCTTGATCGGTTTTTATTATCTTTCGCTCTTAATGACTAAACAAAACTTTTAAAATTTGTTGTTTTATTGCCAAGTCTTTCAGCGTACACACGTTAGCTTGCGTAATGGTATCCATAGGTGGCAGTAGTATCTGTCTTAATAACAAACAGTGTGTGTAGAGTGCATATAAAACCGGCAGGCAGCAGCAGCTGTTAACAATATTTGTCAGACACACTATTCGACTGTGTGGCAACAGACACCTTCTTCCTCTGGAGTTTAAGGCGGTTATTCAAAATATGTAATATTTACACACGTTTGGCATAATACACATGGATCATGGGCGGATTAGGGACTTAGAGGATAAATTAAGATGCTCGGGTACTCGGGGCGCTGCCATAACAGAGACATATACATTGGCGATACTCATTCTTCATATTTTGTAGGTTCAAATACTAATGTCAATTTGTAAAGGTGAATAATTTTATACTTTTCAAATTATTTTCAATTAATGACACAATTTCAAAGCATACTTTTGAGATGAAATATTTTATAGCCTACTTTTTGTATAATTTATCAAAGCATTGCATACTTTCACATAAATTGATTATTTATTATTTTAAAATTCACATTCAGTCTCTGTAAGAAATGAAATCGGAGTTTAATGATACAATTCTGATTTTTTCATTTTTGTTTACTAATTTTTGGATACATTTGATTTTGACAGAATATAGTTTGTGTACGGTTCCCGGACCGAACTTTTCATTGATTTTTACTGTGTATTACTCGAAAACAATACCAGTACTACCAATTCAAAATTCCAAGAATAGTTAGCTGACCCGTCTATCGTCGTTTCGTTAAAAAATACAACTGGCACAAGGCTTAGCTGTGACCGTCAGTATGCTTTCAAGGATCTTATCATAGCTCATGAATTTTTTAGATAATATTTGTCTTTTTCGAGGTCTAAGCGGAACTTTAAGACAGCCAATTGACATTGTAGACTGCTGGTGATACGTTTTGGGGATTTGTGCAAGCTACAACGATTTTTGCATGACGCACCATCCTGCTTCAAGGAAACCAAACTGTCAATCTCTGAGCTAGTCGACAAATAATTACGTGGCCTTCTGGGCCTGTTTGCGAAGATTTTGTTTGTTAACGTAGCTCCCTCGTCAACATCTGCACAGTATACAAACACTCAGCACATTCTGAATGATGATGTCAGGCTGAATAACATACCCCTACCATTCGCTGAAATTCGGATTTGCGTAAAGAACTCTTCGGTAAAAATACAGCAACAACTAACGAGTAGAATTTAGAACTCTATTAAAACATTCACATTCACACTTAGTAGATGGTCGACTTGTATCAGAAATTATCGTTCGGCGGATAGACTTCACATTCAGTGGAACAGGAAAATATTAAAGGTTTTCCAATAAGAGGTGTTAATTCGGTGCTATTTCGGTAGCTGTCACTTTTGAAGCTGTCATTTTTTGACATTTGACAAGTAGAAACTACGCCATTAATAAAAATGAAACGATACACGCTTCAAAAACGCATTGAAATCATTAAAATTCACTATAAAAATGGTGAAAATTTGGCAGAAACGGTTCGTAAAACTAAAACATTTTTGGGTCACCGTGAAGCACCTTGTCCGACAGCAATACAGAAATTGGTGGACAAATTCGAGCTGTTGGGACAAGTTAGTGATGTGAAGAATAAAACCCGTGAACGTCGCTCAAGAACAACTGAGAATATTGCTGTTGTAGCCCAAAGTGTTGAAGAAAAACCCAGGTTTGTCCATTCCTCGTCGTTCTTTCGAATTAGGCATTCCACAAACGTCACTACCGTATTTTACATAAAGACCTGGGTTTTAAGGCTTATTAAGTTAAGTTAACACAAGAACTCAAGCCGGCTGATCATCAACAACGTCGTGTCTTTGCTGATTGGGTCCTAGAAATGCATGAAAATGATCCGGAATTTCATAAAAAAATCATCTTGACTGATGAGGTCCATTTCCACCTCGGAGGCTACGTCAACAAGCAAAACTGTCGCATCTGGGGCTCGGAAAACCGAAGAGTTATTGTTGAAAAGCCTCTCCATTCTCAACGCGTGACTGTTTGGTGCGGTTTATGGTCCGGCGGGGTCATTGGACCTTACTTTTTCGAAAATGAGGCTAGAGCAACAGTTACGGTCAATAGATTGCGCTATCGAGAGATGATTAATGATTTTTTATGGCCGGAATTGGATGGTATTGATCTGGACAACGTTTACTTTCAACAAGACGGCGCTACGTGCCACACAAGTAATGAAACTATCGATCTTTTACGGGAAAAGTTTCCAGACCGTGTTATTTCTCGAAGAGGTGATCACAATTGGCCATCGAGATCTTGTGATTTAACACCTTGCGACTTCTTCCTTTGGGGCCACGTGAAATATAAGGTCTACGCCAACAGCCCAGCGTCGATTCAAGACCGCAAAGATGGAATTCGCCACTTTGCGATTTGGTTATGGAAAATTTCATGAAAAGGATATGGTCCTGTAAGCGTGGTTGTGGCGGCCATTTGGCTGATGTTGTGTTCCGGCGTACCTTCCTCTTTATAATGAAATAAACACCCGATCATTTATCTCAAAAAATGCCATTTTTCTTTGAATATCAAAATAACAACTCTTATTGGAAAACCTTTTATAAGAAAACCACAGAAGAGATTTGCATTCGAGCAAGGCACACCCAGGACAACACCAGGCACTAGAAAGCGGTACAAGAGGAAAAAAATCACCAGAACAACCGACAGTGGTCGATGAGTTCAAATCGTAAGGCCAGCTTACGAAAGTAGTAAGCCGGAGTTATCCAAAAACCAGCCGCCGAAAGCCGTAAGACGAACTGACAGGCCTCAGACCAGGGAAATCCATAGAACTGGAGGCGACAAAAGCAAAGAGAAGGAAAGAACTTGAGTCCAGGCGAGCCAGGCTTGTAGCTGTGCATAGGTGGTCAATATACGGTGGCGAGGTGAGTCTTAAGTCTTCTTACAAAACTTGCGATGCTTTCTGTCAATGTTTTAATCGGGAAGCAGCTCTGTGTAAGTATCAAGTATGAGTCAACCTCAAAATTAACAAATCCGGCTCTGAACAGTGCACAAAACACACCTTTATCAGAAATCCCATTCGTTGAAACAAATTTATTGTCGTCAAAATTGTTAGTCAAAAACTTCCATATCTTTGAAAACATTTTTCTTCCCTTTCTTAACCGACCCTAATCATACTGACGGAAGTCATTAACATAACATAGTCTTTTTTTTTGGCAAATCGATATCTACTCTCATGAATACATTTGACTGACGTTTATCGATTCAACACACCCCCGGGGGCGTTCAGTTTGTATGCCTCCACACTTTGCAATGCATACAAATAAATTAGTTGACAGAAAAGGACCTCCTGCTGTCATATGTGACAGTGAGTCTGATATTGCTGCAATCCTGTGCAATATAATTTTCTGCCATTAAACAAAACGAACACACCTTAATTTATTTTTGTTTCTAGAGCGTACAAATTTTGTTGTGTCGCAAGTGAAATTGCACAAAATTTCACTCGAGGCTGGGAGACTGCCTTCCTTAAATGTGGTACACGCATGTTGCACACGCAAAAATGTGTCAAACGCACATTGCGACGCAATGGGACGTTTATCACATGGCCAGGCGGGGCTTTTGCCGCCGAACAAAAACAAGGTTTACTCCAATGATGATGATGATGATGGAGAACGAGATTTTGTTTGGTGTGTTCGCCCCAAACTGAATTGATTATGCATCCAGAGAGAAGGAAGTGGGTCTTCAATTTTTTAATTATTTTCCCATTGATCTTGTGCGACTGGGAAAATTGATGGGTCGATGGTTTGTTGTAAAAGTTTGGTGCGATGCAATTAGGTCGTAACAGTCAGGTGGATCACTTTTTTTTTTTGTGTTTTTTTTGTGACCGATTAAATATTGAAACACGATTTTTGTAGGACAATGTTTGTGCTACTTTTTAAAGGTCTTGCTTCAAAAAAAAAATATGTCGTGGAATTTTGATAACATATCCAGGTCCATTGTCCATTTAGTGAAGGAGAAATTAATCGAAATTAACATTTTAATATTTCTTTTGAGAGCACCAATCACAATTACTTTCGAATAAAATGAGATTTCGATTTCGTTAGGGCCATTTCACATTTTGGAAGGTGAAATTTATCAAGTACAAGCTTAACAGAAGGCAATTTAGGCAATTAACTTCGTTGTTTATAATTTATTCAGATTGCGATTGAGAGGATATTTTATTGCAACAAATTTTTTAACTTAACATTTTTTTTTAAGTACAACTTAGTGTATTGCTGCAGTGGATGGGAGAAAGTCATATTTGCATACACATTTGATTGCATGTGTTCGGGGTGTAAGGCAAATTGCCTGTTATTAACTTTAAAAGAGCTTTTAACGGTAATAATGATCGATATTTAAATACCAGACATTGTGAAGACAGAAGTAAGAATAGTAATCTGCAGTGGTTGCAAAGTTTTATGTAAGACTTTTAAGGACCATTTAAGGTGAAAGTTTATTAATCGTAAGAGAACTTGAGGGATCCGTAATTGAGAAAAGTGGGCGCAAGTAGTCCTAACCATGATTTTG
This sequence comes from Sphaerophoria rueppellii, assembly GCA_920937365.1. Taxonomy (NCBI): domain Eukaryota; kingdom Metazoa; phylum Arthropoda; class Insecta; order Diptera; family Syrphidae; genus Sphaerophoria; species Sphaerophoria rueppellii. Next base: position 94,942,339 of record CAKKXW010000001.1, read on the forward strand.
GATTCGATTTAGCTAAGGGGTATACTTTTGATTGGATATTCACTAGAAGCAGAAGGGCGTTAGAAAGAAGGGAAAGTAAAAAGTGGCTAATAAACAGCTTCAATGGTTTAGAATTGTGTAAACATGGTTTTGTATTAATTTCAAAACATTTGGATTCGAGTAAAGAATGTCCAGGTTCCTGGCCATTGGACTTAAAAGACAAACTGAAAACTTAAGAGAAGGCTCCAAGTCCATATGGGCACACGCGTTTTCGATCGGGATCGGTCCCTCGCATGCGTTTTCCAGTCGTCGAAATACGGGATCGAAAATCCGTCAAAGAATTTTCATCCGATCTCCACTCGTTTTATGGATGGTTCCAAGGTGGAGGAATTCCTTCACTACCTCAAAATTGCGGCTACCAGCTGTGACGTTAGGCGATGGACAGATGTTCTTTTGTTTGTTGATAGCTTGTACTTTGTTTTGTCCTTATTCACTACAAGACCAACGGTTCTGAAACCAGAAGAAAATTGCTTCGACCTTTAAAGAAACGCCGGGTGTTGTTCTTGGCCCGAGACTCCTCTAAATCTTTGAGCTGAGAGCGGATGCTTTTTTCTTCCATCGCAGATTCTTTTTCACATTTCTCCTTTTTGTTCGATACTCTTCTCTTGCTCCACTAGTTTTCCGTCGCAGCATATGCAAACGTGCATTTTCCGTCTCTCTTTTGGATAATGCGCATTCATCATCACACCACGGGTTCTTTTTCGAGGGTGGCTGGTGACCAATGGTGGTCTCGGCTACATTTTAAGGTATTTTGCGATTTTGGTTCCACCAAATGTTGACATTATCTCTGGCATTATCCGGAGTGCTAAGGCAACCGATGTTGAACTTCTTGCTCTGGGCCGCATATTTTTTTTTTTCATTTGATAATCGAGCTCTAAACTTAGATCAGAAAGTGATCAAAATCGACATTTGCTCCTAGGAAAGTGGGCACGTTATGATGTTGACATAAACTATGGCAAACATTCTTTAAATCCAGATCAAATTCCGACTTCTCCAATTATATTTCCGCTTACTATAATTTTTCTTTTTTATGTGATACCTTATATTCCGACTATATCTTAAAGATGCAATCTGACGTTATACAAAACCCAAAATTATTTTATCAATTCATAAATAGTAAACAAAAAAAATGTGATGGTTACCCCTCATTCCTAGCGTTTGACGATATAACTTTTGCCGATTCTTCTACTGTTTCTGACCTTTCTGCCAAATATTTTAGTAGTGCCTTCTCCAGTGATAACTTCGTCATAGACTATAGTTTTTTCCATTACATGAACGGCTGCACTGAAACTTCTTTAACATCAATTAACATTGACATCAGTTCTGTAACAGACAGGATCTAAACTCTAAAAGATGATTATTCTGCTGGCCCTGATGGTATCCCACTTATAATTTTGAAAAAGTGTGCTGATAGTCTAGCGGCTGCTCTTACTACTCTCTTCCAACTATCAATATCTTCTGGTATCTTCCCTAAGTTATGGAAGGAATCTTTTATTATTCCAATCCATAAAAAAGGCCCAAAAAACCACATTTGAAAGCATAATTCATGAATTCATATTCTTCCATTCCAGATAAATCTTTTCTCCTAGTCAGCATGGATTTCTTAACTACTAACCTAGTTGACTTTACTTCTTTTTCTCTTAGTGCTTTGGAAGAAGGTTATGAAGTTCACTCTATCGCTACAGACTTCAGTAAGGCTTTCGACAAGATATCACATAACCTTATTCTTTTTAAACTTGACAAGCTTAAGTTTCCAAATATTTTCAAGTCCTGGATAAAATCCTACCTCTCCAATAGACAATACAGTGTCTGCTTCAGAAATCATGTCTCAAACCCAATTTTGCTTCTTCTGGTGTTCCTCAAGGTAGCCACCTCGGTCCAATTCTCTTTGCCTTAGCAATAAATGACGTCGATCAAATATTCTTAGATTCTATTAATTTACGCTGATGACATGAAAATCTATAAAAAGATAACTTCTTCTTCAAATTCTTCGTCTGGTGTAAAGCAAATCTGTTGGAGCTTAATATTAACAAATGCCAAGCTATAACTTTCTCCAGAAAGCGGCCTCCATTACCCCAAAGATCTTATTTTCTTGACACCCAACCAATAACTGTAGTTTATTCTATTAATGATCTAGGACTGCTCTGTGATACTCAACTCAATTTTACTTCGCATATCGATTCAATCATCAACAAGGCTAATTCTACTTTGGGTTTTATCAAGCGATAGTCTAAAGAATTTAATGATCCATACGTTACAAAATCTTTGTATATGACCTTTGTTCGACCTCTTCTTGAATACTTCTCCCAGGTCTGGTGTCCTCATTACCAAGTACACATTAAGCGTATTGAAGCCGTTCAGCGACATTTCATTCTATTTGCATTACGTGGTTTAGGTTGGGTTGATCCTCTTGACCTCCCTCCTTATGAGGATCGTCTTAAACTACTGGACATGCAACCTTTATGTGTCCAAAATCACCCTGAAGAACCTATTAATAAATTTATCCCCCAAATACTCTCCTGACCTTATATTACATATTTTATCTTGTATTTTATTTTAGTTTTTAAGATTTATTTATATTCTTGTATGGCTTGAATTAAGTCTTTAATAAAATTCTTTGTGATTCAGCCTTAAAAAATTCTTTGGAACCGTGCCTTGCGCTCGCCGATTATCACATGGTCGATTTGATTGGTTGTTCGGCCATCCGGAGATCGCCAGATTGCTGTGTAGATATTTCTTCTTGGAAACATAGTGCTATTTATCACCGTATTACGAGCTCCAGTAAAATCGATTAGTCGAAAAACGTTCTCTGTTGTTACTTCGGGGAGGCTGTGCTTTCCTACTAACCCGCCAAATTTTGCATAGAAGTGTCCGAGTACGATTTTGAATTCGTACTCTGGTCGTAAAAATCCTCTTTGCTAGGCTCCTCAGCATCATCGGTAGGGGTGTGTGCACATATTAGACTGATGTTTTGCAGTGTGGCCTTGATGTGGATTACAGGCAGGCGATTACTACATGGCTTGAAAAGTTGAAATCCATGACTTTCGATCTTAGCGATTTTCCATGACGAAATCCGCAGCTAAATATGTGAAGGTATTCTTTGATGACAGCTGTAATAAATGTCACAATTTTTTCCTTTTAATTGTTCCTGATCCTATCCATCGTATCTCCTGGATCGCAGTAATGTCTGCCTTATACTGCGTGAGGACAGATTCAAGTTTTTGAGTTGCACTTGGAGTGTAGAGTGTTCTTACATTCCAGGAACAAACTCTCAGCTGTCGTTACGAGTCTGGTTACCATAAGATGGCATCATTATCCGAGCCTTATATCTCTCTCATAACTTCTGAGTTTTTTACTGTGGAGGTGTTGTTAGCCCCTCACACTAACCTCCAAATTTGTAGAGCCGTTGTTTAAGTACTTCTGTTTCTCTGTTCTGCACTCGCTGTTACAAGTTTCGCAAGTTATATCTAGTGGTATAACCAGTACCGGTGGTTACCGCTTGGAGGTAACGTAAGCACTTGGTGTGTAGAAAAAAATGGTGATACAAAACCAATAAACAAAAGTTTTCGTGCAATTTCAAAAAGGCCAAACCAAATAGAACTCATTTCTTTCTTCTTTTTTTTCATTTTGCGCATATTTCAGTTTATACATTTTGTCAAACAAACAGTTAGCGGATTAGATGAATCACATTCATGTTGCCATTTTTCATTTCAGCCATAAAAAGAAAATAAACTCACACTTCTTAATACAAGCACTTAGTTTAATAAATCGACTTCAAATTAGTTAAACTGCCAACAGCTCGAATAATCACCTAATAATATGTTAATTTCGGTTAAAAGAAGCCATAAATTAAACTGTGATATGCTCGCTAATTACGTTATTAGCAACGCTTAATGAGAACCATTGTTAAGTTGGGGATTAGGCGATTTCACTTTTTAAATGTCGCGATGTGAATTTTAATCTTATTAAATCTAAAACAATTTTTCAAAATTCGTAAAGACATTCTTAACAAAAAAATCCAAAAACAATCAGTTGTTTTCGCTAAAAATGAAAAATTAAAATAATTTAGACTTTTGTCTGTAATCATCGAAATTTGAATAACAAATAGCAACGTCAATGAATAGAAATGAAAAGTATTTTCCATTAAAAATTAATGAAAGAACATTTGTCAAGATTGAAAAAAAAGACGAGTAAATGCGTATTTTTGACAAGAACATTTACACAGGTTTTAAGACCCACCTACCTTATGTTTACGACAAAAATTCCATTAAGACTTCTTACTTACTTACTTATGGTGGCGCTACAGTCCAGGTCGGACCAGGATCTCACACAACAAACTTTTCCAGCCAGCTCGGTCCCTGGCTTACTGTCTCCAGTTTCGCACGCCAAGTTGGTTCAGGTTCTCTACTACCTGTGTGCTTCACCTGAGTCGCGGTCTTCCTCTTCTGCGACGTCCTTCCGGGTTGGATTCGAAGACTCTACGAGCCGGAGCACTATTTTCAATTTCCTCAACAAGACCCAACCATCTAGGTCGTTGGAGCTTAACTTTTCTGGCTATGTCAGTGTCGCTGTACAGCACGTACAGTTCTTGGTTGAGTCTTTGTCTCCATTCTCCATTAATGCAGACAGGACCAAAAATCACTCGAAGAATTTTTCTCTCAAAGCAGCCCAAAGCGTTTTCATCAGATGTTGTCTTGGTCCATGTCTCTGCACCAAACATGAGGACCGGGTGATGAGAGTTTTGTAGAGTGTCACTTTATTTGCACAGGAGAGGACTTTAATACTCAATTGCTTTTTAAGTCCAAAGAAGCAGCGATTGGCAAAAGTGATTCTTCGTTTGGTTTCAGCGCTGGTATTGTTGTCTGAGTTGATAGCGGATCCCAGGTAGACAAAGTCCTTAACTACCTCGAAGTTAAATGTGTCTATGTTGACGTTTGCTCCAAGACGTCGATGTTGGTAGTCCTTTCTTGTCGACAGCATTAACTTGGTATTGCCTCGTTAACCGCTAGACCCATCTTCCTGGCCTCAAGGCTCACAAACGCTCCGCTGACATCACGCTCTGTTCTTCCAAATATGTCAATGTCGTCTGTGTATCCTAGTAGCTGGACGGACTTTTGAAAGACTGTGCCTCTGGTGTTTTGACGTTGGAGCTTTGCACAACACATCGCATGACAACACATCTCCTTGTCTAAAACCTTTTTTGACATCAAAAGCGTACGTTAGTTTTTTTCCGACCATGATGTAACAGCGTGAGTTTTCCATTGTCATCTTACTGGGATGCCAAAACTAGACATTGCTCTATATAGTTGGTCTCTATAGACGCTGTCATTCGCGGCCTTGAAATCGATGAAAAGGTGGTAGGTATCGATTTCAAGTTCCTGGGTGTTCTCCAAGATCTGCC
>CAKKXW010000001.1:94954485-94965674 GCA_920937365.1 Sphaerophoria rueppellii
AATGGCTTTCCAATTTGTCGACCGAGTTCCAGTAGCTCGTTCTTGGCTACGGACGTCTCTATTTGTTCCCGTAAAAGAACAATTTCCTTATTTACTTACATAAGGTGGCGCTACAGTCTGTTGTGGACTTGGGCCTCAATCAACAGTCTCCGCCAGCTAGCTCGGTCCTTAGCTAGTCGTCTCTAGTTTTGCACTCCAAGTTGATTGAGGTCCTCTTCATCGTGTCCGATGAAAGGCTCCTATCTGACGGCGGTGTTTTGTTCGTCGTCGCCGTTATACAATCTACAGAAGTGGTCCTTCCAAATCCCCATCATTGCGATTTTACTATGATATGCCCTTGTTTATCTCTGCAGGCATCGGTTCTTGCTCGATGACCTTGAGCCAGCTGTTTAACCTTTCGGTAAAACCTCCGAACTTCATTCCTGCTGTTGGCTCTCTCAACATCCTCGATCTGACGCTTCTCATGCTCTCTCTTCTTTCTCCTGAGAAGCCGGCGTTCCTCTCTCCTCTTTTTCTCGTAGAGCTCCTTGTCCTTATATGCAGCGCCGCTTTGTATGCCTCCTGCTTTGCTGCATGAGCCTGCCTGCATTCTTCGTTAAACCAGGGGTTTCGTTTTGGTGGCTGTGTGAAACCCAGCACATTAGAGGCGACATCTCTTACTGCTCTCTGGCAATATTGCCACTGGTCTTCGATACTTGATGTTGGCGGCATAGGACTCCTTAAGAGGTTAAGAACAATTTACAGATGCATGAAAAGAATAGGTCCTAGTACTGAACCCTGAGGCACACCAATTTATAGATGACTTAGAATTACTTGAATTACTCTTTTTCGTATAGAAATTAAATTTTTGTTTAAGTTAACCAAGAAACTCTCAATAGTTTGATCTTTTGTCACGAGCTGTATCACTGACAAACAACTTAACCAAATACAAAGACAAGTACATGATTTTCACAACTCGAATTTCTCTAGTTGACATTGCCACCGCCTTCAGAGTTGTTAACTTTTCACCACTTTCCCTATTTGATTATGTCTAATTACAAATAGGACAGAAATGCAAATACATACCAACATTGTTCCCAGTAGGTAAGTAGTAGCTTTTATCATCTAACAAAATGATATTGAAACCTTGTTCTTCACATCACAATCAATTTTGCTTCTCATGTCAATAATTATGGTAATCACAAGCTTGAAACACATGAAATTGCTTCTTCAAATTGCTCAAAAATTAGTCATAAATCAACAGGTTGGAAGTTTCAACTTTTTTTTCATTGAAAAAGAAGAATAATGGGAAGGTGGGTTAAGAAATTAACACAAAAAACACACATATACGAGTACCTAGTTTATATCGAGATGCTTACCTTCAGAGCGCTGTTATTGACGACGTTTAAGATTTCTGTAAGAAAATAGAATAACTCATTAGTTTTAATTGTTTAAATAATTAAAATATTAAATTAAATAATTTAAATTTATATAAATAAATAGTATTAACTTGCTCTCCATTTAAATTTCCAATCAACACTTCATTAAACTTGGCCTTTTTATGAAAACCAATCAATATTAACGGTAAGTCTCATAAATTCCGATTATGTGGCAATTCATCATTTGCGCTATAAATCAACAGCTCTGTTTGAACTTCGGTAAACACATCGTTTAACCCAAAATCAACACCCAAGACAAAATTTTATTACAAAACATTTTAGTGAAATCATCAATCACCAAAATTCATCATCGAACAAATATTCGTTGCTCCCTGAAGTCAAACACTTAAGTATCTCCCACACTATAACGTTTAAGAATTTTAAAATATTGACCACGAAAAAGAAAAAAACAAGAAACATGAATGAAACATTCGTCAAACGCTAACCAAATGTGCCATCAAAAAACAAATTCCCTCCAACGAACTAAAGTTTAATATAAATTAGCCAAGTTCCAGCAGTATATCACCGAATGCCCTTCCAATTAATTTCGAGCTGAATATTTCATCACAAGTCATTTTTTCTGGAGCAGAAATTTGTTTTCCAACAATAATTCAGAAATAGAACTTTTGTTTGCTTTTATTGTGAGAGAAGACAGGAAACTGTTTTAGAATGACAAATTTCACGAACACCCCGAAGCATATGGCATGCCGCAAAAAGATCCTCCAGAGATGTCATAATGCACACACACAGGGTCAAGTCTTGTGTGTTTGCGTTCAAATATTTACACAGCATCCACAAAGACGCCTCAAATGATCTATGATGACACCGGGAGCTAGGGGGATCAACAAAAGCACTCTGCGTTGTTTGTTGGTATTTATTTTGTATTTTTTTTTTTAGCAAACATTTTTCATGACTTGCTAAGCCCAAAGAACGTGGTTTTTATGTTATGATGGTGGGGCTTAGGGCACAGACCACCAGAGTTCTATTTTCAGCCTGCAAAAATTCTTCGGAACATTATCGTTTCGCCAAAATGGAGAGATGTCTGTTGAGAGTTGTTGTTCTGTTTACTTGCAGCAGTTGCAGCACCAATGCCATTCGCAGTCAACATATTTTAGCAGCACTCCTTTGAGGAACGGAATCTATGTTGAGAGCGAAGCAGTGCGCTTGCGCATGTAGCTGAGAAGATATCATCCCAAGATCGGCGACACGGGGAACGACAAGGAGTAGATAATTCTATCTTATTAGGAATTAACTGTGGAATTCTGAGCACAGCAGTCGTCGGCCGACAACAGATAGTTTTGTGCTGAGTTGGGTTTGGATTTTTTTTTTATGTTGGGTGCAAAAATAGTTCCCCTTTTTTTGTATTGCGAATTGGGTGATGCGTGTGCTGACTATTTTGGGGTGCGATTAAAAGGGTGACTGTTCAGACACTTTACAAAAATAGATTCGCTGATGGAGATGAAAGTACTACTAGAGAATGAACATAAAATGTCTACATTCTTTTAGCTGGCGGCCATTTTATCAGATGTTCGATAAATTTTACGGACCCGTGAATTGAACGAAGAACTTGAAAATTGTACCTCCAAATTTTACCACGTCCGAGCTATTTTAAATAAAAGTTATTAAAAACAAAAGTGGATAAAGAAGGCTTTCCATCGGGATCGATGCCTCACATGCTTTTTCCAATCGTCGAAGCGCTTGGCATCTGCGGTTACTAGGTTAGGTCTTCCTGTTCGTCTCAAACCTGAGGGCTGCGAAGAGAAGAGACTTCCTTGGTCGGAGTGCTGTCGTCTATTCGCTCGATATGTCCAAGTCATAAAGTCGTCTTTTCTTGGCTTTCTAGACTACATAAACACCTTGGTACAGTTCGCGGTTGAACTTTCTTCTCCATTCGCCATCGTCGCATACAGACTGAAAATCCGTTCAAGAATTTTTCTTTTGAAAGTGCCAGTTTCGTTTCCACTTTTTTACTTATTTGTCCAGCACTCTAGAGTAGGCACTTTGTCTTTCGAGTGAGGAGTTTTGAACCCAGTTGTTTAGCCAAACAGAAGCAGCAAATTTTGGTTGGTATAATTCTTCGTGAAACCTCCACTAAGTTAAGCCCATAAAGTTAGCACTATCACTTTGGAATTTTCAAAAAGTAATTATGTAACTGATTGTCGTAAATTTGTCGTGAAATTTGTTGTTACTTGCCAGCGACAAAATCACGACAGTTATCTGCATAATCACTTTTCGGTTTGCGTGTCCGGTTAAGCTAATCTGGGGTGGTAGTGCTAACTTTCGCATCAAGTTAACACTACCAGGGGTTAACTTTTAAAATAAGTACGCGACATATTTTTGGCTTTACGACAAATTTACGACATATTCACGACAATTAGTTGCATAATTACTTTTTGAAAATTCCAAAGTGATAGTGCTAACTTGATGGGTATCGTTTTTGAGCCTTGAGACGGAGGCCAGGAAGATGGGCAATACCAAGTTAATGCTGTCGACAAGAAAGGACTACCAACATCGACGTCTTGGAGCAAACGTCAACGTAGACAGATTTCACTTCGATGTCGTTAAGGACTTTGTCTACCTGGGATCCGCTATCAACTCAGACAACAACACCAACGCTGAAATCAAACGAAGAATAACTCTTGCCAATCGCTGCTTCTTTGGACCTAGAAGGCAATGGAGTATTAAATTCCTCTCCCGAGTGACACTCTACATAACCCTCATCATCCTAGTCCACATATATGGTGCAGAGGCATGGATTATGACAACATCTGAAGAAAACGCTTTGAGCTGCTTTGGGAGAAAAATTCTTCGAGTGATTTTCGGTTCTGTCTGCGTTAATTGAGAATGGAGACGAAGATTCAACCAAGAACTGTACGAGCTGTACAGCGACACTGACCTAGTCAGAAAAGTTAAGGTCCAACGACTTAGATGGTAAGGTCAATGCAACCCGGAAGGACGTCGCAGAAGAGGAAGAACGCGACTCCGGTGGAGCACACAGAGGACCTGAACCAACTTGGCGTGCGAAACTGGAGACAGCTAGCCAAGGACCGAGCTGGCTGGAGAAGTTTGTTGGGTGAGGCCCTTGTGGACTGTAGCGCCACCATAAGTAAGTAAGTAAGAAGCAACGGGGGTTCGCTTTGTTTTCAAGAAAGAGGCTCTCACACATAACCAATAGCCTTGCTCTTAAGTATGTGATAATTTTCTAATTTTAATTTGTTATTAATAAAAAAAAAAAAAGTAAAAAATTTACATAGGTAGAAACCAGACAAATAGAAGTTTTCTTATAATTTCTTATGCAGCCCTATCGTCGTATCCGATCGTAACAAAATTCTATCCGATTTGTACGAAATATACGATTTTGTTATCGTCTTAACGGTTCCGATAGTTAAATCGTACATACCTCAGAAAAAAATTCAAATTTGCGTTGAAATGTCAAACTCGGAGTAACGCATCACGATTTCATGCGGCGAAAAGCAAAAAATTCAACTTACGCTTGCGATGCATAAGGATTATTTTTTTTTTTAATGCGGCTCCTATTGTTCCGACAGCTAAATTGTGTCGGAACATTTGCGGAACGACATGCGTTATTATACGTCAATATTTCCTTTACGAAACGGATACCATGAACAAAATAAATGTAACGATCGGAACTTTTCTACGATCGTAAGTTTCTCCGAACGGATACGACGATAGGGCTGATTATTACTATCTGCTTAATGAGGAGTAAAATCTTATCACTTTATACCGTATCAACCTTTACTACACAAATTTCCTTACTGCCTGTTATTGTAATTCTTTTATTACTGAATACAATCAATAGTCACTTTACAAGATACTGACTCACTGTACTTGGACTTTGTGATTCAAAGTTTGCACTCCAGAATACGTAATGGCTTCCACTTCAAACTGTTTTTTTTTTTATGCAATGATATCATCACTTTTGCATTTTTGGCGGTAAAAAACTTCAAATACATTTTACAATCAAAGAAACAAATATCATAAAAACGGAAGATAAAAGGTGCCCACAAACAAAATCACTAAAAAAAAACCATTTCCATTTGTGGTTGTTGTGTGACAATTTTAAATTTTAGTTCGTTATCATTTTTGAGTCGATAGAGAATCGAATGGAAAGAATACGTGTGAATTGTGATAATAAAATCAACAAGTTTAATTAAATATTCAAAAGGCTTTGTTGTTTTCTGAAGAAATCATAATTTTAAAGGTGTCACAAGCGAATGCGACACTCGAATAACTTGTTTTCTTCTCTTTTTCAAGGTTAATGTGTTAGTTTTTAAGATTTTAGCATAGAAAAAAAATTCTATTTTTAAAGTCAACAGACTGTCGACTGTTATCTAATAATCGATAACAAAATTAGTTATCGATTAATTATATTGCCTTTTTATTTCTCCGCGATTAGGCAATTTTTTGAGATTTCAAATTGCTTCTTAAGTTGTTTCGTACGCATGAGGCAAAAACTTGAGTGGAAAAGTAAATATAGGCAAAAGAAAAACTATTATTTACCCTATAAAGCCTCTTGAACGACTTGTCAATTAGTATTTCTGCGGCGCAAATATTGTCGTTTGGTTCTTTATTCTGATTATGGGTTTTGAATTTCATTAAAACGAACAAACACCTTTGTTTGCACGACCATGCAGAAAATATTGTATAATATTTCTGTGCTGTAATCAAATATGCTGACGATGTTTTTTATTTAATAGGAATACCTACCTACCTGTTAGTTAGTTGGTGGAACGAAACAACGTTAATTTTTAAACAAATTGGCAAGCTGCTTGTAAATGAATAAACGACAAGTGTTTTTTGTCATTAAACAAGCGTATTCCAATGGGATTTGTGATGGCGGTGTCGTTTAGATTGCACGGTAGATATTTGTTTAGGCTTTAAAAATTATGTATTTTATGATCCATGAACACAAAGTTGTTCAAAATTTACTGTTTAGTTGCGAAACAGACAAATTTGGTTGCAAACTTTCAATATTTTATTGATTAGGCACTGTCCGAAGTAATTAGCTAAACAATAATTCGAAAATAACGGCGACCGAGCATTGTTTTTTTACCAAACCACACCGCGAGAATTACGAAAGATGGGGAAGACGGAGTACGTTTAAAAAGAGAAGTCGGTTGGCATTTATTGTTCTTGAATTCCTGAATAATAACCATAAGGACACAGTGAGTTGAACAGTTCCACATTCGTGTTGTACGGATGAAAAACGAATCTCTATACTTGACAGTACGACCGAATTTGGACTGATGCCAAGAATCACTTGCTTTTCACTTGAGCATATTACGTTTGAAATCCAGGAAGGGCTGAAGTACGTTAAACGTTACTAGAGCTTACTTACTTACTTAAAGTGGCGCTACAGACCGTTGTGAACTTGGGCCTCAATCAAGAGTCTCCGCCAGCTACCTCGGTCCTTAGCTAGTTGTCTCCAGTTTTGCACTCCAAGTTGATTGAGGTCCTCTTCCAATTGAGTGCGCCACCTGAGTCGCGGTCTTCCTCTCCTCCTACGTCCCTTGGGAATAGTGTCGAAAGCTTTCCGGGCCGGAGCATTGGTGTCCATCCGCTCTAAATGAACGAGCCATATGACCCTTTGGAACTTGACCCTTCTGGCTAGGTCCAGTCGTTGTACAACCCGTAAAGTTCGCTGTTATATCTTCGTCGCCATTCTGCTTCAATGCACACGGGGCCAAAGATGACCCGAAGAACTTTCCTCTCGAAACAGCCTAAGGCACTTTCATCCGATTTTGTCAAAGTCCATGCTTCTGCACCGTACAGCTGGACTGGGATGATGAGTATGTTGTACAGTTTTACCTTAGTTGCTCGAGAGAGGGCTTTTCCACTCAATTGCTTTATTGGCCCAAAGAAATGGCGATTAGTAAGAGTTATTCTTCGACTGATCTCGGCGCTGATGTTATTGCCCGTGTTTATAGGGGAGCCAAGGTAGACAAACTCCTCTACTACCTCGAAGTTATATGCGTCTATTGTGACGTTCTGTCCGAGCCGTCGGTGTTGGGTGTCCTTTCTCCAAGAAAGAATAGACTTCGTTTTTCCCTCATTTACCGCTAAACCCATTTTTACCGCTACTGTTTGACTCTGGTTAGTGTATCGCCTTGTCTGAATCATTTTTGACGTCGAAAGATTCCGTAAGCTCGTTCTTGATGGAGCAGCGTGAGTTCTCCATCGTCATTTTGAACAAGCGAACGAACTTGGCAGAAATGCCAAAACTTGACAAAGCTTTATACAGTTCGTCTCTGTAGATGCTGTTAACGCGGCCTTAAAATCGATGAAAAGGTGGTGGGTATCGATTTGGAGTTCATAGGTCTTTTCCAGGATCTGCCGCAAAGTGAAAATTTCCTGGCCTGAAGCCACATTGAAAAGGACCAATCAGCATGTTGACGAAAGGCTTCAGACGTTCACATATTATGGCAGAGAGGATCTAGTAGGCGATGCTAAGTAGGCTGATTCCTATGTTGTTGTTGTTGTAGGAGTTTAGAGGATATCCCTTTTTCGTGATCTGGCAATTAATGCTGAGGTTCCACTCATCGGGCATGCATACCACTGACCATATCTTACAGATAATTTGGTGCATACTGCTATCTAGCTTGCGCCTGCTGCTTTGAACAACTCAGCAGCTAGTTCATCTGGTCCAGCGGCTTTGTTGGATTTCAGCCGTGATATTGCGGTTTTCACTTCTTCTGGGTCGGGTTCACGGATTTGTTGGCTATCATTGTGTCCGATGAAAGGCTCCTGTCTGACGGCGGTGTTTTGTTCATACCCCGTGGAGCGAGGTACCTGCTCGGATTTTGGAGTTGTTCTCAAGCTGGGGTAGCGATAGTAGCAAGATCAGAAGAGGACGAAAATTTCTTGTTATGTCTTAGGAAAACTAGGCATCTTGTGGCATTTACGGCGACATCGCGTATGTGAGCCATTGGCATATGACAGTACTTTTTGTACTTTCTGTACTGAAGGAAGCATAAAATTTAACACGGTTTCTCAGTCCGCATTTATGACACTGTCGAGGTCAGAATCTTAAGAGTTGTGAGTCTAAAAATAAATATGACAAACATGTCATGTACTGTCGTAAGCCAACAGATTGTTAATGAAAATTAGAGAGATTGTCGGAGACAACACGGAGCCCAGTGGTACACCAGGATTTATTTTGTTGGTGACAGACTCTAATCCGTCCAATACGAATTTTATTAAACGGTCCGAAAATCAATTACTAATCCAACGAAGAAGTGATTCATTGAGGCCGAAACCTTAAGAATTTTCGCAGAAAAATGAATTTCAGGTCTTCTGATAGCTACTTTCAGCAACTTTTTACTGCATTTAAACATTATGCAAAGTTTCGGGTCTGCAAGTATTCTAAAACAAAAAGATCTAAGCCATCCTGCGATTCAATTTAATACATACATGTTATTGCTTTCTGTAGCACAACAATAGCCGGGTCCGCTACTATATAGAATACCAAAGTAATTTTCGAACGAATTTGAGCTATAAACCAATTTCTTCGACATCCATCGGTTAAGCTATTCGGGAAAAGTAAGTTCGTTGCCTTGATTCCCATTCCGACAACGACGGTCGGGGCGCCTAGTTAGCTGGATATCATGCCTAACTATTGTTTATAGAAACAAAGCTTAATTTCTTTCTTTAAGACTTTTCTTCGCATTTAGGTTGATTGACAAAATTCCTTAGTTCCTCAACGAGAAGGCATTAATCTTTTTTTTTCGGGAGAAATTAAGCTTCCTAAACTATTTGTTTCCTAAGTATGTATTATTGCTGTCAAATTTAATAACGTGTCTAATTGATATGCAAATCTGTAATCTCCGCCTACATCATTAAAACAAATTTTTAATACCACATACTTTAAGCTCGTTACGATCCACAAATCAATGGACTTGGGGAATTTATTCGTTTCGAATCACAGTCACGGTCTCGAATCAGCTATTTATTAACAATTTGAAACGAACTCATCGTCGTTGCCGGTTTTGATACGAAAATTCATTGAATTCGTTTTTGTTTATCTCAAATGCTTGCCATGCTAGCAAAAGAAAAACACAGAAAACACATATTTTTTTGTATCTCCACGTAGAAGCAGTTTCAGGCCGATAATAACAGATAAAAGCGGAGAACTAAAAGTGAAGAAACAGGTGAACATTAAATGTTCCAAAAAAGAAAACAAAAAGTAAACAGAGTTCACTAAAAAAATACACGTTAACGGAAACCTTGGCGCTTTTTTTTCTTTCTTTTCTTACATCTGACAAAATGATAGTTTCCATCATTCAAATCACATGTTGCTCGTTTGCTTACTTCGGGAACTTTGGAAGATTGAAGTTCATCTTAAGGTAAGAAAGAGACAAGGGAGAGAATAACCAAGTTCTTTAATGGTTACTTTGAAACTTTAATACACTTATTCGTATCTACCCAAAGAGATACGATACGATAACTTCAAGTCCACGACTGAAAAGTTGATTTTTTTTATTGTTTGTTTTTCAATCTTCTGAATGAATTTCAGGTTGTTTTTGTGTGTAAACGGAAGAGAATAAACATATAAAAGCATAACGAAGGGAATCCAGTTTGTTTTTTTATTTGTGAGATAAAGGAGGAGCCCAATTTTTATTTGGAAGATACATCTCTTCAGAAGAGAGTTGAATTAATCGTCGTAAAACTTTGAGGTCATTATCTCGAGATATTAATAAATTAAATTATGTTATTAAAACGACATTGTTTCGTTAGATTCGTGTAACTACAAAGAATCGAGATAAACAGAATATTTTTTGAGTAAATATTTAGATTTTGATTTCATCAGAAAAAATTACATAACGATGACTGATAAAGACTAAACTATTTGAAGCAAAGGCAACACATTTTTTAAGCCCTCCGATTTTTTTTTTTTTTTAATTTACTTCATCAGTTTATTTGTTTAAAACGCTTGAAATTTGAAGTTTCTGATCGTCAGTGTACATGCCTTTTATTGTGTCTAAAACATGAACCACGTGTTCGGCTTAAAGACAATGGCGCAAATTTTAAGTCAGCCCTCGTTTAAGCAATAAAGTCGACTCTACTTAAAGCACTCTAAAATTTTCTTATTTTTAAACACTTTAAACGAGTCTTCTAACTAGATTGGACTTTAAACAAAACATTGTGTGAACTCGCCTAAAAGTGACAGGTCAACAGGATATTTAAATTTAAATTTGTCAGAATTCTTTGAATTTTCTGATTTGATAGATAATTCCCAGTTGTATTAAATATATAAATAAAAATGAAAGATGAAAAGGTTTGTTTTTAAGTTATTAGCAATTATAAAATCTGTTCATCGACCTATCATATAGGTAACCGCTTTTAGTCGAAGCGAGACGGTGAGCAAAATTGGGATCAGACCGAAGTTGGTTTAAATGCATCTCAAGACAATTGAAGATAAAGGTATGTAAGTGAGAAGAAAGACACAAGCTTCGGCATCAACTTAAGTGATTTGTTGCAACTAAAACAAAAAGCTGATGTTGAAACTTAAAACTACAAATAGATATCTCACAGTGCGTTATTCATTATGTGATGTATATATGTACATTACTTCATGCGTTTTTGGGGAATAGAAGTTAACAGAACTCTACGTAAATTTGGTTGAAGCCAGACTAGGGTTAAAACGAGTGGCAGAGCGAAGCTGATTTTCGCCAATGGATATACTATCCAGCTACTTGTCTAAAATATTAACGATTATTGAATTTTTGTTTGGAAAAGTAGAAAGTAAAAATA
>CAKKXW010000001.1:94977640-94997284 GCA_920937365.1 Sphaerophoria rueppellii
CAGCTGACGCAGTCACTTCCACCCCCATGTTGCAATTAATCACTTCCATATGCAAATATAGCACACTCCGTTTCCGGCGAGTTGCCCTCATACACTATGTCATGACGTTTTCACAAAATAAAATGCCCACTCAATGTGTTTCCGTTATATTTCTTTTCCTTGCGGTCTTACACTTCATCAAACCGAATGAAGAAAACCTGAAATAGAACAATATCGTTCAATAAATGTCAACAAAAATCAACTGTCACTTTGGTAAATCATAACAAAACGCATCCATATCGTTGACATTCAATAACTTACACTTCATTGACATTTCTGACACACGTTCAATGTCCAGACCCAGAGCTAGAAAGCGCAGAAAATCAATTTAAATTCTAAAAAATAGACCCATTCACTCTGTGGATTGTAGTAAATCCTTTCCCATGTGTTGGCAATAAAATAAATAAACTTTGTATTTTTGAAGTTTTTAAAACACTTTGTTTTCTTTTCTTTTTCTGGAAGAAGCGATTGTAAAAACAAACTGCTTCCTCATCAATCCAAATCCAACAAAATAAAAATATAACACGTGAAATAATATTTTCAAAAAGAATTGAAACAACTTCCCGTCATTATAGGGCCAGCCATTCCATTCGGAACAAAGAACTCGATTTTGATCATCACTTCGCAAGGCAATGACTGCTTGACGGCTGTCAAACCTAATGACAGCCACAAGTTGACAAGTTCGTACACAAACTATGGTGTCGGACTTCATAAATCGAATCAGCCCACTTATTGGCCTTCTAATGGAGAGATTTTCGTCTTCTCAGTTCTCAAAACATTAAATTGAATCGTCAGAGAAAAAATGTCTTAACACACGTGTCTTTCTCCGAGGTGAAGATTGAAATGTTTTTCTCGCCCTAAAATTTTCGGTCGTCCTCTTTCCCAAATGGAGATTACGAAGAGGTTTTTATTTTCTGCTTCTGTGGTGTTGCTAGTTGGGCACATATGTAAAAATATTAATTGATGGTGGGAACGCGTGAAATGGAAGGGCCCAACGTGATTAGAATTTCAATTCTTCGAATGCTTGTTATTTACATATTTTCTGCCGGGTAACAGAGACGCAATTAACATTGAGCTGCATACGTAATTAGTTTTCGTTTTCGTGGAAATACTCCTGTCCGAAGAAAGAGTAATGGTTCAGTGATCTTACAGCGAGCAACTCCACCTTTTATCAACTGGGGTTGTTCACCAGACCATTGACGACGTGATTATGTTGGATTCGTATATTGTTCTTTGCAGAATAATAAAATTAGCACTCCCTAGAAAAGTGATTTATTATAAACTAATTGATTCAAAAAAGAGATTTTCTCATTGATTAAAAAAGGGAAAATAAAAAATAGCGGTCTCAAGAGTCAACCTTGAGGAACTCCGTTTATTTTGTGTTTATTGTGGTTGAAGCTGGGTAGTGTATTTATAGTTTGTTTTATCGGATTAAAAGTAAACAATCATTTCAAATTATTGACTTTGTAATACATAACTCTGGGATACTCGAGAGGAATCACTTCTTAGTGTGAAGATCGAATGAATAACTTCGTTGAAACATCTGGCGTGCGATCATGTTCCTGATACTACTCGTCGATAATCACTGGAGTTGAGAATACATATATACACACATAGATATAAACATGCATGTATGTGTCAAATGATCTTCAACAGCAATCAACCTTTTCACCCGCAGTTAGTTGTTTCCTTTCTCTACATACAATAATGTCAAAAGGATCTCAAGTGAGGGGAATTGATGAAAATTGAATAGAATAGGGGCGGTGAGCTATTAAGAGTTTCCAATAAAAACAAAGGAATAGATGTGAGTGTATCATAAATTTGGGGGAACAATATGGGAACATAACACACTGATGAGGATGACTTTGTCGAATTACTTTTTGTCACGATATAGTTTGACAATTGAGAACATTTAAGTTGAGTTCTAATTGAAGATATGTGATGTTCTTTAAACAATAATTTGTTAGGTATAGTAGTGTAGAGGGAAAAAGAGGTTAGGAACTGGAATCTTCATGGAGTCATCTCTGAAAGTTTTGGGAGGCAGGATCTTCACAACAACCAGTAACAATCAATGAAGAGGAAGATTTAGTCCCAGCCCCCAGCACAGAATAGATAGAAAAAGCCATCGCAAAATAAAAAGTCCGCCAGGTCGGATGGCATACCTGCAGACCTCTTTAAATATGGCGGAGGTGTTTTGATGAACCGCATGCACCAGGTCATCACCAAAGTGTGGGAGCAAGAATGCATGCCCACTGCATGCTCCCTGCTCCATATGCCCGATCTACAAAAAAGGCGATCCTATGTCATGCAAAATCTACCGAGGCATATCTTTGCTTAATGTTGCATACAAAATCCTATCCAATTAAGGTACTGTGTGAGCATCTTCAGCAGTTCTGCAACACAATAATCGGCACGTACCAGTGTGGCATTGGGCCAGGCAGAACAACGATAGACCAAATATTCCCACTAAGGCAAATCTTGGACAAGACCAACGAATTTCAAGTCGAAACCCACCATTTTTTCATCGACTTCAGAGCTGCTTATGATAGCATCCACCGCCAAAAGCTCATGATGGCTATGTCTGATCCCGAACAAATTGATCCAGCTGTGCCGCATGACGCTAAACAATACGCAGTGCAGCGTGCAAATGTCTTCTTCAACATAGTCCTGGAGCAGATACTACGCAAGACAGGTGTGAGAACGGAATCCACCCAGCTCCTAGGCTATGCGGACGAAATATACATCCAAGAGAGCTGTGCTTGAGGCCTTCACAGCGACTGAAGAACAGGCGAAGCTCCTTGGTCTTGAAGTGAATGAGGACAAAACAAAGTACATGTTATCAACATACAAAGCAACAACTGGCCACCGCATAGGACAAAACATCACTGTTGGTATCAGCAACTTCGAGGTAGTTAAGGAGGTCACCTACCTTGGAACAAACATGAATCCCACAAACGACACCTTAGTGGAGATCCGAAGAAGAATTATTTGGCGAACTGCTACCGCTTCGGTTTGGGCAAACAACTTAGTTCAAAACTCCTCACTCTTAAGGCAGAGTGCCTACTACTACTATACAAGGCTTTGATTCTACTAGCCCCATTCTACGGCGGCACCGAGTACTGGATGATGAGTAAGAAAAGGGAAATGATACTGGGCACTTTTGAAAGACAAATCTTCGACAGAGTTTTGGTCCTATATGCGTCGATGTCGAATGGAGAAGAAGCTTCAACTGCGAACTGTACGAGCTGTACCAAGATGTGGATGTTGTCCAGAAAGCCGAGAGAATGCGACTATATTGGCTAAGCCACATCGAGCGAATGGACTACAACACACCAGTCAAGAAAGTCTTCTTTTCGCAGCCCCCAGGTTTGACACAACCAAGAAGACCGAACCTGTGATACAAAGACCAAGCAAGATGCAGAAGGTTTCGACGACTGGAACACGCATGCAAGTGACCGATCCCGATGGAGATGAATGAGCAAAATTGGCCGATTTGGAAAGACCTCAATCAACACGAGATTCATGAGGTGCTAATCCAAATAGAGTAACGATTTTGGCCATCATCGTCAACGGGGATCGCCAACTCGTTTTTTTGCCTGAATTGGATGATATGGACAACGAAGACATATGGTTTCAATATGATGTCGCTACTTGTCATTCAGCTCAAGATTCACAAGATATTCTGCACGAGCAGTTACATGGCATGGTTATATCTTGCCGAGGCGGCGGCGGCGTGAATAGGCCACCAAGATCGTGTGATTTACCCTTGACGACATTTCTGTGGGGCTCTCTTATGTCGCAGGTCTTTGCGGATAAGCCGCAAATCATGGCGGCCGTGGCCCTATAAGATGTCAAATTCAGCCTGATTCAATCGCACACACACCTTTGACTGAACCAATATCTTGTCCCGTCTATTTTTTTTTTCCTTTTTGGTTTTTTTTTTTGTTGTCAATCATTTTTTCTCACCACGACATCATGTAGCTGGCAAATTGACAAAATGAACAAAGGAAAGTAGGCAATAGAAAGGGAATCCCATCTTCCCCGTGTAAGTATATTTTTCATTTTCCTCGTTTTTTGTTTTATGAGATTTTTGTTAAAGTAAACAAAATCCATATAACGCTCTTGTCAAATTACCAAATTATGCAAATCTCTTCAACTCGACACACACTCACTCTGGCTTTCTTAAATCTCGCCTTTAACTCAAAACAAAAGTGAAGGAGTTGTGTTTGTTGTTTGGAGAGTTTGAAGTGATGCGTCGGTTATGTTGGTCGACTGGCCGGCCTGAGGGTGTTACATAGCTGAGCGCTTAGCACACTTTCATCAAACAACACTGACCAGGCAGTGTACAAAAAGCTGAGATCTAGAGAAAGGGTAATTATCTACAAAATGCACTGACTGACACATGCACTCAAAACAAAGACGCAAATTCCTCTTGAGATGGTCTTTTTATTTTCTGGTCCAAACAACTGCACTATGAGGTCCAAAATATGTCTTTTGTCTGGGAAGTTGGGAAAAGTGAAAAATGACAAAGTGGTAAAATATTTATGTCAACGTCAGGGTCTCATTCGGTCCAGGTGAGAGTTTTTAGGAGCATTTCTAATGGTTAATTGGTCAAATAATTGGATTGTCATCGTTTGAGCCCGACAAATTGACACTGACAGATTGTTTACAATTGTCGTTTAGAAATAAATAAAATGATAATGACGATGGCACGGACTTGGTTGGTATTGCAGATGCCTACAACTCGAACAAAATCGTTCCGTAATTTTATGGGCATTTTTGATTGCCACCCGTGGAGAGTTTTATGTCACTGCTTTCGTTCAAGATGCCCACTTTCAATTTTTATGTTGTTTGTGTTTGAATAGGAAATTTCAATTTCGATTTTTTTGGTTTCTTGAAAGTGGGCTTTTTTATGCTTTTTAAAGGCATTGTCATGAGAGTGGGTTAAGAGGTTATGAGATGAAGAGGAGAAAGGCAACAAGGTGCCTATGTTATGCAACGAATTTTAATTCAATTCAGGAAGCTTTTTGTATAAGATTCAGTTATTATTTCGGCCACGAGTTTTAATGGGAGTTCAATTAATTGCGTGGGCTGAAAAAGAAATGAATAAGCTGACGGAGAACCAACTGAACCGGAGGAACGTTGTGGCGTGCGTTAACATTTTATGAGATTTACTAGGTTAAACTAAAACGCCTTTAATGAGGACAAATATATCTAAAATCTATGACGACACACCATCTCTGTATATCAACTCTTAGGTACAACCCACTGGACTGAAGGAGTTCACTTGCTACCTTCTGCGAAAGAAGGAAAAGGACGAGTTCACCACAGGGATTCAAGTGTAGCGTCTACGATTCCGATCAGAATGAACAACTTAGGAATAACCTTTCGATTTACTTCGACGTTCTCGTAACCCAGGAGCGGTCTATCAAACTAAAGATCTGCCCCACCCGGTCAAAGAAAAACCAAACCTCAGATGCAAATTTTAAAATTTTGATGTACAAGACCCTGAACAGGTTATTTTGCTGTTTGATAGCCTCAAACGGCTGCTTTAGCTACTGAAGCAAAGGATTAAGACACCAAAGACACCTCTAGAGCTTCTGCACAAGACAAAAGACGGAACATGGGAAGAGAAAGCTCGTCCCGAACAAGTCCATCTTCAGACTTACCACTATGCTGGTATGGTACGTCGCGTCGCAAAAAACTGCTCTTAAATTGTTTATGAGTCAATTGTTGATACGGTAAAGCGGAAATTACATCACCGATTCTCCTGACTAGAGCATGAGACAGATAGTTTTTGGAGCTCCAGCGCCAGCTCGGTCCCTAGCTAGTTGTGTCGAGTTTTGCTAGCAAAGTTGGTTGAGGTAATCTTCAACCTGTATGCACCACTTGAGCCTTGGTCTTGGTCTCTATGGCGTCGTTCCTCGGGTGTGAATTCGAAGATTTTAGATTTTACGACAAGAGCATTGGTGTCGATATCGATCCTCTCTACGCGACCAAGCCATCTGAGTCGTTTGACCTTTACTCTTTCAGCTAGGTCACTGTCGCTGTTCAACTCATACAGTTCGTGGTTAAATCTTCTCCTCCCTTTGCCATCGATGCGGACAGGAACATAGTTCTTCCGTAGAACTTTTCTCTCGAAACGGCTTAAGGCGTTCTCATTCGTTTGTGACAAGGTACATGCTTCTGCACCCTACAGCAGAACGGGGATGTTGAGGGTCTTATAGAGCGTCACCTAATTGTTCGAGAGAGGGCTTTAATCTCGTTCTGATATCGGCGCATTGTCCGTGTTGATTCCCACCTAGCAGAGCCAAGTCAGACAACATCGAAGTTATGTTGTCTATGGTGACGTTGTGACAAAGACGTCGGTGTTGGGTGTCCTTTCGTCGCTAAACTCATCTTTTTAGCCTTCCTGTATACTCGCAAATGCACTATTGACATCAAGTTGCGGTCTCCCAATAATATCAACATCGTCGGCGTACGCTTCTAGTGGTGACGCACTAGTATGATGTTAAAGAAGTCCCATGACAGTGCATCACCTTTTCTAAGGCCTTTTATTTCATCGAAAGTATCGGCGAGGTGTTTACCGAATTGAGCAGCGTGAGTTCTACATTGTCATCCAGCTCAGGCGAATGAGCTTGATAGTGATGCCAAAACTGGACATTGCTTACTTAATTGCTTAAAGTTGCGCTACAGTACGTTGTGGATTTGGTCCCTAGCTAGCTTTGCACTCCAAGTTGATTGAAGTCCTCTTCCACTTGTGTTCGCCACCTCAGCCGCGGTCTTCCTCTCCTCCTACGTCCCTTGGGAATAGTGTCGAAGGCTTTCCGGGCCGGAGCATTGGTGTCCATCCGCTCTTAATGACCGAGCCATCTGAGTCTCTGGACCTTGACCCTTCTGGCTAGGTCCATGTCGTTGTACAACCCGTAATGTTCGCTGTTATATCGTCTTCGCCATTCCCCTTCAATGCACACGGGGCCAAAGCCTAAAAGCCTAAGGCACATTCATCCGATTTTGTCAAGGTCCATGCTTCTACACCATACAGTAGAACTGAGATGATGAGGGTGTTGTTGTGTTGTATTGTTTTACCTTATCTGCTCGAGAGAGGGCTTTTCCACTCGACTT
Organism: Sphaerophoria rueppellii; assembly: GCA_920937365.1. Lineage (NCBI taxonomy): Eukaryota > Metazoa > Arthropoda > Insecta > Diptera > Syrphidae > Sphaerophoria > Sphaerophoria rueppellii. The sequence goes on from CAKKXW010000001.1 coordinate 94,984,805, forward strand.
CCATAGTTAGCAAGAGTTATTCTTCGTCTGAGATTGGCGCTAGTTTTATTGCCCGTGTTTATAGCGGAGCCTAGATAGACAAACTCCTCTACTACATCCAAGTTGTATGCGTCTATTGTGACGTTCTGTCCGAGCCGTCGGTGTTGGGTGTCCTTCCTCGAAGACAGCATATACTTCGTTTTTCAATCATTTACCGCTAAACCCATTTTTGCCGCTTCTGTCTCAATTCTCACAAAGGCGCCATTGACATCACGCTGTGTTCTTCCCATTATATCAATATCACCGGCGTACGCGAGAAGTTGAACAGATTTTTGGAAGATAGTGCCTCTGGTGTTGACGGTGCAGTTCTGCACTATCTTCTCAAGAACGATGTTAAAGAAATCACACGACAGTGCATCGCCTTGTCTGAATCCTTTTTTAACACAGAAAGATTCCCTAAGCTTGTTGCTAACCTTGATAGGCCAGCGTGACCGTTAGTTCTCCATCGTCATTTTGCACAAGCGAACGAGCTTGGTAGGGATGCCAAAACTAGACATAGCTTTATACAGTTCGTCTCTGTAGATGCTGTCATACGCGGCCTTAAAATTGATGAAAAGATGGTAGGTGTCGATTTGGAGCTCTTAGGTCTTTTCCAGGATCTGCCTTAGTGTGAATATTTTATCGATGGTGGACTTTCCTAGTGTAAAGCCACTCTGATAAGGACCCCAGTTTGTATCAGTTTGTTGACAAACGGCTTCAGACGTTTTTACTGCAGAAAAGATCTTTTAAGCGATGTTCATGAGTCTAATGCCGCTGTAGTTGGTGTTGTTTAGAGCGTTTCTTCTTCTTCAAAATTGGTCAAACAATGCAGAGTTTCCAAACATCGGGCATCCTCTCTTCCGACCGTATTCGAGTTGGAGCATGCTCTTTGCCAAATCATCGCCGCCTGCTTTCAAGAGTTCGGCAGTGATGCCGCTTCCACAGCTTTAAAGCTTGGATATTCCTATCTTTACTTCTTCAAGCTCGGGTAGAGGTAGGAAATGTTGGCTTACGTCGTTTTCATTGAATGGTTCATTCGGCGTGACATTGGAAATTGATTCGTCATCGCCCTTATACAGTCTACAAAAGTTGCATTTCCATGTCCCTATTTCCCTGTTGCTCTTTACAGGCTTCAGTTTATACTCGGTAACCTTGAGTCATTGGCTTTACCTCTTGGTAAAACTTCCTAACTTTTTTAGTCTCTCAGCATCGCTTTTCATGCTCTTTCTTGTTCCTTTTTCGAAAGCTTGTGTTCTTCTCTCCTCTTCTGCTCGAAGAGCTCCCGAAATATATTTTGAATAGTTAAGAATGAAAATTAAAAATCGGAAAAATCTAGCAACAATGCGTTCCTTCCCTCAAACAAAAATAATAAACCTTCGAGTGCAAATTGTTCCCGCTTGCCCAATGGTCATTGTTACATTACGCACACTGAAAGCAGAGCCTACAGCTGGCTAGGCAGGTAGTCAAAGAGCTAGTTGCATGCCTATAACTTGCCAGTCTTAAGAATAATATTGTGAAATATTCCTGCACTTCGCAACACTGAAAGAACTAGGTACCTCCGAGGTAGAATGACCAAAAGACAAGAAGTGCAATCAACTCTCTACCTAACCTAGCTTTTTTTAGCTTCCAGCTCTTCGTCTTGTTCTTCGTCTTTCACTTCCGAACTACCAAACAACAAGATGATGATGATGATGATGGTTTGTGGCGCATCAAAGAACACAACACAGCACCAGCACAACAACAAAACACGATTAGTAGTTTAGTACCTGCAGGGATTTTCTTGTACTTCTTGTTATTTTAATACAATTTTCTTCTCTTTGCGCGCTGACTGCAGTTTACTTTGACTCAAGCTAGCGACGAAAAATATAAAACAAAGAACTCTCCGACATGGAGCCGCCGCCGAGTCCAAACTCCGACCGACTTTATCTACTGGGCCAACGGGTTCTTGTTGTTTATTTTTTTTTTTTTTTTAGTTTAAACGATTCTTTCAAGAGTGCAAACAACGTCAAGATAAAAATGGACGATCTATTAAGTTCCACGTCTAAGCTCAAGAACCAAGATCAAGAATGAACGCTCCATGTCCATAAATATAGACCAAAACAAGCACACAGCAAGAAGGAAAAAAACACCATCTGTGCAATCTTATCAGAATTACGAATTACTTACGAAATGTTTGCAGAAATACTCGACAACGCGTAAAGTGGATTCATTGAACTTACCTCCAATTAGAATCCACGTTTCCTCTTTTGAAAAAAGTTCTTGTTTATTTTATCCAAACAAAAACACGAATCGGTACTTTCCAGTTTTGTCGAAATTTGACTCCCGTGTGCGAGCTCCGACACCAGATGCTATGGTTTATTTGATTGTTGTCGGCTGTTGTTGTTTGCAAATCCACCACCAAAATTAAAAACTATACAACCACCCTCTGAGGTGCGATTCAGACCCGGCGACGAAGGCGGCGGCGTCGATAACACTCTGGGAAGCGATTTATGTTGTCAAACCGGCACTGACAAATATTTAACACTTGATTTTATAAAAATTCACGCGAAAAATAAAAAACGCCAAACGGACGGAGAAAAAAGGAGAACAAACGCAATCCGTGATTTTTTTTCTTTGCAAAAACCTACACCCGTTAGTTTTTTTTCGCTTGTGTTTCACGAATTCGAAGGTATATTCCTTAAAATCACTCAAATACTTGATTTTAATCTAATTTAAGCACATAAATTACAATTTAATAACATTTTCCAACTTTTTCATGCACAAAAAGTAAAAAAGAACTCGCAACTTGGACAATATAACCGTGAGATGGTGGTGTCACCGGACTGGTAAGAAAAAAATGCACTTTGGAACGAACGATGATGGGGGACAATGAAAGAAATAAATGAGTAATTCTTTTCCAACACCACTCCGAAGAGGATTTATTTTTCACAATTTTAATGCACTCGCACTGAGCTTTATTTATTTCGTTTTCAATTAAACCATAAGCCAGCAATTAATATATTTTATTTTGCAATTTGGAAAACAAAATGATTAATATCTCCCAACACTGCAGCGGCACTTGAGGAGAAAAAAAGGTGATATTACAAGAACAATACAACACGCACGAGCACGATACTAGACTTGCTTGCACTTGCATTCGTAACGGACAATTCACTGAAAAAAAATCTCAACACGACCACGAACAGAAACTATCCACCTTCCCGTTTGGACAAAAAAAAATACACCTTCCATAATCAAATGTGTTTGTCGCGTTTTGTTGGCGCATAGTTAAAGTGGTTGAAAAGAGATAAAGAGCTGTGGATTAACTGTTTCGATTCAAGCAGGTTTTCCAAATTCCAACTGGAACTGGAAGGTGGTTTCAAAGAGTGAAGTTTGTGGTGGTTGGTAGATATATTTGGCTACAGTTGCACTTGGCTTGTAGGTTGTGGAACTTAAGGCAGAATTCACTTGCAAGAAAAACAGATAAAATATAATATATCCGCAGTTTTTGTACCGAATTTTAGAATTATGGTATTGTGGAAGGTGTTTTCTTACCTTTTGGTGATTGGTGACCTTTTTGTTGAAATTAATTTTGATGTGGTTGAATAGGCTTCAGGTCAAATGAAACAAATATTATCTGTTTTGTCACAACGTTTCGTCCATGTATATGGAGATCTTCAGGTGAACAAAGGATTTCTATATTGGCATTGGTGTTTTTTTACTACTTTCTCGGCTTTGAGAACAAGTATTGCAATTAGAGAAAAAAACCTATAATGAGTCATAAATTATCTCTTTGTACACTAAAATTTCAATTTCATGAACTGCATGCGAAAACCCAGGTACGGATGTAGTAGGACACACTACTAAGCTAAACATAAAAATGAATCGACTAATTTCGGTTGTTCAGCAGTTATATCAAGCATGTTAAGCGACACTGTTCTGAACAGTTTGGAACAGAAACATACAGCTTCTTGGTTCATTGACACATTCACTGTTCCAAACTGTTCTGATTTGGTGTTCATTGAGTCTGCCTAGAACAATTTAGGACAGGATTTTCTGTTCCATCTTTTTAGGTAGAACACTTTTTGTGTTCTAAACTGTTCCAAACTGTTCTGACATTTCTCATGAAGCTGTGCTGTCTTTTTTCTTGCTGAACAAAGTTATGTTCCTAAACCTAGGTTACACAGCAGTCAAAATGCCTCTGTTTTTGAATAAGTAACTTGATATCATATTAGATTCTCTCCGTCTGTGTATTGCGATTGCAATTGCGTGTGTCTTTTTGTACTCGATGACTTTGAAGACTCTCATTGTTTTACTTGTGATTCAGTTTTTAAGGAGAGTTAGGACTTTGTCTACCTAAATCACTTATGGACATCCATGCCAGAATCCCATGAACTGCCCCTGCTCATTTCCGTCTCGATGTGTAATGGATCCATGGTGAATTTTTAGACGTTTATATGGTACGGAAGACAGAATCTTGTTTAGGAGATAGTAAAATTCCCAGAAGAGAGATCCTTCTACGCCAACTACAGAGGAATAAGCATATTTATCATCGTTTATAAGATTTTCGTCAACAACCTGATATTGGTTCCTTAGACCAGGAAAGTCAACCATATACAAAATTTTCACTTTGCGGCAGATCCTGAAAAAAACTTTGAACTCCCAATCGAGATCCATCGCTTTTAACGTTACGTATGACAGCATCTACAGAGATGCTGCCAAGCTGGCTTGCTTGTGTATGGAGAACTTACGCTGCGCCATCAAGGTTGGCAAAATCCACCGTAAACACCAGATTAACTATCTTTCAAAAGTGTAATCTTCATCATCTCAGTCTAGCTATATGTTGTAGAAGCGTGGGCACTGATAAAATCGGATGAACGGAATGTGTTTTAGGCTGATTCGAGAGGAAAGTTGTTTTGCGCATCTATAGCCCCGTGGCAATTGATAGAGAATGGGGAAGAAGATCAACAGCGAACTTTACTCATGTACAACGTCATAAACGTTGCCAGAAGGGTCAAGGTCCTGACACCAATGCTCCAGCCCGGAAAGCCCTCGACACCGTTTCCGAGGACGAAGAAGTAGAGGAAGACCTTGAGATTCTGTGGTGGGTTCTGTTTCATTTGCGCAGTCTACCACCTACTTTGCGGCCACTTTTAAGAACATTATAGTTAAGCTGGTGTGGAACCTACTTGTGCAATTTCAGGTAATAATTTTTGCTATAGGTTTTTCCATCGTGCTGAAGATCTTTGGAATCTTTCGACGTCAAAAAAGGATTTAGACAAGACGATGCACTGTCGTGTGATTCCTTTAACATCGGTCTGGAGCAGATAGTGAAAAACTCCACCGTCAAAACCAGAAGCACTGTCTACCAAAGGTCTGTTCAACTTCTCGCGTACGCCAATGATATTTATATAATGGGAAAAACACAGCGTGATGTCAATGGCACCTTTGTGAGAATTGAAACAGAAGCGGCAAAAATGAGTTCAGCGGTAAATGAGAGAAAAACGAAGTATATGCTGTCTTCGAGGATGGACACCCAACACCGACGGTTCGGCCAGAATATCACAATAGACGCATACAACTTCGAGGTAGTATAAAAGTTTGTCTACCAAGGCTCCGCTTGAAACACGGGCAATAACACCAGCGCCGAGATCAGACGAAGAATAACTCTTGCTAATCGCTGTTTCTTTGGACTAAGAAAGCAATTGAGTGGAAATGCCCTCTTTCGAGCAACTAAGGTAAGACAGTACAACACACTCATCATCCCAGTCCTACTGTACGGTGCAGAAGCATGGACCTTGACAAAATCGGATGAAAGTGCCTTAGGCTTAGGAAAGTTCTTCGGGTTATCTTTGGCTCCGTGTGCATTGAAGGGGAACGACATGGGCCTAGCCAGAAGGGAAGGTCCGGAGACTCAGATGGCTCGGTCATTTAAAGCGGATGCACACCAATGCTTCGGCCCGGAAAGCCTTTGACATTATTTCCGAGGGACGTAGGAGGAGAGAAAGGCCACGACTCAGGTGGCGCACTCAAGTGGAAGCGGACCTCAATCAACTTGGTGTGTAAAACTGGAGACAACTAGCTAGGGACCGAGCTGGTTGGCGGAGACTGTTGATTGAAGTCAAAGTCCACAACGGACTGTAGCGTCAAATAAAGTAAGTAAGAAGATCTTTGTCGTGCATGGATTATATTTCCCTGCCAGCTTTTATGTTTCTTCAAATCTTTATTAACAAACAAAAAGTTGAATCAAGAATTAGTAAAAAATAAGCGGATTAATTTTAATTTCTGTTTAATTCACCCTTATGTTATCTCCCATTTTTGATAACTTTTGTGGAACGCATTAAATCAGCTGTCACCCAGCTGTCAATAGTTTTTATTTGACATTTTTGTAAACGACGCGGCTTTCAAGGTTTTTCACAAAAAGATTGCACATCCACAGAAAATTCACATAAATAATAAATATACAAATATTTTGCTTATTTTACTTGTTTGAAACTCAAATACTCCGAAAACACATACGAAAACGAAATAATAATGTCAAATCTTCAGAGATCCATTATGAAAACTCGTCTTCCCCCAACAATTCCCGGCAGCCGAATTGGAAGATCGTAATTGCATTTTTTTATGTTTATTTAATTTCACGCCCACCTTCTCGCGAAAAATGTTAACAAATTATTCGATTTTCTTGAATTTTCCACAGAGATTCGTTCAAAAAATCAAAATCACGGGACTACAAACCAACTCTGTGGAGTGAATATTTCACTGAAAAAGAAGATGTCGAAGTCGATGAGAAGACAGTCTTTCGCGTCTATCGCACCAGTCAACCGCAAAAAGCCGGTCCAGTTATTCTGTTGTTGCATGGCGGTGGCTATTCGGCTTTGACTTGGTCACATTTTTGCGTAAAAACTTTAATTTTTTTTCTTGAAACAAGCAAAAGAAAATGTATTTCTGAACTTTCAAGGTTGAAATCACACACATGATTCATTGTCAATGCCTGTCAGTGGATATGAGAGGTCATGGGGACACAATTACCGATGACGAAGAAGACTTGTCCGCCGAAACACTTGCAACGTAAGTCAGTCTAATCAGGCTTCCATTCATTCTATTGAATTTCTTACAGAGACATTGGCAAACTCATAAGCAAACTCTATCCAGAAGACACAGCATGCCCACCCATCCATCTGGTTGGTCATTCAATGGGTGGAGCTATTGCTGTTCACATCGCTTACATGGAACTCATTCCAGCGCTGGTCGGGGTGACCGTAATCGATGTGGTTGAGGGCACTGCTATGGAAGCTCTTGCCAGCATGCAGAGCTTCTTGCGTTCGCGGCCGAACTTTTTCAAGAGCATTCCGACTGCCATCGAATGGTGCATTCGCAGTGGACAGATCAGAAACATCGACAGTGCCAAGGTCTCAATGCCTGGACAGATAATCAAGTAAAATGTTCTTGTTCCACTTGTAGACTCTTGTTTATTATTTTTGAATCTCCTTCAAAGTTGCACAACGAATAAACTAGCCACTAATGAGCTACCCCTACAAGACAATCAAGAAGAGTCATCCGAACCATCGACATTCACCCATCCATTGGTCATTTCCGAAGACGAAGAAGCTGTCGAAAATGCTGAAGATGCCACTTCACCAACATCTGAATCAATGCCTCCATTGCCGCCAAATACAAGTTTCAAGAAACCAGATCCAGTCAATGATGATTCCAACAAAAAGTATACCTTCGCTTCTTCCTTTTGAAACTTGCTCAAAACTCGTTTTTTTTTAGGTACACTTGGCGCATTGATTTGTCAAAATCTGAAAAATACTGGGTTGGCTGGTTTTCTGGTTTGAGCGAGAAATTCCTTAGCTTGAGAGTTCCCAAACAGCTCCTTTTGGCCAGCATCGACGGTTTGGATAAGACTCTAACCGTAGGACAGATGCAAGGTAAGCATTTGCTCAGGTTCTAGAATCCAAATGTCTCACCGTTGTCTTTTTTAGGAAAATTCCAAATGCAGGTTCTAGCCCGATGCGGTCATGCAGTTCACGAGGATCGTCCGCACGAAGTTGCCGAAGTCATTAGCTCCTATTTGATTCGAAATCGATTCGCCGAAGCTGCCGGAGAGTTTCGTTCTCACATGCCGGCGTGTTAAATTACCCTCGTCCCAAAATTATAAAAGTTACTCTTGAAATTTGTAAATCTGCGACACCGCAAAGGCCAACTTAAATTCTTTTCAAGCTTTTTGCGTATAAAAATTTCCAAACGCATTCATTTGGTTGCTACTCCCCTAATTATGAGCGTATACGTATTTTCTTTCTTTTATTTTAAGCTTAAGAATATATTTATTGAAAAAACCGACACCAACATTAGTCAGAATCCAGCGCGAGGCTGAGTGTTTGCCCCCAAAAAACTGAAACATCTTCATTATTTTTGTAAATAAGGAATAATTGTATTGAAAACTACATATTTATTCAGTAGCCATTTGGAGCTACATATATTGTCCTTTTTTGGGTTTCTTCGATTTGAATAAATTCAAAAGTAAAACCTACACGAGTCGAGATGTTTTTTATTCGACAAAACGAGCACCCTGCTTCTTGAGTTCGATTTGCTTGTCCAGTGATTTGATTCTCCTCAAACGATCTGCGATTTGTTGTTGGATTTCGTCGCGGTATTTCCTACCTTCTCCGAGTTCTTCCATTTCGGCTAGCCAGTTGGCACGTTCGTCAATTTGTTCAAGCACTGGAAAATAAGTTGTTTACTAATTTTGTATCTCTTGGGAGGCTTTTTTGTTTACATTCGCTTATGAGATCTTCTGGCTCATATTGGTGTTCCTCAACTGGTTGTGGACGTCTCTTTGCAGTGACAGTACCTTCAGAATGTCTTATGCCACTCATCACCTGCTGCAGTTTCAGTTTGGCCTTGTTTGATGGTACTTTGCCATCTGGAAGTGGACGATATCTAAAAATAAGATCGATCAGTTGTTAATGAGAATTGATTGATTTTTTTGGTCAAACTTTGGCATGTCGTAGACTCCACTGGCTAGAATTGCATTGAGACTTTTTCGTTTGGCTTCATGAGCCCGTTTGATAATGTACATTGCCTTGGAATTGTTATCCATGTCTTTGGGGAGAGGTTTTGGCTGTGGCGGCGGCAGTGGATCGCCATTACGCAAATGATAGTTAATTTTTCTTCTAATTTGCATACTAAGTTTGGATTCTTCCATAAGCACTAGAAATAATTGAGATAGTTAGCAGTTGATTTGCTATTCGGGTATGGTAAGTCTGCAAACGTTTTATCAAGTCGGTTGTTTCTTTGCTGTATTGGACTTTGGGGGTATGGAATAGTCCTCCCTGGGGAATACGTTCGCTGGGCCATTTGATGTTTGTTTCAGATCCGGACATGCTCAAAAATTTAATAAATGTATTTGAATTATTTTTTTAAAGAGATGTAAGGAAAATATAAAGAATTGTTTTTTTATAAACAGAATTTGAAATGCTATGACAACTGGGATTTCCGGTTTGTTTTGTGTTATCGAAGAAAATAATCGATAACATTACAGTGGATTGGGGTTTGTTTGATTTGCTTGTTGAGGCATATGACAGTAGGCATTTTATGTAAGGGAATATGCAAGTTCTGGCTTGAAATTCATGCTCCAAATATGTGAGATTCAGAGTAGCATGATATCTGAATAATCATCTAAGAGGAGGCATTATTCTAGAATCTAAAGACATTGTACTCGGAGATTTCAATGCAAAAATCGGGAAGGAAGACATCTTTGGCGGATTAGTTGGAAAGCACAGCCTACACGAAGTGACAACAGATAACGGCTTCCGACTAATCGACTTTGATGCAGCTCATAATATGGAGATAAGTAACAATTGGTTTCCAAGACGAAAGATCTACACAGAAACCTGGCGATCTCCGGATGGTCGAACTACCAACCAAATCGACCATGTGCTAATCGGCGCAAGGCACACATCCAACATCTTGAACGTGCGCACTTTCCGAGAAGCAAATGTCGACTCTGACCACTTTCTGGTAGTGGATAAGCTTAGAGCTCGACTATCAAAGGACAAAAAAAAAACACTAGCGGCCCCAAGGAAGAAGTTCAACATCGGTTGCCTTGGCACTCCGAATAATGCCAGAGATTACAGTCGTCCTTCCAAATACCACAGATGCCAACAATAATAAAAATAAAGCCGAGTCCACCATAGGTTACCAGCCACCCCCGAAAAGACCCCGTTGTATGATGATGAGTGCGTGTTATTGAACAGAGTGTCGGAAAATGCACGTTTGCAGATGCTGCAACGGAAAACAAGAGCAGCAAGAGAAGAGTATCGAACAATAAGGAGAAATGAGAGCATCCGCAGTTTCTCAGCCCTAAGATCTAGAAGAGTCTCGAGCAAAGAACAATACCTGACGTTTCTTTAAAAGGTCGAAACAATTAGCTTCTGGTTTCAGCACCGGGACTAAGTGTCCGTAGCTTAGTGGTTAGGTGCGTTGGCTGCTAAGCAGAACGTCGTGGGTTCGAATCCTACTCGGGCCCAAAGTTTTTATTTCATCTTTCACGGACACTGCCGCTTGCGAAGAACTGACAAAACTTCCAAGAGTATTATCTGTCATGAAAAAGCGCTTCTCATTTTTGCCGTTCAAAATCGGCGTTATATTGTTGGTGCCATCAATTCTTCACACGCACCTAGAGAATTGTTGATGAGAGTAAGCCACTTAGGCCTTGGCTCTTCAAGAGCTGTCGCGCCACTCTATTTATTTTTATTTTTATTTTTTTCAGCACCGGGACACATACTCTTCGAAGCAGTGAAGGAAACCTAGTCACTGAAGCACAGGGAATTGTAGATGTTTTCAAGCAGCACTTCGAACAGCTGCTGAATGTGCAAAATTTCGAGCGAGCTAATGACGATAGAGGAACAAGGCCAGACAATGAAGACCCAATCCCAGCCCCTAGCGCTGAAGAGGTAGAAAGCCATCGAAAAGCTAAAAAATAACAAGTCCTCCGGGTTGGATGGCATACCTGCGGAGGAACTCCTCTAAAATCAAAGTGTTGTATAGCAGACACATTGGCCCTTAGTAATAGAACCCAATTTAGCCAAAATTCAATTTTAATACAAAATCAGTAGTAATAAAACATACATCTCAATTCTAAACTTAAAATATGCTTAGAAGCAGCTCACCTGTACCTAAGTCAAATTTTAAATGATAGAATCACAATAGAGCTTTTCGCGTGTGACCCAGAACTGACGTAAGCTCGAAGGTCACAATAATACGTTTTGCGCATTTGTCAACTTCAAAAGTGAAGCTGTCAGTTCACAATAACGAAAGTCACAATGATTGCGAAGAATTAGACTTTTGTTAAATTTGAACTGTTACTACGAAATGTTAAAAGCAGCTTTTCTAAATCTAACAAAAAGTGACTATCAAACCGACTTTACGTATGTTTATTACTAAGGGCCATTGTCTTTTGAGTGAGGAGTTTTGACCCCAGTTGTTTTGCCAAACCGAAGTAGCAGTGGTTCACTAGGGTAATTCTTCGCCGGATCTCCAATAAGGTGTCATTTATGGGATTCTTGTTTGTTCCAAAGCTATTAAACTCCTTAACTACCTTGAAATTGTTTCTACCAACAGTGACGTACTTTGTTTTGTCCTCATTCTCTGCAAGACCTTTTTCGCCTGTTCTTCAATCGCTGTGAAGGCCTCAAACACAGCTCTCTAGGATCGATCGATGATGTCTATGTCGTCCGCGTAAGCTAAGACCTGGGTGGATTTTTTTGAACAAGGCACATGACAGCGAATGTTTGAAACAACTTGGATGAGCTGTTATCAATTGGCACACTGCACTTCGTATTGTTTGGCGTCATGCACCACAGCTGGATCAGTTTATTCGGGATCCCGAATTCAGACTTCACCATCATAAGCTCTTGGTGGTGGATGGTTGGTTTCACCTTGAAATTCGTTGGTCTTTTCCAGGATGTGCCTCAGTGTGATTACTTGGTCTATCGTTAATCTGCCTGGCCTTAAGCCACACTGGTACGTGCCGATTATTGTATTGAACGGTTTAAGACGCTCGCACAGTATGTTGGATAGGATTTCGTATGCAACATTAAGCAGGGATATTCCTCGGTAGTTCTTGCCAAAGATTAAATATGTAACAAGATGGGAAACTGACGTTCGTTTCACTCCCTAGATCCCGCAATTTTCATATTTCTTTATTTACTTTTTTCTTCTCGTCTACATGAATACATGTGAGTTGCAAAAACAAAGAGATGAGGTGAGATTTTTCTATTTTTAATAGTTCTCTTTTGTTTGTTTTCGCATTTTCAACAGTTCTCTTTTGTTTGCTTTCGCATTTTCAAATTTAGCGTGGATTGCTAGAGTATAAATTAGAAACCGTTCTTGATGGCTCCTTATAGGGACGAATTACAACGTATGCTTTAGGATAGGTTGTATGACACGCTCGCAGAATTTGGCAAGTTATGTTAT
>CAKKXW010000001.1:95026623-95041753 GCA_920937365.1 Sphaerophoria rueppellii
TGGTCATCGTTGGACCTCATGGACAGCGATTAACTAGCAAAAGTGAAGTACCTCGGTATCTGGTTGGACCAGTATCTGTATTTCGACAGACATATAGATGCTGCTCTGACTAAGGCCAGAGGAACCTTTGCTCTGACAAAACGGCTGTTTTACAGCAGTCGGCTTGACCCCAGAGTGAAGGTAATTTGCTACATGGCCCTCATACGGCCGATGATCGTTTTTGGCTGTCCAGTGTGGTTCAACGTTGCACCGTCTTAAATGGAGAAGACTCGGGTGTTCGACAGCCAGTGTCTTCGTCGCTGTCTCGGTTTATATCGGACACCGGAATCTTCTTATGTACATTACTATTCTAACGAGGTTCTATTCAACGAGGCTCGGATCAACAGAATTGTCAATTTCGTGATAAAACTTGTTCGGGGTCACATTGCGAGAGCTATGACTTTGACGAATAATTTGATCTTTGGGGCGTGCACGCTTGAGCGGCTTCATTCCACCAGAGGCATTCCTCTATTTAGATAGATGCGGTCTGATATAGGACAAATTGGCTGTGCCGCTAATCTACCACGTCAGGCGAAGAACCGTCGATCGGCGGCTCCTTTACAGTCGAGACGTGCTCGCACAAGACGGAGCGGAGCTCCTTCGGTTCAGTAGGGCTGTGTCCGAACGGGACCGAATCGATAGGGTGAAGCAGGAGAACCAGTTCTGGTGGCTTCAGTCAGCACTTGATAATGAGTAGTCGGGGTGGGGTTTTGAGCTTTGTCCGGCTTACATACTTGTTTTAGTTTAAGGGTTTTGGGTTTAGGTTTAAGTAGAGTAGGCACGCATGGTGGCACATACATTGACAAGGACAACATATATAAAATAAAAAAAAAGATATGAAAAAAGGAAAAAACGAAATAAAAAAAAAAAAATTAAAAAAGAATTAAAAAAAAAATATATATCTATGCAAAAAAAAAATAAATAAAAATGATAGAGATTTGCTGCTGTGGTTGTTGTAGTTCGTAGGTAGTTGTTAGGTAGAATAGGTAGTTTTAGTTATTTAGTTATTTTTAAATTTTATTTTTTAAGGACCTAATTTTAAGTAGCATGTAAGAAATAAACAAAAATGATATTATGTTAGTTTTTTAAATTTTTCTAACAAAAAACAAACATTAAAAAATAAATAATATAGTTCATAGGCCGAAAGGCATTAATTTTAAGTTGATCATGAATTCCTTAGAACGCCCGGTTGGGGCCAGTAAGTTAAATATAAGATTTTAGATTATAAGCTAGTTTGAATTCTTTGTCTAGTAATAAGTAATTGTAAGTGAAATTGAATAAAAAGTGAATTTGGAAAAAAAAATATTTAGATGTCGTTTCGATTTAATTTTTTTAATTGAGTGGCGCGACAGCTCTTGAAGAGCCAAGGCCTAAGTGGCTTACTCTCATCAACAATTCTCTAGGTGCGTGTGAAGAATTGAGGGGGTTACAATTTTACGCCGATTCCGAACGGCAAAGTTGAGAAGCACTTTTTAATGACAGATGATACTCTTGGAAGTTTTGTCAGTTCTTCGCAAGAGGCAGTGTCCGTGAAAGATGAAATAAAAACTTTGGGCTCGAGTAGGATTCGAACCCACGACGTTCTGCTTAGCAGCCAACGCACCTAACCACTAAGCTACGGACACTACATTTCGATTTGATCGTGTATCATAATTTCCGGTTATTTTTTATTTTTCCTTTAACGTAACTGATCGATCCTCTTTCCATTGACTAGCTTAGGCATATAAAAATGTGAAAACCCCAAAAAAAAAGTTGTAGGTTTTCATAATTTTGTTATAGTCTCGAAAAAATGTAAGCTTCTTAACTCAGTATATTTTATGTGTCATAAATAATTTTCCATACAAACAGAAGTTTGAAGGACGCAGTATGCTTTACCGCCCTTTATCCTTTATTAAGTATGTTGTTTCCTTGATTTCTGGATTATATGTTTTGTGGTTTGACATTTTTCATCTTCCCATGAATTTGACGAAATAAGGTCGTTTCAGCAAAACACTAAAAGTGAATAAACTTCATTCGCATTTATTGCTTCGTTGGAATTGCGGAAATGACCAAACCTTCAAAGAGATTTTCTATAAATAAGCTGCATTTCCCATGAAGTAATATTGATCTGGTGGTATACTAAAGATATTCCTTTTAATCAGCGAGTGACCAACTCAAAATTAATTTTCAGCTCTGTTAACCGACCTTCCCTACTTTATAATGAAAACAATGAGTTATAGCGAACTCGATCCAATTTTGAAATTCATAAAAAGCTTTTCCTTTTAAAAACCTTTTAAATGACATTGAAGCGGTAAAAAGGGATAAAACACCTGCAGAAATGCCATTCCTTGAAGCACTATGCGTGTAAACACAATCAGCTTAGGTTGGTTTCGGGGAAACCATAATGTGGGTAGAATAACCCTTCGTTTTTTTTTTGCCTATTATTATACTAAACACACATCACATACAGAAGCCATAATGTATAATTTCTATTTTCTAATATCATCCTTTTGCCTTAGTCAAACAATCTTCATGATTTTATTTCACATTATGCAAATTTTGTATTCATCGGTAGTGTGTATTGGGGATACACATCAACATCTCTTTCAAACACAATCTCACAATCATCCATGTGGCGACTGAACGCACGACTGACACCACCCAACGAAACGAACCAAAACCGCACACGTCCGATGCCATTTGGAAGCCCATTCACAAGCTTCCGACAGATGATAGACCAAAGATAGGACAAACATTTCGTATTTTCTAGGACTTGCTTAGTTATATACATTAGGGTGGTCGTGGTACTGAACTCGAAATAAAAAACAAAAAGTTTTCAAGACTGTAAATAAGGAATACCTAAACAAGTTAAATAACTAGGTCACCCCGACGTGTACAAAAAAAAAAGAATTCACAGGACAGAAGTTGGCCTAGGACGGAACGTAATCAATGTGACATTTAAATAGATGAAGGCAAACGAGCTGGCATTTAGATCATGATGCTTATCTATGTTCATATATTCTATCTCTGACGTATTGAATGTTAGTACGTATGTGTACGTGTGTGTGATGAAAATTTTAAAGGACATCCACATCACTACATTCCATACACTTGTTCATGAGTAAATTAAATTTAAACACAAAATGAAAATGAAATAAAAAAGACAACTTTAAGCAAATCAACTCCGGTTGCTTAACAAAAATTGAGAGCAGTAAATGAGAAAAACGGTTTTTGTTTTTTTTTTGCACTGTGATTCTTGAAATCGGTTTATTCGTACGTCACTTGAATTAAATTACCGGAACTCCTCAAAGACGCTCGGTTCCAGGTTAACGGAAAAGCTATCAACACGTGTGTGATGTTTTTATATTATTTTATTTTTTAGGGAAAACCATCTGCCAAACAAGATCAAAGGATGTTTTTTCTTTACATATATGAACTTTTGAATGAAATTTCATGGCAGGAAGCAGATGTGAGGATGCTAATTAAATTTACAATTTAAAGGTACATTAGCGAGCTAAAACGAAGCAGAAAAGCGACTTTCAAAGTAAATTGTATAATTTCCGCTGTGTTTCCTTGCTTTGGATCCATTAAGAGTATTGCATTTTCTTGGAAAACCGGAAAAAAATAATATTAATGCGAAAGCAAATTGTTGCCTATGAACCCAGAAAATTTACTCAGAAAACTTTCGCTTTAATAAATTTTCTCTGAGGTACCTTCTGCGAATCCGATGTATTCTGCCTTTCGATTGACGAAGGTGCATCCACTTCATCAGAAAGCGCCTCTTCGGAGAAAATCAAGTGCACCTTTTGGACCAATTTTACAAATTGCAAAAAAGACGAAGGAAAACAATCCAAACAAACTACTGATAAGAATGAGGTCGCAACCGAAAAGATATCTAGAAGCAAAGTACGCTGTTAGACATGGACTTCCTATATACTGTGAGCTGTGTAACGCGGGATCGGATTCGAAGAGACTAATAAGTTTCACTCGTACCTATAATAAAAATGAAACCTTTTTCTTCCTACATCAGGCGCTACCCTCGCTTCACCCCTCGGTCCCTAGCTAGCTGTCTCCAGTCATCTTCAACTAGCGCGCGTCACCTAAGCCATTGGTCTTCCTCTACTGCGTCGTTCCTCTGAGTAGATTTGACGACTTTACGGGCCAGAATATTGCTATCCATACTCTCCACGTGACCAATTTGGACCTTAACTCTTAGCTAGGTGAGTGTCGCTGTACAGCCCGTATAATTTGTGGTGAAATTTTCTCCTCCAGTGACCGTTGATGCAGACAGGACCATAGATCTTCCGTGGAACTTTTAACTCGAAACGGCCAAGACCACTCTCATCCATTCTTTACAGAGTCCATGCTTCTTGTTTAATTCCCAGAAGAAATTATTGTAATGGGTCCGATTTTTAGATCTCCAAGTTTTGCATATCTCCATGTTTCGAGGTCACTAGAATCCGAAACAAGCGTTTTTAAGATGATGTCTGTGTGTGTGTTCGTATGTGCGTATATGTGCGGACGTGCGTTACGTTTTTTCAGCTTAATTATCTCGCGAACCACTCATCTTATTGTCATAAAATTGGTCTCATTCGAAGCGGCACTGTGTTATTAAGAGCTGATTAGGTCTTGAGCGAAATCGGCTTAGCGGGTTTTTAATGGCAATACAAAATCTAAGACAACCCTAATATAATGAAAATTATGATAATTTCTACAATAATTTCAATAACAGTGCAACAAATCTTATAGTTAAAAACTAGAGTGGCGCAACAGCTCTTGAAGCGCCAAGGCCTAAGTGGCTTACTCTTTTCAACAATTCTCTGGGTGCGTGTGAAGAATTGAGGGGACCTACAATTTAACGCCGATTCCGAACGGCAAAGTTGAGAAGCACTTTTTCATGACAGATTGATACTCTTGGAAGTTTTGTCACTTCTTCGCAAGAGGCAGTGCCCGTGAAAGATGAAATAAAAACTTTGGGCACGAGTAGGATTCGAACCCACGACGTTCTGCTTAGCAGCCAACGCACCTAACCACTGAGCTTCGGACACTACTCATAGTTAGTGGAAAAAAAACAAATATTCAGGAGTTTCATATACTATATTTGATTACTAGCTCAATTTTCGGAAATACTAATCCGATTAGAAAAATTGCTTCAATAATAGAAAACTACAATATTGAGGAGCAATATAGGCTGTATTTTACTCTGCAAAGTAAGATACCACGAAATGGTAAGATCAACTTTTGGCAGATGGCGCCACTGTTATTCAATAAACTTAATGTTTTTAATAAAATCATCAGTTTTATGGAATTTGACTTTGAACCAACGTGCGTGTACAACTACAACGGGATGCATCGGCTAAATATTTTGCAAAACAAAACAACTAATGTTTTTACGTGTTTTTCTACTCTGGGAAGTTAGTCGTGTGGACTCCATGGGTCGCACTCATATCTCTGCTATATGCTTCCATATAGCAGGACGGGGATGATGAGGGTCTTATAGAACATAACCTTAGTTGTTCGGGAGGGGGCTTTACTACTCAATTGTTTTCTTAGCTCATAGAAACAGCGATTAGCAAGAGTAATTGTCCTTCTGATATCGAAGCTGATGTCAATGTCGTTTATAGAAGAGCCAAGGTATAGACAAAGTCCGTAGCTATCTCGAAGATATACGTGTCTATCGTGACGGGTGTCCTTTATTGATGACTACATATATACTTTGTTTGCCCGCGTTGACCGCTAAACCCATTTTTCTAGCCTCTGTCTATATACTCACAAATGCACAATTGACATCACGATTTGTTCTCCAAATAATATCAATATCATCGGCGTACGCAAGTAGTTGAACAGACACCTGAGTTCTGCACTATTCTTTCCAGTATGTTGGTAAAGAAGTTTCCTGACAGTGCATCACCATATATACCTTTTCAACATCGGAGGTGTCGGTGAGGTTGTGGCCGACTGTTCTCCAATTCTGCTCAGACGAATGATGCTGAAACCGAAACTGAACATGGCCTTATTTTTTTTTTGCATTAGGAAGAAGAGAAGGGGTTGGAAAGGAGGTGTCGGTGAACTTTGGTCTTAAATTCTTGAACATTGTAATGACTGGGAAAGGCAGAGTGTGGAAGAGAGTTCCACATTCGCGTAGTACGGCTAAAAAATGATTCTCTATACTTGAGAGTACGTCCGAAGTTGGGCTCGAGGGTAAACTGATGGGGATTCCTAGAAGCGCGAGTATTACGGGCGAATTGTTTGACTGGAGGAATGCAACTGGCTATTTCACTAGAGCATTTACCGTAAAAGTAGCTATAGAACATGGAGAGACACGCTACAATACGGCGGTGGTCCAAAGGAGTGAATGCGTCAGTGATCTCTCTATCACCTATCATTCTTACAGCTCTTTTTTTGTATTCCATCCAAGAGGCTTAAGTAAGTAGTTGGAGCACCAGCCCAAAGGTGGGAATTATACTCAAGCTTTGGACGGATATAGGTTTTAAAGATAATAGCCAGATCAGATGGGGAGAAAAATTTCTTGCACCGTCTTTAGAAACCCAAACATCTTGCGGCATTTTTGGCGACATCGCATATGTGCTCAATCCACAAGAGGTGGTCAGTGATGCACATACCGAGAATCTCGAGATGTTCTCATTGATGCAAGTGCCAATCATGGACAGTGGCAAGGGGGGTATATCTCGCTTCAACGATATAAGACAGCATTGTGCTTTCGAAGCATTAAACTCTACACGGTTTTTAATTCCTCATTGTACAATGCTGTTTAAGTCAGAGTTTAATGAGCTTATCATATTTTGCCGTTGCAGTTCCACATCCGAGGAGGAGGGATGTGAGTCTGGAATCGAATATGAGAAGCTAAGGGTACTATCGTCAGCGAAACAATTTATTGGATTAGAAGTAACAGACAAGAGATCATTAATAAAAATGATAAAGAGGGTCAGAGACAAAACGGAGCCCTGGGGCACACCAGCATTCATATTGTGGGTTTCAGACTTGAATCCGTCCAATACAACTTGTATTGAACGGTTCGAAAGAAAGTTTCTAATCCAACGAAGAAGGGATTCATCTATACCGCAGGCACGCATTTTCGATAAAAGAGCAAGATGCCAGACTTTATCAAATGCCTTTGAAATATCAAGTGCAACAATCTTACTTTCTCCAAAACGATGTAAAGATTTGTTCTACTGTTCGGTGAGATAAACCATCAAATCACCAGTGGACTGTTGCTGCGAAAGCCGTACTGCAGGTCATTAAGAAGCTTTTGGTCTTCGAGATATTTCTTGAGCTGATAATTTATCAGCGTTTCCATGACCTTAGAAAGAAGGGACGTAAGTGCAATCGGACGATAATTGGAGAGAGAAGACGATTCGTCTTTTTTTTTGGGATTGGCTGGACAAATGCTGTTTTCCAACTGCTCGGAACGAGCCCAGAAGAGTAGGATAGATGAAAAAGCTTATGCAGGGGTTTTGCCAACGTGGAAGAACACCTCTTCAGAATAATAGCGGGGATACCATCCGGACCAGCGGATTTATGTATGTTGAGATCCCTTAGGACTCAGTTATGCAGTTCTTCTCTATAGATGCTGTCATACGCGGCCTTAATTGATCAATGCAGGATTGTCCTGAACTAAGGCCAATCTGACAAATAAGTTTATTGGCAAACGGCTTCAGACATTCACATAGTACTGCATAAAGATCTTACAGGCGATGTTTAAGACGCTGATGCTCTATAGTTGGTGCAGTTTAGAGGGTCTCCTTTCTTCAGGATCGGACAAACAAAGCTGGGGTTCCATTCATCGGGCATGCTCCCTCCCGACCATATTTTGCAGATGAGTTGGTACATGTTCCTTAACCAGATCATCGCCAGCCGCTTTGAAGAGTTCGGCAAGAATGCCGTCAGGTCCCTCGGCTTTGTTGTTTTCACGCTTAGATATTGCAATCTTCACTTCTTTGAGGTCGGGTAGACGCCTAGACAGAAATGTTGTCCTGCGTTGTCTTCATTGAAGAGTTCATTCTGCCTGACAGCGAAATTTGATTCGTTCTCATTATTTTTTTTTCTTCAGTCAAAATTCATTAAAACGTAGCCGAAACAAAGCCTAAGAATCATCCCTAGGCGTTCTCTGCCGCTATGATCAAGGTACATGTCCCTCCACAGGAATATAAAGGAATTAAAGTTTTCCAAAAGTTTGAACAAAGCCTTGCCAGCCCTGCACTATCACAAATTAGAAATTTTTTCGGCCTAAGTGTTACCTCACCTGGCACAGACAAACTTTCAGAAAACTAACAGTCCTTTTCCTTTCCATCGAAATTCTAAACTATATGCAGTTGATTTTAAATTATTAATAAATGCGATCCTCCTACATTGAAAACAAAAACATTCAAACACATGTTATCATATCCCTTTCAATAATTTGTCCTTCAAGCTTGCTTTCGCCAGAGAATACATTTTGGAACATCCAGCGTTCCGGTACAGTCAAAAGTTTGTTCAAACTTTTCTTTTATATACATTTGTAACAACAATCCATCAATCCGCAGTTCACCTTAAAAAGGTCAAGTTAAAGTTTGTTCTCCGTTGAAGGCCAAGAGTTAAGTTTTTAAACTTTTCCTTTTTTAGTTTTTAAATAAGTAAGCAGCAAGGTATACAAACGACAACAGGCAGCTGCAACTGCAAGTAGTGTGTGCGCGTATAGCATGAATAACTTATTTCAGAATTCAGACAAGAGTCGATCTGCCGCTGCTGTTGCACGAAAAATGTTATTGTTTTCATTTTCAGTTAAACTTAACTAACCTAAAGTAGCAACAGTAAATGAATTAAGAGTGTGTGACGGTGACCATCAAAAGTCTGCTCTTGTGGGTCCTTAAAATTCCCGATTGTGTTGGTAGAAAAAATTGAATTAAGCACTTTACATTACATTTGTATTAATAAATTGCTTTTCTTCTAGACCTTGGCTTAGAAAGAGACAAAACGCACTCAGGAACCCCATCTAGATCGGTGGTGTCGCCTTGTTTTTTTTTTAATGTGAATACAATTACGAAGGTCCTATTTGGACACTCTGGCCGTCAGGCGTCCTTGACAGATACACACACATACAACAAAAAAACGGAACGAAACTTTAATGCATTTAACACGATTAAAATTTAAATAGTTGAATGAAGTTTCATATAGCGACTTAATTTGCCCTCAGTGTCAGTATCCTGATGCTGATATTTGCATCATAATTATTGTTTTGCTGAGTGCGTTCTTATGGGGGATGCTGAGAACATAAATTAAGGATGAAGGATCTACATACATACGAGCAAAGTGCATCAAATGCAAGTGCCTGGAAAATCCAATTTGTTGAGACTTCTTGTGTGGGAGAAGACAATTTCTATTGCTTTCGAGATGAAGGTGAGCTGAATAAGCCGACGGCGAGGCGGCGCGCGGTGGTGGAGGCAAAGGCAGCAGCGGGCTATAGTCTTCGACTATGGCATTGAGTATATGGTGATAATGATATGGGAGTGAGTAAGCTGATGTGCTTCGCATCATAAGCACTTAATAGAATCTATGCTAAATGGACGTTAAGTAATTTGGATGAAATTGCTTTTTACTTCCCCAAACCCCTTAGCCTCGGTCTCCTCATCAAATTGCACATGTATCTATTGTTGTTTTGCAAACAGTTGCTGTTCTGTTGCTCCTTAGCTTGGATTATTATCCCATAATTGTTGGATGTCCTTTGAATGATTTTTTGATTGTTATTCAAGTCTTACTAAGGACAAAACGATTGTGTTTCCATTGTCTGTCCATGGACTGATCTGAGAGTGGAATTGTTAGGAGACACTCTCCCAAGGTAGTGCTAGAGCAGAATTAATTGACGTTATGAGGATAGGATATCTTTCCGCTCACATTATGCTTGTTGGTGTTTGAAAGTACATGGAGCAGAATTTTGTTTTGATTAATATGAAAAACTTGGATTTGGTTAAAATAACTCAATCTCTGTCTGGTATAAATGTCCTTTTGAGGAGTAGAAATGATAAAAATTATGCAATGAACTTCCTTTTTGATTTTACGAAAGGATACCAGTATCCAAGCAGTTCTTTCAACAGATTTTTCTCAGTGTAATCCTTGAAGCTCAATTATTTGTTACATAAAGTCTAGGTATCTCTAAACGTTTATTATCAGGATATTATTTGTAAAATTAAAGGATTCTCTTGCATTTTGCTACCATATAACTATTCTCTCTGACACTAATGCTCGTTATTAAATTCAAAATCAGTTCAATGTTCAGCGTCTTTTAATCTAAAACAGTACAAACATTCATGTTGCAGTTTACGTTTTAGGGAAGCCATAGTGAAATGGACCAGAATAAGGATACATATAGCGAAGTTTAAAATGCCAGTAATGCAGTGTTCAGTTGAGCTGATGAATATTTGATGCTCATGGCTATATTTATGTAACGGAAATCATAAGAAAGAATGAAATGTCGTCGCTGGTGACTGGAAGGAGTAGGTACCAATTTTTAGAACGGTTAGAAGAAGAAGATTTTATTCTCAAGGCACATTGACTGTAAGCGCTTGTTAAAAATGCAAGACATACTAAGAGGATGTCTTTCAGAAAATTGGACATCTTAGGTGAATGGGTTGGGATTAGGATAAAGAAAACTGAATGTTTAAAAAGTTCAAACGAGGGTGAATAAAATGCGGAGTAGCATAAAGCACAATTGTATTGAAATAAAGACAGAAAAAGAAAATTAAAGCTTAAATAACAGATAAAAACTAATCGGTTTCAATAACATTTAACAAAACCAATTTAAGTACCTATTAATGTTTTTTTTCGCTGCAAATCTATGAATCTTCTTTTTTTTTTTTTTAAGAAAACAACTGCATTGTCCAACATCTTAATAAATGTATACAGCCACATGTGTGTATGATACACTTTTTGTCTATTTTTATTTTCTTGTTTTGTCGAACCATTTCAGCATTCATACAATTTCCGTGATAGTAAAAAATTGAAACAACGTAGTATAAAATATCAAATCGAAAAGAAAAAAAACATATCTACGAAATGTGAGCCAACAACTGGGCGCATTTATTTATCAAATAGTCTACAAATAAAAATCCAACTAACAATATTATTCCCGTGGAAACTGTGCATTCAAAATACACAGATATGACAAAAAATCTCAATTCAACCAAGTAATACACTCGCAATCAAAGAAATAGTGTCAGTCGGCTGTATGAACTGCTAACTGTTCTCCATTTTCATCATAAGTTTTTCAATGGCATCTTAATTGTTGTTGATGATGAGGGACTAAAAAACAGAAATGAAGTTCGGAAGTTTTACGAAGAGGTAAAACGAAGGACTCAAGATTACCGACCAACAGGGAAATATCGTAGTAAGGCACAGTCAATGCTGAGGATATGGAATGACCACTTCTGTACACTGTGCGGCTCTGACGAATGAAATTCCGCTGTCAGACAGAAAGAACTATTCAATTAAGACGACGCAAGCCAACATTTCCATCTATCCGACCTTAACGAAGTGAAGACAGCAATATCTCAGTTCAAAAACAACAAAGCCGCGGGATCTGACGACATCACTGCTGAATGCATGCACCAATTCATCAGCTCATCTGCAGAATATGGTCGTAAAAGAACATGCCCGATGATTGGAACAATAGCATCTTTTGCCCGAGCCGGAAGAACTATAGAGTCATCAGCGTCCTAAACATCGTTTCTAAGATCTTTTCTGCAGTACTATATAGTTTTAGTTTTTAGTTTTTAGTTTAGTTTTTTCCAATAAGAGGTGTTATTTTGAATAGCCCACTATTTCGGTAGCTGTCACTTGTGAAGCTGTCACTTTTAGTCATTTGACAAGTAGAAACTACGCCATTAATAAAAAAAACGATACACGCGTCAACAACGCATTGAAGTTATTAAAATTCACTATAAAAATGGTGAACATTTGGTAAAGACGGTTCGTAAACGGGAAAAGTTTCCGGACCGTGTTATCTCTCAAAGAAGTGACCACAATTGGCCACCGAGACCTTGTGGTTTAACACTTTGCGACTTATTCCTTTGGAGCCACGTGAAAGATAAGGTCTACGCCACCAGCCTAGCGATTCAAGACCTCAAAGATGGAAAATTTCATGAAAAGGATATGGTCCTGTAAGAGTGGTCGTTGCGGCCATTTGGCTGATGTTGTGTTCCATTATTATGGGCGTACCTTCCTCTTTGTAATGAAATAAACACCCGATCATTTATCTCAAAAAATGCACATTTTTCTTTGAATATCAAAATAACACTTCTTTTTGGAAAACCTTTTTTGTTAACGTCTGATATGGAACAAATTGATTGTTCCATATCATTGTGACTTCAGACCAAAAAAGTCCCAAATATTCATATTACGGCAGATCCTAGAAAAACTCCAGAGCTTCAAATCGACACCTATACCATCTTTCTATCGATTTTAAGGCCGCGTATGGCAGCATCTATAGAGAAGAACTGTATAAGGCCATGTCCAGTGTTGGCATCATTCGTCTGAGCAGGATGACAATGCAGAACTCATGCTGCTCCATCACAGTCAGTAACGACCTCACCGATATCTACGACTTCTTTAACAGCATACTAACAAAAATATTGCAGAACTTCCGAGTCAATACTAGAAGCACTATCTTTCAGAATTCTGTAATACTATTCGCGTATTCTGACGATATTGATATGATTGGGAGAACACAGCGGGATGTCAATAATTCGTTTGCTAGTATGGAGACAGAGGCTTAAAAATGGGTTTAGCGATCAATTAGGGGAAACAAAGTAAATAATGCCATCAAAAAAGGACACCCAACACCTTTGGTATCAACAAGGGCAATGACATCAGCGCCGATATCAGAAGGAGAATAACTCTTGCTTATCGCTGTTTCTTCGCTAAGAAAGCAATTGAGTTGTTAGTAAGGCCCTCTCCCGAAAATCTAAGGTTACGAACGATAAGACCCTCATCATCCCCTTCCTGCTAGAAAAATGGACCCTGTCAAAAACGGATGAAAGCGCATTAGGCCGGTTCCAAAGAAAAATTGTACGGAAAAAATATGGTCCTGTCTGCATCAACGACGAATGGAGGAGAAGATGTAACCACGAATTATACAGGTTGTAGAGCAACAGTGACTTAAAGAGTGAAGGTCAAATAACTCAGAAGGCTTGGTCCTGTGGAGAGGATGGGCTGGGCAGCAATGCTCCGGCCAGTAAAATCTTCAAATCCACCCCAGAAGGACGACGCAGTAGAATAAAACCTTTATCTCTATCGTGTTAAAGTAGAATAAGTACGTAGCAAATGTTTTATTTGTAGTAGTAAGCACTTGTGAATGACAGATTTAGAGTAGGGAAAGCATCTAGTGAGACGACATAAAGACATAAAGAGACGAACTTCGTTAATCATAGAGAACATTCAGCGCCTACAAGAACCTAACAGTTTCTCGAACCGATTTTTAGTTACATAAATAGCCATTTGGAATCGAAGCAATTCAATTGATTGTGAACTACAATAATATAAATACTCTGTTTTTGGAAAGTGAATATTAAAAGTGTTGAATAAATAATTTTGTGTGCAATATGAATAAAGTAAATCTGTGTTTTATTTACTCGTCCGTCTGTGTAAGATGACAATGGAAAACGTACGCTGTTCCATAATGGTCGGAAAAACCTAACACACGCTTCTGATGTCAAGAAAGGTTTTAGACAAGTCGGTGCGTTGTCATGCGATTTCTCCAACACCATTCTTGAAAAGATTTTACAAAGCTTCAACGTCAACCCCAGAGCCACCTGGTTGTTATACCAAATGAAGATGTAGATTAAAATAATTAAAAAAACTTTTTCAAAATCTGATATCAATCAAAGAGTATAGAGTGTAGCTCACGGACGCTGGCTCGTTAAAATTGCCATGTTTTGTGTCAGTCGTATAGAGAAATACAAAATCAATGAAAAACAAAGAAAAATATTCTTGTAGGAACATTTATTTTTTAACATGCAAACTAAATATTTCATTATTTTATTTTTTCATAGGCACAATTGCACAAACAAAAGGCTTTTTCTTCTCAATATAAACAGAAAACAGAAAAACAAAAACAAAATTACTAAAATAAAATAGAAACAGCAACAGAAACGAATAAAAAAGAAACAACATTGGTGAATGACGATGATTGGCGAATAACGAAAAAATCGTTTGCATCTTAATTCAATTCATATTTTTGTCAATTCGGAAATATAATTGGATTGCTTTGGAATATTGTAATTCTCGTTTCTGTTACTGTTTTTCTATATTTTTATTTGAATATGTTATTTTTTTTTTTTAGATTTTTATTATTTATCGGTATCGAAAGGATATCATGCAAATTGAATTATATCTGTAAATGGTGTATCGTAATTCGTAATTGAGAGAAATATGAGAGAAAAATGTTAAATAATTTGTAATTCAGTTAAATTTACTAGCAAGGTTCCTTTGGTAAATATCGAATTATATTGAAATTGATTGATTGAATTGATACAATTTCGTACAAACTGTTTCTTACAGAGAATAAATCAAATACCCTAGGTTGATTTGTACACAAAAATACTGACACATACTTAGGTACTTACTTTCTTAAGGTGGCGCTACAGTCCGTTGTGGACTTGGGCCTCAACCAACAGGCTCCGCCAGCTAGCTCGATCCTTAGCTAGTCGTCTCCAGTTTTGCACTCCAAGTTGATTGAGGTCCTCTTCCACTTGAGTGCGCCACCTGAGTCGCGGTCTTCCTCTCCTCCTACGTCCCTCGGGAATAGTGTCGAAGGCTTTCCAGGCTGGAGCATTGGTGTCCATCCACTCTAAATGACCGAGCCATCTGAGTCTCTGGACCTTGACCCTTCTGGCTAGGTCCATGTCGTTGTACAACCCGTAAAGTTCGCTGTTGTATCTTCTTCGCCATTCCCCTTCAATGCACACGGGGCCAAAGATGACCCGAAGAACTTTCCTCTCGAAACAGCCTAAGGCACTTTCATCCGATTTTGTCAGGGTCCATGCTTCTGCACCATACAGCAGGACTGGGATGATGAGTGTGTTGTACAGTTTTACCTTAGTTGCTCGAGAGAGGGCTTTTC
>CAKKXW010000001.1:95054924-95091467 GCA_920937365.1 Sphaerophoria rueppellii
TTTTTCTCTTGCTCAATGCTGAGATCCATTGTGTGTGTTAAAGTCGTTTATCGATCAGGTTTCCTGTGATCCACTCCTACTGTCTGTTCTTTGCAATACTGCCACAAGGTCCCAGCTTTCACTCACCCGCTACAGTTTTAAAGGAGGTTTAACGTCGACTGTAACCTCTTTATGAGTTTTTGAAACGCTTCATTATCGAGAAACAGCTAATTCGTACATAATTATTCTTAACAATGTATTTATTTGTATGTTGTGAATGTGGACATTGTTTTGTGTGTGAAATATTCCCACAGTACTTGTATTCAACGTTTTAGAACTCATTATTTTGCAGGGTTGCCTTAGTTGCAATTCCAAATTTTAAAGGAATTAATGGAGGAAATTTTGACATCGCCCACTCACTTTCGACCCTGGAACACCGTCATAACGTTTCTTGTCTGTCATCCTCACCTAGTGTCCTTTGGACTAGCTATTTGCTGAAATTGTGTGTGTTACCTAGAGTCGTAACTCGTTCTCTTTTTTTAAAATTAACGTCCAAAAAATTTTGCAATTTTGGTCGTGTGCGAATTGGGTTAAAAAGTGGTTAAAACTTGACGTTTGGTTAAATTTTGACACTTCGCATTGATAAAAATGCGTTAAAAATTAGACTAGCTATGGAGCAGGTTAAAATATGACAGTAGTGGTTAAAAATTCATCACACGGCCTTACTCTTTTTTCTTTTGTCCGTGAATCTGTGTAAATCCATACCAATGCTAATGTGTTGGTTCGTCCCATTTGAAATGCATTGAGAAGCCTACACATTCGCATTGATATGGATATTTTATCAAATTGAATTTTTTAGTTCGAAATAGAGCAAAAGGCCTTGAGTTGCGACTCTAGGTATACCTCCTCTGTGCCTGAAACGACGACAGAATATGAATTGAGAGTTTGTACACCTGGAATGTAAGAAACACACAGCCACTTATCAGTTACAACAAGATTGGAAACACCTATGTTTTTCCCTCCAAATACCTCAACACTTATTTTTTTCATACACACATACTCTTGCAGCAAACTTGCTTTTTATTATGTAGGCAATTGTATCTTATTATAATAAAACGCTTACTCTTGCAGCTATTCTGCTTTTTAGTTCGTAGGCAAATGTCATTTTGACAGCAAGCTTTCCCATCTTGTTATAACTGATCAGTGCACACTACACTCCAGGTGCACTTCAAAAACTTGAAACTGTCCTCACGCAGTATAAGGCAGACATTACTGCAATCCAGAAAATACGATGAATAGGATCAGGGACATTGAAAAGGAAAAATTTGTGACATTTATTACAGCTGTCATCAAAGAATGCACTTATTTGGATGCGGATTCGTCGTGGAAAATCGGTTTAGATCGAAAGTCATGGATTTCAAGCCAATTAGTGATTGCCTGGCTGTAATCCCCATCAAGGCCACACCGATGATGCTGAAGAGTCTAGCAGGGAGGATTTTGTACGACCTCCAAGATAGAGCCTACGAAGCTTGCCCAGAGTACGACGTCGAATTCGTACTCGAAGACTTCGATGCGAAAATCGAGAGGAAACACATCCTCCAAGAAGTTACAACAGATAACGGCGTCCGATTAATCGACTTTGCTGCAGCTCGTAATACGGTGATAGCTAGTAGCACTAGGTTACCAAACCGCAAGATCGACACAGCAACCAATCGATCTTCGGAAGGTCGAACAACCAATCAAATTGACCATGTGCTAATCGCCGCCGATAGCCACGCATTCAACTTCGCGCGCACTCTCCAAGGAGCAAATGTCGACTCTGACCACTTTTTAGTAGTGGCAAAGTTTAAGACTCGTATATAAAACGACAAAAAAACACGTGGGCCCAAAGAAAGAAGTTCAGCACCCCGGAAAATGCCAGAGACTATACAGTGAGCGTCTGAGTTAGGAACTCTCTGAGCGCCGTACTCGCAAATGCCACATATGTCAAAAAATGTAGCCGACACCACCATAGGTTTCCAGACACCTCCGAAAAAGACCCCGTGGTATGATGATGAGTGCGTGAGAGACGGAAATAGCGCGTTTGCAGATGATGCAGGGAAAACAAGATCAGCAAGAGAAGAGTATCGAACAAAAAGGAGAAATGAGAAAAAGACCCTGCGAAGGAAGAAAAGAGCATCCGCAGTTTCTCAGCTCAAAGATCTAGAAGAGTCTCAAACCAAGAACAACACCCGACGTTTCTTTAAAAGGTCGAAGTAATTAGCTTCTGGTTTCAGAACCGGGACACAGGCTCTTCGAAACAGTGAAGGAAACCTAGTCACCTAGGCACAGGGAATTGAAGATGTTTTCAGCAGCACTTCCAACAGCTGCTGAATGCGCAAAATTACGAGGGAGCTAATGACGAAAGAGAAGCAAGAACAGTCAATGAAGGCCCAGTCTCAGCCCCAGCACATAAGGGGTAGAAAGGGCCATCCAAATCTTTAAAAAATAACAAGCCCTCCGGGTCGTATGGCATACCTGCGGAGCTCTTTAAAGGAGGAGCTGTTTTGATGAACCGCATGCATCAGATCATCAATAAAGTGTGGGAGGAAGAATGCATACCCGATGACTGGTCCATAAGCTCCACATGCCCCATCTACAAGAAATGAGGTCCTCTGTGCCGCATGACGATAAACAACACGCTGTGGAGCGTACAGATGGGTAACAGCTCATCTGAGTTGTTTCAAATATGGAAGCGTTTAGAAAAGGAGACGCGCTGTCGTGTGAATTCTTCAACAAAGTCCTGGACCAGATAGCCGTGAGCACTGAAAAGACTATCTTGACCAAATCCACGCAGCTGCTAGACTATGCGATTGACATATACATCATCGGTCGCTCCCAAAGAGCTGTGCTTGAGCATTTCACCGCAATTGAAGAACAGGCGAAACTCGTAGATCTTGAATTGAAATGAGGACAAATCAAAGTACATGCTATTAACAAACAAAGCAACATCTGTCCACGCCTAAGACAAAACGTCACTGTTGGTATCATTAATTTCGAGGTAATTAAGTGGTTCACCTGCCCCGGAACATAGCCAACATTTGCGAGAGGGAAAACTTACCTCCGATACTGGTTTTTTCCTCCGTTTCAAATCCCAAAATATGAACAACTGCTTAATCTCATAACAAAATCATAAAACTTGTTCAATAATTGTAATTACCGAATAACTCCCCTCCCACGAATCATAAATTTTATCACCCAACCAATTTTTCATAACAAAAGGACGATTACTCTTTATTAATCATTGCGTTACATGAAATTTTATTACCCTCATTTGGTTCAATTGTTTTTGCTTTTCTTAGTTTTATCAGGGGAGTTTATCAAGTGATTTAATACCCTTTTGTCCCCCTCCCCAAAACGCCCAAATAATAATTAAACATAGTAAATTTCCTGACCCTTATCTTCACCTTATTACCCTATTCTTCACATGTCATTTTGATTAATGTCATAATTAATAAAGAACAGTGACCCGCCCACTAGTTTTGTGTTCTTTTTTTCACTTATCTCTGCCGAATCAGCACATATTATTAATTGGCCTAAACATTTCAATTAAATTTTGTCTAAACAACATTTGATGTCGACGAAGGTGTCCCCAGAAAGTGTCTTCTTTAATTTATTGGTTTCAATGTTTAAAGGAAGACGATTACTCTGGACAAAAAAGAACTTCATCTTGTTTAGTAATTAAATCTAATGACTTCAATCAAGCCATGAAGTCCTTGGAATTTGTTTGGAACATAACTTTGCAAATGAGGACGAATCAATATTTCCTTTTTGTTGGCCTTCAACAGAGCACCTTTTCTTGCATATATCAAAAGCTTCGCATCAAGTGTGAAGTATTTTTTGTTCAAGCCGTGTATACTGTACGTTGAATATAGGTCATCAACTTTAATCCCCACGAACGAAGACCACTTTACTGATTTAACTATCTCGAATTCCGTGCTAGAGGACTAATAAATGGTCACGTCGTTGTAGATAATGCCGAAGGTCATCATTATCATCAGTTTGTATGGCTATGGCGTGTCTTTGTGTAAATTCTGTATATTGTATGGCGCAGTCCGTAATGTGAAGTCGCTAGTTATATCCGTACGGCTGACTCCTTCGTGTGGGCTTGGTCGAGGATTTGTGACACATAAATGATGCACACCATCACATTCGGTTTGGAGTGTTCCGCGAAATCTATTAGGTCAGGTGGGTCATTGGTCACTCATGGGGGTAGAGGGATTTTAGTTGGATTGTTCTATTTCCTGCAACACTGTTGTCCTTTTATTGAATTTTTATGTCGCACATGCATAAACTATGACTTCGGAGTAATGCAGAGGTGACCTCAATAGGAAATTGCTAATTTAAAGGGATTCTATTGCCTTTTTTACTGATGAAGTAATGCAATTTTACAACACGGTTTTAGTTGTGTGACATGAATTTATTATGGGTAAATTGATTTATCGTTCTTCGGTGAACTTATCGGTGTGGTTCTTAATTTATTGAACCAGTAATTGGTTGTAACACGTTTAGGACATCGTTGAAATTAAGTGTTAATGTTTTTTTGTTTGAAAACGTTGGCGTGGTTCGGAGAAGTCGAAAATAAGTTAAAGTTTCATAAAACGGTTATGTGGTCACTATAGCGTATTTTTACCATATCTTGAGAAAGACTCAACTCAAGTATCCGTGGCTTAGGTGCGTTGGCTGCTAAGCAGAACGTTGTGGGTTCGAATCCTGCTCGTGCCCATAAAAGTTTTTATTTCCTTTTTCACGGACACTGCCTCTTGCGAAGAACTGAAAAAAACTTCCAAGAGTATCATCTGCCATGAAAAAGTGCTTCTCAACTTTGCCGTTCGGAATCGGCGTAAAATTGTAGGTCCCCTCAATTCTTCACATGCACTTAGAGAATTGTTGATCAGAGTTAGCCACTTAGGCCTTGGCTCTTTAAGGGCTCTCGCGCCACTCTATTTTTTTGAGAAACACTCTTGAATTCATTATTTTCATGAATCAATCAAACTTAAGAACTAAGAAACAAGCCGACCCAACAAACGTTGTTTTGTTAAAGAAAAAGACAGTTTGCTTGCTTGCCGGTTCTCAATCCATGCAGGATCTCAGCCTGAGACACAGCAGTTTTTCATCAGGATTTGTCGCTCGCGTGCATTCTCAAGTCATAGAAACCAAACGCTCTGGCATCCGCAGTTCCTTCGTCTTTGTACTGGAGGCTCCCCTTTGTCGTCTCGAAAACTAGACTTTTTTCACCAATCATCTAAAATGCTCTGCTCTGGATACTATCCAAAAGAATTAAGTTGGTTACTGGAGCACCAGCCCAAACGTGGAGGTTGTACTCAAGCTTTGGACGTATATATGTTGTATAGATAGTAGCCAGATTAGAAGGGGAAAAAAAATTCTTGCATCTTCTTAAAAAACCTAAAGATCTTGCGGCATTTTTGGCGACATCGCATATGTGATCATTCCATTAGAGGTGGTCGGTGATACACATACCGAGAATATTGAGATGTTCGGTTTCACCGATACAAGACAGCATTGATTTTTCGAAGCATTGAATTCTACTCGGTTTTTTAATCCCCATTGTACAATGCTGTTTAAGTCAGAGTTTAATGAATAAATAAATAAATGGAGTGGCGCGACAGCTCTGGAAAAGCCAAGGCCTTGGTGGCTTATTCTCTTCAACAATTCTCTGGGTGCGTGAAGAATTGAGGAGACCTACAATTTAACTCCGATTCCGAACGGCAAAGTTGAGAAGCACTTTTTCATGACAGGTTGATACTCTTGGAAGTTTTGTCACTTCTTCGCAAGAGGCAGTACCCGTGAAAGATGAAATAAGAACTATGGGCACGAGTAGGACTCGAACCCACGACGTTCTGCATAGTAGCCAACGCGCCTAACCACTGAGTTACGGACGCTACCAGAGTTTAATGAGCTTGTCATATTAAGCCGTTGCAGGTCCACATCCGAAAAGGAAGGATGTGAATCTGAGAATGAATATGAAAAGCTAAGGGTATTATCATCACCGAAACAATGAATTGGATTAGAAGTAACAGACAAGAGATCATAAATGAAAATGAGAAAGAGGGTCGGAGAAAAAACGGAGCCCTGTGGGACACCAGCATTTATATTGTGGGTTTCTTGAATCCGTCCAATACAACTTGTATTGAACGGTTCCAAAGAAAATTTCGAATCCAACGAAGAATTGATTCATCGATACCGAAGGCACACATTTTCGATTAAAGAGCAAGATGCCAAACTAAATCAAATGCCCATGAAATATCAAGTGCAAAAATCTTACTTCCTCCAAAACGATGTAAAGATTTGTTCCACTGTTCAGTGAGATAAACCATCAGATCACCAGTGGACCTGTTGCTGCGAAAGCCGTACTGCCGGTCATTAAGAAGCTTTCGGTTTTCAAGATATTTCTTTCAGCGTGGAAAGACACCTCTTCAGAACAATAGCGGGGATACCATCCGGGCTAGCGGATTTGTGTTTGTTGAGATCTTTTAGGACTCTCGCCACAGCACGAGTGCGAAAGAAGATTTTTCCCATGGAATCATTGACGCGCTCAAGAACTGGGGGAGTAATGACACTCTCCGGCAGCGAAGAGTTGAAGGTGAACTGCCCAGCAAAAAGGTTAGCTCTCGCGAGAGAGTTAACGACTGGAGTGTCATCATCAACGAGCGTTGGGACCGAGGAAGAATAAGAATTTTTCAGGTTTCTTACAAACTACCAAAAATATTTACTGCCCTTGGGACATTGCAGTTTTTTTTGCCTTAATTTTTGGTAATGTAAAATATAGACAATGCTGGCCTTCCTGGCTTGTTTAAACCTTTTCTGGTTTTTCTCAGTAGTCTTGGCTTTGTAACAACGGAAACTTACCTCTTTAACCCTGATAACCTCTTTACAGCTCAAATCAAACCATGCAGTCTCTTTGGGTCTGATGCTTTTATCCCTGTTCGGGATAGGAGTTCTCATTCCCAGAAGAATTAAACTTGTGAGCATATCCGCACTGGAATCAAATGATCTCTTTCTGTAACATCATCATTCATTATTTATTTATTTATTTATTTATTTATTTATTTATTTTGCTATCGATAGCATATTCGTTCCCAGATTCACATCTCCCTGTTCGGACGTGGAACTGCAGCGTCATAATATGATAAGCTCATTTAACCCTATGTTGGTTATTTAAACAGCATTGTGCAATGGGGAATTAAAAACCGTTTAATGCTTTGAAAACCCATTGCCGTCTTGTATCGTTAGAGCGAGATATATCCCCTTTGCCACCGTCGATGAGTGGCACTTGCATACATCTCGAAAATCTCGGTATGTGCATCACTGACCACCTTTTGTGAAATAAGTGAGTATATATGCGATGTTTCCAAAATTGTTGCGTTTCTAGGAATGCCCATCAGTTTATTCTCGAGTCCAACTTCTGACGTGCTCTCAAATATCGAAAATCATTCTTTAGCCCTACTACACGAATGTAACATAACAATATTCAAGAATTCAAGACAAATGTTCACCGACACCTCCTTTCCAACCCCTAGTTTTCTTACTAAAGCACTCACTGTGTCTCTGACATAACAAGAGTGTACAAATCCTTTGGGTGGATGCGGTCTGGTTATGATTCCAAAACCACTTTTCTTGGTTTTGTCCTAAGCTAATGTAATCAAGAGGCACGTTAGTGCCCAGCCAAGTTCTCTAGCAACTTTGGCACTACACCCTTGTTTACAGAAAACATCTCAGGGCATTTTCCACACCCCTCTAACTTCTACACCAAAGAAGCAAAAAGTTTCAAACTCACATTATTTGTTAAACTAGTCAAGTAGAAGCACCTCAGTAAATTTCAGATATAGCATAAGCATAAGTTGTTTCTAAGATACAATGTTCCAAAAATCACGAAAACCGTAACTGACTGACTGATGCACTGATTCACTCACTGACAGATCATCAAAATTATGAAGTACTTCCGGTTGCCCTAGAAACTTGAAATTTGGCACAGTGATAGGTCATGTGGTACATATAAAGGAAAAATAGAAAAAATAGGGGGCGTGGTAGCCGCCTACTTTTGCATTATTAGTTTAAATTATATGGAGCACTTTGGAGTGCAGTAGAATCAAGAAATTTGGCACAGTGGTAGGTGTGAATTTGAAATTTTTCAATCAAGGGGCGTGATAGCCGCCTACTTTTACATTATTAGTTCAAATTATATGGAGCACTTTAGAGTGCAGTAGAATCAAGACACAGTGTAAGATTACAAGTTTCTTTCAAAACTAATAGATAGATTCGATGTAAGTCCACTTAAGAACTTGGCGTTCTTTTAGATCTCATTACTTTTTGTGGCTGATTTGTTAGAAAGAATTTTTGTACGGGAGAACTTGGCTCTTTTTTTACATTAATGTTTTTGGTGTGATCTTATATACAAGGAAAAAGAAGCAAATATCTCAGCAGCCAGAGCCCATACTCCCTGCAACGTGAGATCATTTTTTTCATTGACCAAACAATGTTTGTTGGGTCAGCTAGTATTGAATAATGTGTAGAACAATAAAAATTGTTCTTTTTCTTGTTTAAGTTTCAGAAATAAGAATCAAATGCCAAATCCAACATTTGTGAAAGTGGCTATTCAGGATTAAATTAAACAAGAATGTTTATTATTCTATAATTTAAGGTGTTAATTTGAAATCAAACACGTCAGAACTGGCTAAGCTTGCATTCCAGACCTCTTGATATTTTTGTTTCTTGATTCTTGAAATTTATTAATAATTTTATATGCAAATGGGTTAGTTTTTTGTCAACTTTTTATTGAGTTGTCTTCAATGAATGCCAAACGAAAACAACAAACCTGCTATTTGTGGGTCTCTTGTTTTGAGTGAAAAATAAAGCAAGCTCCACTGTATTTCGTTGGTATATTTTTAGAAACAAAAAATCCTTTATTTATGTAAGAGCTCCCTGAACTTGATCATGAATTAAATTAAGCGCCTTCCAATTGACAGAAAATTATCATTAATTGAACAATACGGTTGGAAGCTTAAAAAACACTCCAACAAGTTATTTTGAGAACAACATTTATTGAATTGCTGACAGCGGGGAATTATTTTTTTATTTATTTAACTCTCCACTCTGCCAGACATTAAACGTGCAATTATTTCCTTCTCTCACTCAAGTATTATGAAACCTACACTTTTTCGTACAAGAAATTGAACGAGCTATAAAAATACGTCAGACATTGAGAGCACTTGTCCTCTCGAAGGAAAGTGTTTTTTTGTTTTTTATTCGATCACAGAAAATATTATCTTTATTGCTAAATACCATTAATCCCACCAAAGTGTTTGCAACTCTTTCCTGGCTCGTCAGTGGGCAGAAATAAATTAAAAAAACAAAAAAACGTAGAGTGGCTTGTGTGTCACATCAGAAAATAATTTGTCTTAAGCGCCACGCTATTATAATAGAAGAGGCAATTTTCAGATGGATGGGGTTAATTGAAATTGAATTAATTAATTTATTGAAGAAAAGAAAAAAATACTTTACAGCT
This sequence comes from Sphaerophoria rueppellii, assembly GCA_920937365.1. Taxonomy (NCBI): domain Eukaryota; kingdom Metazoa; phylum Arthropoda; class Insecta; order Diptera; family Syrphidae; genus Sphaerophoria; species Sphaerophoria rueppellii. The sequence continues at coordinate 95,064,469 of CAKKXW010000001.1, forward strand.
TTTTGTTAAAGAGAGAACATATGTTGCTCTTTCCTCATTTTAAATGAAAGACAATTTTTTCACTACTTTCTATAAAGGTAGTTAGGATTTGAGAAAATGTTGGGTCATAGAACCTTTCCAACAATGAAATTTCATATTTCACTCCCTGCCGTCAAGTGCAGTTGTGGATAGAACTTGAATCCGAATCCTAAGCAATTCATACTATAGTCTTACTTACTAACTTAAGGTAGCGCTACAGTCCGTTGTGGACTTGGGCCTCAATCAACAGTCTCCGCCAGCCAACTCGGTCCCTAGGTAGCTGTCTCCAGTTCTTCACTCCACGTCGATTGAGGTCCTCTTCCACTTGAGTGCGCCACCTGAGTCGCGGTCTTCCTCTCCTCCTACGTTCCTCGGGAATAGTGTCGAAGGCTTTCCGGGCGGGAACATTGGTGTCCATGCGCTCTAAATGACCAATCCATCTGAGTCTCTGGACCTTGACCCTTCTGGCTAGGTCCATGTCGTTGTACAACCCGTAAAGTTCGCTGTTATATCTTCTTCGCCATTCCCCTTCAATGCATACGAGGCCAAATATGACCCGAAGAACTTTCTTCTCGAAACAGCATATAACACCTTCATCCGATGCCAAGGTCCATGCTTCTGTACCATACAGCAGGACTGGGATGATGAAGATGTTATACAATTTTACCTTACTTACTCGAGAGAGCGATTAGCAAGAGTTATTCTTTGTCTGATCTCGGCGCTGGTGTTACTGCCCGTGTTTATAGCGGAGCCTGGGTAGACAAACTCCTCTACTACCTCGAAGTTATATGTGTCTATTGTGACGTTCTGACCGAGCCGTCGGTGTTAGGTGTCCTTCCCTCATTTACCACTAAACCCATTTTTGCCGTTTCTGTCTCAATTCTGACAAGGGTGCCATTGACATCACGCTGTGTTCTTCCCATTATATCAATCTCATCGGCGTACGCGAGTACGTTGAACAGATTTTTGGAAGATAGTGCCTCTGGTGTTGACAGTGGAGTTTTGCACTATCTTCTCAAGAACGATGTTAAAGAAATCGCACGACAGTGCATCGCCTTGTCTGAATCCTTTTTTGACATTGAAAGGTTCCTTAAGCTCGTTGCCAACATTGATGGGGATGCCAAAACTAGACATAGCTTAAGCTTTATACAGTTCGTCTCTGTAGGTGCTGTCATACTCGGCCTTAAAATCGATGAAAAGTTAGTGAGTATCGATTTGGAGTTCATACGTCTTTTCCAGGATCTGCCGCCACGTGAAAATTTGGTCGATGGTTGACTTTCCCGGCCTGAAGCTACATTGATAAGGACCAATCAGATTGTTGACGAAAGGCTTCAGACGTTCATATATAACGAGAGGATTTTGTGGGCGATGTTCCTAATATTCTAGGTTTTAATTTATCCCATCGCCTAAATTTGTATTTTTTTTTTGTTACAGAAATGAACCTGCTTTGGATAACAGTGATACTAGCTTTAAGTCATTACAACGTTAATGCAGAAGAAGAGTCAAAATGTTGTGAAGAGTACTGTTTTGGTTCTGATACATCCCGACCACAAACTCGTCGCTTTACTTCCAAGACTGCTTATGTATTGGCTAAGGGCAATGACCTTGATCGAACAGTAGTCCCAAGTAAGAATTTGTCAGTAGAATTCGACTTCAAACATTTAATACAAAATGCACTTTCAGACTGCACACCAACAAAAATCTGGACTCTGAGCAGACACGGAACAAGATTACCCAGTGCTAGTACGATCTCAAGCGTTGCTCATCTAGAAGAGGTGAAATAGTTTTGATTGTCTGCCGTTTTTTTTTAACCTTTATTTAATTTAAACCTTTAGATGCGAGATAAAATTGTAAATAACTACAAGGTTGCTAAAACAAAGCCAGACCAAGGTGCCTTATGTCCTGTTGATTTATTTTCTCTTAAAGCGTGGAAATTCAACTCGAGTATTACACCGGAAATGGAGAATATGCTAACTCCTCAGGTAATTATTGAAAAGAAATAAACAAATTTTCAGAACATAGGATAATGAAACCCGCGACCTTACGAGCAAAAGAGGAGAGAGGAACGATGGATCCTCAGGAGAAAAGAGGTAGCATGAGAATCGTCAGATCGAGAATTTTGAGAGAGTTGGCCCAAGGCCATCGAGCAAGAATCAATGCCTGCAGAGATAAGCAAGAGGACCTTATAGAAGAATAGCACTCGATGCTGGAAATTTGAAAAGACTACTTCTGAGACTGTATAAAGGTGACGACAAACATCATCGGAAACGATGGTAGCCAACAATGCCGTGAATCCGACCTAGAAGAAGTACAAACAGCAATATCACGGCTGAAATCCAACGAAGACGCTAGACCTAGCTGTCGAGCTGTTCAATGCAGAAGGCGACATCTAGAAAGGAGCATGCGCTCAATAATCTGAAAGACATGGTCGGAAAAATGCATGCGCGATGAATGGACCCTCATCATTGTTTGCTAGATCATGGAAAGGGAAATTCTCTAAATTGCGCCAACTACAGGGGAATCAGTCTACTTAACATTGCTACAGAAAACTCACACTGCTCCATTAAGGTTAGCAACGAGCTTAAGAAATCTTTCGATGCCAAAAAAGGATTCAGACGAAGCGATGCACTGCCATGCGATCTCCTTAACATCGTGCTCGTGAAGGCACTATCTTCCAAAAGTCAGTTCAACTTCTCATTTATGAGGATGATATTGACATAATGGGAAGATCACAGTGTGATATCAATGACTCCTTTGAGAGAATTGCAACAGAAGCGGTAAATGAGGGCAAAACACAGTATATGCTGTCTTTGAGGAAGGACACAACACCTAGGGGTTGGACAGAACGTCACAATAGACGCATATAACTTCGAGGTAGAAGTCTACCTAGGCTCCGCTTTTAACACGGGCAATAACACCAGCGCCGAGATCAGACGTAGAATAACTTGCTAATCGCTGTTTCTTTGAACTTAGAAAGCAATCATCACCTGCTGCTGTATGGTGCATAAGCATGGATCCTGAAAAAAATCGGATGATTGTGCCTTAAGCTGTTTCGAGAGGAAAGTTCTTCGAGTCATCTATGGCACCGTGTGCATTGATTATGAATGGAGAAGAAGAACAGCGAGCTTTACGGGTTGTAAAACGACATGGACCTAGTCAGAAGGATCAAGGTCCAGGTCACTTAAAGCGGATAGAAACCAATGCTCCGGCCCGGAAAGTTCTCGACACCATTCTTCAGGGACGAAGATAGAAGAAGCTTGCAACTCAGCTGGCGCATGCAAGTGTTAGAGGATTTCAGTAAATTTATAGTGCAAAACTGGAGACAGCTAGCTAGGGACCGAGCTGGTTTGCGGTGACTGTTGATTAAGACCCAAGTTCACAATGGACAGTAGTGCTACCTTAAGTAAGTAAGCTAGTAGATATATCAGCCTGAGAGACTGCGGACTTCAATCAGGCACGGTCGCACGCGTGCGTTGTCCAGTTGAAGAATCCAAGATCCTTGACATCTGCAGTAACTTGTTTTTTGTAGCAGAGGTTCGAGCTCATTGAGAGCGAAGGTTTTTTTATCGTTGGCAGATGCCATCCAATATCTCATTTAAGATTTAAGCGACCTGGCCTCCTATGCATTGAACCTGAAATGACCTTAAGGGATGTCTGTAGTAAATTTTTACGGCTTGGTGTGATTATTTCGTCTCCGGAATCTTCATTCCTTACAAATGAGGCCATCTATTCTTCATAAAACTTATTGTTGTACAGGATTCCAGAGTGCCTTTGAAATGGTAGCGTAGTCTTGGATACGTAATTGACTGCCTGAGTAGTGAAAGAAGATAGTCTTTTAAAACAGCAGTTTCAAAGCAATCAATGGTTAGATTTTCCCATTGAAAGAGCTCTGAACCTTGACAGACTCAAGTAGGTTCACCGAAGTTACTTCTGCATTTTACATCACGCAAACTAGCTTCGTCAGTTTTTCTTCGACGTCCCTTTTCCAGACAGTGTGAGAAAAAGTTCTTAGAAAAGTTCATGTGTTTCGACTTCCATGAGGGCCTGAGTCTCGCTTGCTGCTCGCTCTTCATAGTGTCCACTGCTGAGAGTGGTATTCCGAAGAGCCTGTGTTCATGTTACTTGATTTAGAAGCAGAAGTATCTTCTTAGCATCTTTAACCGCTTTTGTATAATTAATTTATTATTGGCTTCTCTTTCTCAATGTTTGAACGTTCCCAATTTCATCTTTTTTTCCAGGGCTGGGAAGACTTGAAACAACTGGCTAAAACATACCAACGTCAATTCCCAAATATACTTCCAAAAGACTACGATCCTGGAAACTTTTTGGTAAGTCAAAATCATTCAAACTATTTAAAGTACTAAAAAAAACAATTTTAACCGCCTTTTAATAAAAACACAGTTCCGTTACACTTCAACCCAAAGAACCGAAGAAAGTTTCAAGGCCTATGCTGAGGGTCTTTTCGGACCAAATGTGTGGCAAACCATTCATACAACGAAAGCAGAGGGCAATGACACACTCTTGAGACCATACGACTTCTGTCCAAAGTGGCAGGAAAACGATGATCAAAAAGAAGGCACTGAATTCATGAAATTCCAAAATTCAGCTATTATGAAGAAAACCATTGCCGATGTCTCCACTAGACTGGGGTGAGTTATAATTAATTTCCGACAGTGAAAATACGATTTAAATGCTTTTTGTCTCACCAGATTCCAATACTCTTTAGAGTTCAAAGACATCAAATCGATGTGGGATATGTGCCGCTACGAACAGGCCTGGAACATCGATCGCACCAGCACGTGGTGTGGTGTAAGTCGAACAACTCTTTCATTGAATTGTAAATCATGAATATATCTCGTCCCACTAGGCCTTCACACCATCTCAACTCAAGGTTGTGGAATACTACGATGACTTGAAGTACTACAAAAAATCTGGTTACGGAAGTGAAATCAATTCCAAACTGCCATGTGAAGTCATCAAAGACATGCTCTCAAATTTGAATAGCAAAACCCGCCCGAACGCCATCACATATTTTGCTCACTCAACAATTATAGAAGCGGTGATCACTGCCTTGGGATGGTACAAGGATACTGAAGCACCAACAGCTGACAACTATGAAAGTATGGACAATCGCCAGTGGAGAGTCAGTCAAATGGATCCATTCTCTGCAAATTTGCTAGCAGTTAAATATGAGTAAGGTTTTCTCTATACCCTTCTTTGGCTTTTTGACTGAGTTGAATTTTTCTCTTTCCAGCTGTCCTGCCGATGGAGGTGACTCCGAAAAGGTTCTATTCCTTCTCAATCAAAAAGCGGTTATTCTAAATTGGTGCAGCGTGGGATTGTGCGACTGGTCGAAGGTCATGCAACACTACGATCATTTTTACAATGCAAATTGCGCAGAAACATACTGTCAATCGGGTTCGTCGAGTTTAACGTCGATGGTATCGTTGATGTCCTTCCTAGTCGCTGCCATGCTTTATTACTTAATTAACACAAATTTACATTAGAATGGAAATATTTTTGTTTTTGTTTTTCTAAGGTCCGTTAGTTTTTACATGCCAAATCAAAGTTCTAGTTTTTGAAGTCCATTGAATCAGTCCTTTCTTCCCGTGCGTCGGAACAGTGGTGTATTATGATCTTTTTTTTTATTTAATTTTGTGACTACTTTTTGTCAATACAATCAAAACTGAGGTAAACAAATATTCATACAAAGTATTTTTACAATGTCAACCAAAAAGTGTCTATGTATTAAACAAAATATTGTTGTAGCTTTTTATTGTAAAGATGAATAAATGCACTTTTTATTTTTAACAAAATTCTTTAAAATCTTATTTGATTTAAGAATTGTTCAATAAACAATAATCGGCACTCACCAAGTCAAAACCCATCATTCTTTCATCGACTTCAAGGCCGCTTATGATAGCATCTATCGCCAAGAGCTTATAATGGCGATGTCTGAATCCCGAACAAACTAATCCAGCTGTGCCGCATGACGCTAAACAATACGCAGTGCAGTGAGTAACTGGGTAACAGCTCATTTGAGTTGTTTCAAACATTCGCTCAACAAGGGGATGCGCTGCCATGTGACTTCTTCACATAGTCCTGGAGAAGATAGTGCGCAAGGTAGGTGTGAGCACGGTAAACACTTTCTTCAACAAATCCACCCAGCTCCTAGCCTATGCGGACGAAGTAGACTTCATCGGTCGATCCAAGAGTGCTGTTGAGGCCTTCACAACGATTGAAGAACAGGCACAGTTCGTTGGTTTTGAAGTGAATGAGGACAAAATAAAGTGCATGTTATCAACAAACAAAAGAACATCTGACCACCGCCTAGGATATAACGTCACTGTTGGTAGCAACAATGTTCTATAAACGACACGTGACTGGAAATCCGACGAAGAACTACGCTAGCGAACGACCTCTACTTCGGTTTGATCAAATACCTGGGTTCAAAACATCACACTCGAAGGATAAAAAGCCTGCTATACCAGACTTTGATTTTACCAGTCCTACTCTACGGTGCCAAGTGCTGGACGAAATGATACTGGGCACCTTTGAAAGAAAAATTCTTGGACGTAATTTTGGTCCTGTATGTGACAATGCGAATTGAACCGCGACACCAAGATGTTGACGTTGTCCAGAAAGCCAATAAAAGATGACTACATTGGCTAGGCCACTTCAAGGCTATGGACGAAAACGGTACGCAGCTAAGAATGTCTCTTATTCGCACTCTTCATAGCCCCCAGGTACGATTACGATTAATAAACTCAATACTGTGGCGTATACGTACCATTTTTTCTGCTAGGCAACTGACTGCACTGGTACCTACCCAAACTCGTACCCACCCCAATACGGCAATACCTAAAGTGATTGAGAGCAAGGAGGTTAAGGAGGGTAGCATGTCACCGGGTAGGTATTGCCTAGGCAGGTATTGACTCATGATCCGATTTCTTAAAAAAAAATGAGCTATCAACTCACAATCTTCCGGACTTTTGGCCTACTATCGATCGGAAGTTTTACCAAGAGGTAAAGCGAATGACTCAAGGTTACTGAGCACGAACTGAAGCCTGTAAGGACCAACAGGGAAATATCGAAGTAGAGTCACAGTCAATGCTGAGGATATGTAAGGGCCACTTCTGCCGACTGTTAAACGGTGATGAGGAATCAAATTCCGCTGTCATGCATAATGAACCATTCAATGAAGACGACGTAAGGCAAGATTTCCGTCAACATGATCATGAAGAAGTAAATCACTGCCGAACTCTTCAAAGAACTCGGAGCATGCACCAACTCATCTGCAGAATATGGTCTGAAGAGAGCATGCCCGATGAATGGCACCTTGCATTTTTTGACCCTCTTAACTACACCAACTACAGAGGCATCAGCCTCCTAAACTTACTCTATAAGATCTTTTTTGCAGTACTAAGGAAACGTGTGAAGCCGTTTGTCAAAAAACTGACAAGTACATATCAGTGTGGATTTAGACCAGGGAAGTCCACCATCGATCAAATATTCACATTACCTCCACTCCAAATCAACATCTATAGTCTTTTTATCGATTTTAAGGCCGCGTATGACAGCATCTATAGAGAAGAACTATATAAAGCCATGTTGAGTTTTGCCATTCCTACAAAACTAACTAAGAACTAACGCAGCTCAATTAAAGTCGTAAACGACATCACCGACGCCTTCGATGTTAAAAAAGGCTTAAGAGAAGGTGATGCACTGCGATTTCTTTGACATCAAACTGGAACGAATAGTGCAGAGCTCCTACGTCAACACTAGAGGCACTATCTTCCAGAAGTCTGTGCAACTACTCGCGTGTACTGATGACATTGATATCATTGGGAGAATGCAGCTTGATGTCAACAGTGCTTTTGCACTGCTCTCTCATGAAAGGACACCCATCACTGTCGTCTGGCACAAAACGTCACGATAGACGCATATAATTTGAAGGTACTTAGGGACATTGTAAACCTTGGCTCCGCTATCAACACAGACAATGACATCAGCGTCGAAATCAGAAGGGGACTTACTCTTTATAATCGCCCTCTAAGGCCCTCTACCGAACAACTAAAGTGACGCTCTATAAGATCCTCAGCATCTCCGTCCTGCTATATGGCGCAGAAGCATGGATCCTATCAAAAACGGATTAGAGCACCCTAGGCCAGTTTGAGAGCAAAGTCTTACGGAAGATCTATGGTCCTGTATGCATAAGCAGTAAATGGAGGAGAAGATTTGTACGGGCTGTACAGCGACACTGACCTAGCTAAAAGAGTGAACGTCCAAAGACTCAGATGGCTTGATCACGTGGAGAGGATGGACACCAATACTCCGGCCCACAGTCTTCGAATTCACCCCAGAAGGACAAGGCAGTACAGGAAGACCAGGTTCAGGTGTCGCGCGCAAGTTGAAGATAACCTCAACCAACTCGGTGTGTGAAACTGGAGGCAGCTAGCTACGGATCGAGCTGACTGGTGAGGTTCGTTGGTTGAGGCAAAAGTTCACCACGGTCCGCAACCTAAAGTAAGTAAGTAACTGTTTTATAGCTGATAGCTCTCTTGAACAATTTAAAGCCTTACAACTTCATTTATTTCGGAGAATTGCATCAGTTAGAAAATTGAAATTGTTTTCTTATTAACACTGACGCATATAACTGATTCATGTTAAACTCACTTGTTTTTCGTTTGCTTCTATTTCCTTTCTTACTTACTTACTTAAGGTGGCGCTACAGTCCATTGTGCACTTGGACCTCAATTAACAGTCTCCGCCAGCCAATTCGGTCCCTAGCAAGCTGTCTCCAGATTTGCACTCCAAGTTGATTGAGGTCCTCTTCTACTTGAGTGCGCCACCTGAGTCGCGGTCTTCCTCTCCTCCTACGTCCCTCGGGAATAGTGTCGAAGGCTTTCCGGGCCGTAGCATTGGTGTCCATCCGCACTAAATGACCGAGCCATCTGAGTCTCTGGACCTTGACCCTTCTGGCTAGTACCATGTCATTGTACAACCCGTAAAGTTCGCTGTTGTATCTTCTTCGCCATTCCCCTTCAATGCACACGGGGCCAAAGATGACCCGAAGAACTTTCATCTCGAAACAGCCTAGGGCACATTCATCCGATTTTGTCAAGGTCCATGTTTCTGCACCATACAGCAGGACTGGGATGATGAGTGTGTTGTACAGTTTTACCTTATTTGCTCGAGAGAGGGCTTTTCCAATCAATTGCTTTTATAGCCAAAAGAAACAGCGATTAGCAAGAGTTATTCTTGGTCTGATCTCGGCACTGGTGTTATTGGCCGTGTTTATAGCGGAGCCTAGGTATACAAACTCCACTACACTACCTCGAAGTTGTATGCGTCTATTGTGAAGTTCTGTCCGAGCCGTCTGTGTTGGGTGTCCTTCCTCAAAGACATTATATACTTCGTTTTTCCCTCATTTACCGCTAAACCCATTTTTGCCGCTTCTGTTTCAATACTAACCAAGGCGCCATTGACATCACGCATTTTATCAATAATATCATCGGCGTTAGCGAGAAGTTGAACAGATTTTTGGAAGATAGTTCCTCTGGTATTGACAGTGGAGTCTTGCACTATCTTCTCAAGAACGATATTAAAGAAATCGCACGACAGTGTATCGCCTTGTCTGAATCCTTTTTTGACGTCGAAACATTCCGTAAGCTCTTAGCCAACCTTGATGAAGTAGCGTGAGTTTTCCATCGTTAGCGTGAGTTTTCCATCGTCATTTTGCACAAGCGAACGAGTTTGGCAGGGATGCCAAAACTGGACATAGCTTTATAAAGTTCGTCTCTGTATATGCTGTCATACGCGGCCTTAAAATCGATGAAAAGGTGGTGGGTATCGATTTTGAGTTCATAGATCTCTTCCAGGATCTGCCGTAACGTGAAAATGTGGTTGATGGTTGACTTTCCTGGCCTGAAGCCATATTGATAAATACCAATCAGATTGTTGACAAAAGGCTTCAGACGTTCACATATTACGGCAGAGAGGATCTTGTAGGCGATGTTAAGCAGACTGATTCCTGTGTAGTTGGCGTAGTTTAGAGGATCTCCGTTTTTCAGGATCGGGCAAACAATGCTGAGGTTCCATTCATCGGGCATGCATTTTTATGATCAAGTCTTATAAATGATTTGGTGCATGCTCCTATTTCTACTTTCTATTATCTGTCAAAAAAAAGGAGTCCCCTTTTACACGATGCCTCACGAGTCATGACAAGACTCATAAATGTGTATGGCCTGCGGCAAGCGCTATTACACATTGAGTCTTACTCTCCGACTCTGCGGAACATCACTGAGGTATCACTCACAAGTCACAAGGTGAGATGAGTTTTGTTTTGAGTTTTCTTAAGAGGGTTGTTTCAGATTTCTTATTTGTTTACCGAGTCACAACTATCCTCACAAAAAATCAGTCAAAAGTGCTTGGGACTTGTCACAACTGCAGAATCGGGCTGTAAGACTCATGTCTCAAATATGACAGTTGGTACGTTTTGTTTTTAATGTTTTTTATTTCAAAATATAAAATAACTATGAGAAAGAAATGTCAAAATGAGTGCTTTCGAGCGATGCTCAAACATTTTGTTTTAATTTTTGGCTGCAATCTTTATTCTTATATTTTAAAACTAAATAAATAAAAGTACATTTTTTTGCGTATTTTTATTTAAAGGCAAAGTATAAATGAAACTTTTAAGAACCTTATAACAAATTAAGATTTCTGTTAAAATAACAAAAATACTGCAACAACCAATACCATCATAAGCGAAACAATTGTCAAAGCAACAGTTGTTTGTTTTTCTCCATTTGAAGTGCTGCAGAAGTATTCTGTGCAATTAGCCTTGTAGAAATGTTCATACTGTTTCAGTACATGTGGCCAGTCACAAAGGCCTTGGTTGCACCAATCGAAATCAATACGTTTTTGGTTGAGGAAAAACATCGCTTTTTCAGACTCAAATTCATTTGAATCTTCCGATGAACAACTACAAACAAAATACAGGTCTAAGCTAACAGCTCATATGTCAAACCAAAGTCGTTTTCTTACTCAAATTTAACGGCCACAAAATTGGAAGCAAACGGATTAATCAAACTCGTCTTCCATTCGCGATCGCCCATATTTTCGAAATTACTTGCCGTTGGTGGGATCTTGTCTTTGCTAATTCCCAAAGCTGTTATCAAAGTTTCAATTGTATTCGAATGCGCAAAGTATGCAACAGCATCTGGATCATCATCGTTGTGTAATTTCACGAGCATGTCTTTGACAAGATTGCAAGAGACTCGGGAATTGATTTCATGACCGTAACCGGAATTCTTGTAGAATTTAATATCGTCGAGGTATTCCAAAACTACCAGTTGGTCTGGGGTGAAAGCCTATGGTCAAACGCAGATAAGAAATTTGTTAGCACTTTAAATGGAGGTTGAACTTACACCACACCAGACACTTGAACGATTGACGTGCCAAGATTGTTCCAACCGACAAATGTCCCACATAAGTTCAACGTCCTTAAAATCAAGAGGAGTCTGGAACCTGTAAAAGGACATTCCTTGTTTCATTTTGAACCAGATGGATTTTGGTGAATCTTACCCAAGTCTTCTAGATACATGTTCGATAGTTTTCTTCACAATATCGCTTTCTCTAAACTTGTAGTACTCCGTCTCTTTCGTGTTGTAGAGGTTCCAGTTGTTATCTCTCCAAATGGGACATCCTAAATACCCTCGCAGGAGTGTGTCATTAATCTCAGGAACTATATCTCGATCTATATTTTGGTAGACATTTGGGCCGAAAAGACCATCAGCAAACGCTTTGAAGCTCTCTTCGGCTCTTTGGTTTTTAGTGTGATGGAACTATTGAATTATGACGTTATTGATAACATTATGAAGTCCTAATTAACAGTTGGAAACATACCACAAATTTCTCTGGATCATATTCTTTTTGGAGTAGTTTCGGGAAAATCTTCTGATATGTTGTTGCTAAATATTTCAAGTCTTCCCAGCCCTGGAATGTTAACAACCTGGCCATTTCAGGGGTAATGCTCGAGTTAAATTTCCATGATTGTATTGACAAGAAGTCTTCCATGCACAAGGCTCCAGTTTCCGGTTTGGTTCCGAGGTTTAAATAGTTTTGAAGGATTTGGGTTTTGATCTAAAACGTAAAAATTGAATATAAGGTTAGCAGCACTAAGCAAACATGAAAATGCAAACAATAAAATTTGATCAATAAGAGGGAAGAGGATGGACCTCTATGTCGCTGATGGCCTCCTTATTCGACTTAAATTTCGCCCGGAGTGTGACTTTTTCAAGTTCGGAAACAAAAAAGAAGTCGCACTGGACTATATCTGAGGAATACAGTGGATAGGGCAGAAGTGCATACCCAATTCACCCCATTTAGTCGTGGCGATGATGGAGATGTGAGTCGGTGCGTTATCATGGTGGAAGAGCATTTTCTTCTCGGGCAAATGGGGCTGTTTTTCATCAGTCGTCGTCGAATCGTCTTAGTACAGCCCTTTCACCGTTGAGATAGCCCTAGCCTTCACTGTTCCGACTATTCATTCGCAGCTCTTGGGTGTACACGTGGATTGAGCTTAAATATCATCAAACCCTGTTGAACGAGCAAACTCAGCACTCTTTATACTAATTTTTACCGTCACCCTTGTAAAATAAGAGTCATCGTGCACAGCATTCAAACGCTCTTTGATTTCGTTGCGAGATTTCCCTTAAAAAAAAAACACGGACCAATATTGCTGTTTTATCCATTTCCCAAAATGGGAAATCTCCTGACGGAGATAAGTCTTAACTACTAATCGACAGGTGCAATGCCCCTTGTGCGGTAGCACGAATCAGCAGATGCGCGTATATAATGCACCTGGTAGCACGGATCTTCAGTTATAATGCCACTGGTGGCACAGATCGACAGGTAAAGGGTTTTCCAATAAGAGGTGTTATTTTGATATTCAAAGAAAAATGGCATTTTTTGAGATAAAAGATCGGATGTTTATTTCATTATAAAGAGGAATGTATGCCGTTAATAACGGAATACAACAACAGCCAAATGGCCGCCACGACCACGCTTACAGGACCATATCCTTTTCGTGAAATTTTCCATAACCAAATCACAAAGTGGCTGCCCTATGTCCTCGATAGCCTCACGAATTCCATCTTTGAGGTCTTGAATAGACGCTGGGCTGTTGGCGTAGACCTTATCTTTCACGTGGCCCCAAAGGAAGAAGTCGTAAGGTGTTAAATCACAAGATTTCGGTGGCCAATTGTGATCACCTCTTCGAGAGATAACACGGTCCGGAAACTTTTCCCTCATGCTTGTTAACGTAGCCTCCGAGGTGGAAATGGGCCTCATCAGTCAAGATGATTTTTCGATCAAATTCCGGATAATGTTCATGCATTTCAAGGAGTCAATCAGCAAAAACACGACGTTGTTGATGATCAGCCGGCTTGAGTTCTTGTGTTAACTGAACTTTATAAGCCTTAAGACCCAAGTCTTTATGCAAAATACGGTGAAATGACGTTTGTGGAATGCCTTATTCCAAAGAACGACGAGGAATGGACAAACCTGGGTTTTCTTCAACACTTTGGGCTACAACAGCAATATTCTCAGTTGTTCTTGAGCGACGTACACGGGTTTTGTTCATCACATAACTATCTTGTCCAAACAGCTCGAATTTGTCCACCAATTTCTGTATGCGGTCTGACAAGGTGCTTCACTACGACCCAAAATGTTTAAGTTTCACGAACCGTCTCCGCCAAATTCTCACCATTTTTATAATTTCAGTGCGTTGTTGAAACGTGTATCGTTTTTTCCATTTTTATTAATGGCGTAGTTTCTACTTGTCAAATGTCAAAAAATGACAGCTACCGAAATAGCAATAGCGGGCTATTCAAAATAACACCTCTTATTGAAAAACCCTTTATAATGCCCCTGGTGGACGGATCGGCAGATATAACGCTTCTGGTTTCACGGATCAGAAGTTGTGCACCTGGTTTCACAAACAGCAGGTACCAAAGCCCTTAGTGGCAATCAAAACTTTCGAAAAATGGTGGGAGGAAGTTCTGATGATGAAATGGTCCGACTGTTTCAGGCTAAGTGAGACCAAAATTACTAAATTGATACTATTGCAACTTTCGGTAGTAGAGGCAATTTTAGTACAATCGTGCAAGTCTACTTCTAATATTTTGAGAAGGCATTGAATGTGTGTAAAAAAGCATGAAAAGCATGAGTTCGTAACAAATTTATTCGTAATGGTCCTTAAGATGCGTTACCTCAATAATTCTGGGACTCAACTTGATAATGGGGATACAAAAATATAGGTTCTTATATTATGCGTAGTTTAGAATGGAAAATCCGATGAAAAGCCAAAACTTCGGTGAGATATTTATTGCTTCTTTCGTTAGAGCAAGTACCTAATGGCTGAAACATAAATACGCTTCAGCGTTTACTTCACTTAACGTTTACGAGTTTAGCCATAGGAATTCAATATATGCTATCGTATATCACAATGAAGCTTCGACCTCACGTTTCGTACATAATGCGACTCCAAACGGCTGTCAAAAAAAAGTCAGAACACAAAATTCATTTGCTTTTCTAGTGATTAAGACGATGAGTTTGACATTACGTAACATTGCGTACGAAACGTGAAGTCGAAACTGCATTGTGATAGCATGTATTGAATTCCTATGGCTGAACTCGTAAACTTCTGGTGAAGCCTAAGCGTGTTTGTGTTTCAGCCATAATGCATTCGTGAAAAATTCAAAATAAAAAATAACAAATTTTCATGCAAAATCACTTTTAGTTACCAACATATTTTCTTAGAAAACTTCCCATGGTTTTTCTGTCTTATTTAAAATATGAAAACCTTTTAGTCCTTCGAATTACGACATTGAGCTAAAAAAACTATACAACTGAAACTGACATTGTAAAATTAAACGCTTCTAAACAATGAATGTATGCCCACGGCCACAGTCACAGAGTTGTGTCATAAATGTTCTTAATTCCAAAATTTTTAGTTCAAAATCAAAACGCAAATCGTGATTTTGAATAATCGTCGGTGACACATGAAAATTGTATAGCTCCGTACCAAGTTTTACAGGAGAACAAGAAAGCAAGAAAAAACATATTTAACTTTTTTAAAGGCACGATGTCAATTTCAACGTTTTGCAACGAGAAACACAAACAACCTTGAACTTCATCTGCGTTACGATGCACCCGCTTCGAGTATGATTTGAATGACATTTCTCCCTCCATCATCATCATCACTCAAAATTCAAAAAAATAAAAGAATTTTTTTTGTTGACTTTTTTCACAGCTGTTGAGCTGGCGGTCAAAGCAAATGTCAATGAAGTCACGTCAAGTAACATTACGTACGTAACGTTAGGTCGAATTAAATGCATTGAGCGGAAAACACAATAGATAGATGTCAGTCAAAGTTCAATACGAAGTATAGAAGCGTAACGGAGTAAGTGCTAACATCAAAGCAACTTTGTGTTTTCCGCTTCAACTTTTGCTTCAGCTTTTGAAACGTTACGTTTACGTTACGGGGTTCTCACAATATATCAAATTGAAGCTGGAGCTCCAAAGCTGCTTTGTGATAGGTTGTTAGCAATTCCTATAAAAACTTGAGTGGCGCGACAGCTCTTGAAGAGCCAAGGCCTAAGTGGCTTACTCTCATCAACAATTCTCTAGGTGCGTGTGAAGAATTGAGGGGACCTACAATTTAACACCGATTCCATACGGCAAAGTTGAGAAGCACTTTTTTCATGACAGATAATACTCTTGGAAGTTTTGTCAGTTCTTCGCAAGAGGCAGTGCCCGTGAAAGATGAAATAAAAACTATGGGCCCAAGTAGGACTCGAACCCACAACGTTCTGCTTAGCAGCCGACGCACCTAACCACTAAGCTACGGACGCTTCCTATGCTTGAGCTTTAAACGTCACTCAACGATAACAGCAAAGCAGCTCTGTGTTTTCCGCTTTGAATTCCCATAGTTGAACTCGCAAACGTCAGACGAAGCCAAATCTAAAGTGTGTTTGTGTTTCAGCCATTATGGAGTCACACTTTTCTTTTAAAAGTTCACTGAGTAACACTCTTTTCTTAAAGACCAATTCAACACGGTTAGTATGAATAAAATGGGGATTTCCGGTTTGAGGGATTGAAGTGTTCGCCTTAATCTAACAGCCGGCATCAAAATCTCATTTCCGAGAAATTTGAAGTTAAACACTTTCACGCGTCACAGATACGACGTTATATTTGCAAACCGAAACTGAACTGTCTTTTATATCTCGTGAAAAAGATTGTAAGAAAGTTTTTTTTCGGCCTACCCTTTTTTTAGCAAATGTATAGTATGACATATTCAAGAATTCAAAGTATAAAGAAAAAAAAGTCCAAATACTTCCCTGCATCTTTGAATAAATGTCTATCTAACTATTAGGTATGAATCCAAGGTATGCCTTACCTCTTCAAGCTTAGGAGCATTGATAATGGTGTCTTTATAGGGTAGTCTAGTTCCATGTCTGCTTGTTATCCAAAACTTTGTCGCTGAACAATCTTAAAACAAATATGCATAGACCATTTAAACAAGGCTAAAAATAACAAATACAAATTGAAAAAAAAATTACTTGGCAACTGAAATCCAATATCCAAATCTGTTCCTCTAACAAACTGATAAGCAGTTTTTGAGGTGAATCTTCTAGTTTGAAGCCGCTCATTATCCTTCCCCAGACAATAGTCTTCACAACACGGTTCCTGTGGAGCTGCTAGAGCCTTGTATTGGCAAAGTGATAAAACTAACGCGATCCAAGATACTTTCATTTTTATTCCTTTCTTAAAGCGACACGTAATGTTATTTTTTTTTTTAAATGTGTTGGCAAAACTTCTCACAAAACTTTTTCCACTTTGCTGTTTCACTACTTCGAATAACTTTTTTCCATTAAATGAAAATTATTTGCCATCTCACAAGCACTCGAAAATTTCAATCTGTGAAGTTTTGTTGGTTTAAGATAAGAAGATCACAAGTTCAATAAAATAGATATTTGGCTGAGCAGAGTGATAAAAAACTTTTTAATAGAGGTTCACATTTATTTGGGTTTATTTATCCAACAATTAGAGATCGTACATATCTCATGCTCAAATAATAATTAATTTAATAAGAGGTCACGTTTTCAATTCAAAAACGGTGTTTTGAGAATGAATAATGCATTGAGGCTGTTCGCGATCAACTGAAAGAATTTTAGAAAAAAAAGAATATACGCTTGTGGCGGGTTTGGTAACACCTTAAGGTGTGTTATTTTTAAGATAGTTTTATTTGATATTTTATGGAATGACACCTAATTAAGATAAGCATTAATAAAGATACAGTCATAGTGAGTTCTTGTAACATACATTTTTTTTTCAAACATTTTCGTTTCTGCAAAAGACAGAGTTGGTATTTCAGAACTTTGTTGTTTTAGAGATTATTTCAATCAACAGTCTACGCCAGCCAGCTCGGTCCCTAGCTAGCTGTCTTCAAAATTGATTGAGGTCCTCTTCCACTAGTGGACCACCTGATTCGCGGTCTTACTCACCTTGTACGTCCCTCGTGAATGGTGTCGAAGGCTTTTCAGACCGGAACATTGGTGTCCATCCGCTGTAAAAGATCAAGCCATCTGAGTCTCTGAACATTGACTTTTCTAGCTAGGTCCATGTCGTTGTACAATCGGTAAAGTTCACCGATGTATCTTCTTCTCCATTCCTCATCAGCACACGGTGCCAAAGATGACCGGAAGAACTTTCCTCTCGAAACAGCCTAATGCATATTCATCCGATTTTGTCAAGGTCCATGCTTCTGCACCATACAGTAGGACTGAGATGATGAGGCTGTTGTATAGTTTTACCTTAGCTGCTTGAGAGAGGGCTTTTAAACTCCACTTCCACGATTAGCAAGAGTTATTCTTCGTCAGATTTCGGCGCCGCGCCGGTGTTATTGCCCATGTTAATAGTGGATCCTATAGGTAGACTAGACTATTATACTACCTTGAAGCTGTATGCGTCTAGTGTGACGTTCTGTCCGAGCAGTCGTCGGTGTTGGGTGTCCTTTCTCGAAGACAGCATATACTTCGTTTTTCCCTCATTTACCGCTTAACCCTTTTTTTCGCTCCTGTCTCAATTCTCACAAAGGTGCCATTGACAGGTTTTGGAAGACAGTGCCTCTGGTGTTGACGGTGGAGTTCTGCACTATCTTCTCAAGAACGATGTTAAGGAAATCGCATGACAGTGCATCGCCTTGTCTGAATCCGTCGAATGATTCCGTAAGCTCGTTGCCAACTTTGATAAAGCAGCGTGAGTTCTCCATCGTCAGTTTGCATGAGCGAACGAGCTTGGCAGGGATGTCAAAACTAGACACAACTTTATTTGTATATGGTTCGAAGACACATTAATAAGGACCAATCAGAATCTTGACGAAAGGCATCAGACGTTCACATATTTTGGCACAGAGGATCTTGTAGGCGATGTTAAGTAAGCTGATTCCTTTGTAGTTGGCGCGGGATCTGGCGAACAATGCTGAGTTCCATTCATCGGGCTTGCATTTTTCCGACCATATATTACAGATGATTTGGTGCATACTCCTCTCTAGATCGCCGCCTGCTGCTTTGAACAGCTCAACAGCTAGACCATCTGCTCCAGCGGCTTTGTTGGATTTCAGCCGTGATATTGCTGTTTTCACTTCTTCTAGGTCTTGTTCATTGAGATTGAATTGTTGGCTATCATTGTGTCTGATGAAAGGCTCCTGCCTGAAGGCGGGATTCTGTTCATCGTCGCCGTTATGCAGTCTACAGAAGTGGTTTTCCAAGTCCCAAGAATTGACTGCAATTCTACTATGATGCTTACTTGTTTATCTCTGGAGGCATCGGTTCTTGCTCGATGACCTTGAGACAGCTGTTTAAAATTCCGATAAGACCTCCGAACTTCATTCCTGCTGTTAGCCCTCTCAACATCCTCGATCTGACGCTTCTCATATCTCTCTTTTTCCTCCTGAGAAGCCGGCGCGGCGTTCCTCTCTCCTCTTTTACTGGTAGAGCTCACGAGCAGCTCTTGTCCTTCTATGCAACGTCGCTTTGTATGTCTCCTGCTTGGCTACATGCGCCTGCCTGCATACGTCGTCAAAAAAGCGGTTTCGCTTTGATGGCTGTGTGAAACCTAGCACACTTGAGTCGGCATCTCTAATTGTTTCTTGGCAATGTTGCCACTGTCGATTTTTCTTGCAGCATTTTCCACAACATTTCGCCCAGCAGCAAAATCGATCAGCCTGAATCCGTGGTCATAAGTGGTGTCATGCAGGCTGTGTTTTCGGACTGTTCCACCAAATATGTCCTCTTTTGCCACCTTTGCGTTAAAATCATCGAGGACAATTTTAATGTCAGAGCTAGGACATTGCTCATTTGTTTTGTCGAGGAGCTCGTAGATATCGTCTTTCGTGTCGTCCTTTTTCTCTTCTGTGGGGGCCCTTATTCGGATCGTCGTGATGCGTTCGCTTACACATTTGAAGCTCAAGACTTTTTGAATAAGTCTGCTTCCTACGACGAAACCACATCCAAAGAGCAGCTGTTGTTGCTCTCGGTAGCATAATTAATTAGATGTCCCATTTTTTCATCCATAGCATTTTTTGGATAGCGGTTATGTCGGCTTTGCAGCAGTTGAGAGTTTCCACTAGTTGTTCGGCAACAAGCGGTATATTAAGGTACCTAATATTCCACATGCATAGGTATCCGAAATGCAAAGGTCGGTCAACAACTTGCAAAAGAGGATCCTATCAGTGTGTTTTAGATGTCGGTATACACTATTTAAGACTGGTATGATTCGGCCTCGGCACACAACTTTCCTCTGTCTCTATTTTTTGATAGTTTAGATACGTGATGGAGACGTGTTCTCTACGAATGTATATCTACTATTGATAATCACTTGTTCCAAAGCTATCTAGATAGGGCGAGGGAGTCTGTGTCGAGATCAATTTACAGTAAACTTAACCTCAGTCTCGGGACTTCTAATTACTTTAGAGATGAATTTACTGTAATGGAAATGAGTATCATATTTAAAGCACGCACGGAGATGCTAGAGCTCAATCACAGACCTCACAGAACTGATAACAACCCAAACTGCACTTTGTGCAACCTTAATCAAGTTGAAAACACTTTCCACTTTGTTGCATTGTGCCCAATCTTGCAGGAAATTCGGCGGCTATATTTTAACAAGAGTTTTCTGTCACTTGAAGAATGGAGATAACGGTTGGGGTCTACTTATTCAGTTTTTATTAGATGTACTTTCATTTCGAAACATGTACAATATACTTTAATAATAATTCTATTACAATTTTGTTTTAGCTAAACTAAAAGCCTTAATCGCATTTGAAAGATTGCTTACCATTAAAATCTTTAAGATATCTTTTTTTTGTTTTCGCCAAATTAAAAGCCCGAAACGCATTTGAAATTGCAAATTTTTAAGATCTATGTATCCTTTTTACTTGCGACATATGTATATAGAATATATGGCAAGTATTGAATTCGCAAAAAAAAAATGAGATGAGGATGAGATATGACATTACGATGATAGAGAAGTCGAAAAAAGTGGGTAGAGAAGTCGAAAAAAGTGGGTAGAGAAGTCGAAAAAAGTGGGTCCGGCGATTCCGTCTGTCTGTCTGTTGGGAAGTTTACAGGCGTCTACAGCCTTAACTACTGGTCTGACTGACTTGAAATTTGAAAATTAGAGGTTTGAGCAAAAAATCATATCCCAGTTTTTTTTTATTTTTGTTTTAAGATCAAAATATAGGGTAGCCGATTAGGATACGATTTTTTTGGCAAAAAAACCAAAACTTTCAATTTTCTCCAAAACGGCTCCTACGATTTTTTTAAACTTCCTCAAGTTTAAATTTGTTTAAACATTCGTGTATTTTATGTAAACGAAAGTTTTTTGCATTGCTCAAAAACGATACCTCCCATAAAACGGTTTTTTTGTTATTGGATTTTCTCGAAAAATGAAAGTCCGATCAGCGTAAGTTTTTTTACGAATTCAATACTTGCCATATATTCTATATGTCGCAAGTAAAAATAAAGATAACAATAATAATAATAATAATAATAATAATAATAATAATAACAATAATAATAATAATAATAATAATAATTATAATAATAATAATAATAATAATAAATTCGTTGTCCTTAAAACATTTGCTTGGGTCGTCATCAGTGGATCCATCCGTTTCCGAGGCCTGTTGCGGTCGGGAAGTCACCCCGACGTACAACTCCCAACCTGGAGTACCAGGCACTTGATGTGACTCCAAATACAAGAGCCGGGAAAACCACTCATTTTACGCCTGGGATTCAAATAACTCGAAGTAGTCAGTAAAGGTGTTCACCAAGCATTCAACCTAACTGGAACTGAAGACGCCACCGTTGATACCAAAACAAGAAATTCATCCGCTGCCGTCGCTCGTTGGAGTGCCTTGTTGGGAAAACTCCTTCGTTGTGGTGTAATTATTAGTAACAGCCGACTTCGCTTCGACCGCTTCTGCAAAAACAAGTTTTTCGATCGCATAGCTCTTTGCTTCATAGTACCGTAAGCCGCTACGCTACGTCAAGGCTCACCCTATGAAGTCGATAAGAAAATTAAAAGTTACTTGGGGACATTTTCGTATATAGGCAAAGAAGTCAGTATCCACAGAAACGGGAAGTGTGTTCTCAGAAAAACTAAATCTAAGCCTCTCTTATTGGCAGACACACAATACGACAAATAACAGGAGCGAAGAAGAAGAGGAAACAAACTCTCACCTTCTCTGCACTTTCCCTGATCTTTCCCTAAGACGCTACCTTCACTTGGAAGAACATTTCTTCGATAATACCAATGACCTAGTTGACAGGGACAATGTCTACTTCACTACTAGTAGGAAGTAATTCCCTTTCCTGTATCCTGTATCCTCGGCCACCTTAACATAACCATAATCTAAGTTACGACTTGCTGAAGTGACATTCCCACTTGTGTGACCAAAAAACTAATTCTGACGTTACTAACTGCAAAAAAGCGACTGTGTTTATAAAAACGTATTACTCACCGACAGGAATGTTTTGCCGCTTGGCGTATTTTCGAACGAGTTTTGAAGGAGCTGTTTGTACATCTTTCCTCTCGTTAAGGCGGAAAATCTATTGAAGAGAGAACTAATGCAATGACGTTTGATGACCTGCCTTTACACTTATCTTATCTATAAAAGTGGTAACACAATTTCCACAAGATGAATTTACGAAACGCACAAATGTTTTGACATTTCAGCTTGTCAAATGAAATATTTGTGAAAAAAAAATTGTTTTCCTTAAAATTACTTCAGCAATCAGAAAATATCTACCAAAATTTCATCACCAATACCACCAATCTCACGGGAAAAAACCACAAACCACAACCTCAATCAATTTAGCTAAACAAAATGGATCGCAATGTATCACAATCCACAATTAATGAAAACGAAAAGGGAGCTATCGATTGGATACGTTTCGGTAGTCGATTTGCTCTCAGCGCTGTCCTACATCCATTCGTGTATACCACAACCCTTATGCAAGTTAAGTTTTGTTAAATATGATTTCGAAAAGGCCTAATTTCATTTTTTCTATCTTCAGCTTGGCTATGAGCCCATTCCTCCTCGTCCAGGAAAATCAATTTTTTGCAAGGATTGCATGTTCCTGCCAAATATTTTTCAATACGGTCAGTATATCAATTTTCTGTCTTTAAGAAATTCATATTCATATACTTACAAAGAAAAATCGATTAGCTGATTACATAAGACAAACGGATGGGTTCTTTGGAATGTATTGTGGCCTGACGCCGAAATTACTTGGTTCATACGCCGCACTAGTCTGTAGTGAAACACTAGCCTTTAAGATTGGTCTACCAAAAGAGGAGGATCTTCTTGACACTCTAAATTGGCATGCGGAAACTGTTACCGAAGAGGAACTGTTAGTATTCACTAATTGGTCAAGTTCTATGATAAAAACTCCTCTCTAGTTATTTAAAATTCAAGACAGAACTGAGACGGGACATTGTGGTCACTTTAACTAGTATAGTTGTTTCTCATCCATTCCAAGTGATTTCGGTGCGAATGATGGCCCAGTTCATTGGCAAGGAATCTTTGTATCGATCAGTTTTTGATTCAGTTGAGGAGATATTTCAAAACGATGGTATTTCCGGTTTCTTTGCGGGCCTTATGCCACGGATAATCGGCGATGTAACTTTTTTAGTACTAACAAGTTCAACACTCTACATAATCAGCAAGTATCCAGTGAGGAATAATATTTCGAGAATTCATTGTGTCCAACTAACCAGGGTAATTTCCAGTCAGCAATATCTTTATCTTTATGTTTAGCGATTTTTTATTTCAGTTGATCTTTTCGATCATCACGTACCCCTTTGGATTGGTATCCACCTGTATGAATGTTACAGGCTCGAGATTAAAGGCTGGCCAACCACCAATGATGCCCATATACGCTAGCTGGAGGGACTGTTGGAATGATTTGATGGCTCGCGGAGAGCTTGATCGTGGCAATGCATACTTCATGAGGTACATTGTCCATTTGAACTCTCGATTCTAATTCAACGTGGTTTGTTTATGTTCTAGATGCGCTAAGTCATAAAATTACGTTTTGTATTTATTGGAGAATATTGAAATGTATAGAAAGTCGCGACTGCCATTTTTTGAATAATTTATTACGTTTTTTTCGTATCCATTCAAAACAAGGAATTCAGATACCGGACATTGGACCCATTAATGTTTAATTTCTGATCCATTGATCTGAGTGATAGAGATAGAGGTTTCAGTTTATGACAGATTCGACTTTGCGACGACGGGAGCCTTAGAAAAAAATCTGAAAAGTCAGATTGCAGAGAGGTAGGATGCTAGAAATTGGAAAGGGTAGAAAACAGAATGCCAAGTTCCGGGTACATGGACTTGGATTCTGAAATGTAACCATACCAGCGAACAAAAACAGATCAGGCCTTAATACAAAAATTGACAATCTTACAAGAATATGGCGAGTATACTAGTTTCACGACTGCAGTCGCGGTCTTCCCCTTCAGCGACGACCGTGCGGGTTAGATTCGAAGAATATAAAGTTTTTGATTAACATGGCCGATCTTAGGTAGACCTTAACAACCTCGAAGTTAAATCTGGCTATACTATACGCTAGTTCCAAGATGTGTAAGTTCTGAGTGTCTTTCTTTATTGACAGCATTAGCTTGGTCTTGCCCTCAATTGCTGCTGAACCCATCATCTTTTCCTTCGTATCAACTGAAGTTAAAGTTTTGACTAATAATATAATAATTACTAGCTGATCCTTTCAGATCAAGAATAATAAATCACGTATTTTGTCAAAATGCAGCTATAAACAAGGAAACATCATAGTAGAATCGCAGTCAATGCTGGTGATTTGGAAACCACTTCTGTACACTGTATAATGGCGACGACGAGCAAAATCCCGCCTTCAGGCAGGAGCCTTTCATCAGACACGATGATAGCCAACAATTCCATGAACTCGACCTAGAAGAAGTGAAAACAGCAATATCACGACTGAATTCCAACAAAGCCGCTGGAGCAGATGGTCCAGCTGTCTAGCTGTTCAAAGCAGCAGCCGACGATTTAGATAGGAGAATGCACCAAATCATCTGTAAGACATGGTCGGAAAAATGCATGCCCGATGAATGAAACCTCAGCATTGTTTGCATGATCACGAAAAAGGGATATCCTCTAAACTCCTACAACAACAACATAGGAATCAGCCTACTTAGCATCGCCTACTAGATCCTCTCTGCCATAATATGTGAACGTCTGAAGCCTTTCGTCAACAATCTGATTGGTCCTTATCAATGTGGCTTCAGGCCAGGAAAGTCAACCATCGACCAAATTTTCACGTTGCGGCAGATCCTGGAAAAAACCTATGAGCTCCAAATCGATACCCACCACCTTTTCATCGATTCTAAGGCCGCGTATGACAGCATCTACAGAGACGAACTGTATAAAGCTGTGCCTAGTCTTAGAATCTCTGCCAAGCTCGTTCGCTTGCGCAAAATGACGATGGAGAACTCACGCTGCTCCATCAAGGTTGGCAACGAGCTTGCGGAATCTTTCGACGTCAAAAATGGATTCAGACAAGGCGATGCACTGTCGTGCGATTTCTTTGACATCGTTCTTGAGAAGACAGTGCAACGTCAACACCAGAGGCACTATTTTCCAAAAATCTGTTCAACTTCTCGCGTACGCCGATGATATTGATATAATGGGAAGAAAACAGCGTTATGTCAATGGCGCCACTGTGAGAATTGAGACAGAAGCGGCAAAAATGGGTCTAGCGGTAAATGAGGGAAAAACGAAGTATATGCTGTCTTCGAGGAAGGACACCCAACACCGACGGCTCGGGCAGGACGTCACAATAGACACTTATAACTTCGAGGTAGTAGAGGAGTTTGTCTACCTAGGCTCCGCTATAAACACGGGCAATAACACTAGCACCGAGATCAGACGAAGAATAACTCTTGCTAATCACTGTTTCTTTGGGCTAAGAAAGCAATTGAGTGGAAAAGCCCTCTTTCGAGCAAATAAGAAAGAACTGTACAACACACTCATTATCCCAGTCCTGCTGTATGGTTCGGAAGCATTGACCCTGACAAAATCGGATGAAAGTGCCTCAGGCTGTTTCGAGAGGAAAGTTTTTTGGGTCATCTTTGGCCCCGTGTGCATTGAAGGGGAATGGCGAAGAAGATATTACAGCAAACTTTACTGGTTGTACAACGATATGGACCTAGCCAGAAGGGTCAAGGACCAGAGACTCAGATTGCTTGGTCATTTAGAGCGAATGGACACCATTGCTCCGGCCTGGAAAGCCTTCAAGACTATTCCCGAAGAACGTAGGAGGAGAGGAAGACCGCGACTCAGGTGGCGCACTCAAGTGGAAGAGGACCTCAATCAACTTGGAGTGTAACACTGGAGACGACTAGCTAAGGACCGAGCTAGCTGGCGGAGACTGTTGATTGAGGCCCAAGTCCACAACGGACTGTAGCGCCACCTTAAGTAAATAAGTAAGGATTTGTACGTGAGGAACATACATCATCCATAACCCATTTTTAAATCTATTTAGAATCTCAAGAGGAATGGTATCAAAACGGCGTGTGCGCGTTGTGTGCAACGCTTATTGTGTCCTACGCGTAATTAGGACAGCCATTTCTGCCTACCTACCCATAATTCTAACAAAGTCTCCATTAGACAAGTTTGCCGTTTGCCAGGAAATTGCAGTTTTTCAATGATTTGTTCAATATTATACGATACCTACTTGAATATTCAGTTGACACTATAATTATAAAAGTTCATTTTTTGAATGAATTGTCATGTCGACCTTGTCATCATCTTACCTCCTTAATTCATTGTTGCACACTCTTTCTAGTTCACCAGGTAACATCAAGATGTAAACAAGTGAACAAAACTTTCCAGAGAGCACAACAAATTCAGAAATTCAGAAACAAACAAAAAATCTTCTTATTTGTATTTTAAGAGAAAATCCATCCAATTTCTCTCCAAGCAGAACGACTTCCTTAGAAAATCGCTTAGAATTTTCCAACAGTCTCCGGCCAAAAGATCTCCGAATAAGATCTCGAAAATCTGAAACGTGCGTTCGACTGTGTGGTATTGAAATTGAAATCTCTATATTATAAAAATCTGTTTTTTTTTTTTTTTACTTTTTTTCTCAAATTTTGAAAAAAAAAAAACATAAATGCAATATTTGTTCAATTAAACGAATTAAGTGCGGAAACGTGAAACAATAATTCCCCTCCCTGCCATGATTTACAAGTTTATTTAGAGTTTTTCCTTCTCATTTTTATTTCATTAAGAAAAAAGTGAAATTTTGAGTTTTTTGTTTTTTTTGTGTAGACCAAAAATAAATGAATGAACTAGTGTGGCCTCAAGCCAT
>CAKKXW010000001.1:95174466-95202744 GCA_920937365.1 Sphaerophoria rueppellii
AATACAATAAATTTAAGGAGGGGGATTAGCTAAGGGGCTAAAGACCTTTTCCCTCAGTCAGCGACCAGGGTTCGAGTCCCAGGCAAAAATAATTTTTTTTTATTAATATTTTGCATTTGTTTTATGAATATCTTTTTGGGGACAATGTAAATTAAGTAAATTAGTTTTAAAGGAAAAGGTTGCTAATTAAAGTTCGACTCGAAAAAGTTGTTGTTGTTGAAACATATACTACGAGAAGTATACATGTACATTGAACATGCATAAAAATATAAGCTCAATCACTTTAAGGTCGATCCGGAAGCAGTGGCCACAGCGGAGGAAGAAGGTATATCGGTGAGTGTTTTGCACATAAACATTTCTACTTTTGTTTATTGCTTTGTGGAATATACAACAGTCCGAACATTTGAAAAGCTCAACCACGTGCCTGTTTTTAAGTCAGCAGTATTTTGTTGCTTTTTAATGTGGACATATGAAATTATATGAAGTATTGATAGTTAGAGATTTGTTCTTCAGATTGAGAAGACGATATTTCAAATAATTTTTGAATAGCAACAAAGATAATTTCTGAGAATATTTCGTTTGGATCGTCCCTTAAAATGTTTACTTTTTTTTTTGTAACATTAGAATAGAACCACTTTGTGTATCTTTAGCGTTAAAATATAAAAGAGTACTAATTTTGGTGCTAATTAAAAATGTTTTTCTTTATTTATTAAATTATTTTATTATTTTGTACAACCTCTCTTTTTTTGAATAACATCAAAAAATGCGGGGGTCTTTTAATGACATCATACAAATGATTTTAGAAGATCAGGGAGAAATACTGGCCATGGCCCACTTTTATGCCTTCATCAAGCTCTTCTTTGTTCTTGTACTGGCTTCCCGATTCATACACATTTCGTGTTCAACCATCCCCACACCCTTTTCAATGATGTTCAAATCTGGTGAGTAGGGTGGAAGGAAAAGTTGTTCTTTATTTTGGCCCTGTAACCAAGCTTTAATTATTCCATCGGTGTGATTTGGCGCCGTTGTCTTGCTGGAAAAATTAATCGGTACCGGTCCAAAAAATATCCTGAAATTTGAAGGGGTAAAGCCATTTCCTGTACAGTTTTATATAAGGTCGCAGCCATTCTGCAGTACACAAAAAACCAAATCTAATGGTTCCTTATTATGATATGCTCCACACCCCATAACGCTCACTCTCGACTGTGGTTGACGCCCACAGTAGTCCAACTAAGGGAAAATTCGGGCATAAATACAAAATCTGATGTTGTTTTTGTATGTTTTGTTTTTTAATTTCTAAGAGAAATATAGGACAGTGCTTGAACAAAAAGCAAACAAAATAATTTTTTGATCACTAGTTTAATTTATAGGGCTCACTTCAAAGTTAGTTTATTTTTTTCTTGAGTAATATATAAGAAAATAAAAAAACAAAAATCCTTATTTCATTTTTGCGTTTATGGCCTTATTGAATGATATAACTTCTTATTTTTTGTTGTTATGTTTCCTGGTTTACGTTATATTACAAGTAAATGTAATTTGAAACGTGAAAAAATTTAATTATTGTGTAAGGTTGGTAGATATGAATACAAATTAACCACCTTATTTTGTTTACATTTTATCGAGTTTGAATAGAGCTACAAAAAAAAAATTCCATACAAGTCCATGCATAACCCGAATAGGGTATGTGAATCTCAACATTGGTTGAGCCAAAAGAAAAACTATTTAGCTGCGCTTTACTTGCGCACTTGCCGAGATTTCTGTATTTGGAAAAAAATAAAGGCTTGAGGAAAAAGCTCTACTTGGGACTTCCTTGAATCCACGGTAAACGCGTAGTTCTCTGTTAATAGTAATCGTAGCAACGATGTTAAGGTTTTAATTTTTAGAAGAATTATTATCCATCTTTAAATGCATTTTAAGATTTTTATATTTTTTTTTTATTGGTCAGATTTATTTTTTGAGAGGATGTTCGTTGTTTTGTCCGTGATAATTTTTGACTTTGATGTCAGTTTTTTCGAATATGCGTAGTAAACAAAACATTTCCTTACTTTATTTTAATAATGATAATAATATGATCAAAAAAGTCATTATAAGGTTGTCGTAACAACCACAAAGTCTCAATAAAATGTTTGGACACTTCTAATAAACGAGCACGGGTGAAAATTTAATTTTATTTTTTTTTTGCATTTTAGAATAACAAAAAATATTATTTTGGATTTTATTACGAACATTAATTGATATAGTTTTGAAAAATGTTTTTACCATATCTACCAATGTTTATAATTGGCTATTTTCATTTTCCTATTTAAGTAGATTCCTGAAATTAATAATGCCAAAAGGATTATTATAAATCGTAATAGGTAAACAAGAGATAAATTTTGTATCTTTATTACTACTAATTATATTTAAGTTGAAGGATATTTTTTATTATTGATCCTTTTTTTATTGTCAAGTAAAACAGGGTAGAGAGGAAATATTAATTTTTTTTTCACCTTCTTACCAATAAAATGAGCTCTAAATAGTATTGTATTTATGGGTTTAGCTTACATTTCACAGGTAAAATAATTCTTGTGCTCGTGTGCATGTTTATCGTTATATAACTCTGACAATGGAGATATAATAAAAACTTCATTAGTTTTAAAACAATTGACCTCTAAAGACCGGATAGTGTTAATTTAATTCGAATTGAATATTCAAACAATGTCCTTTTGGAACATTTTCACAATGTTTTCGAATTTCTGAAGGATTCTGCCATTGTTTCAGAATCCAATACGCAGAAATTTAGTGTTAATGAAGCAAATTTTAAAGAAAACTACAAAAGTTATATGCTTATTAAGCAAAAAATGGACAAAAGTAGTAGACCAAAGAAAGATTTCTCACTAAAATTCAGAACTTTTTGTAAATGGAACATTTACTGATTACAAGAGGATGTGACAATGGTTAAGACAGTGCTGCAAGTACATCAGGGATGGCCTTCGAAATTATTGCAGGCATGTTCGGAAATACACCAAAGGACTGGAAAAAAAAACTAATGTGAAACTACGAGCAATATTTCGACGGAAATGTGTCATAGCTCTTAGTATGAAATAGAACAAGGAATAATAATAAGGCCAAAAGGCGGACATATACAAAGATGTTTGAGTGCTAGCCATTACGAGTGCAGCGGAATTTAAGGAGTATTCCTACACCTCAAAGGGATCCACATAAAAATATGAAGGTCGACTGCACTTCCTTGCCTTGTTCTTGGATATGATTTCTAAGGTAAAAATACAAATTGATGCGAAATCTTTGCGAAAGCCAGCCATAACGTTGAGTATTTCCAAGTTATAATGATTTTAATGGAGGTTAAGATAGAGGCCACTCCATCAAACCTTCGGAAAACTTGATTTTTTTTTTATTTTTGGTCGTTTATTTTTGAACTATTCTGTTTCTCATTATAAAATATCGCACTTAAAATGGTATAAAAAAATTATTTTGACCTCTTCTTAAAGCAAAAAAAAGTTCTTTGCCATATTTCGCATCCAGTGTTGCGAGAATTTTAAAATGGAACACCTATGAAATGAGGGGGCCATCATTTGTTTTTATCAACATTTGCAAAACAAAAGCAATTTTTAAGGTTTTTACTTCAATTCTTTTTCTCTTTAAATTTTGTTATTTTGAGAAAATCTGTTTTTCGGCCGATGATTCCGAAAACCACCTGTGAAATAATTTTATTGAAATTATTGGTTGTAACAGCCCTGGAAAATTTCTTCAATTAAAAAATAAAATTGTACCCGCTTCCTCAATCGTTCAAAAGTGTTGAATTTTTGCAACGAGATAATTAATTTTTGGACAACTGGTGTGACGGTTCCAAAAAAACAGCTTTTCCTTCCTAAAATCAAGAAAATAATTAATTGTATCCGTCGGGCTCATCAATGTTGAATTTCTTTTCATCCGAAAATATCACTTTTCTTCAATCGTTTGAGTGACTACTTCCATCAGTATTCCAAGCCATGTGCGATCTTGCAAAATTTCGCCGCTGTTGTTTTCGCACTTTGTTAAGTGGTGGTTTTTTTCTTCATTTTTTGGCATTTAAGGTGTCCGGTACTCTTATAACTCTACTAATCGTCATTCGGCTCACTTCTACATCAGCTTGGTCGGATAATCGGTTGAATTCGATGCTGACCTTATAACCTTCCGTTTATCACGACTTGAAAGTACAGTTGAGGTACGGCCTTTGTAATTTTTTCCATAAGACAATGGATCTCTAAAATAGCTGATGTTCACAACTTTTGTACTTCGATTAATTTTCTTGACTATAGCGCGATTAGAAAAGTTTTGTTCATGATAGACCTGTATTTTAGCAATTTCCGTTGCACTTAAAGATTTTTTTCTACCCATTTTAAAAGAAAACAATGTCATTTCCACAAAAAATAAACCGATTTTCTTTCCCGATAGCTTTCCGATGATCGCGCCACTTGTTTTCGCTTTAAATAACTAAGAATGTAAGATGAGGCTATTCTATTGTTACAAAAAATAAATTCATTTTTAAACGGACGCATACAAAACAAGCTTTAAAGGTCCCGTAAGCTTAAAAAATGACAAACGCTCTCCTGATCTCAGAAACTCTCGCTCTCGCCATGAAAGCTTATGCATAATTTTTTGGATTAAATTCAAAGAGCTCTCAAAACCGGTTCTAAAGAAGAAAAAACAATACATGAGGCTATCCAAATGTTATGTATGTACATATTTTCGCTCGATACCATATAACTCTATTAAAATAGTAGGGAATTAACGATTTGAGTTTAAATTAAATTATTAATTATTAAATTTTAAATCATTTATATTTTGTTTATTTAAATTTTTCGATTAGACCTTTTTGAAAGTTCAAACGAAAAGGTTTCTTTCTTTTGAAAAAATATGTTTTTAAAATGAATTTTATAATGATAATATGAAGATTTTGAATAAAACTACAATTAATATGAACTAGATTTTTTGTTTGAAAAGGAAAGATGAGAAGGATGAAGAGGAGTGAAAGTATGGGAAAGTAAGTAAGGACAAAGGGGTTATTTTGAGCGAGAGGAATAACCAGGTAGGGAGGGTATCGATTGAAACATTTTCTCGCGCACTACTCCACCTAGTGCTAGAGCTGGTAATTTTGAATTTTTTTGTTAACGAGGAGTACTACAAACCACACCACGAGCTAGCAGGGATGTGCCAGCAAGGACACGCCAAGAAATCCCGTTACATGCCTTAGACTCCGGTACTGCTTGGGGAGCAGGAGCTGCCTCAACCAAGCTGCTTCCCCTTCCGATTCAGTTGTTGTCTTAGTCACTGCTGGGGGCAGCGGCGGTGGTGGATGCTGCGGTTGCGTGACTGGATGGTGTGTGTATTCAACTTGGTTTTTGGAAGAACAGCTCCAGCCAAAGGCTTTTGTTCCTTCCATTCGGTTTCAAGTCGAATGTATGTTCCGCTATTGATGGAATTCCCTAATATAGTGTTTGTATTCCTTCCTGTCTTCTTTCCGACTGCCATTCAAGTGGTATAATTTTCTCCTCGAAATCTCTCTCCCTGGTTGCTACGGGCTGATAAGTCGCCAGACCTATATTGTCCACAGTGTTCGTGTTTTCTGTGAGTTTTTTTTTTATTTGAGAGACACAGTAATCAATGCGTTCGAAAACATAAACATTTACCTTCTGATTCTTCTACGAAAGATTAGCTTAAGACTGCCACTTTCCGATTCACAGCCATCACTGCTTGTTGAGAAATATCGAGGTGTAAAGTGTTTGAATTTTTCTGGTGTGTTTCCATTGTCCGTTTCACTGCTTGATTCATTTAAATGAAAAGCTCCGAGTCGAAGGTGGAATGATAATTTTTTGCTGCTTTCTGCAAGGAAACGAAGCAATTAAACGGATAACAGACGATTATATGTACCTTCTGGATTTAATATAGGCAAAAGTCCGGGTCTGCATTTGGTTGACATTAAACACAGCCCAACCCATCTTGGCTCCGTCAAATTTTTTGATGCAATAGGCGGCATAGGAGTTGCTTAACAACGTCGTCCGCCTCACATACATTGCCTTCGTTTTCACCTTCGGCAACAACAAAATCGGGCAAGATGTTGCGAGTGCATTTTTGTTCCTCTGTCCAGTCGTCCAGAGTTGGGCAAATATTCCAAGATAGTGTAGTCTGAAATACAAAGAATCAAGCACAAGAAACTTTCTTTTGCCTTTTTAAAAGAATTTAAGTGATTTGATTTGACTTACCAGTTAATTTAATTTAATTTCATCAGATTATGACTGCTTTTTCAAAATTCTTTTTTTGACTTGTAATTTTTTTTATTTACAAATCTCATCTGTCACTTTGGGCAACAGGACAAAAAATTTTACCCACGGCAGAGTACTCACTTTTTGTTTTCACCTCTTTCACAGATTCACGGACACGAAAAAAGAGAGGATTGTGAGAGTTCACCTCAGAAGAATGTTGAGGGTGTTTTCGGCAAGGGAGGAAAAGGTCGCGACTCTAGGTATTATATATTCTCTATGATCGGTACCATCGTCACCGTTGCCATCAGCACCACCATCCCCAATCCATGCCGGAGACTTCATGGATAGTCCGGTATTACACGACGCATGTTTGTTCTCGCATCAATGAAGTGTGAAAGAGAAAGGATGAACAAAAAGATGAAACAGAAATAAATCTCTCTGAACATGCACGGCAAAGATTAAATATGTTACAAGAAACTGACTTACGTTTTACCCCCTAGATCCCGCAATTTTCATATGCCTTCATTTTCTTTTTCTTTCCGTCTACATGAATACATGTGAGTTACAAAAAAAAAACGATGAGGTGAGATTTTTCTATTTTTCACAGTTCTCTTTTGTTTGTTTTCGCATTTTCAACAGTTCTCTTGTTTGTTTTCGCTTTTTCAAATTTAACTTGGATTACTAGATTGAATTTTGAAATTGTCAAATACGTTCTTCTTAAACTCACCACGAAAAGACTTGAATTATGATTTTGGATGCATTCCGTAACTCTAGACCGAAAATATATATTTTGTGCCTTACATTAAGGTATGCTTATATACAGAAACGCATTAAAATGTTTAAAAGTATTGCCTCAAAATTATAGTTTGATAATGAACAATGTTAATTTACAGTTGAAACTTACAAAATGAGCCGAAAAATTAGTCGGTATTTTCATATAACTATATGTTTTAGAACGTGTCATAAGTGCCCGTGAGATCGTTTCCAAAAACAAGTAGAACAAAATTGAAAATCCTTCATCTTTATGTCTTATTTTATAAAAATCATAAAACATTCAATTATTAGTTTGAAAGAAAACGAAAAATTTGAATTTCTTTAGATTTCGAGAAAATACAGATTTGTATTGATCTGATTTAACATGTTTTCTTACTATAATTAATACTATTTATTTTAAATAGATAAAGATGTACACAATTTCCATCACCGTCAAAATTTGAACGAACCAAATAATAAAATATCACGAACAATTTCTACGCCGTTTTATTTTTTTTTTTCGTTGATATTTGCGTACCAAATTTACACTCTTTGTGAACATATCCATTAACTCAACTTTTTTTTCAAATTTAACTGCCAAAATTATTCCCCTTTGGTGAATAGACGGATTGAAAGATTGTATTTGTGAAAACACGCATACATCTTAACAATCCGTAAATTTTAGCTTGTAGGCAACTGTCACTTTGACAGCCTTGTTTCCCATCTTGTTACTTATTTAATCTTTGATGCACGGGTATAAATGTTATTGACGTTCCCTCTTTCTACTCTTTCTTTTTTTGTTGATTTGCTTTATTTCATGTTTGTACGTTGAATGCTGATGTTGTATGAGTGAGCGAAAAATGGCTGATGAATTCAAATAGAGCAAAGAATTTACTTCTGCGTTCATTAAAAATAATGAAATACTGACTATTCTGCTTGATAAATATATTTTTTAGACTTTTGGTTTTCATTTTTTGCAAACGAAATTATTTTTTTAGCACTTCCTCAAAGAAGATGAAATAAAAAGAACTGTCAAATAAATGCGCAGTACTGAAATGAGAAAAAGTCTTCGTGTAATAACTTGAGCGTTACGGAATGTCTGCTCAAAAGAAAATAAACAAGACTTGCGCATTAAAGTCATGCGCCGTGTAATGCCGGACATACTTAGGTATTTTCATTATCTAAAGACTTGACGTTTTTATATTCGATTTCTTTGTCTCTTCTCAGTTACAGGAAAACAAAATTTTAGCTCACGAATCACAAAATGAAAAAACAATTTAACTCTTCAATGTCAGATGCCATATAGATTTATTTTTAATGGAATTTCTTTCATTCCCGGATATAAATTCATTAGCTTGAACAATCGTCGAAGTCATCCAATTGAAAATATTCAGGATATCTTCGTCCTCGGATGAAGACGAATCTAGGAGCAAATCCAATATTCTGTAGCCCATGCTCTGAAAATGAAGTAGTTATGCTTCAACCATCTCAAGTATTCAATATACATAAATAATTACTTGATCCTGTGCCCCGGTTCTGTAACTCAGTCGTTAATTTAGCGAATCGTTAAAAAATGGAACAGATTGTTCCCTCGTTAACGATCCTGGAAAAGTAAGTGTTCTGTAACTACAATCGTTAACTCAAATTAACGATTTGAACAGTTACAGAACACAATTTAACGAAATCTTTTCAGTGTTTCTTTTAGATTTGTTCCGATAGTTAAAATTAAAGATTGTCTTTGATTTGCAATGGATTTGTTTAAATTAAAATTCGGTAGGCAATAAAGTGTTGAATCGGCCATTTCAACGGTGATTTGAGGTTTTAGTCGAACTTGATTTTCACTGTTGCGAATCGCGATAAAATGGTTCTTTGAGGTTGTCTGGTACTCGATTGTTGAATGCTTTTGACAGAAGCCTACCATAAGTTGGTAGGTTTGCGGGTGCTGCTCCTGGTACAACTTCTTTTGCTATTGCTACCGATCATTATTTTCTTATGTTGTTTTCTATTGGCAGTCTAGAAGCATTCGTAAGAGTCCAGGAGCCTTCTGAAACCATTCAATTGGACTGACTTTAACAGACGGAATGCTCCTGAGATGAACAGAACACTTCCGTTTTGAAATCAGAAGCGTCCGAAGAATGACACTTTTATCATAACCCTTTCCATTGGAGGTAGAAGAAGAAACGTCAAAAAAGACCAATGGAAAATGACATTATTCATTGGGTTTGTCATCATTTAAAAAAAATGTCAAGCAAAAAAGAGACATTTCACGTTCCCCGCAACGAAATGGAAAAGAGGAACATGAGTAAGCACAACAGTGTGTAGCCACCGCACGTGATTTTTCATTAGCTTGAAAAATCCCTGTGTAGCCAGGCACTTAAACATCATTTTAAGCTAGTATCACACTAATCTTGTTCATAAGCAGAAAACATTAGCTAAGTTTTATTATCAATTTAATCATTGTTCATGAGATTTTTTTTATTTACCGTTAAAACCTACAAAATGAGCCGTGCGTGACTTAGGCGAAAATTAAAAATTTGTTTCGATTTCTCCTTACTTTTATACGGATATGGCTTGAGCATGTGTTTCTCCAAGGCAAAAGCATCATCTCCGATTATTGTGTAAGGCAGTTTTCGGTTATTTCCAATAATTTTGTCGGGAGGAAAATATTTGTCGGCTTGGTCTAAGACTCTTCTCAAGTCACTCCGATGCAAGACGCCAGCTTCACTTATTCTTCCATTGCATCCTACATCAACATAGGTGAACCTATAGTTAGCGTCGCACATTGCCAACAGAACGATACTATTGAACCCTTTATAATTATAATAGACCGCTCCGTCCGATTTGGATGCTCGAAAACCAATGTGCTTGCCATCCAAGGCTCCTAGGCAGAGAGGAAATTGCCATTTATTCAAAAAATCGTTTCCAATATCTTCCCACTTTTGGATGGTGTTTGGAAACAACATTGTTATAACAAAAAAAACTATACACTTTGAAACTTTAAAAGGCATAAAAGTACATACCGCAAGAAAATCGTTTCTTAAAGCACCGTATATAGCTTTGCAGCATGCCACAACAGCAAGTGAAATAAACGATCTTGAAAGCCTAGTTTGGTAATCTAGGCTCCTGAAAGTTTCACCCGTTGCTAAGAACCGCAAGAACATCGTAAATGCTTCTTCAGCGGAAATAGCATTTCTCATTAATGTGTCTTGCTTCGTTATATCTGGCCGAACGACTACCAGCAGCTCTAAAAAACACTCCTCGTTCATTCTCAAGAAGCGTCGGTACGCATCCTTGTCTTCTAAACGCAATTCGTCGTTAAGAAGCTTAAACGAACTTTGAATATTTCTTCTAAGCCTCCACGTTTGGATGAACTTTTTCGATTTCTTCTCCTTTTTTTCATTGTTGCACTCACATAAGAGTAGTAATCCTGCTGCTGCTGAAATAGTTGCTACGCATTGCAACTCTGCAATATCTTGCATTTTAATTGACAAATAAAATTTGAATCTAGAACGATTAAAAAAAATCCACCTTAAAAAATCTTACATCTTAAAAATCACGCGAGCAAGTTGCCTCTATTCGTCCCCTGCTTATAAAAAACAACACATATACATATGTATGTTACTATCATATTTATTTTATAATGCACAAAAATTGCATTCCTTGTGAAAAGGATTCGTTACAGCATAAATTCCTATTATTACAGAAACATAAAAACCGGTCGAAATGACTGTGGTTCAAAAGTTGACAATCTATTGCATACCTTTAGGATTTCAATGACCGCTTGTTATGCTCCTTTAGAACAAATGCTTGCAATGCTCCTTCAACACGGGAATTGCTAACGGTCGAAATTACTGTTGTTCAAAAGTTGAACATTTATTGCATACCTTAATGTTCTCAATGACCTTTCTCTCCGCAATTCACTTCTCGAGTTTTCAACGCCAAATTGGACCATAGCTCAGCCTGGAATTGGACAATAGCATGAAAAGAATAAGTAGACATTCAAAATAAATTTTAACTTACATCAACAGAAAGGCGATCAGCTTTAGAAATTGCTGTTGAATTTGAAATTAATTTATTGTGGTTGTCATAATTTTTAAAAACGTCAAACAAAAAAGAGACATTTCACGTTCCCCGCAACGAAATGGAAAAGAAGAACGTGAGCAAGCACAACAGTGTGTAGCCACCGCACGTGATTTTTCAGTAGCTTGAAAAATCCCTGTGTAGCCAGGCACATATGCTTTAGAATGTGTCATAAGTGCTCGTGAGATCGTTTCTAAAAACAAGTAGAACAACAACAACCCTTCCTTGTTTTCAACGAAAACAAAAAAAAAATAAATTTCCTTAGATTTCGAGAAAATAGAGATATGTATTGATCTGATTTAACGTGTTTTCTTACTATAATTAAGTTACAATTTATTTTAAATTGATAAGGATGTACCCAATTTCCATCACCGTCAAAATTTGAAAGAACCAAATAACAGTTTCACGAACAATTTCTACGCCGTTTTATTTCGTTGATATTTGCCTACCAAATTTACACTGTTTGTGAACATATCCATTAACTCACCTTTTTCAAATTTAACTGCCGAAATTATTCCCCTTTGGTGAATAGACGGATTGAAAGAATGCATTTGTGAAAACACGCACACATCTTAACAATCTGTAAATTTTAGCTTGTAGGCAACTGTCACTTTGACAGCCTTGTTTCCCATCTTGTTACTTATTTAATCTTTGGTATGGGTGTAATACAAACTCAAAAAAGCAGGTTAGCTACAAGAGTATACGTTTTATTGTAATAATGATCAATTGCTTACATAATAAAAAGCAAGTTAGCTCCAATAAGTTTTGGTGTATTTGGAGGGTAAAACGTAGGTAAGTTTCCAATCTTGTTATAACTGATCAGTGAACATGAATCGCCGTGTAATATCAGTCTATCTCTATGGGCACAAAAATATTAATTTGTTTCTACTAAAAGTATTGAATAAATATAAAAAAATGCGAGCATGGCCTTATGTAGTTAAACAAAATGCATCGTTGAACTCTTATTTTCGAAATCATCTCGCACGTGGATAACTTCGATTTTTTTTCGAAATTTCAACTTGATGTGTGATGTCATACCGATGTCAAAACAAAAATAATCGTCTTCCCGTGTTACTGATATTTTATAAAATATATTCATTTACATAAGTTAAATTTAAGTAAAATAAACGACAAAATGGGTGGCAAAGGCAAAGGAAAACGCAAAGCACAGTACGAAGAAAACAATGAGTATGATTTGCCTAAAAAGCATTTGCTCACTAGTCATATTCGATCAACAGAAAAACGGCTAATTATTGTTCTTGAAGGTGCCCAACTTGAGTCTGTAAAGGTATGTATAAATAAAAAATGTATGCGATGAACGAGATGACTTATTTCCTTCTCTTCAGATAGGAAATGTATTTGAGCTTCTAAACTGTGATGACCATTTAAATATAATGCGAAAAAACAATCGAGATCCTGGCTCCTGCCGACCAGATATCGTCCATCAATGTTTACTCATGCTATTCGATTCACCCCTCAATCGAGCTGGTTTGCTGCAAGTCTACGTAAGAACAGCACACAATGTCCTCATTGAAATAAATCCTCAAACAAGAATACCAAGAACGTTTAAACGCTTTGGTGGATTGATGGTTCAATTGCTTCACAAGTTCTCAGTTGGTGCGGCTGATACGTCTCTTAAATTAATGAAAGTCATTAAAAATCCTATCACAGACCATCTTCCAGTGGGATGTAAGAAATTAGCAATGTCATTTTCAGGGACATTAGTCAAGTCATGCAAGGAGTTAGTGCCCACAGCTGAAGACGAACCAATTGTTTTGGTGATCGGAGCATTTGCCCATGGAAGTCTAGACTGTAATTATACGGAAGGATTGTTTTCAATTAGTAATTATCCCCTGTCGGCTGCTATTGCTTGCTCCAAGTTGTGTAGCGCTTTTGAAGAAGCTTGGGGTGTGTTATAAATAAAGTTTGATTTTTCCAAATATTTACATAATGAATTCTGAAATCAGCAAACATTGAAATGAATAATTGTTTTTCCAAAACTTCAGTGTCACACACTATTTCTTTGTTTTTATTGGTTATTCATTTTTTGCTTCAATATTGCAGACAAAAATACAAAAATTTTTGAGAGAATTAAAAATTATTAAAATTATCTCTAGCAATAACAATTAGTTTAGTATTATTATTTATATATGTATGCGTTTTTATTCTCAAGCTGGAGGAAATTCCTGAATTCAAATTGATCTAATCCGGCTTGGTAGTAGTCGTCGTCAAAGTAGTAGTAGTTCCTGAATTCAAATTGATTTAATCCGGCTTGGTAGTAGTCGTCGCCAAAGTAGTTGTTTATCTGTCAAAGTGTCAAATCTCTGCAAGTATTCGAATTAAATAATATGAAGATGAACTCCTTCAGCTTACATGTCTATCGACGGCTATACTACTTTTTATCTGATTTACTAGATGTGCCCGGCAGACTTTGGTCTTCGCCCTTTTTAGGTGGAGTACCCCGTTTGGCAGCGGCATCGGCGCGCTGCTGGCGGATTATTGCTAAGCGTGCTAAATCGGCACGCGCCTGGGCAGTTTTACCTTCTTCATGCATCTTTTGGTAGTGGGCGCGGGCTTTTTGTTTTTGAATCTCTTCACGTTCGCGACGTGTCAGTTCAGGTTTTGCATCTTCGCCGAGTGCAGAGACCTTGACAACAGCCTTCTTCTTCACTCTATTCGGGTTTTCAATTTCGATTAGTTTTGACACACCCTTCCCCTTAGCATTTTCATCTTCGGATGATTCAGAATCGCCTGATCCTGATTCGTTTTCGGACTCTTCATCACTTTTCTCGGAGCCTTCGTCTTCGGCACGTTGTAATTCTTCAGGACTGGTGAAGTGACGACTACGTCCTTTGTGATTTACGTATTTCCCTTTGGGCATTTTATTTGTGATCAGATTTGGTAGAAAATTGATACTAGCAGCAATTTTGGACTGTAAGCCTTGGATTTTTTTTGTCTTTTTATTGTTATTTTAACCGTATATTTAAAAAATAAGTAGCCAAAATTGCACAAATAGTTCGATCTGCGATGCTGGGCAATTTAATTTCGAACGTGTACAAAACTAGAAAATGGCGAAGACGAAAAATTCGACTTCGAATTCGAATAGAACAATGGCTGAATTCAGATTCCATTTTTGCCCGTCATATTTATATTTACGGGGATTTGCCAATATGGCTGTTCACATGGACGGACATGCACTACAACTCAATAGGGGGTTCACATGGAAGTGCATGCTCGACAATATTGGCCCTTAGTCTGCTATTCCACGTGTTGAAACCACTGATCAGTTATAACAAGATTGGAAACCTACCTACGTTTTACCCTCCAAATACCTCAAAACATATTTTTTTTTATTTTTTTCATACACACATACTCTTGCAGCAAACTTGCTTTATTAGGGTCAGGGCATAGCTTTCATTGCTTTTCGTCATTGATAATTTTCATTCGGGTTTTTTAAGGGTCAGGGCAAAGCTTTCATTGGTTTCCATCATTGAAACAAATCAGTGGAATTTTTTTGAATTTTTTTGACAGGTCATAGCTATCATTGAAATGTTATGTCATTGAACAAAAATGTCAGTGAAAAATGAAATGGAAAGTATTTGTGCCTTTTGCCGTTGTGCGTCAATTGGACAATTGAGGTTAGACTAGATCATTGAGAGAACCACTGACAGTCTGGAACAAAAAGAAATTCGAACATTTTCATTGGTCCGTTGGTACTACGAAACGAGGAATGACAAATCAGCTGATCATTGAAAACGATTACATCATTGAAAAAATTAAAATGAATTTTAAGCAAAATATTCGGGCTAAATTAAATATTTTAATTGATAAAAAAAATTCTTGAACTCTTTACCTTCATTTTGGTACCAAACTTAACAATTATTTCTTGTTTAATTGCTTAGGGTCAGGGCATAGCTTTCATGGGGTTTCATCATTGATAAATTTTCAAGATGAATAAACAACTACTGCATTTAATATCGTTGTTGGCTGATTCATCAGAATCAGAAGAAAGAGATAAAGACTTGTATGAGTTGATATTTAATTCAAAAATCTGATAACAGCTTTTTTTGACAGCTAAATTTAAGCTGCTAAAAAGGGCCCGAAGAAATTTCTTGGGCAGAACTTAGCAACTCTCTCATTTGAGGGGAAATGTTCTCTCTCATTGTCTCTCTTTTTTACGAAATTGTTGTGTTAGGGAACAGGATTTAGCAGTTTTTAGTAACTTTCGGCAGCTTGAAGTTACTTGAAAAAGTTGTGGCGAACCCTATTCGCAACTGCCAACACGGCAACATTGGACAAGTTGGGTCTAACAAGCACTTTCAATACATTCTTTTTTCATCGAAAACAT
Organism: Sphaerophoria rueppellii; assembly: GCA_920937365.1. Taxonomy (NCBI): domain Eukaryota; kingdom Metazoa; phylum Arthropoda; class Insecta; order Diptera; family Syrphidae; genus Sphaerophoria; species Sphaerophoria rueppellii. Next base: position 95,189,890 of record CAKKXW010000001.1, read on the forward strand.
TCTCGTCAAACCGCTCGACTCATCACATACAAAGGTCATAGTTCCTTCCGGACATTTCCCTAACATTTAATTTAATTTATTTAATTGAAAATTGTAAATAAGATTTGGTTTTGGATACATTAAAAACAATAATTTTGAAGTGAAACGTTGGTGGTTATTATTTTATTTTATTCATGATAAAACGGAGCTATACCGCATTGGTGACCCCGACCCGAACGTCAAACAAAAAATTGTACGAACGAGATAGAAATAATACCGTACGCAACCAACATTTTTGCCACGCGGTAGTATTTTTCCACGACAGTTTTTTTCTTTGTCTTTGTCCGCAAAAAAAATTGTCTCCCGACTCCGACAACGAACACGAATTCAGGTCCAACTCGAGAAACGTGTTGCAACGAGAAAAATAATTGAAAAAATGCCAGTCGACGAAATTGAATTTAACCAGTTAAAAGCAGATTTTGCGGCATTGAATAGCACTTTAGACAATCTTCGTCAGTTAGCGACTTCAGGCGACGATACGAGCGGTTCTCAACCTAATGAAAATCAGGTTATTACCGCAGTAGCCGAGGTTAAATTTTCTCCGTTCATCGAAAGTGATCCAGAACTATGGTTTAAAATGGTCGAAGCACAGTTCACCAATCGACAAATCACATCAGACAAAAGCAAATACAATTACATCGTTGTGCATTTGCCGGCTTCAGTAGCTGCCCGTGTAAAAGATGTGATTGTCTCGGATTACACCAATGGAAAATTCGAACGATTGAAATCAGAAATCATCAAGATCTACGCCGAATCTGCGACCGAACGATTTGAAAAACTAATTTCCAGCGAACCGCTTGGCGACATGAAACCATCGATGGCGCTGCACAAAATCAAATCCCTTGCAAATGCTAACGTTCCAGCCGATTTCATCAAAAATTTGTGGTTGAAACGTTTGCCGAACACGATGAGGACGATTCTAGCGGCAAATTCTGGTGACGACTTGGACACATTGAGTAAGATGGCCGATGGAATGTGGGAAGTAACGGATCGTGGTTCGATCTCAGCAGTGTCTCAAGGTAACCCAATGGAAAAATCCTTAAAGGCCTTACAAAAACAGATAGAAGATTTGACGAGAAGGTTTTCTACATTAGAACGAATGCCACGCCGCGAGTCAACACCGCATCGCAATCGAGATCGATCAAAAAGCAAATCAAAATCAGCTGACCACGAAAGAGACGAAGACAAAAGCATTTGTTGGTACCATCGTAAGTTCCGTGATCGGGCGACAAAGTGCCGTTCACCATGTGCTCAATCAAAAAACTTGTAAATGGAGTATCGACAGACAGTTCGATACTCCAACCAGCAACCAAAGGACTTTTCATACACGATAAAAATACAGAGCACGATTTTTTCATCGATTCGGGTGCCGACCACTCTGTACTTCGTCCGTCGCAACGAATGAAAGATTGCTGGAGAAACACAAGAACGAAGAACGACGACGATTTTGCAAACTTTTACGCAGCAAACGGTACACCGATAGCAACGTTCGGAAAACGATTGTTGAAGTTATCACTTGGACTGAGACGCGAATTCCCATGGAATTTTACAATTGCTGATGTCACGACGTCAATAATCGGCGCTGATTTTTTGAGTGCATTTGGGCTCTTAGTTGATTTGAAGAGAAAACGATTAATCGATTCAACCACTGGGATATCATTTAAGGGAGAAATGGTTTCCAAGTTGGTACCACAGGTAACAATTATCGACTCTAACAATAAGCTTAGTTTTCTTTTAAGGGAATTCAAAGAATTGCTCGATGACAATATGTCATTCCGGGTCAAATAGAAGGCTAACGTCACACACTGCATCGAAACGCTCGGACGACCGTTTACAACAAAGGCACGACGTTTGAACCCAAACAAACTGGCCATCGCAAAAACCGAGTTCAACGAATTGATTCGACTTGGCGTTTGTCGACCATCGAAATCCAACTACGCATCGCCGCTTCATATGGTGCCAAAGTCGCGACCGTGTGGAGATTACCGTCGCTTAAATTCGATCACAGTGCCTGATCGATACCCAGTCCCACATTTGCAAGACTTCACTTCGAATTTACATGGAAAAAAGATTTTTTCTCGTATCGACCTACGAAAAGGGTACCATCAAGTGCCCATTGAAGAGAAAGACATTCCAAAAACTGCGATAATTACACCCTTCGGATTGTTTGAATTCGTTTTCATGGCATTCGGGTTGCGGAACGCAGCGCAAACGTTCCAAAGACTCATCGACGAAGTCCTACGAGGATTTGTTTTCGCTTATGCTCAAAACAGATGTGCAGAATTTCTGCACGCAGCGCTGCATGCAGCGCTTCAACCAAAGGGCAAAACAGATGTGCAGAATTGCTGCGCAGCAAAATTCAAATACACAGGCTCTTATGGGAGTAAATTCTGCATGCAGAACAGCGCTGCGTGATGTCTCTATTTCTAAATTTTCTGCCGAGTTTCATTGCAGCCATAATTGAGAAACTAAATTTTTCAAATAATTTCTATCTGGCAATACTTATATTGACACAATATTGGCACTGTGTGTCATTTCAAATTGTCAGTTTAAAAAAATTAAATAAGAAAAATAATAGGTAAACTTAAATTAGTTTTGTTTATTTTATTTATTTGTCTGGTACTCTGTTTGTAGTTTCTTATTGCCGGCCAGAATAGAACTTTAGATGGACATAGAGTCATCTGTTAGGACATTTTTGAGTTCCTTGAATTGAAGAAGAAAACCAGTATGGAGGAAAATCACGCTGGAGATTTTTTTCTATACCCTGTGGATTTCTGATTTGTTTGCGAAACGTTTGCCTTTATCGAATCTCAGGAAGAGATAGGAACACTCTACAAGCTCTACAAGGATGCCTGCAATCGCAAATCGAATCAACAAAATGCGGAACAATTAAAAGCAGTAATCTGTGCACAGAAATTGTCGAGTATTCAGCTCCAGATGAAATAGCTGTCTGCAATTCGTCGATTTCCAGAAGCTCAAAGAAGCCACCAAAGTAGTGACGAAAAATCAAAAAAAGTCATCGATGTCAACTATTATTCAGTGCCGGAGGCTTAGAAGCCCAATATGCGATATCGTCCAATTGGAATTGGAGTCCAAGGTTTGGCTGATGATGATGAATACTATACGTCATCCGTTCGAGAGTGTTACTTAACCAAAAAATGTTCAAGACATTCTATTATGGAGCTCTGGAAGCCAGTTGCGAACTGGCCGCTTAGGATGGTGCCTATGAAAATACGAATAAGCCGTACGGATGAACAAGGGAATCCTACAATAGGATATTTGGAATAAAACTCCAACCGACCTCTGGGATTGGGCGGCCCTGAAGGAGAACATGGGTGAACCTATGTATGCTTTCTGTTAAATAAAGACAGTAATATTTTATAACATTGATAGGTCTTGTTTTTCTCTTTTCGGTACCAGGATAAATAAGAATAACAATTTGGTTCTTGATAGGTTCCTTTAGGGCAATAGATTCCATTGCATGGATGTTTTTTGTTTTCAACCCCCTTTGACTTTAGAAACAATTGAAGACAACCAAATCAATAAAATGCTGGCAGGTGTCGTTTTTTTCTTGACAAAACTTGGCAGAGTTTCTGCACTGTGTTTTGCTTGAAACTCTGCATGCAGCGCTGCGTGCAGAAATTCTGCACATCTGTTTTGAGCACAAAACACACGTGCAGAAACTCTGCCAAGTTTTGTCAAGATAAAAACGACACCTGCCAACATTTTATTGTTTTGGTTGTCTCGTTGTTTTGTTTACTAAAATTTGAAAATGTCAAGCCTGCCAAAACCAAATTCAAAGATTTTATTCAAGAAATTCATTTTATTGCTTTATAATGCATCAAACAAATTAAGGCAATTGGTTTTAATTCATTTTTCTTTACTCCTAAATAATAAATGTTATCACATCGCATTTTTTATCCCACATCCTTGCTCACCGGGGAGCATGTTGCATAGTCAGCATGATTTGTCGTGAGACTAGCCAGATTACCCAGCTCATGGGTTGTTACTCCAGCATATAGGCCATTGTTTTATTTGAAGGTTATAGCTACAGGATGATCGAAATCCATTTTTAAGTTGTAGCATAGCTTTTGGATGCGAGATGTGATTTTTTCGGTACATTCCTTCTTTGCGGCCATCCCTCCTGAAAATGTACATTTTTCGGCCTTCAGCTAAAAATACTAAAGGAAATTTTTATGTTTTCTTGTTATTTTGAAATTTTGCGGATTAATTACCTTTAAAAATCAATTGGAACAGTTTATGCTCAAAACAGGATGTTCGTATTTATTATTCAAACTGACAATTTGAAATAAAACACGCTGTCAACAGTTTCAATAATGTGTCAATATAAGCATTGCCAGATAGCAATTATTTGGAAAATTTTGTTTCTAGGCAGAAAATTTAGAAATATGCTCAAAACAGATGTGCAGAATTTCTGCACGCAGCGCTGCATGCAGCGCTTCAAGCAAAACACACGTGCAGAAACTCTGCCAAGTTTTGTCAAAACAAAAACGACACCTGCCAAAATTGTATTGATTTGGTTGTCTTGAATCGCTTATTAAAAACTTTAATTAGAAATTTCTTTGATACTTTTCTTGTTTTTAAAAGGAAACTAAACTCTCATGTTATTTTTCAATTTATATAAGACCATTGATTCCATCACATTGTAGGTCTAGGTAATACTTTTAAGAGTTCTTTTTTTAATAATGTCTTTTCCTATAAAACAGTGTGAACATTAGATTTGCTCGGAGTTGATGGATTGAACAGGATTCACGCTTGGTTGTTTATTATGCTTAAAATGTCTACCTGCCAAGAACCAAATTGTTAAGTTTGGTATCGAAAAAAAAACAAGACATCAACATTACTTTGTCTTTATTTAATACAAAGTATATTCTCAACATACCTATACACCACAATGTTTAGATTTTATTGCTAGTTACACCCAAGTTCGAAATTTTATCCTTCAGAGCAGCCCATTCCCAGAGGTCGGTTGGATTTGCTTGCTCATCGGAGAGTATTCGTATGTTTAATAGGGGCCATCCTTGGTGGCCAGTTCGCAACTGGCTTTCAGAGTTCTATAAAAGATGGTCTCGAAGATCTGTTGGTTAAGTAACTAGGCGCCTTCACTCTCGAACGGATGACGCATAGTTATCAAAGCATCACTTTGGACTCCAATCTCAATTGGATGATGTTGCATATTGGACTCCACTCTATAATAGTTGACATCGATGATTTTGTTAAGATTTTTCGTCACTCTTTGAGCTTCTTGAAATCGTATTTCTTCTGTGGCGTGACAACAGGACCAAGCAGATTGTTGACGAAAGGCTTCAGACGTTCACATATTGCGGCAAAAAGCGATGATAAATAGGCTGATTCCTCTGTTGTTGGCGAAGTTTAGAGGATCTCCACTCATCACGGAAGATATCGTGACACAAATCCTGGATTTCGTTCTGACACATCACGTAGGTCATATCCTGCATGAAATTTTGATCAGAGAACAGAAGTGCGTTTTTGCGCTGACGATAGTTGACTATAGTTTTTATGTCAAAAAGAAAATGGTTGATGTGTCATAGTTGAAATAGTTAGAAATAGTTTGAAATCATCCAAAAACGCTTTTTAGTTAGGTTTGGTGGTGACGTGAAATAACGCCCATGTTGAAATTGAAATAACGGGCGATCGACGACGCCAAATTGCAGACAGCAATCGTCGTGGAATCCGGGACATTTGTGCGCACACATGACCGACCAATCTTCGTCGGCCTCGACACATTTCATGAACAAATCAGGAATCCACAATAGCGAACGCCACTGGTCGCTTGTCACCTTCGTGATCGACGCACCGAGCAATGTTGTTGAAGACTCCCAAATTCTCAACATAGAAACTAGTCCATTTGAAGTTCCATTCGTGCCGGCAATAAAAAAAAACTAATTTATTTGTTTATTTAATTTTCCCAACTGACAATTTCAAATAACACACACTGTCAGCAGTGTCAATTTTGTGTCAATGTAAGTATTGCCAGATTGTAATTATTTTGAAAATTTTGTTTTTCAATTATGGCTGCAATGAAACTAGGCAGAAAATTTAGAAATAGAGACATCACGCAGCGCTGTTCTGCATGCAGCATTTGCTCCCATAAGAGCCTGTGTATTTTTAATTTTGCTGCGCAGCAATTCTGCACATCTGTTTTGCCCTATAGAGACATCACGCAGCGCTGTTCTGCATGCAGAATTTACTCCCATAAGAGCTTGTGTATTTTTAATTTTGCTGCGCAGCAATTCTGCACATCTGTTTTGCCCTTTATATCGACGACATTTTCATCGCCTCCGAAACGAACGAACTACACATCGAACATATTCGAACTGTTTTTCAACGTTTGAAAGACTATGGCCTTGGAATTAATGCCGACAAATGCGAATTTTGCGTCACCGAAGTAAAGTTTCTCGGACATTTGGTCAATGCCCAGGGAATAAAACTAATGCCTGAGAAAGTCGAAGCGATTTTGAATTATCCCGAACCTAAAATCACCATGGAGTTGAAACGATTTGTCGCTATGGTGAATTTTTACCGTCGATTCATACCGAAAGCAGCTGAAATCGAAATACGACTACGAACACTCATCAAAGGCAACATAAAAAAAGACAAGACCGTTTTGCACTGGACTGATGATGCACGTGAAGCTTTCAAAGAATACAAGCAACTGCTAGCGAACGCAACGTTGTTGGTTCATCCAGCGAAAGACGCCAAACTTCTGCTAGCAACTGATGCGAGTAATGTAGCTGTTGGTGGTGTTGTACATCAAATCGAACGAGGGGAGAGCCAACCGCTTGGATTTTTCTCCAAGAAATTGAGCAGCATATCCAACGTATGATCGAGAATTGTTGGGAATATACCGCTCTGTAGTGCATTTCGAACATATCTTGGAAGGACACGAATTCGAAATTTACTGTGATCACAAACCACTTTCCTTTGCATTCACCACTCAATCAAAAAAATTAATTCCAAGGAGAATTACTCAGTTGCATTACATCAGCCAGTTCACAACAACAATACGACACGTAGCCGGAATGAGAAATGTTGTCCCAGATCTTTTATCACGAATAGAAGCGATCGAAATCAATAACATCGATTTCCGTGCATTTGCCCAAGCACAGAGAACAGACGAATCACTGAAATCATTTTTGGAGAGCAAAACGACATCGCTTCAGTTGAAGTCCATTTGCATGCCAAATACTGACATCCGCCTCGTGTGTGACGTTTCAGGTAATATTATTCGACCATTTGTACCTAATGTTTTTCGCAAAGTCGTTATAGATAAATTCCACCGTTTGAGCCATCCCGGAGTTAGGGCGACGCTTAAACTAATTCAGGAGCGCTTTGTTTGGCCAAACATGAGACAAGACTGCAAACGATACGTCAAATACTGCATTCCGTGTCAACGAGCCAAGGTGCATAGGCACACGAAAGCACCCATCAGCCCGTACGACTCACAAAGCGATCGTTTCGAGCACATCAACATCGATCTTGTTGGACCGCTACCAGAGTCAAGAGGTTTCACACATCTACTTACCGCTGTTGATCGAGCCACCCGTTGGACCGAAGGGATACCAATCTCAAACATCACAGCCGAGACTGTCGCAAGAGCCCTGATTTCTGGATGGATTGCTCGATTTGGAGTACCAAAGCGTATTTCCACCGACTTGGGAACACAATTCAGCGCTTTGCTTTTCAATCAGTTAAACGAATTGCTTGGCTGTAGGCACCTTAGCACAACCGGTTACAACCCGAAATCAAACGGCATGATTGAACGGTGGCACCGTTCATTAAAAGTCTCGTTAAAAGCAAAATTCACCGAAAATTGGGTCGACGAGTTGCCCATGATTTTGCTTGGACTTCGATCGTGTATGAAGGTGAGGATGATTTGAAAGCAACACCAGCCGAGTTGACTTATGGCAAATCGTTAATGTTGCCAGGTCAGTTCTTTGTCGACTCGAAACAAAAGGCATCGGACGTCAATTTTGTAAAGGAATTCAAGGAAATGATGAGTAAATTACGACCAACTGAACCAATCTACCATGACCAGCCCAGAGTTTTCATTCACCCGAAATTACCGACAGCCAAGTTTGTGTTTGTCCGAATCGATTCACACCGAACACCTCTGCAAGCTCCATACATCGGACCATTCGAAGTTGTCAAGCATGGAGACAAGTTCTTCAAAGTCGACGTCAACGGCAAGAAAAAAAACATTTCGATCGATCGTCTCAAACCAGCGTTTGTTGAATCGTATGCTGACACTGACACACTAACTAAGGCAAAGCAATCGGAGAACGAAAACAATACGCATCATACTCGACCAAGAAACGATTTTTCGCAATCAACACAACTTGATGATATGGCTACGCCAGCTCAACCGATCAGAACAACCCGCTCCGGACGAAGAGTCAACTTTCCAGATCGGCTGACCTATTAGAAGGGGGGCCCTGTGGCGAACCCTATTCGCAAGTGTCAACACGGCAACATTGGACAAGTTGGGTTTAACAAGCACTTTCAATACATCTTTTTTCATCAAGAACATTCTCGTCAAACCGCTCGACTCATCCAAGTCATAGTTCTTTCCGGACATTTCCCTAACATTTAATTTAATTTATTTAATTGAAAATTGTAAATAAGATTTGGTTTTGCATACATTAAAAACAATAATTTTGAAGTGAAACGTTGGTGGTTATTATTTTATTTTATTCATGATAAAACGGAGCTATACCACAAAGTAAAGGAACGGACCTATTATTACAATAAAACGAATACTCTTAAAGCTTACCTGCTCCATTTAGGTTGTTTTACACGCATACTCTTACAGCTAACCTGCTCCTTTAGCTTGTAGGCAAATGTCATTTTGAGAGCAAGCTTTCCCATCTTGTTATAACTGATCAGTGGTTGAAACTAGTTTCATGCAACATCTTCGAATTCTGCTTTGTTATCCTATCCCACAGTACACAGAAAATAAGGTATTATATTGCGCATCTCTCAGAGACCAAGATGACAGAAGTGAGAAAAGGCACAAAAAGAAATGCCGATAAGACAACAACAATTTTTGTTGTGTTTTGACATTTAGGTCTCTGAAATGTGACATATGCGCGAAAGGCACAAAAAGAAATGCCGATAACACAACAACAATTTTTGTTGTGTTCTGACATTTAGGTCTCTGAAATGTGACATATGCGCGAACTTTGGGGGAAGAAAATCGGGAGTATAATACCTTGTATTCTGTGTACTGTGATCCTATCCTGTTTCTCAATTGATATTGCACGTTGGAACTAGATTCCACAGATAAGTTTAAAAGGGAGATGGGAAACTGAGCTGTCAAAATGACAATGCCTACAAGCTGCGGTCAACGCACCGCAAGAGTATGCGTGTTTTTACCAATACTATCTCAGTAAAGTTAGGCACCCCATCTGGGGAAACAAATTAACCGGTAAATTTGAAAATTTGTAGTTTTAACGTACGAAAGGTGAACGAAAGGTGAGTAAAAGTGAGCAGAAAAGGGATATGTTCAGAAAGATAGCAAAAAAATAAAATTGCGTAGAAGCAGTAAATGGCATCAAATGTATACAGCAATTGAATTTCCGACATCAAAATTGAACATAAATGAAAATAAAGAAAAAGCTTCAGTCCAATAAAGGGCCAGTAATAGGAATTAGAAAAAATGTATCATTAAATATGGGAATAGTGGAAAAATATAATATTTTTTTTGTCATCAGAAATATGTATCTGATGTGTTGGAAGCAAAATAAATAAATGAAAGCAAGGCTGTGAAAGTGGCAGTTCTTCAATTCGTCGATTCACCAAAGAAGACGAATTTTGGCAGTTAAATTTGAATTTAGAACTTAAAACTAAGAATTATAGAACGTTTCCTTTTCAATTTAGCTATTAATGATGCCCCGTTATGTGTACGTAATAGCGAAATCCTCATCTTCGCAGATGATATGAAGATTTACAAAAATATCTGTTCTAGTAATGACCACATTCTTCTACAGGATGACATTAATTGTTTTGCATTGTGGTGTGAGAAAAATAGTTTAAACCTAAATCCAATAAAATGTCAAACAATGACCTTTTCAAGGAAGCGTGCACCGTCTTCATATGACTACGCTATCTCACAGCACATTCTAACCCGTGTAACTTCTGTTAGAGATCTTGGAGTTTTCTTTAACCCTAAATTAGATTTTTCTGTACACATTAACAACATCGTGAATAAAGCAAACTCAATGCTTGGATTTATAAAGCGTTGGTCAAAGAAGTTCCGCGATCCAAATATAACCCGCGCTTTATATTATTGCTATGTTCGTCCTCACTTAGAATACGCTTCCCAAGTTTGGTCACCTCATTACAATATTCATATTGAGAAGCTTGAATCTGTTCAACGAAATTTTACTCGTTTTGCCTTGAAAGGTATTCTATGGAGTGATCCTTTGAATGTCCCTTCTTATGAAAACCGTTTGCTAACTCTCCAAATGGAAACATTGTCAAGTAGACGAAATAACAATGACATGGTATTCTTCCATCAAGTTATTACTGGTGTAACAGATGCACCGGAATTACTTGGAGCTATATCTTTCAACCATCGGGGTGGCGGTTATAATTTTCGTAGGAAGCACTTGGTACATGAACCAAAACATCGTACCAACTATGGTTTCTATGAGCCCTTGACACGTATGAGTAGGCTTTCAAACTGCAACTCAGACTTATTTGATTTAAATATAAGTAAGAATAAATTAAAGTCTTTACTCAAGACCAGTGTTATACACTTTTAACTGTTTCTCTGTTTACTTACAGCCTTATTTATAAACCGAACATAGACCTATTATAAGACATATAATACCTGTATAAGGAAAATCCTTATTTATAAAGTTTTAGCTACACTGCATAGGGATTGAATAAGCTATACAGACGTTTAGGGTTGTATAAAGCTTATTATAAGGTACTATAATACGTATGTGTCAGACATCACACGTCAATAAAACAAAAAACATTAATTTTTATTATAATCTGTCAAGAAATTTGGAAATAATGTGAGTCTTGTCAGAAACTAAACTTTTTATATCAATTTACCAGTGTTGTGAAAGACATGGATTCGCTTCCCCGAAGGCCTAAACTTTATAAAAAAAAAACGGTTTGACCCAATGAGCATGTGTGAAAAAGACTTTCAAAATTAAAATCAGTTTTCTAAAAAAATCTGAAACAAATATTTGGGGCTATTCGGCGAAATCTTTTATTCTTTTATTCTGTTATTCTGCTATGAATTCCCATACAAAAATTTAAGTTGTCAAAAAATCTTTTATGAATAATAGATTTGGTATTCGGCAAGCCAAATCTGTTATTAAATCTGTTAAGAAATCTGTTATGAACTGTCAAAAAATTCGAACATACTGAAAATCTTTTATAAATCGCCTATTTGGTATTCAGCAAGCCAAAATCTTTTAAGAAATCTGTTAAAAATCATAAAAGAATAAAAGACAACTTTTCGGGACTTTTATGATAAAAGATTTCGATAAATTCAACGTTTTCAGTTAAATATTGCATTTCGGCTTGGTTGATCCATTTTTTTATCTTCAAATTTAACACATCTCGTTCATAGGTACACGAAATTGTTATATTTCATGTTCAATCCTAAGTAATGGTTTTGGCTAAAAGTGAAGTGTTAGCTGCAACGTATCAAAAGATTTGATAACAAATTTGTACGTATCTGCAATGAGAAGGACTTGAATTTAATTGATGAATATCACAAAAATGCTTTTTTAAAGGTTTTTTAGATACGTTTCACAGATATATGTCCTCCCAATCTTCTGCTAGTGTTGTCAAAACCAGTATGAATGGAACAAAAGGGAGTGCATGTTTTGGTATAAATATTTAAACATTTAAAAATTATTATTAACGAACAATTTACCAACAGATAACGATTCGGGAAATAGCGCAACTCTTACACATGTAATGGAGATATGCAGTGAAATGCGAGACAGCTCAAACTCTGCGCGATGCTTAAGTTCGTCTGCAGGGATCAAATATTTCACAGATGTGGTCCACCTGTTTATTAATCAAAAAGTGAAATGATTTTTTTTTTTCAAAATGCTGCATAAGAGTGTAGGGACCAGAGATTGGCTGAATTACTTAGAACACTGTCTGTTAGGACCAATATGAAACGAGTTATCGAAGAGCACTAGATCATTGAAAGCATCGTTGATAACTTGTACGAGCAAGGGTCGCACACCCAGCAGCGATTCAAGCCGCAAAACGCATTTCAGCAACGTCACCCTATCGAAGCAGCAATATTGATCGAATTGGTCGAACTACACATCATCCCAATTAGAATGAGTTAATTGTCGAATATCTATCGACTGTTTTCGGAACGAATTGATATTTTTACGTCGGTTAAGTTTTCAAATATGTATGTCCATAAGTAAAATAGAATTTATTTTTAAATACAAATAACAAATAAATATTTAATTTTAATTTATTATTTTTATCATATGAACATTCATTTAGATTACAAAAAATATTATTGCATTTCGTTTTTAATATAGCTATATCAGAAACAGCTCATTCAGGACGGGAGCAATGTGAACTGCATGTGTACGGTATTCCTCAGTTCGAGATAGGAATTCAATTGAAGCTTCAAACCTTCAAATTGTCCATTAAGCGCAAGAACCTGGAAGTACAGATGATGTTGGTCGCCGGCATTGAAATGTTTCTCGCCGTATTTCTCCAAAATCATTGTTTGCAGCCCGGATCATGTTGGTATTCAGAGTGTTTTTGGCAACTTCG
>CAKKXW010000001.1:95227560-95241012 GCA_920937365.1 Sphaerophoria rueppellii
GTGTAACAAAGAGGAATAAGTTTTTTGTTTGGAAAATGATTACAAATTGCTTGCTTGCATTTTAAGTGAGCACTTTTTGAAATCGATATCATTTTAGATTAGCTATTAAATTAGTCATCAGAATTAGGGCCGTTCGATGATCTTCAAAAGTTGTCTAGATTTGGTCTATATACCTCAGCGATGGAGAGAAGTAAAGGTAGTATTCATTCCCAAGGCGATCAAATGTTCGCATGTCAACCCTTAAGATCTAAGACCTATCAGCCTATCATCATTCATTCTCAAAACGCTGGAACGATTGATTGATATCCATATACGTAATAGCATTGATAAGAGACTGTCGATGTCTCAGTATGCTTACTGCAAAGGGAAATCGGTAGAAACAGCCTTGCATACTCTGGTAAGAACTATCGAATACTCCCTAGAGCAAAAGGAATATACTATGGTTGCCTTCCTGGATATTGAAGGTGCTTTCAACAAAGTTGACACATCTGCTATCACTTCTGCTATGACGGCCCTAAAAGTCGAATACTCACTCTGTGAGGATCTTCAACTCTAAGAGGGGGGATTTTGTAGGAAAAGTTCGTCAGTAGAGGCACACCGCAAGGTGGTGTTCTGTCCCCTCTCCTGTAGAATTAGTAGTTAATGAACTGCTAATATCCCTCGAGAGTGAAGGCTACAGAGTGATTGCGTATGCCGATGATGTTGCTATCGCCGTCACAGGAAAACATCCTAATACACTGAGAGACCTCCTCCAAAACGTACTTAATATGCTCACTAGGTATGCTGATCACTGTGGACTTAGTATTAACCCCCAAAAAACAGACCTCGTCCTTTTTACACGGAAATACAGATCCCAATAATTGTACCTCCTTCAATAAAAGGTTTACCACTAATTTTTACCAATGAAGCCAAATATCTAGGTCTAATATTGGACAAAAAATTAAGTTGGAAACCTAATATTCATGAAAGAGTTAAAAACGCTACAGTAACTCTTTTCTCTTGCAAGAAAGCCATAGGAAGCAAATGGGGTTTTCAACCTCGCTTAACCTATTGGCTAAACACATCGGTCATCCGACCAATACTCATGTGCGGGGTTGCTGAATGTTGGATTACACTGGAGAAAGTCACTTACTGCGACAAACTCAGCAGAGTCAAACGCACTGCATGTCTCTGCATAAGCGAGGCATTGAGAACCACACCCTCAGACACTCTCCTCCATCTGACACCCCTCGACATTTTTAGCAAACAAGTGGCAGATATAAGACTCAACGCCTCATCTCAGTGGACCAACAATAATGTGGGACATTCCATCATTTTGAACTTCTTCTATACAAAGACTACACCATTCCAAAACCCCAATTTGGTAATAACTTCCACATATCCATTCCATCCAGAGATGAATGGGAAGACAAAAAACTTCTGGATGACAAAAGCATTCTTTGTTACACCTCATCTAGGATCCAAGACAAGTGATGGAGTTGGTAGTGGTGTGAACTCAGAAAAGCTTATTCTAAGCATCTCATTCCGCCTCCCATATCATTGTAGCGTCTTCCAAACTGATATTTTAGCGATCAAAGAGGTTCTCTCCTGGCTAAGAGAAAACGTGATATCAACTTCGGATATCCGCATCTTCTCTGACAGTCAGGTTGCTATTAAATCTCTTGACGGTGTCTCAACAAAATTTCAAACGGCCCTCGATTGTCGATCGTCTCTTATGGAGATGGCGCAGCAATTTAACATTCACCTCTGTTGGGTGCCGGGCCACAGAGACAAAGAAGGAAATTGTAGAGCCGATGAACTCGCTAAAAATGGAACCGTCATACCTATTTCACCTTAAAGGGACTTCTCCCTTTAAGGTGAAATAGGTATACCGATAGCTACATGTAAATTTCTGCTAAAAAAAAAACAGCCTTAAAGATAACAAACTCTAGGTGGCACAATTTACCAACGTGAACAGCCACAACACTCATTTGGCCATCGCTGGACCTAAAGCACTCGAAAGACTTGTTATCTCAAAGCAGACTTCATATTAGCTCCCTAATAGTTGTCCTTACGGGACACTGTCTTATAGGCAGACACGCAACACGACTTGGTGTAGCCTCAAATGATTTCTGCAAGAGCTGTATGGACGAGGAAGAAGAGGAAACAATCTCTCACCTTCTCTACACTTGCCCTACTCTTTTACAAAGACGCAAACTTCATCTGGGAGACTACTTTTATGATAATCCCAGTGAACTAGCTAATAAGGATATCAAATATCTTCTTCGCTTTATAAAAAGCTCAAAATGGTTCGACTAGTAAGAAGTAATTCTCTAGATTCATGTGGTATAACAATGGGCCTTTTCTTTTGGTCTAACCTAACCTAACCTAGGGCCGTTCGAAATAGTAAAAATGAATAATGAAGTTAACGATAACACACTTCCTGTAAGAGAATATCTATTTAAAAAAAAAATACAGGAATAAAAGACAATAGTCAAAAACTCAAATTTTGACTACAAAGCTAAACAACCTAGTGGCTAAATAGTCAACAAAACAATAATTGAAAAGCAAGAATAACGAAAACGGCCAAAAGCCAACAAGTCAAAATGCCAAAAAGTATAGTCACTCCGACCTTACACCGCCTTTAATACTGAAAAGCTTACTTATACAAATAAATAAACTTTTAAATCGAGTGTTGAAATATTACCCTGTTTCACTAGTTGAATAGAATACTCTTAGGCTGTGAGAAATATCGATTTGAGGTTGGGGAAAAAGGTTTACGAATTATTAGCATTTTTGCAAATATCTCGGATACAAAAAAGTTGTAACCCACGTTAGGGAATAGAGTTTGAGGGGACTTTTCTTTTGATGTGTCATTCGATGGGTTTCGGTAGTATTTTATCTGTGTCCAAATTATTTGCAATTTTGATTTCGCTAAATTTTATATATTTGATAGTTCACAGAATCCCGAGCCTACTACTGAAACCAAACTGGAATCCTAGCTCTGCATGCTGAGATATTTGGTGTGGGATCGGATCAGAAGAAGCTAAGGACTTAAACCAGGAAAAATCGCTTTGGGATCATAACTCAAAAACCCGACTTCGCAGAAAGTTTTGGTTTTCAGTGGATGGTAGAGATCTTATTGATCTTTGTTTTCGTGTATCATTTGCCATAGCCTACCTGGGAAAATTGAGAGTTCTGGGAATTTGAAATCGAGGAACATTTTCTGAAAGCCAGAAATCGAAAGAAATGAATTTTTAATTAAAGTTGAAAAACGAGTGTTGAAAATTTACCCGGTTTCAGTGGCTGATAGAATACTCCTTAGCCCTTATTCTGATGTACCTACAACTTTATCACAGTTGTCAAGGAAAATTGTGAGATGTATCGATTTGAAGTTGGAGGAAAATCTCGTCTCGTCTACCAGGCCCACAAAAAAGTTGTGCTATTTTGGAGAATAGTTTCAGTCGACTTTTCTTTTGATTAATCATTGAATGGGTTACGAAGAATTTTTCTTTTGGTCCAAAATTTTGGCGTGATATGATATTTTTCGAAAATTTTTGGGAAAGTCGATTTCGCTTAGTTTTACATATTTGATATTTTTCCTTATCTCAAGCCTAATATTAAAAGCCTAACTCGATTATTATCCCTAGTTTCCGAGATATTTGTGTCAAAGGAAATAAAAACAACGAGTTTATAACATGAACTTTTATTAAACATCGAAATTGTCTTTTTCTGAAATACTTGAACCGATCCGTTATTCATCGTCGTCGAACTTAGAAAAATCTCATTTAATTCCTGTCATGTACGTAAATACATACGTCGCTCAAGGCGTAAGTGTTGCCGTTGACAGCTCGGCCTCTCCTGTGCTTGGGGATGGGTTGATTTTCATCATCCGAGTCATATTCAT
This sequence comes from Sphaerophoria rueppellii, assembly GCA_920937365.1. NCBI lineage: Eukaryota > Metazoa > Arthropoda > Insecta > Diptera > Syrphidae > Sphaerophoria > Sphaerophoria rueppellii. Next base: position 95,231,447 of record CAKKXW010000001.1, read on the forward strand.
CTTCAAAATCCAGATCTGGGCTGAGAGCGCACCAGAGGGCTTCATGTGGTTGCTGGATATGATGTTCGTGTATTTCCTACGTCTCAAGGGTTTATCAGGAAGGTCTTCCACGACGTACCGTTCAAATTCCAGAACCTTCGTGACAATATAGCGACCTTTGTCCTCGGGATCTAGTTTATGCGACTCCCCAGTCGATTGGGGGGCCTAGTCGATTACAACCAGATCTCCTTCGGCATAACGGTGCGGCGGTAGATGTTTTCGGTCATACCTGGCCTTCCAATTACCTCGTTCACTCTGAATGTTGTCGGCGGCTTGCTGTCTCCTCAAATAAACGTTGTCGGTTTCGATGTTCTCATCGTGCATTGCTCGGACGAGACGATTTACGCTGACAGACCTAGGATTTAAATTAAAAATTAAATCATTAGGACAAAACCTGGTTGTGGAGTTTTTTTTGGGTGTTGAGACTCCATTGAAGCGTTGGCAAAGATGTGTCCCAGTCTCTGTTGCTCGTGACTGAACACTTAAGCATACTGAGGAGCGACTTATACGTCCGCTCCGCTTGACCGTTATGCTTGAACAAAATCAGCAAATTCCTTGGAGGTATCGGCTGTTCCGCGATCAGAAGTGATGCGTAGCGGTTGTCTTAATATGGAAAACACGTCTCGTAGCATAGTTATAACGGGCGTCGTCTTTGTGTTTCGCACGGCTCTTAAGATGGTATATTTGGTGAAAGAACAGACTAAGACAATTATGTGTACATTAACTTTCTTGCTTTTTGGGAAGGGTTCCAAATGGTCTATGTTTAGACGCCTGAACGGAATTGGTAACACTTCCATCACATGTAGCTGACTCTCTGGCTTACCGCTCTTAACCTTGTTAAGACAGCAATCGGGGCATTCGCTGATATAGGATATAATATAGCGTCTCATTCGTGGGAACCAGAAATCTCTTCTCATTCTTTCGACTGTCTTCTCCACCCCGCAGTGTCCGACGTCATCATGGCAAACTCGGGCAACCCGCCATCTTACAAGCCAAGGTACTAACAATCTCTTCTGCCCATCTACCCGTCTGAACAACCGTGGTCCGTCCAAAACGTAGCTGCATCTGCGTTACATTCCGTGATTACTCTGAACCGTGTGCCTAACAAGTAGACACGGAATCTTTCTAGACATTATAATAATAAGAGACGGGTTCGAGATCACCATCCTCAGCTTGGAATAGAATCCCAGCTAAGCCTACTTGACCCAGCGATGGTCCCACTTCTTTTACCGGTTTGAAAAAATGTTTTCTCGAGGTCGCTATACTTCTAGCGACGCGGCGGCGGCGGTGGGGCGAAATGTCTGAACAGACTGTAATTTCTTTTTATAAGTAGTTTATTAATGAAAAGATGTTAAGAAGTTGTAGCCTAATTCGATAGATTTGGGTATGGGTATGCTTGGAGGTGTGAGCCGGTGCGTTTTCATGGTTTTCGGCAAATGAGCCAAAATTTTCTTTAAATCGGTTTCAAATCGGACTAATATTTCGGTATTGTACAGCCCTGTGACTGTTTGCCTTTCTCATAGTATCGGTTTGGATTAGACCGTGTGAATCTCAGAAATCCTTTTTTTTTTGCAGGTGGAACAGTCTTCGGTGCACGGCTGCAGAGCACGGTTTCGCCTGTTTCTCGGCCACTCGTATACCAAAGAACCATGGTTTCGTCGATTGTCAGGAAACGATGCAGTAACTTCTTTTGAACACGCTAGAGCGTTAAATAATGCTCTGATGTGATCTCACGTTTGCGTTTGATGTCCGAAGTGAGCAAACGTGGCACCCAACGTCCAGACATCGGCTTTCCCATGCCCTAAATTTTATGCATCAAAAAACCTTCGGGCGTCCACGTTGACACTCGTCTAACCAATTTTCGACGGTCGCCAGCGAAGGACAAGAGTGAATTCTGCCAATCCACTCCAAATTCAAGTTTTTTTTGTTAGACTCAATGATTTAAATAAAGGTGGCAACCGTAAAACTGACCATATATTAAAGGTGTATAAAGGCAATTTGTCTCTTTCAGTAGAAAATAAAACAAACCCAAGCAAAACAACAGAAAATCATTCTGCTCTCGCAACACAATCAGATAAAAAGAAAGAATACCGAAAATCCATTCCCACCTGCTCCCTCCAGAAAAAAAAAAAAACAATACAATCTCGTGACTTGCCTTGAAATCACTGCACTCTTGGTTTCTTGGAAGCTCCATACACACTCCAGTAGGTTTATATGAATGTAGTCCAAGTCCACCAACGGGTTACAAAATATTACCCAAGAAGAAAGACGACACCCGCCCGATGTGCAATAATCAAAAGGACATAAGAGTCTTCTCTACCATCTATGTGTGTTAAAAAAAAAATGAATGTAAATCCTTTGTCCTATACACAGTCCATATAATTTGTCCATTTTCATTCAGTACTTTTGTGAAAGACGACAAGCGACGCGACGCACGACCGACCGTCCAACGCACACCCGACTCGACGAGAGAAAGCTTTTACTGAACGTAAAAAACAACCACCCTCTCCTTATCATTTTCATTTAACCCAAACCCACCTACTCAGGAATCAGGATCTACTCAGACAGAGAGTAATAATGACAGAGCGCCTGTGTCTTCATTCCATGGAAGTGATAACAGTTCTTTAAAGGACTTACACAATGAATGTGTATACATTTAATATTGAAAAGGTATACGCGCTACCTATCACTCTCGATATCAGGCGAAATATACAAAAAGGAAATAAGCTTCAGTTATCAAGCTCAGTATTCAGTTAGCTTCGGTCGGTAGCGGTTCTTTTTCTGAAAAACACTCGTACTTCGGGATTCGCAGAGAAAAAAAGCAAAAACAACAAAACGGTGACTCCTTAAAATGGGAACTCTTCCATCTGTATATACATTTTTTTCCACCTTTTAAAGTAGACAAAGGATTTTTTTTTTGCTATCATACGATCTTAAAGGCACTTCTCTTGAAATTTATTGCAATTTACTTAAAAATAAGAAACTCGTCCTTAATTTTCTTAACAAGTGAATACAAACAAAGTAAATACCCAATTTTATTGAGGACAACAGAAATTCTTTTTAATATCCTTAAACTGATAATATCCTTCCAAGTGTATGTATGTAAACGTCTAGTCAGAGAGGCATATCCTTTAAAAGAAGGAAAACAACAATCGTCTGCTGCTAATTACAAGGATTCAAAGGAATACACACATAATCGTTGCTTGGTGATAAAAATAATTATTATATCTCCTATTATACAAGTTTATCCGTAATCATAGTCTACAAGTTCTCATTAAAAAAGGATTCTCCACAAGTCTAATAAATATCAAGTAAAATTGTTTCAGTGTTTGGTGTCAAGTGGGTGTAAGAAGAAAAAAAGTTAATTTTGAATATTTGTATGTGAATGAGCGCAATCTGTTGCATACATATTGCCCCTGTGTATCTGTGTATGTTAAGCTAGTAAAATAAAAAGAAACATCCTTAGTTGCCACACAAAGAGGTCCTTGAATATGGCAATTTAATCCCTTAAGTGCAAATTTGGTAATGAATTGACGCGCAACACTTGGATTTCTTAACGAAAACACACTACACTACGCGACGACCGATAAAGTAAAAATTGTATATCGAGACAGTGAAATAGGAAAACGGAAATAGCTTGTTAATTAGAAAGTATCTATTCGTGCAAAGTGAAATTGGAATATTAATGTATCATTTAGTTGGCGTGTTTTGAGCTCATTACCAAATAAAAAGAGTTTTGTTGGAGTTACACTCGTATATGGAGTCAGGTATGAATATTTTATTTGGATAATGTTATGCCCTGTATATGCAAGGAATTATTATTACTATTTTATCAGTTATTGTTGTCCTTAATGGGGCTTTGGAATATTTCATTACTTACACAATTTTTCTTGGGGCTTCGTGTTTGATATGCCTTTGGTACTTTGTGAAAAGTTCTTATGAATCGAGACTTGGATTGTTTTTGATGACAAACATTTTTTTTCTAAAATCGTTAAGTGCTCTTTTAATTTTTTGGTGGACTGTATTTTTTTTTGTTTTAGTGAAAATTTGATTTTTCAGTACATTTTCAATCTATGTATATTTTATTTTTTATATATATAAAAGAACAGCCTAATTTTTGTGTTCGTTCGCTAACCGGGCAGACTGGTTGACCGATTTTCCTAATTTTTTCTCTAAATGCAAAAGGTTTTAGGGTAGAAGGTTTAGCAAAAATGAAATGTATACTTTTTAAATCACAAATGGTTCAATTGTTAAGAAATGTAAAAAAAATTGTATTTCGCACTACAAAAAAAAAAAACTGATCAATATACGAACACTCAATTTAGTTTGAAAATTTTGTCAAATATTTTTTTTTTTCAAAACAAAAATTTTTAAAAAAATGTCAGTGAAGAAAAAAAATATTTGACAAATATAATTTTTCTTCGAGAAAAAAAAATGTCAGTGAACCTAGGAAATTATATTTGAACTAGCTGACCCGACAAACGTTGTTTTGATATATGAAATTTCTAGAGTAGAAAATATGTATGTATATCTTATTTATTTTTCGTGGGTACGTATTTGTTATTTATGTCGTTTTGAATGTTGATGGAATGTGTCATTAATAAAATTTAATCAACACTAACGAACTGGAAGTATTCCACGTATAGTTATTGTCTGATGGAAAAACATGGTGTGCTCAAATTTAAGCCACAAACAGACATTTCTTAGCTTTGAGTCAATAGTCATTGAAATGCCAATCTGATGGGGAATTAAATGCTTTCAAATTGAAATGTGCCAGTTGCTTACGAAAAAACCGTTTTGCGAATAAAGCATTGCCACAATTGAATTGGTTGCTCGACAACAATACTACGTTAAGGACAATAATAAAATTGTATTGGATTCAGAATATTTTCGGAAAATATTGAGCCGAAGTTAAACGATCAACAAAAGTACCTATGTGTATGACACCATTAGATATGCAAGGTGTGATCAGTCTGAGTGGTGGTATATATTTTTGTTATGCACCCGGTGGAATGGGGAAATCATTTTTGCTATCATTAATTTTAGCATCAATATGATCTGAAATTAAAAAAAAAGAGTTGGCTCTTTCTTCTTCTGGAGTTGTGAGCACGTTATTAGACATAAAACTGACATTACAATATTTCAAAAAAACTGGTAATGGCCGAATATTTGTGTGGGATAAGAGCACAATGGCGCACAAAAATTTACTTGAAACCTTTAACCGCAACTTGCAGAGTTTGGAGCTCTGAATCTTTTTGTTGCTGAGGACAAACTTTGTCGATTATACCACGGTCAACTGCTGCAGACGAATGGAGTCGTTTGAAAACTTCTATTTCACGAAACTTAAATTGGCCAATTATTGGACTTTAAAGAGAGAGTGGCGCGACAGATCTTGAAGAGCCGAGGCCTAAGTGGCTTACTCTCAATAATAATTCTCTGGGTGCGTATGAAGAATTTAGGGCACCTACAATTTAACGCCGATTCCGTACGGCAAAGTTGAGAAGCACTTTTTCATACTTTTGATACTCTTGGAAGTTTTGACAGTTCTTCGCAAAAGGCAATGCCCGAAGAAGATGAAATAAAAAACTTTGGGCGCAAGTAGGTCTCGAACCCACGACGTTCTGCTTAGCAGCCAACACACCTAACCACTAAGCCACGGACATTATTGGACATTGAAAATGGAATAATTTCACTTGATTCTGACGGCCGAATTTCACTTCCAAACAATTTTTATTGTAATGCAAATCCACGGAATGAGTTGATTCAAGATGTCTTTCCAAGCATTGAAGCAATGAGTTGAAGTGCAATAATGGCTGGTACAGATTAAAGTCTTTCTAGAATCGATGCAACAATTGATTTTGAACTAGACAAATAAATGCATAATTTTTTGCCCACAAGTCGTTTGAGTGGTTTGACACAATTACAAATGAAAACGATGTAGTAAATTTTACAACGAGACGGAGTTTTTGAATTTTTTGCATTTACGCATTTATGTACCAGGACTGCCTCCACATTTTTTAACTCTGATGGTATGAGTATTACTATGTTTTGGGACATCAATCAACTTAAACTTTACAGTACTACAAGACTAGCCGTGAAGAAGTCAATGGCATACGTCTTTAGTTTCCTGTTCGACTTGAATTCACTGAAAAATAATTAAGACGCAAGGAGAAAGGTCAATCTTAAAAAATATGTGGTTTTGATTTAGAAATGTCTGTTTTTCCTCATGGTCAACTATACAGGGTATCCTGTAATTTGTCTGTGATTATTGGCCATATTCTTAGAAAATAATCCATCTAAGACAAAGTTACTTTTTCATCACTTTTTTAAGATTAAAAAAAAGGCTAACTTTGTATTCAAGTTGTGTTCAATTTTTCTTGCCCGAGCAAAGTGTTGACTTTGAGATATTTTTTTTTCAAATAATGCGTAAAGAACATAAAGCTTTCTTATTTTTACTTCATGAACAAAAAAATAAGCAAATAAACACAACAAAACCCATGCATTTTATATTACTTGGGAAAATCTAAAACAGCTTAGAACATCGAATTTAGGTTTTTTTTTGTCAATATTTTTATTGCAGCACTTTATAATATCCCAATAATTGTTAGTTTTAAGAATATATATAACATTGTGCAATCCTGAAGAGGGTTTAAGGCATACTTATGCCTATACCTGGCTTGCTGTCAAAAACCTAATTACCTTACCTCTTCTCAGGGAGCTAAATTTGGGGAAGATATGTTTAATGGGTAAATTAACTAAAAAAAATTATGTAAAAGAATTGAAAACGAATAGATTATTCATCAGATTAGCAAATACAGGCATGATTTTTTTAAGAATATTGTTCATTTCTGCTTATCCATCGATTACCGTATTCTTCATCTCTAATTTCCGAACCGTTGCGTTGTGGGCCGAAGCCCTGCGAAGCGGGCAGGGGTTTTGCTAGTTTCATATGAAAGATTTTCAGAAATTTGTAGTCTCTGGGGTTTACTAAGGGTTTTAATTTTGATGAAGGTTGTTTTTTTTTTCCTTTTTGAAATGAAGGCATTTTTAAGAAAGTTTTTTTTTACAAACAATAGCTCTGACTATTGTTTTAAGACGAAATGCCCATAAAAATAGGCAACTTTGAAGAAACATTATTATCAGTTATGACTGAGTGTGATGTCGTGATAAACAAACTAGTGAAAATCGAATCCTGCTTGTCGACCTTTTAAAATCAGAGGAGATTGGGTAAATTTGTTGTCAGGGGGAACTGATATTTTTCTGAACTTACTAATCGTGTTTTTCTGAAATTCCTGTTTTACTGTGGATTAAGCATTCTTATGAAAGAAAATGTATTCCTTTTTTTTTTTAATTAACAAACAAACGATTAGGTAAAAATTAACACGACTGGTTCGCAAACTCAACCCACAAACAACATTAAAATTAAAAACATGTAATTAAAATTCATAAATAAAAAGTCGACAAGTGTGAGATAAACTCGCTTGGGGAGGGTTCCGTACTCGATTTTCTGACCCTATTTTTTTTTTTTTTAGTTTTGAAGGAAATTTTATGTAAGGATTAAGATATGAAACCAAACATTTTCTTGGCCAATAATTTGAATAGTCACCATAACCCTTTTTCTTCAATAACTTCGAAACTCTTTATCTTAAAATGCTTCCACATTTTCACATCATTTGAGGTACTCTTGAAAATGTGTACCAAATTTTATTGCAATCAGTTTAGCAGATTCTAAGCAATTGCCTGTGAAAGATGAATGAACAAAAAATTACTCATTTAAGAGTGTTCCGGATTGAAACTATAAATTCTTACTGCTAAGAGCGCCACCCGACCGCAGACGACAAATTTTGAACTAAATTAGGGTTTCCATTCGTCCGGGTTTTCCCGGACATGTACTCTTTTTTCACTCTGCGGGGGACGTCCGGGATAGTTTTTGTTAATTGTCCGGGTTTTTACTCTTTTTATCCATTGAGTAACCATATACTTTTATAGTACTAAAACTTAAAGTTATTCAAAAAACAAACCGTACTAAATAAAGTGAACGAAGAGGTCTAATACTTAAGATACGAAATTAGTAATCGAACACAACTTTTGTGCTGTCATTTATGTCAAAAAAAAAAAAAACAAATTTGTTTGTATGTTAGAATCAGAGATAAAAGGGGATCCGAAACTGACGTACGTTTTATTCTCCGGATACCGCAACTTATATTTTTATGTTACTTCGTGTATGAATAAATGGGAGTAAGCTTGTTTGTTATGTTTTAAATTTGTGATTCCCCCATTACAGCAATTGATAAACAGAAGTTAAATGTAGTTTTAATAAAAGTTCGAAACTTAAAGATTCATCATTAGGTCCGTTCTTTCACTTTTTCGGGAGTTTTGTAATAACTGTTAAATTTCGAAGAATGGGGATGAAATTTTGAAATTCTCCTAAAATATAAAATCTCACATCGTAATTCTAATGGTTTGACAGAACTCATAAAATCTCCCGCAAGAACGATTTGCGTGTAAGATCGGAAGAAATATTGTTCTCCTTCAAAAGTGACAGAACTTACAAAACACTTTAGTAAAGTGCATAAAAATGTGAGAATTTGGGAAATTTATTGAGTTTTTGGGAGTTTTAGGAAGTAAAAGAACAGACCATAAAATGTTTGCATTCCGTATGCATTGCGCAGCTGTAAAATCGAGGGTCAATTCAAATCCACGGCTCAACGAAAGAACTCTTTAGTTAAAACTTTAAGGGAATTTCTTTAGGTATCTACTTCTATAGGAATAGACCTAATTGTAAGGCGAACTTATCTTACGTCTTACCCCAATCACATACTTTATTACGAAGGGAAAAAATCTACGTTTCTTGCAGAGTAAATTTGTTCTTTTGTTAGTCCGAGGTTCAAAGTTTACTCTCGATTTCAGGAACTCAAATATTTATGTGCAATTTTTGTGTGTTTATTCTGTCCTCATTGTGTACTCTTTTTTCAGTCCCCATTTGTCCGCGAAAGTTCGGGATTTTGAATCTCAAGTACTATAGTTCCATCAAAACATATCTGGCAATCCCTAAATGCATCTTCCTAAGAGAGAGAGAATCGCCTTCCTATGAGAATCGTGACTTCCGCCAGCCGTTACTGATTTGAATTTTCAAATTAAGGCGGATTTTGCTATCCTTTAAATTTTAAATAAAATGTGTTTGATCAAAGTTTTTTTCAAAATTTGTTGATGGCTGTGTTGAGAACAAGTACTTGCTAAATAAATGAAGAGATTACTTACTTAAGGTGGCGCTACAGTCCGTTGTGGACTTGGGCCTCAATCAACAGGCTCCGCCAGCTAGCTCGATCCTTAGCTAGTCGTCTCCAGTTTTGCACTCCGAGTTGATTGAGGTCAAATTTTAAATTTCCTATCGTTTTAGGCGGAATTAAACTTTTAAGTTTAGTCATTGCCGACCGCCTTCAGTGCTAAGAGTATCCTTCCGCTAAGAGAGAGAGAATCCTTCTACGTAAATCCCTAACGGTCTATACAAAACTACCTTGATATCA
>CAKKXW010000001.1:95265490-95283866 GCA_920937365.1 Sphaerophoria rueppellii
TTAAAACCAATGTACACCGGCACCTCCTCTCTAACCCCTTCCTTCTTTCCTAAAGTACTCACTGTGTCTATGGCATAAAAAGGGTATAAAAACCCCTTGAGTGTGTGCTCATTATAAAAAAAATAAAAAAAAAATCGATTGCTTTTTACTCCTGCAATAGAATTTTCGAGAAAACCTGGGGACCAAACCCGAAAATTATCATATGGATGTAATCGGCAATAATTAGACCAATACTAACCTATGGTAATTTGGTTTGGTGGAAAGCTTTAGAAAAGAGCACGAACCTGAAAACTTTGACAAAAGTTCAAAGACTTGCGTGCACGTGCACTATGGGGGCAATGACATCCACTCCACTGGACTGGAAGTTATACTCAATCTAATTCCCCTAGACCTCTTTGTTTAAGAATCTTCGGACAAAAGTGCCCCGAGACTTAGTCAAACTAAAGCCTGGGAAAACAAATAGTTCCATAGGACATGCCCAGATCCTTCATAAAGTTATGGGTCAAAGAACTACAACAGACTATAAAACACCCGAACTTGATTTTCATAAATACCATTCCAGGCTGCCATTGTAAGCAGAGAGGATGGGATAGATAACATACCATACTCCATTGAGCCGTCAATAGCTGATGGCTCTAAGATGGACACTGGTGTAGGGGCAGGCTTCTATTCTGAATCTCTCAAGTTAACCGCCTCGCTTAGGCTTCCAGACTACAGTAGCGTCTTCCAAGCGGAGGGCCTGGCAATGACAACAGTTGCTTAAAAGGTATCAATGATGGCAATACCACGAGTTGAGCTGATATCAGCTTTAACATTGATAGCCAAGCGGCAATAAAAGCGATTACTGCAACTGAGGTAAAATCAAAGCTTGTTTCATGCTGCCACGAAGAGCTCAAGGTTCTTGGCGCACAGCACAACATTAGACTCTGCTGGGTCCCAGCAACAGCGATTAACTAGGCAACGAGAAAGCCGATGAATTATCAAGAATATGGTCAACGCTTGAAGTAAGACACCCCTACCTGCTATTTAAAACAGGAAATCACAAAAAGAACAACTATCAAAGCCTATGAAAGCTGGAACCTTCTTGACACCTGTGGCACTACAAGAAATATTTGGCCCTGTTTTAACAAACAAAGAACGGAAAGAACTATGCAGCTACACAAGGGATCACTTCGATCTCTTGTAAGCATAGTCACCGGACATAATCTGTTAGGTTATCATATGAACAAGATGAGAATCAGTTCAGATGATCTATGCAGAGGATGCGGTGACGAGGAGGTGCATGAAGATACTTCGCACTTTTTGTGTCATTGCCCCGCACTCTCCCACCAAAGAAAGAAATTGCTCGGCAACTATTTCTTGGAGGATTTAGAAGAACTCTCTAGTGCACCAGGTACTAACATTCTGAACTTTGTCAAAGCCTTTAAATGGCTTGATTAACTGAACACATAGGTTTTTCTTATTACCTTGAATAGAAATACTCACGATATCACAATGGATCTGTATTGATCTAAGTGTGACGATAACGACATCAACTGTCAGCCCTTTAACCTAACCTGACCTAAGTTTCCAATCTTAATCTTGTTGTTTGTTGTCTAACCGTAACACTAAAAATGTGTTGCAAAGACAACCGAACTTTAAAAACCATAAGTCCTTAGTAAAAAAACACATAATTTTCAGCAGAATCACAGCTTAAACACATGCACATGTTGATTCCTCTCTTAGTGACACTTTAATCTCAAGTAAAATAATAAATTAGTATCGAGTTTAATTCAAACAGAATTCATGAGCACAAAATTACAACTAACAAGCATAAATAACAACATCGATATAAATTATTTGCTATTCGCTTTAATGAATTCCATCTTAGCAATAAAACGTTTTCCTTTCCTCATTTCCTCGGAAGGACATACAAAAGAATCATTTACTCACAAATGTATAAACATTCGATAAGAATTTTCTTTGAAAATCCTCACTTTTGGGTGGCATTAATTCTTTAAGTATCCCATTGGTACAGTGTATTTATATTTGAAACGTTTTGCTTTTATTTGTGTGCGTTTTTTTTTTTCTTCGGTTTGTTTGTAGATAAAATTTCAAGGTACTTTTCATTTCCTTTAAGTGAATAATACCCAACACACGTTGTTTGTTTTGGTGTTTGCTTGTTTTCATCCCGTAGGAAACATTAGATACAAGACATTGGGTATAGGTTATGTTCGGCTCAAGTGAGTACTTTTATCAATGGAAATTATTTTTATTGGCTTCAAGAAGACTTGCTTTTATTGCACAAAGAGAACGTTAAATTGCGATGCTGCGATGAAAGAGATATGAGAACGAAGATAGAGAAAATTGCTGATTTCGAGGAGAACATTGATCTGATTAAATATTTAAACAACTCTCAAGATTCTCGTAAACATTTTCAAGGAAGTGTGTTTTTGTATCTTGTCAGCAAGAAAAAAATAGTGCAATCGAAGCAAAAAATGTTCTTTAGAAAAAATTTATCACAATCGATTTGAATCTTTATTGTGATTTGTGAACATTGCTGATGATATAGAAAGACCACTTTTCCAAGCTGTATAATGGCGATAACGACCAAAACTCTGTTAGCAATACAGAACCATTCAATTTGGGTGCAGAAGGCCAACAATTCCACCCACCCGACATGGACGAAGTCGAACAAAGCCGCTGGAGCAGATGGGCTAGTCGCCGAACTGTACAAAGCAGCTAGGGATGATTTGGTTAGGAGCATGCACCAGCTCATCTGCAAAATTTGGTCGGAGGAAAGCATGCCCGATGAATGGAACCTCAGCATCGTATGCCCGATCCTCAAAAAGGAGATCCCCTGAACTGCACAAACTACAGAGGTATAAGTCTCCTTAACATCGCCTATGAGCTTGTCTGCCGTGCTGTCTGAAAGTTTGAAGCCCTTCGTCAAAAACCTGGTATGTCTTTGTCATTGTGGTTTCAGACCTGGAAAGTCCACCATTGATCAAATATTCACCCTACGGCAGATCTTGCAGAAGACCCTGGAACTTCAAATCGATACCTACCACCTGTTCATCGATTTCAAGGCCGCGTATGACAGCGTCTATAGAGACCAACTATAAAGAGCAATGTATTGTTTTGGCATTCTAGAAAAACTCATCCGTCTATGTAAGATGACAATGAAAAACTCACGCTGTTCCATCACGGTCGGAAAAAATCTAACGAACGCTTTTGATGTCAAAAAAGGTTTTAGACAAGGCGATGCGTTGTCATGCGATTTCTTTAACATCATTCTTGAAAAGGTTGTGCAAAGCTCCAATGTCAACACCAGAGGCACAATCTTTCAAAAGTCCGTCCAGCTACAAGGATACACGGACAATATTGACATAATTGGAAGAACACAGCGTGATGTCAGTGGAGCGTTTGAGAGCCTTCAGACGGAGGCCAGGAAGATGGGTCTAGTGGGTAATGAGGGCAGAACAAAGTTAATGTTGTCGACAAGAGAGCACAACCAACATTGACGTCTTGGAGCAAACGTCAGCAAAGACAGATTTAACTTCGAGGTAGTTAAGGACTTTGTCTACCTGGAAACCGCTATCAACTCAGACAACAACACCTGCACTGAAATCAAACGAAGAATCACTCTTGCCAATCGCTGCTTCTTTGGACTTATAAGGCAATTGAGTAGTAAAGTCCTCTCTCGAGCAACTAAAGTGACACCCTGCAAAACCCTCATCATCCCGGTCCTCATGTATGGTGCAGAGACATGGACTATGACAATATCTAATGAAAACGCTTTGGGCTGCTTTGAGAGACAAATTCTTCGAGTGATTTTTGGTCCTGTCTGCGTTGATGGAGAATGGAGACTAAGATTCAATCAAGAACTGTACGAGCTGTACAGCAACACTGACCTAGCCAGAAAAGTAAAGATCCAACGACTTAGATGGTTGGGTCATGTTGGGCGAATGGAAAATAATGCTCCTGCTCGTAGAGTGTTCGAATCCAATCCGAAAGGACGTCGCAGAAGAGGAAGACCGCGACTCCGGTGGGGCACACAGCTGGAAGAGGACCTGAACCAATTTGGCGTGCGAAACTAGAGACAGCTAGCCAGGGACCGCGCTAGCTGGAGAAGTTTATTGGGTGAGGCCCTGGTCCGACCTGGACTGTAGCGCCACCATAAGAAAGTAAGTAAGTAAGAAAACATTTAAGAATGTGCGATAACTTTGCTTAGTTATATATGGGAAACACTAGCGTCAAACGTGAGATATGTTTCCCTTTCTTTTTATCGTATTAAAAATTAATCGTCCTTGTTAGAGCTGTGAAATTTCCTATTTGACATCTCCTTGCACAAGTCCAAGTAAAAAACACAAACTAATACCCAAAGCGCTAAACAAGCTGTCAAGTCGAATATCCATTAGCTCCGAGTGCATTTAATTAACTCTTCAGGGTTGCAAAAAAATGTATTTCAAAAGCAAACAATTTATTTAGTTGACGTCTACAAGAAAACAAAAAAAAACAAAAACCTTTGTTTGTAAATAAAATTTTAAATGGCTTTTGCATTCCAGCAAAAATGCACTCCGCCTGAATATATATTTAATTTCCTGAATGCCACTTTCACAAGAGCAAAACCACAATCCAGATGGGAGGACCAAACAATTTCGTAGGCAAGAGCCGTTTGCACAGACAGAAAAAAAAACATTGGTTGTTTTGGTGCAAGACCCAGCGATTAATATTACGACCGCTATTTCATGTCCTCCCCTCTTTGACTCCTCCAGTTAGTTAAAACTCTTAGGTTAAAGATACATTTTCATTTTAACAACTCGGTGCTTAAGCCACCCTTGGTTTGGTGTTTCTTGTTTTTTTGGTTTTTTGTTGTCGGGCTCCGGAAAACATAGAAAAACGAATATCGAATAAATTTTGAGGGAAGGGACGAAAAATGCCTCCTGGTGGAAATCCCCAGCCATATTGAGGCGACTGGCAACGAAACGAACGAGGACGGTCTAAAGGGTGGGTCAGTAGATAACGGAATGGTTTATGTGGTTTTTTATGTTTTGAAGGAACTTTTTACTTTTGTTTAATTTTTTTTTTTTTTAGTTTTAACTTGAACTTTGAAAAAAGTTTTTTTTTTTCCAAGGTCCTTTGATTTAACTTTCGCTTTTGCTCTTGGTAAACTGACTGGACGGCTGGTTGGCGCTTATCTTGGTGGTCTTAGCCAGCAACGAGGTTGGGAGACTGAAGTGGGGAGGATTCTCATGTCAGCATAAAAATGTATATTGTTGCGGGCTAAATAACATCGTAGGAAAAAATGTTGTATAATTAAATTTTCCCAAAAAGGTCGAGATTTTTTTCTCATTTAATCTCAAAAACTTTGGTTAGTCCATTGCTGCTGATGAAGTTGATAAAATATTTCGGCTAAGCATCAATTTTTGTTGAATGAAAATTAGGATTAGGCTATCATAGAGAAAAATGTGTTTAATAAGGACAGACGTTGAGATTATGATATAAGTTTAGGGAGGGAACATTTTTCTTAGAATGGAAGATATAGACAGGAAAAGGCCTATTTATGAGAAAATGAGTTTTGTCGTTTTTATTCGAATCAAGCTTTTGGCTTGACCCAGCGGTGCTCGAACTCCTTTAACCCGTCTCGTTCTCTCTAGGTCTGCAAATAAGTGGGTATCCTTACTTACTTAATAATGGTGGCAATACAGTACAGGTCGGACCAGGGCCCACCTAACAAACTTCTCTAGCCAGTTTGGTCCCTAGCTAGCTGTCTCTAGTTTCGCACGCCAAGTTGGTTCAGGTCCTCTATCATCTGTGTGCTCCACCTGAGTCGCGGTCTTCCTCTTCTGCGACGTCCTTCCGGGTTGGATTCGAAGACTCTACGAGCCGGAGCATTATTTTCCATTCGCTCAACATGACCCAACCATCTAAGTCGTTGGACCTTCTTTTCTGGCTAGGTCAGTGTCGCTGTACAGCTCGTACAGTTCTTGGTTGAATCTTCGTCTCCATTCTAAATTAGTGCAGACAGGACCAAAACTCACTCGAACAATTTTTCTCTCAAATCAGCTCAAAGCGTTTTCATCAGATGTTGTCATAGTCCATGTCTCTGCACCATACATGAGGACCGGGATGATGAGGGTTTTGTAGAGTGTCACTTTAGTTGCTCGGGAGAGTCGGGAGAGGACTTTACTACTCAATTGCCTTCTAAAAGTCCAAAGAAGCAGCGATTGGCAAGAGTTATTCTTCGTTTGATTTCAGCGCTGGTGTTGTTGTCTGAGTTGATAGCGGATTCCAGGCAGACAAAGTCCTTAACTACCTTGAAGATAATTCTGTCTATGTTGACGTTTGCTCCAAGACGTCGATATTGCATTTATTGTCGACAGCATTTACTTGGTCTTGCTCTCGCTAACCGCTAGACCTATCTTCCTGGCCTCCGTCTCAAGACTCACAAACAATGTCGTCTGCGTATCCTATAGTAGCTTGACGGACTTTTGAAAGATTGTGCCTCTGGAGCTTTGCACAATCTTTTCAAGAATGATGTCGAAGAAATCGCATGACAACGCATCGCCTTTTCTAAAACCTTTTTTGACATCAAAAGCGTTCGTTATGTTTTTTCCGACCATGATAGAACAGCGTGAATTTTCCATTGTCATCTTACACAGACGGATGAGTTTTTCTGAGATGCCAAAACTATACATTTCTCTATATAGTTGGTCGCCTATAGACGCTGTCATACGCGGCCTTGAAATCAATGAATAGGTGGTAGGTATCGATTTGCAGTTGCTGGGTCTTTTCCAAGATCTGCCGTAGGGTGAATATTTGATCGATGGCGGACTTACCGGGTCTGAAGCCACACTGATAAGGATCTATCGGGTTGTTGACGAAGGGCTTCAGACGTTCGCACAGCACGACAGACAAGATCTTATAGGCGATTTTAAGGAGTCTTATACCTCTGTAGTTGGTGCAGTTCAGGGGATCCCTTTTTTTCAGGATCGGACGATGCTGAGGTTCCATTCATCGGGCATGCTTTCCTTCGACCAAATTTTGCAGATGAGCTGGTGCATGCTCCTTACCAAATCATCTCCAGCTGCTTTGTACAGTTCGGCGGCTAGCCCATCTGCTTCAGCGGATTTGTTCGTCTTAAGTTGAGATATCGCTATCTTCACTTCGTCCATGTCATGTGGGTGGAATTGTTGGCCTTCTGCACCCAAATTGAATGGTTCTGTATTGCTGACGGAGTTTTGCTCGTTATCGCCATTAACAGCTTGGAAATGTGGTCTGTCCATATCCTACGATGTTCCCATGTGGTCTCTACAGGCTTCAGTGGAGTGGATCGTATCACAGTCTTCGATTTCTCCGAAACACGTTCGCTGGCTTAATCCAATTTTTTAACTATTACTTAGTCTCTTGCGCAAAGATCCCAGTGATCTATGTTCGATGACTGTCACGAAATGACGCAGGAACTCCTTCAAACAATGGTCTGAAGTAGTCTCACGGCTGTTGAGCTTGGTGTCCGAAGAAAGCAAACGCGTCACCAATCGCGCAGACAGCTTTCTCATGTCTCACTGTGCATAGCATGCAAAACGTTCTCTAGATCCACTGCACGAAAACCCTTAGAAAAACAATATCAAATCACCGGCTGATATTGCTCTTTTTGGCATATTTCTAAAATCAAAGGACAAGTCCAATTCAACACCAGGTTAAAACCAAATTTCGAGTCCAATCCAACTGCAATTTCGACATTAGCCGTCTACGGATATTTAATATTCGAAAGTAAATTGCTTTTACTTCTCACTTGAGTTAATGTAAAACCCAAACTGGTCATAGTGCCTAGTAAAGGGCACAAGACATTAATCGTAATTTGAGTTCTTTTCATTCGAATACTAATAAATCGTCAATCGAGCTCTTTGCATTCGAATTATAAAAGTTGTCGTTCGAGTTTTTTTCATTCGAATACTAATAATCTTCATTCGAGCTGTTTTCATTCGCATACTTATACTTGTCATGCGAGTTATTTTCATTCGAATACTAATAGTAGTCACATGAGTGTTCTTTTCATTCGAATAATAATAATCGTCAATCGAGCTCTTTTCATTCGAATTAAAAAAGTAGTATTTCGAGTTATTTTCAATGGAATACTAATAAGTGCCATTCGAGTTCTCTTCATTCCAATACTAATTCATTCGAGCTCTTTTCATTCGAATATTAATAATCTTCATTCGATTTTTCTTTTCATTAAAATACTAGTAATCGTCATTCGAGTTATTTTCATTCTAACACTAATAATCGTTATTCGAGTTCATCTCATTCGAATACTAATAATCGTAATTCGAGTTATTTTCATTCAAATACTAATAAATCGTCAATCGAGCTCTTTTCATTCGAATTAAAAAAGTTGTCGTTCGAGTTCTTTTCATTCGAATACTAATATTCGTTATTCGAGTTCATTTCAGGTTAAGGTTCGTTGATGGAGGTCATCACTAACATTTTGCACAAACTTGCCTGAATCAGGATCTGTTTCGGTGGGTAATTTATTTCCTTCAAAACTTTAAACACTATTTGGTCTTCAAGTTTTCAATATTTCTCAAAGTAGCTCATGTGTCAAACTATGAGCGAAAGAAAGCATATCATATAAATGCAACAGCAACATTGTATTGGTAAAATTTTCTCAATCGATTAATAATTCTTAATCCTTCGCTTAAATTCTCGTGCAGGACGACTACAATTTTGCCAAAGGCATACATTTGCTCATTGATTTTCCAACGGCATAAACAGGGTTCGTCACGTATTTTCTTCGTGTTTCTAGGTCACCTTTCTGCGTTTATATTTTTAAACAGTTGCAAAAGCAAAAAAAAGAGAAAAACGAAAAAAACAAATAAATAATCGCCACCTGTCCGACACCGACACTGATCCGACTGTTCGGTGCGATATGAAAAAGAAGGACAAACAACTGCTGAATTGATTTACCGGATAGACGGATAGTTTAGTACGTTTTATGTGTATATGTATTTATGAAGCTACGACTACGACTCACAGAAAAAACAAAGAAACAAACAGCCAGATAACGTGAAGCACAAACGACACAGCCACACCCATTTTTCGATTTTTCCATTAGGTGAGCCACGAACTTTTTTTCTTTCTTTGTTTCTTTGGTCCCAAAGTCCGAGTCCTTTTTTTTTATTTTCAATGACAATGACGACGACGACGGAATTTTCTATCCGTCGTGGGTAGAGCTAGAAGTAGACAGCACTATAAAGTAGTCGAGTCTAGAATTGAAGTGGGTGTAGAGAACAACACGAACAATGGTCAAACAAAAGGACTTTCCGCTTTTAACAATGCTTAAGTGAGCCTTTCAATCCGAATCCACTCTGCACACGAAGCGATTCAGACCAACAACAAACAGAATAGACAGGGGATGGGGACCAGTTCACCTGTGAGCCTGTGACGCTGGTCGTCGTTTGGTGTTCTAATGATACGGCTTATGGCTGTGAGGATATATGGCCTGCTTTTATTATTTCATTCTTCTACGATTCCATTCAACTTTTTTTCTTCCATTTGTCTACTACCTAACCCTATGTGGGACTAAACCGATAAGACAAGCTTTTCATTTAAAAAGCGAAGTCGGAAGCAATGGGGATGGCGGCGCTCTGTACGTGGGGAAGAATAAATGCCAGGGAATGGGATCAAATTAACTTTCTTGTTGTATTATTTTATCGCAGGACGAACGTGTTATTTGCCATCAGAATGAATTGGTTGATATTTTTGTTTGCTAGCTGAGTTAAATATTGCGAAAGAGGTTTTTCTATTTTTGTTCTGTCGGAAAGCGGTCTCAAAGAAGAGGATTACATTTAATTCCTTAATATTTTAAAGCACTGACTTTATGTTTTTTTTTTTGTATTAAGAGGTTAAACGGAAGAGAAGTGAGCCCATGGGTTTTAATTATCTCAGGAATGAACCGAATTCTAACCTACAAATGTAGGCAAAAAGGTGGTGTCAATAAAATTGGGATTAAGGAGGTGTCCCCTTGTTTTGGATTTGTGTCAAACAAGTTAAGTCATTTGAAATTAACTTTACAGTCCGTTAGGTACTGAGGTAAAATGTGGCAGATGAGGGCAGGTGGACGACAATGCTGGTATAAGACAAATTGTTGCTGTAAGCAGCACAAAGGCATACACTTTTGTTGGGAAAAACCTAAAATTAAAGTTTACAAAAAAGTGACTACTTACAATTTCATCAAAACGCTTTTTTTGCCTTCAATTGACTTATAAGCCAAGTAACTTTCTTACAAATCCAGGTCTCATTCCTTGAAGGATCTCAACCTGAGATGCTTTCCATTGCGAACGGTCCCTCGAATGCGTTTTGCAGTTGTCGAAACCAAGTACTCTGACATCCGCATTTATTTGGTCTTTATACCGGAGATTCGGTCTTCCTGGCCGTTTCGAATATGGGGGCTGCGAAGAGAAGATTTTTTTGGCTGGTGGTTACGTGCGTTGGTTGCTAAGTAGACCGTCGTGGGTTCGAATCCTACTCGTGCCAAAAGTTTTTATTTCATCTTTCACGGACACTGCCTCTTGCGAAGAACTGACAAAACTTCCAACAACTTCGGTATCGGCGTAAAATTGTAGGTCCCTTCAATTCTTTACCGCACCTAGAGAATTGTTGATGAGAGTAAGCCACTTAAGCCTTGGCTCTTCAAGAGCTGTCGCGCCAATCTATTTTTTATCGTTGTCGTTCATTCGTCGAAGTGGCCAATCCAATGTAGTCGTCTTTTCTTGGCTTTTTAGACTTTATCCACATCTTGGTGCAGCTCATACAGTTCGCAGTTGAACCTTCTACTCCATTTGCCATCATCGCATACAGAACCGAAAATCCGTCGAAGTATTTCTCTTTCGAAATTTCCCAGTATCATTTCCCTGTTTTTACTTTTCGTCCTCACTCGAACACTCGGCTCCATAGAAGAGGACTGGTAAAAAATCAAAGTCTTGTAGGCACTTTGTCTTTCGAGTGAGTAGTTTCGAACCCAGTTGCTTGGCCAAACCGAAGTATCAGCGGTTCACTAGAATTTTTCATCGGATCTCCACTAGAGAGTCGTTTGTGGGATTGATATTTGTTATAAGCTAGATGGACTCCTTAACTAATTCGAAATGACTGCTTTCAAAAATGATGCTTGGTCCTAGGAGCAGGAAGTGGACAGATGTTCCCTTGTTTGTTGATAGCATGAATTTTGCTTTGTCCTCGTTCACTTCAAGACTAACAAGCTTCGCCTGTTCTTCAATCGCTGTGAAGGCCTCAAGCACAGCTCTCTTGGATCGATTGTTGATGTAATTTGTTGTTCGCATAGCCTAGGTGCTGGGTGGATTTATTGAAGATAGTGTTTTCCGTGTCCACACCTGCCTTGCGCTGTATCTGTTCCATGACTATGTTGAAAAAATTACATGACATCCCATCTCTTTGCCTAAAACCAACTCAGATGAGCCGTTGTCCATTTGTACGCTGCACTGCGAATTGTTTAGACTTTAGAGTCATGCGGAAGGCTCTATAAGTTTGTTCGGAATCCCGAATTCAGGCATCGCCATCATTAGCTCTTGGCGGTGGATGCAACCAAAAGCAGCTTTGAAGTCAATGAAAAGATAGTGTGTTTCGACTTGAAATTCGTTGGTCTTTTCCAGGATTTGTCTTAGTGTGAATATATGGTTTTTCGTTGTCCAGCCTGGCCCAAGATCATGCTGGTACATGCCGATTATAGTGTTGCAGAAAGGTTTAAGACGCTCACGTACTACGTTGGATAGGATATTGTGTGCAACATTAAGCAAGGATGCTTTGATAGTATTTGCGTATCATAGGATAGCTCTTTTTGGTAGATGGAGCATTTGGAGCACGCATTCTTACTCCAACACTCCTTTGATGGTCTGGTGCTTGCGGTTAAACTATTTTTAAAAAGTTCCGCAGGTACGTCATCCCGACCCAGCGGACTTGTCTTTTTTGGATTTAGGTTGGTTCTTCCTACCTCTTCTGTGCTGGTGGCTGAGACTTGGTCTTCATTGCCTGGTCTCGCTTCTATTTTGTCATTGGCTCGCTCAATATTATGCTCATTCAACGGTTGCTGGAATGAATGAATTTACAATTCCCTGTACTTCGGGGACTAGGTTTCCTAAACAGTTTCGAAGAGTCTGTTTCCAGGTTCTAGATCCAGGAGCTAGTTGCTTTGTTCGGGTACGCTGTTCCTGGCACGTGAGTCTTCGAAATCTTTGGTTTGAGAAGCTGCGGATGATCTCTTCTTCTTTCGAAGAGACTTTTTCTCTTTTTTCTTCTTTTTTGGTACTCTTCTCTTGCTGCTATTGTTTTCCGTTGCAAAATTTCATTTTCCGTCTCTCTAATCAGTATCGCGCGACAAATTATTAGAACAATAACAAATCAATGTTTGTAAATGCAAAGTTATTCCCATTCAGTCAAAGAGTTTCTCCGAATTCAACAACATCCGGTCCTTAAACTCAGCCAAACCTTCAAATATTCCAACCATTATTCATCTTTAAAACGTTATCATGAGCTTAAAATAGAATTACCAGATGTAAAACTTTAAATCCACTTCTTCTGTTAATTCCAGAACTTTGGAATATCCAGATACACAAAAGAAAAGTTTCAAAAATCAAAATTATCTTATCACTTTATTCCATAGTGTCAGATTTATTCACAAATTCCGAATCCCCCTCAATGCTTATCTTTACCAAGTCTTTCGCACAAATTATGATGTTCCAAAAACTTTTTCCCTCAGTTTGACTATTAAATCTGTACGATCCCTTCATACTATTATAAATTTTGTCGTTTGTTTGATGACAAATACACAACAGCGCCAAGTTTACACAATAATCTTGTTTCACCAAGAGAGTAATTATTTATAATTTCAAAAACTTACCCTTCTGGGGCTGGTAATCGTGACAAAGATATACTCTCTCTCTCCCTACATCCATCGTCCCGCCCAGACATACTTTTCTTCATCCTAGTTTAATCATTCTTTTCAATTAGCAAATTGTTTATAATTAAGCACGCATTTCCGTGTTCTAATCAGCAACAAGTTGCTAATAACTTTGCAAACGGGGTATCATATATTTTCGCACAAGACAAAACGAAAATTGCTTTTGTTGAAAGTTTACCCTCAAGGAACATCAGCTGCATCTCTTTGGCCATCATTTGAGAGTGATATACTCTTGCCGCCATCAATCTTCATCTAATTACTTCGGGAGATACATCGTTCAGCAATTTTGGGCTGATGTTAGGAGGGACAGGAGTCTAACTTACCTAAAAAGTCTTTAAGGGGTGAAAAATCTGATTGGACGGATGGACGAGTGAAAAGTTTATTGGTTATGGTTTGTTGGACACGGAACACAAATAAATTATATTTTAAGCACTTCCTTTGCAATTCCCTTTGTCACAATCTCACAATGAGAAGCAAGGTCGTCTTATCTTAACTTTTGGAAGAGAGAAATTCTAATTGAAATAAACTGCTGAATTGATGGAATTGGAGAGGCCAATCGAAGCAGAAACAGAATCAGTAGCAGAATTATGATTATGGAGGATGAATGAAGAAATTGTTCCTTTTCAATTCTTTGAGGGGTTTTATGTTCGTTCCATTATTTGGGTTCGAGCACGTTTTTGTTATTCTTCATCAGGATATCGATTACATAATCTTTCGTCAAATTGATGGAAGCCATGTTGTTTTCTTTGTTGTTAATAATAATCGATGTTATGTAAGTCCTCTTGGGTTTATGTCACAATATATGTATGCGAAATAGTTTTATACGAAATTTGAAAAAAAAAATATTTTCGACATCTATCGCATAGAGCTTTTAGGTAGGTAGGTTAGAATGGCTGTTCTGGACAACCTCTGCCTAGCCGACCGTTTTGATTCCGTAAACTCGTGTAACCTAAAATGAAATATTGTGAAAATACACACAGTAATGTGCATAATAGAGATTTGAGATGTGTTTAAGTTAGGGTTGCCAGATATGTTTTGATGAAACTAGTACTTGAGATTCAAAATCCCGGACTTTCCCGGACAAATGGGGACTGAAAAAAGAGTACACAATGAGGACAGAATAAACACACAAAATTGCATCCTGAACCGTTTTTTTTTTTTTAATTTGTAAGGACCTATTATCAAATCGAGGGTAAACTTTGAACCTCGGACTAACAAAAAAACAAATTTACTCTGCAAGAAACGTAGATTTTTTTCCTTCGTAATAAAATATGTGATTGGGGTAAGACGTAAGATAAGTTCGCCTTACAATAAGGTCTATTCCTATAGAAGTAGATACCTAAAGAAATTCCTTTAAAGTTTTAACTAAAGAGTTCTTTCGTTGAGCCGTTTGAATTGACCCTCGATTTTACAGCTCCGCAATGCATACGGAATGCAAATATTTTAAGGTCTGTTCTTTTACTTCCTAAAACTCCCGAAAACTCAATAAATTTCCCAAATTCTCACACTTTTATGTACTTTTACTAAAGTGTTTTGTAAGTTCTGTCACTTTTGATGGAGAACAATATTTCTTCCGATCTTACACGCAAATCTTTCTTGCGGGAGATTTTATGAGTTCTGTCAAACCATTAGAATTACGATGTGAGATTTTATATTTTAGGAGAATTACAAAATTTCATCCCCATTCCTCGAAATTTAACAGGTATTGAAAAAACGGACCTAATGATGAATCTTTAAGTTTCGAACTTTTATTAAAACAACATTTAACTTCTGTTTATCAATTGTTGTAATGGGGGAATCACAAATTAAAAACATAACAAACAAGGTTATTCCCATTTATTCATACACGAAGTAACATAAAAATATAATTTGCGGTATCCGGAGAATAAAACGTACGTCAGTTTCGGATCTCCTTTTATCTCTGATTCTAACATACAAACAAATTTGTTTTTTTTGACATAAATGACGGCACAAAAGTTGTGTTCGATTACTAATTTCGTATCTGTTCGTTCACTTTATTTAGTACGGTTCGTTTTTTGAATAACTTTAAGTTTTAGTAGTATAAAAGTATATGGTTACTCAATGGATAAAAAGAGTACAAACCCTGACAATTAACAAAAACTATCCCGGACGTCCCCCGCAGAGTGAAAAAAGAGTACATGTCCGGGAAAACCCGGACGGACGGAAACCCTAGTTTAAGTCCAATTGGTTTTGTCAAACACAGAGACCCAAGTTCTAACTCTTAATATTTGAGAGTTCGCTAAGCCCACGTAGGAATGGAGCACCCAAAGCCATTGATCTGGCATTTAGAAGAGCACACAAAAAGTATCTCTACAGTTTCGACAAACTTCGTAATGGGGAATACCAAGTTTCATGGCATGTTGTCAGACTGGCCACTGGCCTGTGCAAATGGCAACTAGCCAATGTCTTACCTAGGTTTATTCAGAAGTTCCTTGATACATTTCTAGTCGTAAGAAAGCCATATCTGTCTCGAGATAGTGCAGTTGATGAGATTTTTCAGATTTTTCCATCTTTCGTTGGATTTTTTGAGAAAATGGTTTTGAATATCCGTTTTCATGACTCCTAGGGGAATCCTAACTTCTTCAGCTAGGGATATTTGAAGGTTTGATCCCGTCCTGACGGTTTCATCACCTTGAATGTCACTGTGCCCTGGCACCCAGACTAGATTAATTTTTTATTGCCGCTTAAACTTGCGAGATCCTGCTTGCAATCTCTAACTATTCTGATTTAATTCAGGTTGCTCTCTATAGCCTTGATAGCTGCTTGGCTATCAATAAAGATTGCTACCTTCTTTTGTAATCTTGTCAGATTTGACATCTTGTTTTAGAATCCTACATGCTTGTCTAATTGCTTGAACTTCAGCTTGAAATACGCTACATTTGTCGGGTAGTCTAAATGGTTTGTTAATACCCAGTTCTTCGGAGAAGACACCATCCCCAACATCGAGTTTTATATTGGAACCATCAGTGTGTACTGTGATGTCAAAATCCTTTGTAGAGCTATTAATTTTCCAATTTTGCCTAGTTAGAATTTCAACCTTAAATTACGTGTAGTAAGGGGGTTCGAATTTTATTTCTTTAGGTAATAGATTTAGAATTTTACTATGACCGAAAGACTTTGCAGTCCACAGACCCGATTCCCTCAGTCTTAAAGCACTACAGGAGACTGATTCCTGAATGTGAAGGTCAATGGGAAGGATATTCAGAATGACTAAGAGTGCATCAGTGGGGCAAGATCTAATTGCTCCCGTAGTCCCAAAGCAGGCTTTAGCTTATCGATCTAGGGCAGGCGGCATGCAGGTCACCAAACAATTGATCTATATTTCAGAATGGGGCGAACTATCACCAAGTAAATCCAATGGCTTTATTGGGTATTTGTCCCAATTTTTTTCCAAAGGTTTTATTACAAGAGTAGAAGGCGATACTAGCTTTCTTTTCTCTTTCTACTCCTCCAATTTAACTTGGAATCTAGGATAACTCCTAGGCATTTAGCTTCTTTGGATGAAGCATGAATAACATCAGTTCAGTCTTCTTTTCGCTAACTCCAAGTGGTTCATTTAAAAAATAAAAATAGAGTGGCGCGACAGCTCTTGAAGAGCCAAGGCCTAAGTGGCTTACTCCCATCAACAATTCTCTAGGTGCTTGTGAAGAATTGAGGGGACCTACAATTTTACGCCGATTCCGAACGGCAAAGTTGAGAAGCACTTTTTCATGACAGATGATACTCTTGGAAGTTTTGTCAGTTGTCCGTGAAAGATGAAATAAAAAAGTGGTCCATTTGCTAACTGTGTTTTCACTGAGTACCGTCGGACAAATCCTTGACGACATCAGCACCAGATCGTCGGCGAACGCTACTACCTTAACTCCATCAAGATTACAAAGGATTTGGTTCAAAACTTGCCACAAGAGACGAGATAGAACCCCACCTCTTTTGGCAAATCTAGTTAGTTGGCTGTTGCCCATCGATCCTAGAATGACTCTCGTTTGGAGCATGAAGACAATCCAGCTAATAATATGCTCTTCCAAATCTATTTTAGATTGTGCTACCCTGATAGCTTCTGCGAGCACATTATTGAAAGCTCCTTCTTTGCCAATAAAAGTGGCGTGGGTGCATTTTTAAACTCTAGTGATCTCTCCACTGTACGTACTACTTTGTGTATTGCCGTGTCCGTGAATTTGCCTTTAAGGTAGGCATATTGAGATTCAGATAGATAAAAAGATTAGCTCTAATTTACTCTTCAAAAGTCTTTCCAATGTTTTGAGCACAAAGGAAGAGAAACTTATTGGTCTGAACTCCTTGGGTGTTTCATGGCCTCTTCTACCGATCTTAGGAATGAATACCATCTTGACCCTTCTCGTCGCACTTATTACGTAAGTCAGTGCCAAGCAGTTAAAGAAAAACACCCTCAGCCACAGAATAATTACATCTTGTAGCATGGCTGGGAATATAAACTATCGGGTCCGGTCGACTTAAATGGTTGGAAACTGTCTATATCCCATGAAATCTTTTCTTGTGTTATTAAGGCTCTAATGTTTACAGGGTTTGCTGCCTGAGCATGGTGGTTTCAGGATGAATTCTTTGCAGTCTAGATTTTCATTAAGACTTCCAGAGTCTCTGTAGAACTTACTGTCCAAGTACCATCTTCCTTCTTAAGGAATGAATTACAGGAGCTGTCTTTTGATAGGATGTTACATAGATCGTATGACAAAAAATTATCATGGAAAAATAGCAGTTTTGCATGATTATTTTTTGGCTTAAGTGATGGATTTTTTGTATTTCCTTAGACAATCTTTATAAGGTAGTCAGTGTTTGCTAGAATAGCAAGCATTGAAAGAGGTTCTCGCAATCTGTCTGAGATTCGAAAGTTCCTCATTCCACCATGGCGGAATTGAGTTCTTACTGAGCCTAATATGGCAAGATGCTTTATAAACAGGGTATAATCCTTTTTCGAAGATATCAACTACAGCGTTTAACTCTGTCGAGGAGTTGAGTTCCAGTCTTGGAACCTTCTTTAATTTAGACTTGACTGTACGACCAAATTTGGTGCAATCAGTTCTTTTTGGATTTCTAAAAAGTGTCGAAGGCTCTACTGTGAGACCTTGATTGAAAAGTATCCATCTGTGATCTGGCAGAAAAGCGAAGATCTTCTTCGGAAGAAGGGGTTTATCTAAATATTCCGCCAATCCTTTCTTTGGCTAGTGGATGGTATCGGTATTCCTCATAATTTTGCCGGGCGCCTAGTGCTTTTGTGGAATTATTATATGAAAATTAAGCATTTTTACTTACTTACTTACTTAAGGTGGCGCTACAGTCCGTTGTGGACTTGGGCCTCAATCAACAGGCTCCGCCAGCTAGCTCGATCCTTAGCTAGTCGTCTCCAGTTTTGCACTCCAAGTTGAT
>CAKKXW010000001.1:95284366-95400400 GCA_920937365.1 Sphaerophoria rueppellii
TATTAATCTGCCTGGTGAAAACACAGCGTCGCTGTTGAAGAAGCTATTGTGTATTCGCCCTAAAAGATCTTTACCAACCAGGTGTAAAATTCTTCATAGCGTTGTGTATTTCGTCGCCGTTAGGTCGCAAATCAAGTTTGATCCCGTTCAGAAAAGATTTTTATTATAAAAAGTGAAACATTAAAATTTTAATTTTTAATAAGCATTTAAAATGATTTCATCGCCGTGTAAATCGAAAACAAGAGATATGAGCCCTCGCCATTCTAAAAGGAGTTCATCGTCTTCGAGTTCTTCTTCCTCACGCAGTGAGATGATTGCTTCACCACCACCAAACAAACGAAAAAGAGAATCTAGATCTCGAGAGCCAACATCAATTGATCAGCGGCTGGGTGAACTAGCAGATCAGGTCAGTTATCTGTCCCAATGTATGGGCATGTTTGTTCCACAGGAAGAGGAGGCGAGCATCGGATTGTACAGACCAACATCAGACAATTTTCTCAGTCATCCAGAATGTTCCAACAGATCACTAGATCTGGGTCAGTTGCAGACTGAAAGCGATGCAAGAGTGGTCCAGCCAGCAAAGAAAGAACATCTTGAAGCGCTTGTCAGGTTGCAACATTTTGGACTACCAACATGGAAGAATGTGAGATATTCCAAAGCAATGAAGATGTTAGCTGCTTCTCCAGGTTTCGTTGAACTTCAGGTAAATGATGAGCTCTGTTTGCTCAGTAAGACAAAAGATTATTTAGTTTCCACAGAGCAAGTAATGGCAGCCCTTTCTAATTCCTTGTTGGAACAAAAATCTTTGTTGAAATCAGGACTTCAGTCAATTATTGACTGGGCTTTCAAGTCACCGGATGACTTGAACCCAAACTCGTTGTTTGACAAATTTACAAATTTGTTTGGATCATCCTCTGATTCCTATAAAAACACAGAACTTGCCTTGCAGGTGATATGTGGTAAGAGAGCTGAATGCATTGAGGTGAGGCGTGAGAGATTAATTTCTGAGATATCTAATAAGAACATTCAGTCTGCGCTTAGAAACGTTAATCCAAGTGCAGAGCATCTTTTTGACAAACAGGCGCTACAGGCCTTAATGCAATCGCTTGGTGGATCTCAGTCTTGGCTGAGCACTCCTTCTTTTTCTAGGGAGAGAAGGCCTTTTCATAATCAACGGTCGTCTTACAACGATAGAAAAAAGAAAAGTGAGACCAGGTACAATTATAAGAGGTCTGCACACAGAAACAATTACAAAGAGAGGCAGGGAGATAGCAAGCAAGACAGAAGGGGAGCGAATTCCTTTCGCTCCAAAGAGAACACCAAGGCCAATAAATGACTCACAAACACCGTTCAGGGGAGGGCAGCTAAGGTTTTTCAGAGACAAGTGGCAGAACCTTGGCGCAAATTCTTTCATCCTACAAAGCATTTCTGGAGCAAGAATACCGTTTTGTTCCAAACCCCTTTTAGTTTATCCAACAGAAGATGTGTTACAAAAATTTTCGACAAATCCATCTCAAGAGATGGATCTGCAAGTACAAGAGATGAAAGAATCAGGTGTGTTAGAGCCCTCCCCTCAAGTCAGCCCAAGTTTTATTTCAAAGATGTTCCTAATAAAAAAATCCAGTGGCGGAGTTCGTCCCATTTTCGATTTGAGAGCGCTGAACAACTATGTAACAGAAAAGACTTTCAAACTGATCTCTCACGCCTCCATCCCAGATTTTATACAGGCAAAGGATTGGATGGCAAAGATAGACTTATCAAGGGCATACTTTCATGTGCCAATAGCAGAAAGCCATCGACCCTTCTTGAGAGTAGTGTACAGAGGCGAACTCTTACAACTTACATGCCTACCATTTGGCCTGTCGTCAGCTCCCAGGCTGTTTTCAGCCCTAACTTGTTGGATCGCGGAGATTCTTCGAAGCAGAGGTATCCGAGTTTTAGTTTACCTGGACGACTTCCTTTTGGTAGGTCAGGATTTGCCCAAGCTTACAGTTCAGGTCGCGGAGACTGTAGAACTTTTAGAGGCCCTCGGATGGGTGATAAATTTAAACAAATCGGTTGTCACACCAAATCAGGTAATGGAGTTTCTGGGTATTCAGTGGGATTTGAAAGTGAATCGTATGAGTATTCCAGCGATAAAGAAAGAGAAGATCAGACTTTCTCTTCAGGCATTGGTTCAAAAGAAATTTTGCAACCTAAAAAGTCTTCAGAAGCTTTTGGGACAGCTGAACTTTGCAAGTTTTGTAATACCAAGGGGAAGATTAAACTGTCGCTGCCTTCAGATCTTCCTTCGAAGATTCAACAGACGTATGAGACGTATACTCCCCATCCCTCGGAGGGCCATGGAGGAGATCACTTGGTGGCTCGGAGCCACAGACAAGTTCTCACCAATTCACAAACCGGCAATAACAAACTTTTTGGTAACAGATGCGGCAGCCTCAGGTTGGGGTGCTCAATTGGACGACATTGTCATGTCAGGTCGATGGTCAAGAAAACAGGTAGGGTGGCACTCCAATATGAAAGAGATGTATGCGGTGTACAGAGCTATAAGTGCCCGAGCGGATCGGCTGTGGGGCTCGCACATCTTGCTTCAGACAGACAATCGTACTCTCGTGGCTTACATTCGCAAGGAGGGGGAACCAAGTCTATTGGCCTATTAGATCTAACTTATCAGATTCTTCACCTCGTAGATCAGTTCAATATAACCATATCTGCTTTCTACCTTCCGGGAAGGTACAATGGCATAGCAGACAGACTTTCAAGGGGTCGATCTATACCGGAATGGCATCTTCTACCCGCAGCAAGGAAACTTATCTTCGAGAGATGGGGGAACCCGACATCGATCTGTTTGCTTCAAGGGACACAGCTGTTGTCGGAAGATATGTGTCGATAGATTCAAGAGATCGTGCGGCAGAGTTTCTCGACGCATTCAGTCGCCATTGGAAGTTTCAACTAGGTTGGATTTTTCCTCCACCAAATCTGATGCCAAAGGTGTTAGCTCACCTAAACCAGTCACAAGGAACCTACCTCATTGTAGCCCCCGAGTGGAAGCAAGTGTTTTGGATGCCCGACCTGAAGGCTCGGGCGCTCGAGCCACCACTAGCAATCAACAACCTGCGGAAGGTATTGATAGATATGACCACCAGACGACCACCTCCACAGGTCGAACTTTTGAGCCTGAACGTATGGAGAGTTGGGGGTGGGGTAATCAGGTAGAGGCTTGGTCGAATGAAGAAAAAGAATTACTTAAGAAAGGGTGGAGAGTTTCGACTTTAAAGACATACTTACCAGCTATAAGAGCTTGGATAGCTTGGTGCAAAGTAAATAATTTTAATGCGAATTCTCCATCTGGTCCCATTGTAGCTAGATTTTTGGCCGGGTTATTTTTAAAAGAAAACTATGCACCAAGTACTATTCTTGTCTATAAATCTGCAATTTCAACATTTTGTGGCCCGAATGCAGTTGAAAATCTGTCTTCCCATTTCTTAGTGAAACAGATTTTAAAAGCAGTATCATTAGCAAGACCTGCTACGAGAAAATTGCAGACTTGGGATCCCCGGACTGTAGTAGATTGGCTTGCATCAACAAATAGCAATGAGACCCTTTTTGAAGCATCAAGGAGGGCGGCTATCATCTTGCTGCTTGCATCTGGACGAAGAGTTCATGATCTAACATTGCTTAGAGTTTCCCCCGACAGTTTTATAGAGGGTAAAAACGAAATTATATTACATCCGTCTTTTGGTTCGAAGACTGACTCAGCCACACATAGACAATCCAGTTGGCAGTTACTCGAGCATTCAAACAGAAACATCTGTCCAGTATATTGGTTAAGGCGTTTAATCACATTATCCGAGGAGAGAAGAGCAAGGGTGGATAATCTTGACAGTCTTTTTATAAGCGTAAACGGACCAGTCAGACCAGCATCAAGAACATTGATCGGTGGTTGGGTGCGTTCAGTTTTACGAGAGGCCGGAATAGGTGATACACCTGGTAGTGTGCGAGCCGCGGTTGCTTCGCTAGGTTGGCTCCAGAACCAACCTATTGATGAAATTCTTTCAAGAGGAAATTGGAGGGCGGAGAATACTTTCAGGCGACACTACTGCAAGAATATCCTAAATCCTAATCATTCCGTGAAGGAAAACCAACTTTTTCAGAATTTTAAAGCAAAGTAAATATGAATTGAATTTTTATTTTTTGTAAGCAGACTATTTATGAATTAATTTCTTGTTTTTGCGTAACAATAATACTTATTATACAAGAAAAGTAACTAAGTTTGTCAAGTCAATAGTATATCTCGGAGATATTATGTAAAATGAACTAAATTGATTAAAATATATTTTCTTTTATTGTATTAGGTTCTTAACTATTTTTATTAGAACTATTTCTAGTTTTCATCATCATAGCGTTGTGTTCAAACACCAGCAGATAACAAACACGTCTTCAACAGCGACGCTGTGTTTTCACCAGGCAGATAATATGACGGTTTTACACTAAAATAAAACCGTTATTATTTGCCGACAGAAAACACAGCGTCGCAGTAAGTTCCTTACTGGTGAAGACGCTATGAAGAATTTTACACCTGGTTGGTGCTTGCAGTGTTTGACAGCAACAGAACTGCCCTCTGGGTGACAGATCGAGAAACTTCGTTAGAGATTTAGGCTGAACACGTAAGATCTTAGGGCGAATACACAATAGCTTCTTCAACAGCGACGCTGTGTTTTCTGTCGGCAAATAATAACGGTTTTATTTTAGTGTAAAACCGTCATAATTTTTTACTTGCGACATATAGAATATATGGCAAGTATTGAATTCGTAAAAAAAAAAATTTGAGATGAGGATGAGATATGATATTACGATGATAGAGAAGTCGAAAAAAGTGGGTCCGGCGATTCCGTCTGTCTGTCTGTCGGAAAGTTTACAGGCATCTACAGGCTTAATACTGGTCCGATTGACTTCAAATTTGAAAATTAGAGGTTTGAGCAAAAAGTCATATCCCAATTTTTTTATTTTTGTTTTAAGATCAAAATTTAGGGTAGCCACCATACGATTTTTTTGGCCAAAAACCAAAACTTTTTTTTTCTCACAAAACGGCCCGAACGATTTTTTTTAAACTTCCTCGAGTTTAATTTTTTTAAACATTCATGTGTTTTATGTAAAAAAAAATGTTTGTATTGCTCCAAAACGGTACCTCCCATAGAACCGTTTTTTTGTTATTAGATTTTCTCGAAAACTGAAAGTCCGATCAGCGTAAGTTTTTTTTTCGAAAGTACGTATATATTGTTCAAATAATATTTTGTTTTCAAAAAATTTCAAATTTTTTTTTGGATTTTTAAAAAATATTTTTAACTTTTTTTTTCAAAATTCTGTATCTCAAAAACGGATCAATTTTAAAAATCCAAATTGGAGTATAATATGTATATTTACATGGTCTTGAAAACTGCATACCCAAATTAATTTTAAGATATTTTTGAAAAATTTTATATATAAAAAATTAATTTAAAAAAAAAACGGCTCCGACGATTTTCAAAAAAAAAAATTCAATAAATCAAGAATAAGGTTTGAATTTGTTCGGCATTTAAATTTTTGGAATGAAATGTATTTACGAGGTACATTTCCAAATTTTAATTTTTTTAATAAATTCTAATTATTTTTATATATATATTTTTTTTGTGAGTTAAGTGTAAGCTGTAAGTAAGAGTGTAATCAGAATTGCTTAAAGTATATCTCTTATTTTAACACTACCTTTTGCAATTTAAGTAATCATAAATATTTAGTTTTAGCATGCAGGAGCAAGTTCGTACGACCCAGTCGTGTCCACATTTTTTGCTTTTGTTTTAAAGCCTTTTTTTTTAATTTAAAGAAATGCTAATTTTTTAATCCCAAGTTACCATTTTTATTTCCTTTTGATTAAGGTTATCTATCACCCTAACGATATTTTTGGAATTGTTTTCGAAGCTGTTCCATCGAAAACGTCCTATGGATTTCTGGCGAAATGTCGGGGAGTGGGCGGGGGGTCTCGCCCACCTCCTCAGAGCAACTTTAGAATAATTACAATTAACAAAGATATTGCTAAAATGCAATGTGATTTGCTTGAATCCAAACTGAAATAGAGAACTTTATAATATTCTGAAATTTTTCCAAAGCTTTTACAAACTATACATTCACTTCCTTTAGGTGGGAATGTGTAACCGACGAGTGACGGACAACGTACAACCGCACGCGGAACGCCTTTAACGAAATTTGCAAACATAGACACATACACACGCAACAAACATACGAGGACAAACTGTACAACGATCATTCCGATTTAACGGGACGAACGAAAGAAAGAAAGAAAGACAGTGATCGCGTTCCCTCTCCAATCCTTAGTTTCATCATTCATTTTTGATCATTCGATTGGTGAACCTGACACAAACTGGTCGTCGCCGTAATTTAAGAGTGAGCAAATCAAACTCCATGTTAAATAATAATTTAATTAATTTTAGTTAAGTGAATATTGTAATTGAGGCCATTTTAAATATAAAGAAATAAATTGTTGAACCCACATTGTAATTATTGTCAAATTTCGTTGAAATATTCAAACTAATGTTCGTATCTACCGGGTGTGTTTTGGCCTATGTCACAAAACCCAAACTTCCCATGCAGCTGTTCGGATTGTACCCCTTTTTTCTGACACTTCCCCAAATTATTATTTTTCTTATGGCTATTTCCTACCGTGGAAAGGTTTTATAAGAAACTAGCAAAAACCCCTAGCCCGCTTCGCAGGGCTCCCGGGCCTACACCGGTCGGAAATAAGAGATTGTAAGGATGAAAAATACGGTAATCGATGGATAGGCAGAAATGAGCAATATTCTTAGAAAAATCATGCCTGTATTTGCTAATCTGATGAATAATCTATTCGTTTTTCATTTCCTTTACATATTTTTTTTTTAGTTAATTTACCCATTAAACATATCTTTCCCAAATTAAGCTCCCTGAGAAGAGGTAAGGTAATTAGGATTTTGACAGCAAGCCAGGTATAGGCAAAAGTATGCTTTTAACCCTCTTCAGGATTGCACAATGTTATAAATTTTCTTAAAAATAACAAATATTGGGATATTATAAAAAGTGCTGCAATAAATATGCAATATTGACAACAAAAAACCTAAATTCGATGTTCTAAGCTGTTTTAGATTTTCTCAAGTATTATAAAATGTATGGGTATTTGTTTATCAATGAGGTTTTATTTGCTAATTTTTTTGTTCATAAGGTAAAAATAAGAAAAATTTATGTTCCTTACGCATGATTTGAACAAAAAAAAAAAAATATCTTAAAGTCAACACTTTGCTCGGGCAAGAAAAATTGCCCGAATCAAAACCACATATTTTATTTTTCAGGGAATTCAAGTCGAACAGAAATCTAAAGACGTATGCTATTGACTTCTTCACGGCTAGTCTTGTAGTACTGTAAAGTTTAAGTTGACTGATGTCCCGAAACATAGTAATGCTCATACCATCAGAGTTAAAAACTGTGGAGGCAGTCCTGGTACATAAATGCAGAAATGCAAAAAATTCCAAAACTCCGTCTCGTTGTAAATTTACTACATCGTTTTTATTTGTAATTGTGTCAAACCACTCAAACGACTTGTGGGCAAAAAATTATGCATTTATTTGTCTAGTTCAAAATAAATTGTTGCATCGATTTTAGAAAGACTTTAATGTGTACCAGCCATTATTGCACTTCAACTCAATGCTTCAAAGACATCTTGAATCAACTCATTCCGTGGATTTGCATTACAATAAAAATTGTTTGGAAGTGAAATTCGGCCTTCAGAATCAAGTGAAATAATTCCATTTCCAATGTCCAACAGTGTCCGTGGCTTAGTGGTTAGGTGCGTTGGTTGATAAGCAAAACGTCGTGGGTTCGAGACCTACTCGTGCCCAAAGTTTTTTATTTCATCTTTCTCGGACATTGCCTTTTGCGAAGAACTGACAAAACTTCCAAAAGTATCAAGCCGTTCGGAATCGGCGTTAAATTGTAGGTGCCCTAAATTCTTCACACGCACCCAGAAAATTATTGATGAGAGTAAGCCACTTAGGCCTTGGCTCTTCAAGATCTGTCGCGCCACTCTCTCTTTAATGTCAAATAATTGGCCAATCTAAGTTTCCTGAAATAGAAGTTTTTAAACGACTCCATTCGTCGTTCCACGCAGTTGACCGTGGTATAATCGACAAAGTTTGTCCTCAGAAACAAAAAGATTCAGAGCTCCAAATTCTTCAAGTTGCGGTTAAAGGCTTCAAGTAAATTTTTGTGCGCCATTGTGCTCTCATCCCACACAAATATTCGGCCATTACCAACTTTTTTTAAATATTGTAATGTTAGTTTTAAGTCTAAAAATGTGCTCATAACTCCAGAAGAGGAGTTTATTGATGCTAAAGTTAATGATACCAAAAATGATTTCCCCATTCCACCGGGTGCATCACAAAAATATATATGTACCAACACTCAGACTGATCATACCTTGCATATCTAATGGTGTCATACACATAGGTACTTTTGTTGATCGTTTAACTTCGGCTCAATAGTTTGCACAAATATTCTGAATGGAATGCAATTTTATTATTGTCCTTAAAGTAGTATTGTTGTCGAGCAACCAATTCAATTGTGGCAATGCTTTATTCGCAAAACGTTTTTTTCGTAAGCAACTGGCACATTTCAATTTGAAAGCATTCGATTCCCCATCAGATTGGCAATTGCAATGACTATTGACTCAAAGCTAAATAATGTCTAATTGTTGCTTACATTTGAGCACACCATGTTTTTCATTCAGACAATAATTATACGTGGAATACCTCCAGTTCGTTAGTGTTGATTAAATTTTATTAATGACACATTCCATCAACATTCAAAACGTTATAATTTATAAATAACAAATAACAATATAATCAACAAATACGTACCCACTAAAAATAAATAAGATATACAAACATATTTTCATACTCTAGAAATCTCATATATCAAAATAACGTTTGCCGGGTCACCTAGTTCAAATATAATTTCCTAGTTTCACTGACATTTTTTTTGTCGAAGAAAAATTATATTTGTCAAATATTTTTTTTTTTCACTGACATTTTTTTTTTTGATTTTTTATTGAAAAAAAAAAATATTTGACAAAATTTTCAAACTAAATTGAGTGTTCGTATATCGATCAGTTTCTTTTTGTAGTGCGAAATATAAAATTTTTAACATTTGTTAATAATTGAACCATTTGTGATTTGAAAAGTATACATTTTATTTTTGCTAAACCTTCTACCCTAAAACCTCTTGCATTTTGAGAAAAAATTAGAAAAATCGGTCAACCAGTGTGCTCGGTTAGCGAACGAACACAAAAAAATTGGCTGTTCTTTTATATATATAATGTATTGAGATAGAGCGGATTCAGAGTCGCTAAAGGATATACAACCTATAATAATGCAACTAAAATTTTATGCAAAACTGATTCATGTCTTGACTTGAAGTTTCGTGCTCTCGCAGAGTTTTTCCGAGTTTCAATCCAAATTTATTAATTTTTTTCTTGAAAACCAATGAAATTTCCAAGTTTTCTATCGAGAACTATCTATTTAAAAACGAAAACTATTCGAATTGCCTAATTTCTATGTCTATCCTATTCTTCGGAAAGTTCTATTTTGAACCCGATTAACCATAGTGGGACCCATGCTCCGTTTTGTCTCCGATCTCTTCTTTATTCTATCATGATGTCTTATGTATAACTATAATCAAATAAATTTTTCGATGAGGATTGCAACCAAAGACTATATAACAGTTGTCATATGGGTCTTTGATTGTTACCTTTAGCTTTTCTTATCGGTTTCCAGATTTCACATCTGGAGCTTCACGTCAAAATATGGTAAGCTCTCATTAAACTTTTACTTTTAACAGCATGGTAAAATGGGGGATAAAAAAAACTGTAGGAAACCTTATCTACGGCGGTTTGAAATTTTTCGAAGGAAGATTTTCTCCACCTTTGTTTCTGTTTCATGTGGAACACTTGCAGCTATAAGACCGAACATTCGAGATTTCTCTGTAGTTCCGCCAATCCTTTCCTTTGTTGATTCTACGCTTGGCTAGTGATGGTATCTGTATACCCTGCTAATTTGCTGGCCCCTAAGTGCTTTTGTGGGAAATTATATATAAAATTAAGCATTTTTACTTTTATTTAATAACAATAAATTGAATGCAGCATATTGCTTTCTATTTTGGAAATTTGACATTAACTGATGAAACAAAATTAAGAAAAAGCAACACTTTCTGTCAGTGAACTTTTTAATTAAATCCGAAACTGCAGTTGAATAAAAGTTCCTACATGAAAGAAATTATTGAGCTTTTGTTTGATTTGAAAGGTGAAATAAAAAGTTTTGCTATTCTGTCCATTTTCTTTTGTTTTTGCTGTGTTTCTGTGTGAGGCCGAGGCGGAAGATGATGATTTAAAAATGCAATTAAAAGTTAAAATGTGTCTGGTAAGTTGTTGTTTTGCCATGTGCCGGATGGATAACTTCATTAAAAGTACACTTGAAGTTGTGGAATTAAATGAACAAATTCGGATCTCTAATTGGTCATAAGAGAGGGAGAACATTTTTAGTTTTCGAACAGAATACTGAATGCACAAACTGCACGATTTTTGATAATTCGTTTGTTTTGTTTGTCAATTTCGTATTTTAAGAATTGACGGCATTTTGTTTTATGTGACATTCGATATCTTGAGAAAATCCCTATACTTCCAAAATGTGTCTTGTTGTCTTCAGTCGCCATACGGTTCACCTTAATTAAACAAATTTGTCTGTCTGTCCCAAGCGAACGGTTGAGATGGTCTTGTCCTTTATTGTGTTTCAACTTTTTATTACAAAAGAAGTGTGAGCTATAAAAAAATAAACACCGTCTGCAATCACTCTGAATAAAGTTGACCAACCATGGAAGTTTTGTTACGACAACAAACAGAATCGCAAAGCAATACCTTAACTTTGTGTCCTTTTTTCATGAATACTGAAGGCTGCTGGTGTGTTGTCGAGGAAATTTAATGAAAATTGTTTTATCTTCTCATAAATAAGGTCCTGTTGCTGGATTAAGGACATTTTGTACAGCTACAAAGTTAAATATCATCCTTAAAAGTGATTGAATACAACCAGCAGGACATGATGTCATTTGGTATTAGTGAGTTTTTTACTATCTCAAATAGGAAAACGTCTGCTGGGCAAAGTGGTGATGAAGAAATTTGTACGTTAGCAATGTGAGATTTGACTAATGATAAAAGTTTCATTAATGCGGCTTGATTAACAAGATGGTCCCTTGTTTTAGGTTAGATTTGAATGGAACGTGGCTTTCACGAAATCGAAGTAGAACAATCCTTGAATAACCTGCAGTATTAGAAGCCGATAACAATGTAGAAGAAGTAATGAGCGGTAATGACTGCTCAAAGCCAAACCTACTTTAGACTTTGAATGTTCTTTAAGTTCTTGAATTAACTTTGGCCATGAATTCTCAGTCGGAATATACTACTTACTTACTTAAGGTGGCGCTACAGTCCGTTGTAGACTTGGGCCTCAATCAACAGTCTCCGCCAGCCAACTCAGTCCCTAGCTAGCTGTCTCCAGTTTTGCACTCCAAGTTGATTGAGGTCCTCTTCCACTTGAGTGCATCACATTAGTCGCGGTCTTCCTCTCCTCCTACGTCCCTCGGGAAGAGTGTCGAAGGCTTTCCAGGCCGGAGCATTGGTGTCCATCCGCTCTAAATGACCGAGCCATAAGAGTCTCTTAACCTTGACCCTTCTGGCTAGGTCCATGTCGTTGCACAACCCGTAAAGTTCGCTGTTACAGTATCTTCTTCGCCATTCCCCTTCAATGCACACGGGGGCAAAGATGACCCGAAGAACTTTCCGCTCGACACAGCCTAAGGCACTTTCATCCGATTTTGTCAAGGTCCATGCACCATACAGCAGGACTGGGATGATGAGTGTGTTGTACAATTTTACCTTAGTTGTTCGAAGCTCGAGAGAGGGCTTTTCTACTCAATTGCTTTCTTAGCCCAAAAAACAGCGATTAGCAAGAGTTATTCTTCGTTTGATCTCGGCCGCTGGTGTTATTGTCCGTGTTTATAGAGGAGCCTAGGTAGACAAACTCCTCCACTAACTCGAAGTTGTATGCGTCTATTGTGACGGTCTGTCCGAGCAGTCGGTGTTGAGTGTCCTTCCTCAGCATATACTTCGTTTTGCCCTCATTTACCGCTAAACCCATTTTCGCCGTTTCTGTCTCAATTCTCACAAAGGCGCCATTGACATCACGCTGTGTTCTTCCCATTATATCAATATCATCGGCGTACGCGAGAAGTTGAACAGATTTTTGGAAGATAGTGCCTCTGGTGTTGACAGTGGAGTTCTGCACTATCTTCTCAAGAACGATGTTAAAGAAATCGCATGACAGTGCATCGCCTTGTCTGAATCCTTTTTGACGTCGAAAGATTCCGTAAGCTCGTTGCCAACCTTGATGGAGCAGCGTGAGTTCTCCATCGTCATTTTGCACAAGCGAACGAGCTTGGCAGAGATGCCAAAACTAGACATAGCTTTGTACAGTTCGTCTCTGTAGATGCTGTCATACGCGGCCTTAGAATCGATGAAAAGGTGGTGGGTATCGATTTGGAGTTCATAGGTCTTTTCCAGGATCTGCCGCAACGTGAAAATTTGGTCGACGGTTGACTTTCCTGGCCTGAAGCCACATTGATAAGGACCAATCAGATTGTTGACGTAAGGCTTCAGACGTTCATATTTTACGGCAAAGAGGATGTTGTTGGTGATGTTAACAAGACTGACTCCTCTGTAGTTGGCGCAATTAAGAGGATCTTCCTTTTTCAGGATCGGACAAACAATGCTGAGTTTCCATTAATCGGGTATGCATTCTCTACCAGACTACAGATGATTTGGTGCATGCTCCTATCTAGCTCGTTGCCTGCTGCTTTGTACTCGGGAACTTGACCATCTGCTCCAGCCGCTTTATTGGATTTCAGCCGTGATATTGCCGTTTTCATTTCTTCTAGGTCGGGTTCACGGAATTGGTGGCTTTCATCGTGTCCGATGAAAGGCTCTTGTCTGACGGCGGTGTTTTGTTCGTCGTCGCCGTTATACAGTCTACAGAAGTGGTCTTTCCAAATCTTCAGCATTGACTGCGATTCTACTATGATGTTCCCTTGTTTATCTCTGCAGGCATCGGTTCTTGCTCGATGACCTTGAGCCAGCTGTTTAACCTTTCGGTAAAACCTCCGAACTTCATTCCTGCTGTTGGCTCTCTCAACATCCTCGATCTGACGCTTCTCATGCTCTCTCTTTTTCCTCCTGAGAAGCCGGCGTTCCTCTCTCCTCTTTTGCTCGTAGAGCTCACGAGCAGCTCTTGTCCTTCTATGCAGCGCCGCTTTGTATGCCTCCTGCTTGGCTGCATGGGCCTGCCTGCATTCTTCGTCAAACCAGGGGTTTCGTTTTGGTGGCTGTGTGAAACCCAGCACATTAGAGGCGGCATCTCTAACTGCTCTCTGGCAATGTTGGTCTTCGATGCTCGGAATATACTCTATTGAAATAGTCTCCTTTAGATAATAATAGACCGTAATACTTGCGCTTCCAGGAATGCGCAACAGAATGCTTACGAAGGAAATACAGAGATACGTTTTTAGTCTTACAACACGAATATGAAACTGATTTTTCCACTCTATCTTTCCACGTCTTTCAATATTCAGAAATTCAAGACTAATGTTAACCGAAACCTACTCATATGACCAATCCGTATTTCCCATCTTTTTTAATGCTCGCATTGAGCATCGGCATAAAAAGGGTATCAAGTGAGTGCGTGACCATTATTTAAAGATAAATATTTACACTTTACTACCACCAACGTTGTTGCCTACCTCTGTGTCGGCTTTTATTTTTTTGTATGTCAAACTCAGTGTTCATATTAAGTATGTAAATAATAACAACTTTTTCAAGACGTGCTTTCACAAATGGCTTTTTTCCGTCAATTTCAAGTCCAACCCCTTTGTCGATGCAACCGTGTTGTGACACATATATATGGGAGGGTATAGATGATAAAAAGAAATTAAAAATGGAAAATTATAACATCTTTTGAGGAGCTTTTAGCAACGCATGCCTACTCATTGCAAGTGATAAGAAAAAAAATAAAAAAGTCCACATTTCGTACCAAGAAATCAGTGGAGTTGTTAACGCAAGGCGTAGTGCATTTGCTTTGGCTTCTCAACAAGCTGATCTAAAGGTTCATAATCCAAGGATGAGAACTTAAAAATTGTATCAATTAACAATGAAAAATAGACAGCACCACTGATGAAAGGCGTCTGCTGATCGGCTTTGCAAACTTGAAATAGCTAAAGGGTCCGCAAAGGTACCTTTTTTTTTTGAAAATACTTTAAAAAAACTGCTAAATATTTGTCCGAATATCTTTTGATATTTGAAAGTACAATCCTTCCGGTTAATAATGGAAAATAAATTCATTCAAATGGCTGCTTCGGCTGGCCATGTAGCCAGTAGCCTACACGATCGGTCCAATTTTTAAGCACATCATTGATGGTGTGCAGCTGTATTTCACCAATGGCTTCATGAATATTGTCCTTTAAATTGTCTCTGGCTTGTAGGCGTAACACTTATCACTTACGGCACCCCACAAATAATAGTCCAACGGGCGTCAAATCGCAGCTCCGAAATGGCCAAACGACATCAGAATATTTTGATCAAATATGACATATATAAAGGGTTTTTCAATAGGGACGCTACAAAAGTAGACCGATAGGGACAGCAAACGACGCCGCTCTCTTGACATTTCTCTTCAGTAAGGTTTGCCATTTCATCATGGAAAGGTATACGATCCAACAACGAGTCGAAATTATTAAAATTTACTACCGAAATTCGTAGTCAGTGGTCAACACTTTAAGAGCGCTACGTACAATTTATGGTCGTCATAATCGTCCTGCCAGATCAACAATTGAGCGTCTAGTGGAAAAATTTGAATCCACAGGCTCAGTACAAAATGTTCCCGTGCCAGTGAGACAAAGAAGTGCCCGTAGTGTCGAGAATATTGCTGCCGCTAGCGCATCAATTGCGGAAGACCCAAATCAGTCTCTCACACGTCGTTCTCAAGCGTTGGGCATCTCTGTGACGTCGTTGTGGCGAATTTCGCGAAAAGATCTTGGCCTACATCCTTACAAGATCAAATTGACGCAAGAACTGAAGCCGCTTGATCACCAGAAGCGTCGTATGTTCGTGAATTGGGCTGAGCAACAACTTGAAAATGATCCGGATTTTCATCGAAAAATCATCTTCAGCGATGAGGCTCATTTCTGGCTGGATGGCTTCGTCAATAAGCAAAATATGCGTTATTGGTCAGGCAGCAATCCACATGTGCTTCACGAGGCACCATTACATCCCGAAAAAATCACTGTTTGGTGCGGTTTACATGCTGGTGGTGTCATTGGGCCGTACTTCGCTCAATGCTAACCGATTATTTTTGGAATGAATTGGATGATATGGACTTGGACGATATGTGGTTTCAACAGGACGGTGCCACATGTCACACAGCGGGCCAAACAATCGAATTATTGAGAACGAAGTTCGATGAGCGCATTATCTCCAGAAATGGACCTGTGAATTGGCCGCCTCGTTCATGCGATTTAACGCCGTTAGACTATTTCCTGTGGGGCTACGTCAAATCTATGGTTTATGCCAACAAGCCAGCGACGATTGATGAACTTCGTACGAATATCGAACGTGAAATTGCAGCAGTATCGGCCGATTTATGCTTGAAAACCGTCGAAAATTGGGTTCAGCGTCTGGTCATTTATTTTTGAGACTTGAAAATGGCTAATAGTTTTTTGATTTAACAGCATTGGACGATTCTGAGTACTTTTGGGCTACCAATTTCGTTTTGTTTTCGTTAGACTATTAAAGGAAACGAATTTTTCAACTTCCTTAAGTTTAAGGCACAAAACACGTATCACACGTATTACGTATTCCAAGTTATATTTTCAGAAATGAGAAAGAAGAACAACCAACAAGAAAGCTAATGCCCTTGGGGAAAAAAGGTTGCTTTTGAGGAAAATTCTTATCGTAAAAATATATCTCGTAAACTTCTTTAAAAACTGAGATATCTAACCTAAGGTTATTATACCTCACACACAACTAAGCAACAAAAGAAATAAAAGTAACAAAATGTGTACAAATAAAACACAATGAATTTCAGAATAAAATCTTCATGAAAGTAGTATTATTTGAACCACAGAAGAAAAAAATAATAAAAGCACCCACTTCCGGAAAATATTCTTCCTTCACTTAAGTCGTATTTTTTCCTTCTCACCAAGACAAACAAAATATATAGGTACTCGGTCTATCGCACAGTTGAAATCGGCTAAAAGAAACTTTGTTTTCAATTCCCACTGTCTAGATCTGCTGCGATGTGGAAAGCCGAACTGAGGCAAACATACGAGAATTATTATCCTTAAGCTTAAATGTAGAGTTCTCTGGGTGATTATTATTCTTTTTTTTTTGTTCCATATTCATTTTGTCGGGATAAGTTTTCTTATCGCAAATGGGAAAGTCTGTGAGCTCTTGCCGCAGAGAATATAAATAAAAATATCAACAGCAAGAAAAGTTTTTAGAATTATGTGCTTCTTCTTGGAAACCGCGAATAAGGCTTAAATTAACGTGCTTCGAGAGAAACTCTTGCTTCAGACTTCATTAAATCTCTGCAGT
The DNA here is from genome assembly GCA_920937365.1 of Sphaerophoria rueppellii. Classification (NCBI taxonomy): domain Eukaryota; kingdom Metazoa; phylum Arthropoda; class Insecta; order Diptera; family Syrphidae; genus Sphaerophoria; species Sphaerophoria rueppellii. The sequence continues at coordinate 95,301,135 of CAKKXW010000001.1, forward strand.
TCACTTCAACATCAGGTTTTGTGCAATTAATCTAAGCATAAGGTGTTTTGCCGAATTAAATAGAAAGAAAACTTGAGTTTAGAGGTACAGAAAGATTTATTTTGCAAAGGGTTGCTTAAAGGGGCTGAGTTTGTAGATATAGAGCGACTACATTTAGTTGTACCCGGTGCTTCACCCGTGCATTGACCTACGTTATAAAGAGTTCACATCCTTCTTTTTCATGGTAACTGTCTCTTGTGTGAAAAGAAATTATTCTGAGTGCCACCAGGGGCCTTAAATAAGCTTACTGATCTATCGAGCTATTGCTGCCTGCTGATCCCCCGAAAATAAACTGGTCAGATAAAGTATACTGAAGAAGTGTTCTTCAATGCTGACAAAACCTTTGCCTAAGCTTTTCCATCCATCCTTTTCTCCTGGGCTCGTTCCAAGCAGTTGGAAGACAGCATTTGTCCAGCCAATCACAAAAAAAGATGAATCGTCTTCTCTCACCAATTATTATCCGATTGCACTTACGTCCGTTCTTTCTAGGGTCACGAAAATGCTGATAAACTATCAGCTCAAGAAATATCTCGAAGACCAAAAGCTTCTTAATGACCGACAGTACGGCTTTCGAAGAAACAGGTCCACTTAAATACAAGTTGTATTGGACGGATTCAATTCCGTATCCCACAACATAAATACGTCAAACATCTTCGCAAAAGATTGCTATATCCTTTTCCGAACGTGTTTCCGAAAATCTCCTCAGAAGTCCTTTGCTGCCAGCACAAAATATAGAGAACCAGTGGCAACACTGCCAAGCAGCCATTAGAGATGCCGCCTCTGAAGTGCTAGGGCCTACACGGCCACGCAGCTAAACAAGAGGCATACAAAGTGGCGCTGCAAAGAAGAGCACGAGCAGCTCGTGAGCTCTACGAGCAGAAAAGCAGTGAGGAGCATAAACTTATCAGAAAGAAAAAAAGGGAGCATGAGAAGCGCGTGATCGAGGAGATAGAGGGGTGTCACAACAGGAACGAGATTCGAAAGTTCTACAAAAAGGTGAAACAAAGCTTCAGGGCTTAAACACCCCGAACTGAAGCCTGTAGAGACCACCATGGGAACATCGTAGTGGAACCGCAGTCAGTGCTAAGGATATGGAAAGACCACTTTTCTTAGCTGTATAATGACGATTACGAGCAAGACGCAGAACCATTCAATTTGGGTGCGGAAGGCAAACAATTCCACCCACCCGACAAGGACGAAGTGAAGATAGCGATATCTAAACTTAGGTCGAACAAAGCCGCTGGAGCAGACGGGCTAACCGCCGAACTGTACAAAGCAGCTGGAGATGATTTGGTAAGGAGCATGCACCAGCTCATATGAAAAATTTGCTCGAAGGAAAGCATGCCCGATGAATGGAACCTCAGCATCGTATGCCCGATCCTCAAAAAAGGGGATCCCCTGAACTGCACCAACTACAGAGGTATAAGTCTCCTTTTAACATCGTCTATAAGATCTTGTCTGCCGTGCTGCGTGAACGTCTGAAGCACTTCGTCAACAACCTGATTGGTCCTTATTAGTGTGGCTTCACGACTGGAAAGTCCACCATCGATCAATTATTTCCCCTACGGCAGATCTCGGAGAAGACACAAGAACTTCAAATCGATATATAATTGGTCCAACTACTTAGATGGTTGGGTCATGTTGAGCGAATGGAAAATAATGCTCTGGCTCGTAGAGTGTTCGAATGCTTCCCGGAAGGGCCTCGCAAAAGAGGAAGACCGCGACTCAGGTGGAGCACACAGGTGGTAGAGGACCTGAACCAACTTGGCTTGTGAAACTGGAGACAGCTTACTAGGGACCGAGCTGTCTGGAGTAGTTTGTTGGGTGAGGCCCTGGTCTGACCGGACTGTAGCGCCACCATAAGTAAAACAATGCTGTCTTGTATCGTTTAAGCGAGATATACCCCCTTTGCCACTGTCCGTGAGTGGCATTTGCATCAATGAAATCGAACATCTCGAGATTTTCGGTATGTGCATAATTGACCACCTTTTGTGGAATGAGCACATATGCGATCTCGCTAAAAATGCTGCAAAATGTTTGGGTTTCTTAAGACGGTGCAAGAAATTCTTCATCCCGTCTGGTCTGACTAATATCTATAAGGCTTTTATGTGTCCAAAGTTTGAGTACAAGTCTCATGTCTTGGCTGGTGCCTCAGCTACATACTTAAGCCGCTTGGATGGTATTCAAAAAAGGACCCTACGAATTCTCGGTGAAAGAGACATCACTGCGTCAAACTAGTCGTTAGATCACCGTCGTAACATTTCATGTCTCTTTGTATTCTATCGTTACTTCTTCGGTAGGTGGTCTAGAGAAATAGATAGTTGCATTCCTCCCATCAAGCAATTCACCCGTCATAGTCGCCCTTCGGGGAATGGCCATCAGTTCACCCTCGAGCCCAACCTCGGGCGTACTCCCGAGTATAGAGAATCATTCTTTAGCCATACTACGTGAATGTGGAACTCTCGTCCATACTCTGTCTTTCCCAATCATCCCCTTGAGTGGGTGCAAATTATAAAAAAAAAAAAACAACAATCACCGATAGAGACGGCAAATGACCGGATTACCGACATGCGAAAGTGAGAACTTAAATCCCAGCACCGGAAGTACTAACCAAATCTTCCCCCTCTTTTGTAGATTTCAAAAGCTTAGCCTGTATTGGAAGATCGGCCGGCTGTCTAAAGGCTGTTTTTTCAATTAAACCTTTCAGATGAAGACATAACAAATATTTCTTTGCCAATAAAAACAAAACATTTTGCGAAAATCAATATTCCCAGCAACAACACCATGATGCCAACAAAATTCTCATAAACGTTTTCTTTTTAAGCACCAATTCCGTTCAAATTATCGAAATAATCATTTGGCCAGAAGACGTAGAGGAAAAAAACGTAGAATTGCAGCCATTTGTGTTTACACTGGCTATTAACCTTCGCTTAGTAATCGTCTGTGGGATTTCTTAATTGAATCTCACGCCTAACATTTGGAGGCACTAAAAATAACAAATATAATGGCAGAACAGAGTTTCGAGTACCTCTTCTTTAGAGCCGACGAAGTCGTTCGTTACGAAAATATTCCCTTACAACGGGAAGCGGGAATTTAATAACAAGCAAACATAGCCTGAAACCTTGTTTACCTTTAACCCACACAGAAGGGGGAAGACAAAAAAAAACACAAACGAGATAAGATTGAACATCATTTTCCGCCAGTTTTCCGCTGCCAGAAAATTGCACATCCTTCCAAAATGTTGTTTTCATCATGCAAACGCCCGCCCGCCCGATTAAATTTCATAAAAAAATACACAAGTGTTTGGGTCTTAAACGACAGTGTGAAATATTATTTTGGGGGATGATGCTTCCCTCAGTTTCTTAAACAGGGTTCATCAAGAGTACTCCTTTTGCGCTATGGAGATGAGTCTAAACCTTGTTTCCTCAATTTGCTTCCCCCTTCCGCAATGTAAATTTAAAAAGTAAAATATACGAGACCCTGTGCTGCAGTTAAGGCACTCTTTCAACCTTGTTACACCTGTCTTAAAAAGTCTCACGAGTCACGTGGAGGCATTCAATTTAAGCTCCCATTTGGCTAAGTTATTGTATAGTGCAAAATATACCTTTATTTTTGTTTAAGGTTCCTTAGAGGGAAAACGTTCGTCCTTTTCAACGTGAGAACGTTGAAACTTTCAAGATTGATGCTTTCACATATTAAATGAGTAAACAATGATAAGTAAAGGATTACACGAGAACAATATTTACTGAATGGATCGAGAGATCATCATTCCTCGAGTCTTTAAGACACACATTTTCAACGAGGTGCATAAATTTAAAGAGGACCTTTTTTGCTGTGTCATCCCAGCAAACATTTTTGTGAATGTTCAGATTTTGTTCACAAAAAATGAAGAACAATTTTCATAAAACGTTCAGTTTTGTGAATGAATTATAAATGTACAGAAAGATCCTTCACATTTTTACGGGGGACATGGTGAGAGATTTGATAAATAAGGGCAAACAAAAAAATCCTCATAAGGATACACAAAGATTCGAAAAAATGAAACAAAACGAAAAAACAATATTCATTTTTCATTCTTTTTTCTTCACAAATATGAGTTGAGTGTATACAAGAACTTGTTGGTGGATCTTTCTATGCAAAATTTTTTTTTGTCCTTTATTTATTTTTCTTACATAGGCAAACGTTTGTGCATTATCAGTTTTCGCTCATTTTCTTGAATCTTTGTGTATCCTTATGAGGATTTTTTTGTTCGCCCTTATTTATTTTCCTTGCAAAAGAGTAAGGATAACGGGTCATTGTCGCGACAAAAGTTTCGTTTATCGTTTTGAACGTGAAATTGTGAATTATCATTTGGCTAAAGTTTTTGATGTGATCATGGAATGATAAACAGTGCAAATAATTTATAAAAGAGTTGAATTAAAATATCTTAATCAATAATAAAAAAGTGAAGCGAACCGAAAACTAACTAAAAGTGTAATTTAATTTAATAAGTTTTAATAAGTTTTTAATAAGAATTTAATAAGTTTTCTTTTTTTCTTTTTTTCTGAAATGAAGTCAAATATAAAAATTTAACTAAACATTATGACGTTTTTATTTTAATTAGAGATTTGATTAAAGTGTCTGAAATTAAGAAAAAAGTAAAAAAAAAGTTTCTTAACTTAAGGACTACTTTAAGAAGAGCCAGTTTTATTGTTCCTCCGAGAATGGTTTAAAATGTTGGGAAAACATTTTCTGTCACCGTGTCATCAAAAATTTTAACTTCTTTAATTGATTAAAAAAAAAACTCATTTATGATTCATTTTGAGATCTTTTACCTGGGCTCTTGGACACTGATTTGAATCATTAAAGTGAATCATTAAGGATTTTAAAATTCCTCATTGAAATGAACGTATATAATGTTCTATACATTCATTTAAATGATTACTTCTTGAACTTTTTTTGAATCATAAAAATGATTCCAATATAATTCATTTAAGTGAGGGAATTCTGAGTATATACCTTCATTGTAATTAATCATATTGGAATCATTTTTATGATTCAGAAAAGGTTCATGAAGTAATCATTTAAATGAATAAATAGAACATTATATACGTTCATTTTAATGAAGACTTTTAAAATCCTAAATGATTCCCTTTAATCATTCAAATCGGTGTCTAAGAGCCCAGGTAAAAGAACTCAAAATGATTCTTTTCTGTATTCTTTTTCGGTCGATTTGTTCACTTTTTTGATTTTATTGTGATTCATTTCTGGATGAAAATGTTTGCTGGGATGGGACTGGGAGGAGCATGTCTGTTTGTGTTAGATTGTGTACGTGATAAGCGCATTCTGGCAAACTTTTAATTAAAACAAAACAAGTGCAAAAAAAAAAAACATTGAAGAACTTGGCAAGGACCTCAGACGACACAGAGTAAATTAAGTTTGTTCATGTTTTTGTCTTTTTATTTTAATTCTGCAGCGGAGGTTCTTCTTAAAGAAAAGTCAGTTAGTGGTTAATTTAAAATGTCGAAAATGAATTTCTTGAAAGTGTCAAGTTTAGTTAAGCTCTGCTAAGTGTTGTGAAACTGTAAGTTCTGAAGCCATGTCCTCAATTCTGGCTTAATTTGAATAGTTCACGCAAACTTTATGGAGAAAAGAATTGGGCAAGTTGACAAACCCGACCTATGAACAAAGGGCATTGCTGTAGATATTCAAATAGATTTTGGCATGGAAGACGTCATATTTGATTTACTTATTGGAAAAAGACAAAGAACTCGTATTCACATAGAAAACTTCAACACCATAAGGCGACTTTGAGATTTCCTGATCAATCGGCCAACAACTAGATTGACCTCATTGAGATCGACGCCTGACATTTCTGTAGTACACATGTACTCATGGTACGACGAAGAGTGTCGATGAGCATTAACGCTAAGAAAAAGGCATGTTAATGGTGAGCTGGTCACGAGCTTCACAAGCAGAGAAAAAGACCATGAGTCCCACATTTTCAGAATGAGTTAAAATAACCTCAATTTGACTTTGAAGCCGCTGGAGCAGGATCAGGATGACACCCGGCCAATTAGAACGTTCACTTGAAGCGTCAAAAGAGTTAGTCAGTTATACTGTTCAACCCAATTTTGTTCGTTTCTGTTAGAAGGCAAAATACGAACAGCTTTCAAGGCAAAGAAGCATGAGTTTCAAGTAGTGCGACCCTGCAGTTACATTGAGTAGTTCCGTTTTACAAAGAAGAGTTGTTCTCGTTTGGGAGAGTTCTAGAGACGATGAAGGTTTACTAGAAAATTCACTCGCTTTGGGCTAGACACCTATCTAGCATAACAAAAGAGGAACAACCCAAATATCCTAGGGCCGATTTAGAACAGATATTTGTAAGATTTTCATGGTTTATAATGTTGTATTCAGTGATGGAAAAACCACATGGAAGAGTGGGAAAACTGGAAATACCAAACAAAAGGTTGACATTGTGGTTTCCTTGGAATTTTGTGTTTCAAAATGGGTTTTGGAATTGAAAAATAGAAAGTTCTTGATCAAAAACTAGGAAAACTCGGAAAAATTGCATGAAATTGTAAGTGCACTGATTTTTAAATGGAAAAATGGAAAAGTTTTGATTGTGAACTTGGAACACTCTGCGAGAGCACGCTAAACTTCAAGACAATATCAAGTTTTTGCATGTATATTGCAAGTGCATTATTTTGTTTGTATGTCCGGAAGGGACTCATTATCCGGCTCAATCCTCAATCCATTTTTATAAAATTATCACTGTAGATGTAGCCTGAGTAAAAACAAATATTTTGGACAATCTTACGGGTTAATCAGCAAATAAGGGGGACAGTCGAAAGCTGTATGGAATTCTGATTTTGTGAAATAGACAAAACACAACAGAAGAACGAGAATTTGTTGAATTTTTAAACGAAGTTTGCATCACATGCTTTAATAAAAATAGAAAATTACTAGTTAGTTGTAAAGCTTGGAAAAATTCAGATATGAAGTTATCTATTTGGATTCAAGCAAATCACAGAGGATTTTAACAATATCTGTGTTAATTATAATTAGGTATTCTGGAGATGCTCTGAAAGGGGCCTAGACGAGGTTCGCTTTGCAGGGGCAGGCTCAGCTAGTTTTTTCATGAATTCGAAAAAATCAAAATATCTAGTTTTAATTATAAACTAAAGTATAGGTAGGTGCTTAGTAGGAAAAATATATTAAGTAAGTTCTTGAATATCCTTGACCATTGAATTTGCGACTAAAAAACAATCATCCTCTCCCTCCAATTATCGTCCGATTACACTTACTTCCCTTCTTTCTAAGGTCATGGAAATGCTGATCAGCTTATCAGCTTAAGAAATAACTTGAAGACCGAAAGCTTCTTAATGACCGGCAGTACGGCTTTCGCAGCAACAGGTCCACTAGTGATCTGATAGGTTATCTCACTGAACAGTGGAACAAATCTTTACATCGTTTTGGAGATAGTAAGATTGTTGCACTTGATATTTCAAAGGCATTTGATAGAGTAAATACCAGGCTCTTTTATCGAAAATACGTGCTTTCGGTATTGATGAGTCCCTCCTTCGTTGGATTTGAAACATTCTTTCGAATCGTTCTATACGAGTTGTATTGGACGGGTTCAAGTCTGAAACCCACAAAATAAATGCTGGTGTGCCCCAGGGCTCCGTTTTGTCTCTGACTCTCTTCCTCATTTTCATAAATGATCTAATCCAATTCATTGTTTCGCTGACGATAGTAACCTTAGCTTTTCATATTCGTCCCCAGACTCACATCCCTCCTCTTCGGATGTGGAACTGCAACGGCAAAATATGATAAGCTCATTAAACGTAGTGTCCGTAGCTTAATGGTTAGGTGCGTTGGCTGCTAAGCCGAACGTCGTGGGTTCGAATCCTACTCGGGCCCAAAGTTTTGTATTTCATCTTTCACGGACACTGCCTCTTGCGAAGAACTGACAAAACTTCCAAGAGTATCATCTGTCATGAAAAAGTGCTTCTCAACTTTGCCGTTCGGAATCGGCGTAAAATTGTAGGTCCCCTCAATTCTTCACACGCACCTAGAGAATTGTTGATGAGAGTAAGCCACTTAGGCCTTGGCTCTTCAAGAGCTGTTGCGCCACTCTATTTATTTATTTATTTTCATTAAACTCTGAATTAAACAGCATTGTCCAATGGGGAATTGAAAACCGTGTAGAGTTTAATGCTTTGAAAACTCAATGCTGCCTGGTATCGTTGAAGCGAGATATACTCCCCTTGCCACTGTCCATGAATGGCACTTGCATCAGTGAAACCGAACATCTCGAGATTCTCGGTATGTGTATCACCGACCATCTTTTGTGGAATGATCACATAACGCGATTTCGCCAAAAATGCCGCATGATGTTAAGGTTTTTGAAGACGATGCAAGATTTTTTTTCCGTTTCTGATCTGGCTACTATCTATAAAATATATATACGTCCAAAGCTTGAGTACAACTCCCACGTTTGGGCTGGTGCTCCAGCAACGTACTTAAGTCTTTTGGACAGTATCCAGAGCAGAGCATTTAAGATGATTGGTGACCATACCATCGTTGAGACATTTACGTTACTCGAACATCGACGTAACTTCTCATGCCTCACCCTCTTTAACCGTTACTTCAATGGTTAAGCCAGCTGCATTCCTCCCTTTAAGATATTCAACGGTAATACCCGCTCCTCCAGCAATTCCAATCAGTTCACCCTCGAGCCAACTTCGGACGTACGGTCATGTTCAGGGAATCTTTCTTTAGCCGTACTACGCGGTATGTTAACCGATACCTCATCCTTAACCCTCTCCGACTATCCCACTTTCCCTAACGCTCGCACTGTGCTTTGGCATTAAAAGGGAACAAAAACCCCTTGAGTGCGTGCATATTATAAAGAAAAAAAAAAAATAAAGAAAAAACTACAGTTTTGGCTGCGGGGGATAGGGATTTGTTCCCTTCATATTTTTAAAGAAGTTTCAGCGGTGGCGATGAGGGATGCATGACTGGTTGAACTCGTGGGCGCAACCCGTCGCTGCCTCACCGGGTCTCAAAACCGAAAAATACCTCAACAGCATTAATAAATAATGAAGTTTTCTATTAAAAAACTTGAAGTTAATGTCGAAAATAGCTGCTTCAGACTTTCTTTGAAAATAAAAAAAACAACTACCACAAGCTTTCTGCTTCAATAAACTCGCCCAATCAAAAATGGAGGTCGGTGAGAAGTCAATAAAACAAGTTCTGTTGTTACGTATTCTCTCCGCTTGCAATTTCGTGGGCTACCATCTGTGGAACCATTTAGTTCCAAATTTCTTATGGCATTTTCCCATTCAGCAAATGGTTCAGTAATCAATCGTTCAAAAATTAACTGTTGATATTGTAATATTCGGCTTGGTCCGACAATTAAAACTTATTCACTTTTTAAATAAAACACAAATTCACTTTATTTAAATCACTCACAATTTTATTTATTCAACACTTTCAATTATTACTTTCAAACACAGTGTCTTTTCTTTATAGCAGTTCACATTTAAATTAATTTTGCTTCGACACCGAGCGGGTATTTATACAACTCAAATAAGTTCGAGAAACTACTAGGTTCTATTAGGCGCTGAAACTTCTCGATGCTTAACGAAGTTCTCCTCTTAACCACTAGAGTGTATACACAATTACTTACAACTACAAATAAAACTTTTGCTACATAACTATTCAGCAATTAGACAATATTAGAGTGACAGAGATAGATAGTGTTTACACATTTAAGTATAGAGATATAAAGAGGCGGAGTTACAAAGTGTGTATAGATTGACATACAGAGATATAGAGAGGTAGGAATAGAAAGTGTATACATATTACATTGCCCCCTCCTTAGGATTGATCGTCCCGAACAAATCCATCATTCTCATCACCACTGTAGCGATGTAGCCGGTCGCGATGTACAACTTTAGGTTTTACTCTGACTCCCTTTTGTATCCGGCACACGACGTCGTTGATTTTTGTAATGACTGTATATGGACCTTCCCAGTCCCGTTGAAGTTTCGGTGACAACCCTTTTTGTCGATGGGGATTGTAAAGCCACACTCGATCTCCTGCTTGGAACTCTGTTGTTGTCGCTCGTATATCGTAGCGTGTCTTCATTCGGTCACTGAACATCTTTATTTTCAACCTGGTATCGTCGTGGATCTGAAGGAGTCTTTCTTTAAGTTCATCCCAATCTCGCTGATTGTCGTCCACAACTTTGCAAAGATGTTCCTTCAGGGTTCGGTTGAATCGTTCGACCATGCCATCAGATTGTGGGTGGAGTGGTGTCGTTCTTGTCTTCTTGATGTTAAGAAGCCCACAAACTTCATGGAATATGTTTGATTCAAAGTTTCTTCCCTGGTCGGAGTGCAGTTCTAATGGAACGCCGAATCTGCTAACCCAGTTGAACACAATTTCGTCTGCGACTGTTTTGGCTTCTTGATTTGGAATGGCGTATGCTTCAGGCCACTTACTGAAGTAATCCATGACGACCAGAATATAACGATTTCCATTATTTGTTTCCGGAAATGGACCCGCCACGTCTACTGCAATCCTTTCGAAGGGTGCTCCGACATTATACTGCTGCATTTGACTGTGATTCTTTTTGTTCGGGCCTTTGGTGGCAGCACAGGTATCGCATTTTCGGCACCACTTCTCGACATCTTCCCTTGCATGTAGCCAGTAGAATCGTTGTCGAACCTTTTCTAACGTCTTGTTTACTCCTAGATGGCCTCCCGAAATTCCATCATGCATCTCTCGCAGAACGTCCATAACCTTTGATCTCGGTAAGACTAGCTGCATTACATAGGACTTTCCGTCAGCTGATTCCCACTTACGCCGAAGGACACCCTCTTGAACATGAAGCGATTCCCACTGTGCCCAATAGGCCTTCAGAGACGGACTTCTGTCGGAGATATCAGCCCATTCTGGTTTTTCCTGGTGTTCCTTCCATGCGAGGATGGGTTCGATATCTGGGTCCTCTTGTTGAGCCTTCCTCAACTCGTCGTTGCTCCAGCCATAAATGGGATCGGCTCTGGTTCGTTGGACAGTAACCACTTCTTTTTCTTCTTGCCGTCTGCAATGCTTACAGTCTTGTTTGCATGGTCTCCGAGACAGTGCATCAGCATTTGAGTGCAGCTTCCCCTTCCGATGTTGGATTTCATAGTCGTACGTCTGCAGCCTCTCAATCCATCTCGCCACTTGACCCTCTGGATCCTTGAAATTTAAAAGCCAGTTTAGTGCTCCATGGTCAGTTCGGAGAAGAAACTTCTGTCCATAGAGATACTTATGGAAGTGCTTTGTTGCCATAATCAGTGCAAGAAGTTCTCTTCTGGTCACACAATAGTTTCTTTCCGACTTCGAGAGTACCTTGCTGTAATAGGCAACTACCTTTTCTTCGCCATCATGTACCTGTGACAATACAGCACCAATCCCGACATTGCTGGCATCAGCATCAATGATGAACGGTTTTCCGGGAGTCGGGTAGGTCAGCACTGGTGCATTACACAGGCGTTGCTTGAGCTCTTGAAAGCTGCGCTCGCACTCACCTGACCATTTAAACTGCTTTCCCTTTTCCGTTAGCTGATGTAGACTCTTTGCGATCTCAGCAAAGTTCTTGACAAAGCGCCTATAGTAGGTGGCTAGACCCAGAAAGCTTCGGAGTTGATGCTTGTCCTGTGGTGTTGGCCAATTCTTCACGGTGTCAACCTTATCAGGATCCGTCTTCACTCCTTGGGATGAGATGATATGTCCCAGATATTTCACTTCGGTTTTGAAGAGTGAACACTTTTCGGGGTTGAGCTTGAGGTGGGCTTCTCGAAGTCTTTGAAACACGGCTCTCAGATTCGTACAGTGTTCGTCAAAGGTTTTCCCGTAAACAATGACGTCATCCAAATAGACCAGGCAAGATTTCCATGTTAGTCCTTGCAGGACACATTCCATAAGGCGCTCAAAAGTCGCTGGAGCATTGCATAGTCCAAAAGGCATCACTTTGAACTGCCACAACCCGTTTCCTGTTGAGAACGCTGTCTTCTCTTTGTCTTCAGGATGGATTTCTACTTGCCAGTATCCACTCTTCAGGTCCAAAGTTGAGAACCACTTTGCTCCTTCCATTGCGTCCAGAGTATCACTGATCCTAGGCAGAGGGTAGCTATCCTTCTTGGTCACATCATTCAACCTTCGATAGTCCACGCAAAAGCGGGTTGATCCGTCTTTCTTCTTTACCAGGACCACTGGAGACGCCCAAGGGCTTTTAGAGTTTTCGATCAGACCCTCTTCCTTCATGGTGGTTATCAGTTCTTCAACCTCACCTTGTTTGGCTAGTGGGAGGCGTCTTGCAGGTTGACGGATCGGCTTTGCATCCCTGTGTTGATCCGATGTTGAACCAGTTGTGCTCTGCCATATTTCCCTTGCGAGGACGAAAAGATGTCTGCAAATTCTTCGAGGAGACCTTCTGCCATTCTTCGTTGTTGGTGACCAAGATTAGATGACTTGAGAATGTTGGTCTTTATGGAACTCAGCTCTTCGTACTTCAAGGTTTGCCTTGACTCTTCTTCGTTGATCCTTGTTATCGCTGATACTGATTCGCATTGTCCGATAATCTCACCTTTTCTAAGCTTAACTTCGTACGGCTTGATGTTCAGTATTCGTACGGGAACCATGTTCTTTACAGGTCTAACAAGAGTCTTCCCAATGGTGACGTTTTGGGAGGACTTTACAGAGGCTGGTTCGACCATGAGGTATCGATGGCTGCCAGGCTTATCCCTCAATTTCGTCCATACGAATACTTCTGAAGAAGCAGGCAAAGTTAGATCTTCTTTGATGACGGTTTTCACAGATAACGAGTTCTCATACGAGTGGATTCCATAGATCATCGGAATCTCGATGTTTCGATATTTCAGGACCTGGTTCCCGATGTCCAATATCACTCCATGTTCTTTCATGAAATCGACACCAACAATACACTCGTCGCATATATCTGCTACCAGGAACAGGTGAGAGAATTCCAACTCTGCCAGCCGGATCTTAAGACGTACCTCACCATACACTTTTGCTGCCTCTCCAGTTGCAGTCTTTAGACGATAGCTATTGGTGTTGTGGAGCCATGTCTTTTTAACGAGGTCCTGCCGTACAATGGACGCCGTGGCACCGGTGTCGATGGTAGCCACACATTTGTTGCCGTTTATACTTGCTTCCACGGTCAGGCTCTTGTTGTCGCGTTTGGTTTGAGAAACCTGGATGTCGTTTCTGGGGCCATCGATACCAGAAACCAGCTTCTGCCCCTCGAAGTTGGTTCTTATTCGCTTTCCGGGTGGGAAACAGCTTCGGAAGCAACATTGTTGGTGTTACTTTGACCAGTTGAATTTCTTCTGTTTCCACAGTGTTGGCATGTCGTTCCTCTTCGTGGTAATCTGCACTGTCGCTGTAGATGCCCAGTCTTATTGCAGTTCCAGCATCGTGCTGGTCCGTCTCGCTGACTCCTTTCTACAGTAGCTTTCTGACAAGAGCATTCTTGGACCTCTAATTCTCTTACGCGATGCACATTTTGGGAAGCTTGTTCCGCGGCTTCCATAGTCAGAGCGAAAGCCAATGCTTCTGGTAGTGTTCTCTTTCCGGCAGTGCGAATAGCCCTTTGGAGATTTATATCGCTAACAGCTCTCACAAAGGCTTCAACAGCAAGTTGATTTATTATCTCGTTGCCAGCTGTTGGATATGCCAGGTGAACCAATCGCTCGATATCTGCCTGAAGCTGCTGCAGACTTTCACCTCTTTTCTGTGCCCTGTTGTTTAGCTGAACTCGGAAGACTTCTGTCATGTGACTATCTCCAAACCGCTGTTCAATTGCGTTAACAAGGACTGTGAAGTCACCACTCTTCTCTGCTGGGATAGTTTGTAGCAGCTCAGCAGCTGCTCCTCTTAAGCTAGCGTAAGAGCAATGTATTTTTCATCATCGTCCCAGCCGTTTGTTAACGCTGCTGCTTCAAACTGTTTCTTATAGATTGACCACGGAATCTGGCCATCAAAACTTGGAGGATTCACTTCTCTCTTCCTTGAGCAATCACTAGAAGGTTCTCGAGCTTTGATCTTACGCACTTTTTCCAATTCGTTTGTGATGGTTTCGATTTGCTCGTCAATTTTCTCGATACGTGCATTTTGTTTTTCGACGCGCTCGTCGAGAGTATTGATTTTCTCTTCGAAATCCGCAAACCTGCCTTCTAGAAGATTTTTCTGTTCGTCAAACCGCTCCCGAACATCATTTCTTTGAGCTTCTAGTTGTTTGAGAACATTTCCTTCTAGTTGTTTGAGAACATGCTCTTGCTCCTGCTTCTGTTCATTTCTTTGAGCTTGTAGCTGTTCGACAACATTCTTCTCGAATTTGGCTAGAAGAAGTGACATCATGTTAGATAAGGCGTCATTAGCATTTACCTCTTCCACTTTTGCTTCAAATTCGAAAGCAAATGTATTCGGGTCTTCATTTTGCTGCTCTAGATATTCCTGCAGCCGTTTAACGAGTTCGTTTTTCACTCCTGCCCCACTTAAGCCACGTTTGCTTAGTTCGGCCTTTAGCTCAGGGACAGTTAAGTCTTTCAACACTTTACTCATTTTTTTTTTTTTTTTTTTTTTTAAACTTCACTTCTTTACACAATAATTTAATCACTGTTCACTGTTTTATTTTCAATAAGTCTTAATCCCACTTCTGACACCAATGTAATATTCGGCTTGGTCCGACAATTAAAACTTATTCACTTTTTAAATAAAACACAAATTCACTTTATTTAAATCACTCACAATTTTATTTATTCAACACTTTCAATTATTACTTTCAAACACAGTGTCTTTACTTTATAGCAGTTCACATTCAATTAATTTTGCTTCGACACCGAGCGGGTATTTATACAACTCAAATAAGTTCGAGAAACTACTAGGTTCTAGTAGGCGCTGAAACTTCTCGATGCTTAACGAAGTTCTCCTCTTAACCACTAGAGTGTATACACAATTACTTACAACTACAAATAAAACTTTTGCTACATAACTATTCAGCAATTAGACAATATTAGAGTGACAGAGATAGATAGTGTTTACACATTTAAGTATAGAGATATAAAGAGGCGGAGTTACAAAGTGTGTATAGATTGACATATAGAGATATAGAGAGGTAGGAATAGAAAGTGTATACATATTACAATATTTTTTACCTTACCCAATACTTGAATTTTACAAAATTGGGGGCATTTGCTGTTGGCCCGGGGCATGCGGCCAAACAGCAAATTTTAGGGCCAAATGGCCCGATTGGGCACTTTTGCACAACGCTACCTCGCACTCTGCTGTCGACGGGCGGTCATTGCTTGTATACTTCGACTGTGTGTTTGATGTTGTTTTCATTTTCGTTTTTATGCTGCTATGGATGGCTGTTGTTGGTTGTTGCTTTATTTCCGCGCTATGTTGTGTGTTTTTGCTTTCGTTTATTGTTGGTTGTTGTTCTCTTTCGGTGCTATGTTGTGTGTTGCTGTAACTTCGTTACAACACAGTACTGCAGAAAAGATTTTCTTTGCGATGTTTAGGAAGCCTCTGTACTTGTCAGTTTAGAGGGTCTCCTTTCTTCAGGATCGGGCAAACAATGCTGAGGTTTCATTCAACGGGCATGCTCTCTTCCAACCATATTCTGCAGATGAGTTGGTGCACGCTCCTAACCAATTCATCGCTGGCTTTCTTGAAGAGTTCAGCAGTGATGCCGTCAGCTCCCACAGTTTTGTTGTTTTTAAGCTTAGATATTTCTATCTCGATTCTTCAAGGTCGGGTAGACGGAAATCTTGGCTTGTGTCGTACAGAGGAATTTGATTCGTCATCGTCGTTGTACAGTCTGCAGAAGTAGTCCCTCCATATCCTCAGCATTGACTGTGACTTCAGTTCGTCCTTGGTATCCTTGAGTCATTCGTTTTACCTCTCGATAAAACTTCCGAACCTCATTCCGGTTATTAAGTCACTCAACATCTTCGATCAATCGTTTTTCATGCTCTCTCTTTTTCTTTCTGAAAAGCTTGTGTTTTTTTTCCTCTCCTGCTCGTAGAGCTCCCGAGCTGATCTCGTCCTCCTGTATAGCGCTGCTATATATGCTTCTTGCTTGACTGCATCTACCTGCCTGCATTTATCATCAAACCAGGGGTTTTGTTTTGTTGGCCGCATTAAACCCAGCTTATCAGAGGCAGCATCCCTAATGGTGTACTGGCAATTCTGCTACTTGTTCTCAATACTGAGTGCACTGATATCTACCATTTGATGCACCAATTGCTACTGCTACTGTTTTTTTGAATATTGAGTTGAAAGGACTTCTCTTGTCTAATTTATAATTCATCTTATATGATTTTTCATCGCATATGTAGATATACGGCAGAGAACGGTAACTAACTTGGTTTGCAAACTTTGGGATAGTTGATAGGGACTAATCTAGATGTAGGCATTGTTTCATGATGCCCTTATCGAATGCTAACTCTAGCGCTTCCTTAACTTCATCAGTAAAACTGCCTACATCTTTATTTTGTCTGAAAAAAAAGAAAAACCAGAAACAAAACCAAAATTCCACATTCCACAGAATTTAACTTTTTTTTTATTCTTGTCTTCTATTTTTGTGGTCATTGCGTGTGTCTAAGTCAACCAGGCTTCCGCCCCAGTGTGACAATTTTCCACTGAAACGGAAACGAAGCTCGTACTGTCTTACATTTCAAATACAATCAAGTTAACGTTCACTCTTCTCAGAACATCACACTGGATTTCTTCTTTTGTGTTCATAACGCGTTTCGGATATTGTGATGTGGGACGAGACACAGTAAAATATCGACTTTCGAGAAGGTGCTCTTACTCTCATAGGAGAGTTAATTTTCGGTTGTTCCATGTTTCCTCTTTATATTTTTGTTTTCGTCTGTTGTGTAACGAATAGGGATCTCTTTTGAGAATTGTGTTCATTTCCAGGAAACAAACGACAGGCCATAAGACAGATGATATGGCTTTTATCATGGATGAGGTGTTTTTCGACAATAGTGTCATCTCTTTAAAGCGAACAAGGGTGATGGTAACAACAATTCCAAAAATATCATGAAAACACCAGTTTCACATTGAATATTTTTCGATTTGAGGGATTTTTAACAGGAGTTTGTACCCAAATCAAAAGTCAATTCGAAGTCTACCCAAATCAATTTTGATGACTGAAAAGACAAGACGACATGATGGGGACGCTGCGCTGTCTCAAAAGTTGCATGACCTTTGCCTATTTCAAAAATACTTTCACATTTTGAAAATTTCAATTGAATGAATGTTTCCAATGATTTGAGGACATTTATAGCCAATTTTAGAGGAAATAAAATTAAAGAAGGCTAAGGTTGGCGTCTTTAAGTTGTCAAGTGAAACGTGTTTCGCATTTCGAAGACATGTTGTGCAAACCTGTCAAACAATTCAAACAGAATTACAATTACGACACTTTCACCTTAATTAAGTTTTTTTCCCCCCAAATTTTCTTTACCAAGACAGAAAGAGACAACTTTCATACAAATTGTCAAAATCATATTATTTCTAATTACCTGCGAACTTTTCACGTCACGTTTTCTTTCTTTTACCGCGTGTTAAAATTCTCACACAAAATGACAAACATATGAACTCGAGGCAAATTGGAACGAGAAAAAAGGTCCTGACAAACTTTCAGGGTTCCACATTGTCTCGTTCACGTTTTGTCTTGATGTCAAATGAAAATAAAATAAATTTAATAAACTTCTTGTAAAATGTGTTTCGAGACTTTTTGTTTGCTTTGTTGTCTTTTTTTTTGGCTTTTTGTATTTTGTGCTCATCCAATTCAAGCAGGTGTTACATTTGACAAAGTTTTTGAGCCTCAAAAGTTTTATTTTCATATGAAATAATATAATACCTTCTCATGATGACTTGAAAAAGGTATTGTACTGATTTTGAGGCACGACAAGACATCAGAACATTTTCTTAAATTAAGAATCAAACAGACAACTTCTAACTTGAGCTTTTATGATTTTCAGGTGTTTTTCGTCAGTTGAGTATCAGCATCCAACCGAATTGTTATTCATCAAAACGTTGACTTCTCCTGCGTCATTAGAACGTTAACTCTATGCTCAACCCGACCATACATCTATCAAAAGTAATTTAGAATTTGTTCATTTACCGATAAGCGCATTAGCCTAAAAGCCTTCTGCCAAATTCCGTGTCATGTTTATCGCGATCCATAAACATATTTACGGAGGGAATTTACTGCAACAGGTATTACGCCTCCTCATAAATGGCGCCAAGTTCAATTTTTTTCGCCTTCATCCTTGATGTTAACATCATAACCAAACCTATGTCTCGCAGTCGTAGAAAAACCAACCAGACCCTCTGGTACAGCCTGCTCTTATAGAAAATGTCATGACATTGATTTTATGACCAACATCGTATATAGTACCTCAACTAAGGGCTCTGAACAAGGCGGAAGTTTTCAACGCCTCAACGGCGAGGTAGTTATTTTGTGTCGAAACCGAAAGTCCTCAAATCGTTTTATATTCCAATGTAAAATGGAGCGAACGTAACTGTTACTAGAGGACGTAACATAGCCTACCAAAATTTCATCCGAATTTATGTGTAGGTACCGAAAATAATGTCAAACGAAGGGTGGGTGTGGATGCTGGAACGATACATTATTATTTCTACAGAGTAGGCAGGATATGAGGTTGTGTAATGGAAGTATGGTGGGGGTAATTGCGGTAAGTGCTACAGAAATTGAAAATTCGGTGGCTGAAGGCATTTTCCAATCCATCCCACCCCATCACCCACCTGCTGTCCTGTAATCCGATCGATATGGATTCGATGCGATGGTTGCCGTCGGTCGTTGCCATTCGTTTTGTATGTTCTGTTCAAATGGGCGTTCGATTTTATACGACCACATCGTCAGAGTTTCATCTCTCTCTTATTTGCTTTAAATTTCTCGAGAAAGATGGAAAACAGAAACTGAAAAGTAATGCCTTTCATCTTTTGAATATTCTTGATGACTTTTGATGATGTAACCAATGAAATGAGGCGTGAAAAATGTTTCAATATTTTCTAAAAGTCCAAGTTTGTTGAAGATTAATGTGGAAACATTTTAGAACTTTTAATGGGAAATTAATTGTACGGTTGTTGGACTTTTTTGGTTGGTTTCATGCTGTGGTAAACAGATTTTGCAAGGTTTTTTATATACACCGCTTTACCATACATCAGCTGGCATCTGCTAAAGTCAACAATTCACCACACGAAAGAAGTTTTGAAAGACACGTGAGTGGTGTTCATACAATTCACATTCACTCCCTTCGTACAAGTTTTACTTTAGTATCGGATTTAGTACTCGTATTATTGGTCATTTTACGTCTCGATTTTGGGATTTTGGAGCCTCACCAGGAGCTTTGGTACCTGTTGTTCCACCGTTAGTGCTATGGAAGGCAGTAAAAACTGCAACCAGGGGCAATACGCTGCCACTAAAGGCACTGTACCTGCTTTAACCGTGCCTACTCTTTGCTTGACCATCAATTTTACAGCAGTAGGAGAGCAGAAATTGCCTTCTGGTGAAATTTCAGAAGCTGTTGCCATGATCTATAAAACAAAAGCGGTGACGATAGTGAACTTTCTCGTGACAAGCATGTAATTACAGCCACCCTTATAGTCCTTTCAGCAGGCGTTGTGAGATCCTATGATCTGAGTGGCCATCTTAGTGATGAAATGAAACCATTTTGAACGATCTTTCAAATAATCAAGTTGTGCGCTCAGTGTTCATTATTTAAAGCTCTAAAGAACATTTGGTAAGAAAAAGAAAGTTTTGGACTTGATTTCGAAACGATATAGAGCATTGTCGATCTGAGAACCGCCACCAGAGTTCTTCTTCTTATAAGCTAGATGCATTCATGCGGACCTCGCAGCATCCGCAGCTGTGCAAAGAACAACACCCAACGTTTCTTTTAAGGTCGAAGCAATTAGCTTCTAGCTTCAGAACCGGGACACAGGTTCTTCGAAACAGTGAAGGGAACCTAGTCATCATAACGTGGAGCGAGCAATACAAAAAAGGCGATCCTATGTCATGCAAACTACCAAGGCATATCTCTGCTTAACGACCCATACAAAAGCCTATTCAACGTACTGTGTGAGCGTCTTAAACGTTTCTGCAACACAACAATCGGCACGTACCAGTGTGGCTTTAGGCCGGGCAGAACAAGGATAGACCAAATTTTCACAATGAGGAAAATCCTGGAAAAGACCTTAGAATTTCAAATCGAAACCCATCAACGACTTCAAAGCTGCTTATGATAGCATCCATCGCCAAGAGATTTTGATGAAGATGTCTGGAATCAGGATCCTGAACAAACTGATCCAGTTATGCTCCATGACGCTTAACAATCCGCAGTGCATTGTGCAAATAGGCAACAGTTCAACTGAGTTGCCTAGGATTTAGACAAAGAGATGCGCGTAACTTCTTCAACAGATACCCGGGGCAGATAGTGCCCAAGGCAGGTGTGAGCAGGGACAACACTTGCTTCATGAAGATGATGATGATGATGCATCAAATGCACCCAGCTCTTAGGTTATGGGGACGACATAGACATCATCGGTCGCTTCCAGAGCGCTGTGCTTGAGGCCTTCACAGCAATTGAAGAACAAACGAAGCTCGTTGGTACATGCTATCAACAAATAAGAGATCATCTGTGATCTGTCCACCGTCTACGACAGAGCGTCACTGTTGCAAGCAGCAGTTTCGAGGTAGTTAAGGAGTTCACCTACCTTGGAACAAACATCAATCCCACAAACGTCACCTTAGTGCAGATCCGAGACGAGTCAACCTAGCAAACCACTGTTACTTTGGTTAAGCCAAACGAGGGGCTTCGAAGTTCCTCACTCGAAAGAAGAAGTGGCTACTATACAAGACTTACATATGCCAATCCTGCTGTACGGCGGTACCGAGTTCTGGACGGGTGAGTAAAAAGGAGAAGTGATACTTGACACTTTCGAAAGGAAAATTCTTCGACGGATTTTCGGTCCTGTACGCGACGATGGCGAAGCTGTACCAAGCTGTGGTTGCAGTCCAGAAATTTAAGAAAAGATATTGGCTCGACCACATCGAGCGATTGGACGACAATGCTCCAGCCAAGCAAGTCTTCTCTTCGCAGTTCCAAGGTTCGAGACGATCACGAAGACCTAACACCTGCGGTACAAAGACCAAGTAACTGTGGAATCCAGAGCGTTTGGTTTTGGTGACTGGAGACGGAGGACCGTAAACAATGGATTGGGATCCAGATAAGTAAGTTAGTAGAACTTCGCAGGCTTAGCACTGTATAATTAAAAGTTACGCAATTAATTTTTCCTTAAATTTACAGAAATTGTGTTAAAAAGCTTCAAATATTGATACTTCCTGTATTTTGTTGAAAACACAAATTACATTCTGGGTGATGCCAATGGCAATTTCTCTCAAAAAATAATTTTTAAAGAAAACTAAATAATTTCCAAGTTCTATAAATATGAAATCCTTCACATTCTCTGAAAGAAATTGCAAAATCGATTACCTTAATATTTTTCATTTTTTTTTCCAAATTTATGAATTCGATTTTCGATTTTATTTTCGTCAGCAAAAAGGACACTTTTTCTTCCCGAGTTGATCGAAAGCATCTGTCTCATGAATTCTGTCTAAAAAATGTAACCAACATATTACGTTAAAGCTGCTAAGCCATGTGAAAGACGAAATCATTGAGATTTCTATGAGGAAGGACCCTAAACCCCTACTCCTGATACCTATTTATATAAATCTATGTTTCCGTCTGTGTTGTAAAGGAAGGCCACCTTACCTCGGTTTCATATACTCTCTGCAATTTCTGACATTTTTTTTCCATTTGTTGCTTAGAAATGACATAATATTGTGGTTTCATTTCCTTTTATATGTTGATTCAAGATATCATTTGTTGTTTTGAAAAGCTTCTCATACTCGTTATCCTTATCGGTATCCAACACAGGACACCAACACTCGACATAGAAGCAACCAGCAGAGCAGAAGAGGAGTGTGGTCTTTTTTTTATCAGATGCGTCATCGTTTTATTTGTCGACGTATGTTTCCTGATCGGAAATTTAATACATTCAATTCAGAAAATATAATATCGAATGAGATTCAACAGTATGCTCCTTTTTGAGAGAGATGAAGAAGCGACAGAAGGTATTCAAAATAATCTAGTGCGTATGTCTGGAGTGGGTTGGCATTCGATTAAATTTTTGGCAAAGCAGAAATGATTTATGAAGGATACAGTGAGTTGACACTTTTTTTAGTGAGTTGCTCTTTTAGGTTATGATTTTAAATAGACAGCAATGATTTTAAGGCGAAGATGGATCGTCCTTGATGAATGATTTCTTGGACTTCGAATTAAGGTCTTACTTGATGCCGAAGATGGACTACATTGCGGGATTATATTGTAATTGATTAGTGGAATTTCGAAAGCTGTTTTTGAGTTTTGATTTTGATTTGGTTAAATCGGAATCAAATCCACTGCACGATGGCATGTTTCATCGAAGTAGACAAATCGATTCTCTTTACTTTTGCTCATTCTCTTCTATCCCTGAAGTAATTATCACCAAAAATTGCTTCCTTGTATATAGCCAATTATGAAAAACCTTGGCTTTTTCGTTATCCCAACAAATCCTTAATCAGAATTTTGATATTTTCTTTATTCGTTATTCTTCCGGGTGTGCAGTTCCGCCTTCCCGAAATTATTACTTATCGAACTCAAATTAAGGAAAAACAAACCTGACCTCGTTATTGGGTGATTGGCAATGATTAAATTCGTTCCTCTGTAATTAGCTCGCTTGATTAATCTGAAATGTTTCATATTGCGTCGTCGGTCGTCGTCGTTGTTGTGCTCGTTTACCAGCAAGTTAACCGCTCAATCAGGCAAGCGGACAATTGATGGCGTTCAGTTATTTCGTTAGTGCTTAAATTCTTCTCGACCCTGCCTCACGCACAAGGAAGTTTCTCGCATATCGTTATAATAATGGCTTCATATGAGGCGCTAATCAAGAAGAGGGATGGTGAATTCTTAGTTTGGGGTTTTAATTAAACAAAGCCCCTGGGTGCTTTGTTCCGGAGTTTTCTGGAAGCATGATACGCTCTTATGGTCTTAGAGATTGAAAGAATTACGTTGTTGTAGTTGTCTTCAAGTCAAAGAGCCGTCTAGTCCGCAGAGAATACAAGGATCAATTTTCATTCCAGATTGTCACAGAAGAAAGAAATAAATTCCAATAACTACTATTTTTTGTCCATCCATAAATCATGTTTAGGAAAATTATATGACCAAATGGGTGGGGATAATACGTTTTATTTTCTTTACTTACTGTCGTTCGCACTTAAATAAGCAACAAGACAACCGGAAGAGATCTCTTTTCTTGTGACACTTTTGACTATGAGGTGTGGTTTTTGAAGCTTAGGAGTGTTCAGTTTGGTTAGATTATGAGAGTTTATTTTTGTAGGAAACAGGAAACACCATGGGTACTTGAGAAGTGACATCAATGACATATTGTGGACATTTAAATTCAAAGTGCTTTAGTTGTAGATAAGGGTATTAACAGAATAAATGGAACAATGGAGGATTTGAACTACTTTAAAGGTTTAATGAAAAAAATTGGCGCGAATTTGTTTACATATTTTAAGCTTAAAAACCAAAACATAATCGAGTCTTCTCTTACTTAAGGTGGCGCTACGGTCCGTTGTAAATTAGGAGCATTAGTGTCCATCCGCTTTAAATGACCAAACCATCTGGTTCTCTGGACCTTGACCCTCTGGGTATGTCCATGTCGTTGTACAACCCGTAAGGTTCGCTGTTGTATCTTTTTCGCCATTCCCCTTCAATGCACACGGCAAAGATGACCGAAGAACTTTCCTCTTGAAACAGCCTAAGGCACTTTCATCCGAATTGGTCCAGGTCTATGCTTCCGCACCATACAGCAGAACTGAGATGATGAGTGTGTTGTAACAATTTTACCTAAGTTGCTCGAGAGAGGGCTTTTCCACTCAATTGCTTTCGTAGCCCAAAGAAACAGCGATTAGCAAGAGTTATTCTTCGTTGATCTCGGCGCTTTTGTTATTGCCAGTATTTATAGCGGAACCTAGGTAGACAGGCTCCCTTACTACCTCGAAGTTGAAGAAGACAGTATATACTTCGTTTTTCCCTCATTTACCGCTAAACCCATTTTTGTCCGCTTCTGTCTCAATACTCACAAAGCCGCCATTGACTATTGACATCACGCTGTGTTCTTCCCATTATATCAATATCTTCGGCGTACGCGAGAAGTTTAACAGATTTTTGGTGGATAGTGCCTCTGGTGTTGACGGTGGAGTTCTGCACTATCTGCTCAAGAACGATGTTAAAGAAACCGCAGTTCATAGGTTTTTTTCCAGGGTCTGCCGCAACGTGAAAATTTGTTCGATGATTGACTTTCTGGCCTGAAAGGCACATTGATAAGGACCAATCAGATTGTTGACGAAAGCTTCAAATGTTCACATATTACGGCAGAGAGGATCTTGTAGGCGGTGTTCAGTAGACTGATTCCTCTGTAGTTGGCGCAATTAAGAGGATCTCCCTTTTAAAATATAGGTCTAGTGTCTAAGTACATTTTACAAAAAAACAATTGCTTTCCATGTTTTATTTGAACGAACAATTTTATTGCTTCGTTCTCCATGATTCTCAGCATTGGGTGTCTCTTCAAATTTCTGTTTTTTGAATAAGGATGTGACCAACGCAGTTGCAGTTAGAAAAATTGAATGATATACAAAACGTATACAATGCTCTTTTTTTCCAAAACTTACATTTAAAGTACTAAATATGAATCTTATGAACAGGCGTCTTATGTTCTTTTATTTGAAGAAAAATAATTTATGTATTGGAAAAATTCGTGACAATTAATTTTGCTTTGTTTTCCATCTGGCAACCCTCGCAAATCAACTGTTACATCTCCATGAATTAATAATTGACAAATAGACAGTCAATCTACTCTTGAATAAATTCAAAGAAGTTTTTGTGTTGTTTCTCGACAATCGAAAATATATGTCTCCATGTTGTTTGGTGAAGATTTTAACAGTTAAAACTAGAGTTGCGCTAAACAGTTCCAAGACCGGAACGAACATGGAACGTTTCTTTTGGTAGTCGGAACTGTTAAGGTTCTGGAAATCCATAATAACTTGAACATGGTAACATGAACTAATAAGCGAAATGAAGAGTTGGTTTCTTGGTTTTTCTTTTTCTTTAAGTTATTTTAATGGCTTTAAAGTAAAATTAAAAACTGTAGATTAAAAAAAAAACAACAACAAATTCTTAATAATGTTAATATGTAGTATTAGAACATGGAACTAATAACATTGCCAATTTTAAGAATTACAAAAAAAAAAACATAATGTGAACTTAGTAAAAGAAGGTGTTTTCGGAATCAAGATTGCTAACTTTTGCATGCACGAATAAGAAAACGATAAACACTTTTTGAAAAGCAGTTCACAATTCACATTACAGAATAAAGAGTCAACAAAACAATAACAAACAATCAAAGATACACTACACATGCTAAATTGCTAATACCAATACGAATACAATGCACATCATTTTTCATTTTCATCTTTCATGAACGAAAGAAACTGGAATCCTAATCAGTTTTGTCTTTTAATGTTCATAGTTCCGACTCCGATCCAAAGGAACTATTTAATGAACGAGGAACTACGAACCTTCGGAACTATGATACTCATAGTTCCGAAGGTTCGTAGTTCCATAACAGAGATCAAACATCAGACCGTTCAATGTTCATTTCACTCTAGATCATATTATAAATACAAACACGCTTCAATAATATCCATCTGCAACTACTTATCAGTTACATACATATGGTACAGTTGATTTGGTTTTTCTTATTCATTCGTTCCATTCGTGTGTGTATAGTGTATACCTACGAGCACAATAGCGCGAGTTTCACAAAAGGTGGTTTGTGTGTATTTTGTTACTTTTTACATTATACATGTGTTGAGTTCTTTCCACTTTCATGTCATACATATCCAGTCGGAACTATGAACTGCTCAACAATCAACATGTGTTTTGTTCTTTCTCTTTCCACTTTCATATCATGTCCAGTCGGAACTATGAACATGTTTAAGTTCGGAGTATGGAACGAAAGGAAATGTCTCCGATAGAGGACATAGTTCCTGGAACTATACATGTCCGGAACGACCCAAGTCTAGTTAAAACAGAGAACTTCAGATGGTGAATGTGGTTCGAAATAGGCAAAGACACTTTTATCAACTAGAAAGTTGACGGCCATCGTCTTCTAGGGTTTACAAGGTGATCCATTATCGGCCCTATTCCATGTACAAAAATCTGCCCACATTTGGCCAATGAAAAAAATGCTCTTTCATCATGATCAGATAAAATCCCTGCCATACACTTAAAATTGGTCAAAGTAGGCCACGAACTTCTGCCCTATTCGTTGTAGATATTCTCCAGATTTGGTTTCTTGTGATTTATTTTTCTTTCTAAACTTGAACAAGTCACTCGCCGGGGGCAGGCTTAGGCAGCATATCCTTAACTTCAGAGCGGTCAACGAGAGCTTCACGAAAATCCGCATCAAGGCTAAACTCGGCAACATAAGCCTTATATGCGTTCACGCCCCCACAGAAAAGAAAGATGACGACACCAAAGAAAAAATTCTACGAGCTCTTCGACAAGACATACAAGCAATGCCCAGCTTCGAAGTTAAAATGCACGAATAAAGCTCCGATCACCGATTCAGGCTTATCAATTTTGCAGCGGAGTGAAACATAGTAATAGCAACTACGCGTTTCCCACATCTCAACACTCACAATGGGACCTGGAAGTCTCTAGACCAATGATCTGTCAGCTAGATTGATCATATTGCGATCGACGCAAGATACTCTTCAAGTATCAAGTATCAGCCCGAGGGGCCAACATATTGACTCGGACCAATACCTCGTAGTAGCTAAGGTAGTGAAGCCGATATCTCGACCAAAACCAAGTCCTCTACAGCCACCATTGAGTATTGAGAACCAGTGCCAGAATTGCCAGGAAGTAATTAGGGATGCAGCCTCTGATGTGCTGGGTTCCACACAGCCACCAAAACGAAACCCCTGGTTTGATGAAGAATTCAGGCAAAAACATGCAGCAAAGCAAGAAGCATATAAAGCAGCGCTACACAGGAGGACGAGAGCAGATCGGAAGCTCTACGAGCAGAAGAGGAGAGAAAAACACAAGCTTTTCAGAAAGAAAAAGAGAGGGATGAAAAGCGATCGATCGAGGATGTTCAAAGACTAAAAAATAGGAATGAGGTTATCGGAAGTCTTACCAAGAGGTAAAACGAATGACTCAAGGTTACCGAGCACAAACTGAAGCCTGTAAGGACCAACAGGGAAATATCTTACTAGAGTCACAGTCAATGCTATTGATATAAGGACCACTTCTGCAGAGTGTACACCGGCGATAACGAATTCAATTCCGTTGTCAGGCAGATTGAACCATTTAATGAAGACGACGCAAGCTAAATTTTCCATCTACCCGACTTTGAAGAAATGAAGAAAGTAATATCCAAGGCTTAAAACCCACTGACCAGCATTAGTGTCCAACTCTTCAAAGCGGATCGAACTCATTTGCAGAATATGGTCGGAAGAGAGCATGCCCGATGTATGGAACCTCAGGATTGTTAGAAAGGAGACTGTATCAATTATAGAGGCATTAACATCGCCTATAAGATCTTTTCTGCAGTCTGAACGTCTGAAGCCGTTTGTCAATAAACTAGTAGGTCTGGCCTTAGACCAGAAAGTCCACCAACGATATTCACGTTAAGACAGATCCTGGAAAAAAATTCAAGAGCTCCAAATCGACACCTACCATCCTTTTATCAATTTTTAAGACATCATATCTATAGTGAAGTGCTCCGATAACATCATCCAAACATCTGCATCAAAAAGTCTCTGTGCCTGCATCGTACATTTTTGCACTTTTATTTATTTTTTAGGACATTTTGAAACTATTTACCGAGTTGTAAGGTTCATTTATAACATTATTCTCCTTTGCTTTCGTTAAAAATTGAAACAGACATTTCTTTAATCTACTACAATAAAAGTATACAAATTTTATCCACTCAACTGAAAACATAAGTACAATTTTTTTCTTTTTATTTGCAGACTCGTTCAGACGTTGCCCCAAATGCTGTCCCACGGCAAAAATTCACTGATACCACCCAACCATCACACCATCAAACCAAACTACAATCAAAACGATGAAGATCGCATAAATGTCTCCTGCATTAACCTGACTAATGTAAAATGTTGTTCCCTTCGACAAGAATAAATAGCCATGGTCATTTGTCTTAGCAAGGGCCAGCCCGAACCAGAAGAGAACCCAAATTAATCCAATAAAATAAAAAAAACGAACCTTAAGGAACCTCCGTCAAGCGAAAAAGAAATCCACCCCACCATAATTTATAAGAAAAAAATAACTCGGTCAAATGCGCGTAGACGAATAATTTGGAACTCGGAATGAAAATTGCTTTTCTATTTTTTTTCCGTGGAATCCGCAATAAATCACACAACAAAATAAAAACGAAACAGGAACACATTATATTTATTTTTCTGTCAGTTAATGCTGCGTAGGTGAATGTCATAACGACCATTAGGGACACCGACAACTTTGACGATTATAAGCCACTTAATTTTCATTGGGGTTTCTCTTTATTTTTTGTGTACACATTTTGATAAGAAGAATTCGCAAACATAAGGACGACAAGACGACGAAAAAAAAAGACAAGAGAATACAGAAGAAGTGATTTTTCAAACGATTACCCTCGGTCGGCGCGATAATGAGTTTTTTCAGTTCGCTTCAACAGTACGTAACAAGTGGGGTCGCTGGTCTGGGTCTAGGAAATCGACGGTTCTCCTTATCGCGACAGGACTCGAGTGAGGATAAAAGCGGCACCGGACCTGGCGCATCGTCTGCCACAAATGCTGGAGCTTCTGGTTCAGCGGCGAATTCTGCGAATGCCGCTGGAGCCCCCCATGTTCATGGTAAGTGTTTTGGTTTGTTTGTTTGTCTTAGAAAATATTTAATAATGTTAGGTATAAAGCTGCTGAAAAGCAGCCATGCAGTAACTAAAAAGTTGTTTTTTTTCATAATTGCTGAACTTGACTTTAAAATGTACTGAAAAGCAGCAGTTATAAAAACGTTCTAAGAATTTTAGTTAAATGTGAAATGCCATGAAATTTTTTTTGGGGCTGAAATAGTGGACAGTAAACAAATGCATTTCACTGGAGTTTAATTATTTTCGAACGAAAATATATACATTTGATCTGTTGTCGGAAAGGGCTGGGATCTCACTTCAACTGCATTCGACACCATTGATTGTAGAGATCAACTGCATTGTAAGCCTTGTAGATGTTTTTAATATCTTGCAAAATATCGCTGAGATATGAGGCAGTAAGAATTTTTGGTAATTTGTCAAAAATATGAAGAGTTTGTAATGATGCATTACAATTCAGGCGCCTCATAATTCAAATTGAAAACACAAAAACACATGCAACATCGTAATACATTGGGATAGAATTCACACTCAACAAAACAAGCCCGAAACAAACGTAAATCATACAGAAAGAAAAGAAAACACAATCGTTACGTATTTTAAACTTCGCCCTACGTATAGTTCACATTTTGTTTTTCCCAAAAGATTGACTAGTAGAGGCTAAAGAAGAAGGAAAAAGTGAAGTTATACATCCGACATCAACGAGTATAGTAAGAAAGCCGATAGCAACAGTGTGAGTAATAAATTCAGTCAATAAGTGAAAAGCAATCAGTCTGACGCCAACCGCCGGCCGTGAAGTAAGGACCATAGGTAAGTTTCTGAATATATAACAAAGGCTTCCCCCCACCAGTGGTAAGGGGCTTCTTGGGAAGTATTCAGTTCATTAAAGGTAAGTGTAATACCATTCTCGACTGCGATTGTACCGGTTACGACCGCGATTACCCACGTTGATGGCGATTAACCTGTGTGTACAGCGATTACCCGTTTCGGCGGCGATTGTACCGGTTACGACCGCGATTACCCACGTTAGTGGCGATTAACCTGTGTGTACAGCGATTACCCGTTTCGGCGGCGATTGTACCGGTTACGACCGCGATTACCCACGTAAGTGGCGATTAACCTGTGTATACAGTGATTACCCGTTCGTGGCGATTGTATCCGTTACGATCGCGATTACCCACGTTAGTGGCGATTAACCTGTGTATTCAGAGATTACCCGTTTCGATGGCGATTGTACCGGTTACGACCGCGATTACCCACGTCAGTAGTGGCGATTAACCTGTGTTTACAGCGATTACCCGTTTCGGCGGCGATTGTACCGGTTACGACAGCG
The DNA here is from genome assembly GCA_920937365.1 of Sphaerophoria rueppellii. NCBI lineage: Eukaryota > Metazoa > Arthropoda > Insecta > Diptera > Syrphidae > Sphaerophoria > Sphaerophoria rueppellii. The sequence continues at coordinate 95,331,634 of CAKKXW010000001.1, forward strand.
ATTACCCACTTTAGTGGCGATTAACCTGTGGTTACAGCGATTACCCGTTTCGGCGGCGATTGTACCGGTTACGACCGCGATTACCCACGTTAGTGGCGATTAACCTGTGTTTACAGCGATTACCCGTTTCGGCGGCGATTGTACCGGTTACGACCGCGATTACCCACGTTAGTGGCGATTAACCTGTGTTTACAGCGATTACCCGTGTCGGCGGCGATTGTACCGGTTACGACCGCGATTACCCACGGTAAGTGGTTATAAAACCGTCCAATTCCAGTAAGAGAAACCCGTCATCGAAAGCATAAGCAACCACCGTAAGGGAGAGAGGAGCAAATACCGGTATCCCGCCGATTTAACGATAAATGAATTCTATATCAATTGTACAGTTATAATCGAATAAAGAAATAGACCACAAGTTAAATTTCGGTATTTTATTTAACATACCCTGGACTTCCCTGAGCATACCTCAGCTATAAACCTAAAATACCATCACAAGTTTTTCTACTTCCTCGGTCCTTACGCTCGTTAAGAATGGCAGTTGTTCGCTCTCACGAAAGCTAACCTTTTCGCTTGGCAATTCGCCTCCAATTCTACACCGCCAGAGAGTGTCGTGACTCTCTTGATAGTGTCAATGACTCCATGGGATAAATTTTCATTCGAACTCGTGCTATAGCGAGAATTCTAAGAATCTCAAAATACCATAAATCATTTGGTCCTGATGGTATCCCTGCTATTATTTTCACTCTGGCAAAACCCTTGTGTAAGCTTTTCCATCTATATTTTTCTTCTAGGCTCGTTCCGAGCAGTTAGAAAACAACATTTGTCCAGCAAATTCTAAAAAACAAAGACGAATCTTCTTCTCCCTCCAATTCATCGGCCGACCGCACTTACTTCCCTTCTTGCTTAGGTCATGGAAACGCTGATGACCTATCAACTCAAGAAATATCTGGAAGACCGAAAGTTTCTTATTGACCGACAATACAGTTTTCGCAGCAACAGGTTCACTTGTGATCTGATTGCTTATCCCTCCGAACAGTAGAACAAGTATTGATAAAGTCTGGCATCTTGCTCTTTTATCGAAAATTTGAGCTTTCGATATCGATGAATCCCTCCTTCGGATTAGTTTCAAGTCAAAAACCCACATTATAAATGCTGATGTGCCTCAGGGCTCCATTCTGTCTCCTACTTTCTTTCTCCTTTTCAATAAAAATCTTTTGTCTTCAACTTCTAATCGTATCAGCTGTTTCGCTGACGAAAGTTCTTTTTTTTTTCTTGTTCATTTCCAGACCCACACCCCTCCTCTGTGGATGTGGAACTGCAACGGCAAAATATGATAAGCTCATTAAACGCTGGCTTTAACAGCGTTATTCAATGGGGAATTCGAAACCATGTAGGGTTAAATGCCTCGAAAACTCAATGCTGCGTTGTATCGTTGAAGAGAAATATACTCCATTTGCCACAGTCCATGAGTGGAACTCGCATCAATGAGACCGAACATCTCCACATTCTCGATTTGTGCATCATTAACCACCTCTTATGGAAAAATCACATATGCGATGTCGCTTAAAATGCAGAAAGATGTTCGGGTTTCTTAAGACGCTGCATGAATATTTTCTCCCCGTCTTATCCGGCTACTATCTTACGATTTATATCCGTCCAAAGGTTAAGTGCAACGACTGGCACTTCAGCTACATACTTAAGCCTCTTAGATGCAATAGAAAAAAAAGACCCAAGAATGATTGGTAAATGTCTCACTAATTCTTTCAACTCGTTAGACCACCATCGCAACGTTTCGTGTCTCTCTGTCTGTCTCTCTCTCTCTCTCTCTCTCTCTCTCTCTCTCTCTCTCTCTCTCTGATCTATGGTTACTTCTACTTTAAGTGCTCTAGTGAAGTAGCCAGTTGCATTCCTCCTCTTAAGCAATTCACCCGTAATACTTATGCTTCCACAAATGCCTATCAGCTTACCCTCGAGCTCAACTTCGGACGTAGCTACTTTCAAGTATAGAGAATCGTTCTTTAGCCGTACTACGTGAATATGGAACTCCCTTCCATTCCTCTGCCAAAAAATTCGTAGAAAATCAGTTTTCTGTAGTAACTGTTTCGTTACCTCGAAAAGGGGTTTTACCCAACTTTATTTTCATTTACTTGTTTGATTTTCCTTTTTTCTGAGCGATATAAAACTAAACAAAAGATAACATTCTACTAAACCGTCGTTCTCCTTGATTTTCATGCATTTGAGTGACCAAGAATAAATTTTTCAGCAAAGTAACTCTGATTTATTACTTACCTACTTAAGTTGGTACAGTCTGAGGTGGATTTGGGCCTCAACCAATAAACATTTACAACCAGCTTGGTCCCTCGGACTTTACGGGCCGGAGCATTGGTGTCCATCCTCTCCTCGTGACCAAGCCATTTGAGTATTTGGACCTTCATTCTTTTTGCTAGGTCAGTGTCGTTGTACAGCCCATTAAGTTCATGGTTAAATCTTCTCCGCCATTCACCGTTTATGCATTATGGACCATAGATCTTCCACCTGTCCTCGATAATTGATTTTGGCGATATTGGACTTATTTAGAGGTAACTTAACACTTGACACAGCCGTCCGACGTTGAATTTTCTTACAGCATTTCATTATTTTGTTCGTTGTCGGAATATTCATAGCACTACCTTGGTTAAGACGAGGTTGTAGCCCGAGTCGATGTTGGCGTAAAGTTCGAACATCTAGAATGCTGGACAAGTGCCTTCCGTCGAACCCAATTGTGACCAATCTGGTTGGCGGTTGTTTGATCAAGAGATCTCCATGTTCTTTTATGGATGTTGATATGTGGGAACCACGTGCTTGCTACCACAATATTTCGCCACCGAGCAAAATTGATAAGCCTGAATTCGTTGCCGGAAGTTGGTCGTGCAGGCTAAGCTTTCCGGCTGTTTCACCAAAGGTGCCTTCTTTTCCCGGCTTTGAGATTACATTGACAATTTTAATGAGCCATGAAATTGCTCATACGTTTTGTCAAGACGCTCATAGAACTCGTCTTTGTTATCATCGATTAAATCTTTCGTGGTGGCATGCGCGCATATTATGCTAAATTGGCGGATTTAGCCTTGATTCAGATTGTCGTGATAAAGGGTTTTCCAACAAGAGGTGTTATTTTGAATAGCCCAGTATTTCGGTAGTTGTCACTTTTGAAGCTGTAATTTTTCGACATTTGCCAAGCACAAACTACGCCATTAATAAAAATGGAACGATACACTCTTCAACAACGCATTGAAATTATTAAAATTCACTATAAAAATGGTGAAAATTGGCAGAGACGGTTCGTAAAACTAAAACATTTTTGAGTCGTCGTGAAGCAATTTGTCGGACCACAATACAGAAATTGGTGGACAAATTCGAGCTGTTGGGACAAGTTAGTGATGTGAAGAATAAAACCCGTGCACGTCGTTCAAGAACAACTGAGAATATTGCTGTTGTAGCACAAAGTGTTGAAGAAAACCCTTGTCCATTCCTCGTCGTTCCTTAGAATTAGGCATTCCACAAACGTCATTACACCGTATTTTGCATAAAGACTTGGGTCTGAAGGCTTATAAATTTCAGTTAACACAAGAAATCAAGCCGGCTGATCATCAACAACGTCGTGTTTTTGCTGATTGGGTCCTTGAAATGCATGAAAATGATCCGGAGTTTCATCAGCTTGACTGATGAGGCCCATTTCCACCTCGGAGGCTACGTCAACAAGCAAAACTGTCACATCTGGGGCTCGGAAAACAGAAGAGTTATTGTTGAAAAGCCTCTCCATCCTCAACGCGTGACTGTTTGGTGTGATTTATGGTCCGGCAGGGTCATTGGACCTTACTTTTTCGAAAATGAGGCTTTTTCGAAGAATGATTTATGTTTTTTTATGGCCGAAATTGGATGGTATCTGGACAACGTTTACTTTCAACAAGATGGCGCTACGTGCCACACAAGCAATGAAACCATCGATCTTTTACGGGAAAAGTTTCCGGACCGTGTTATCTCTCGAAGACGTAATCACAATTGGCCACCGAGATCTTGTGACTTCTTCCTTTAGGGCCACGTAAACGATAAGGTCCACGCCATCAGCTCAGCGTCGATTCAAGACCACAAAGATGGAATTCATGAGGCTATCGAGGACATAGGGCAGCCAATTTGCGATTTGGTTATGGAAAATTTCATGAAAAGGATATGGTCCTGTAAGCGTGGTCGTGGCGGCCATTTGGCTGATGTTGTGTTCCGTTATTAACGTCATACCTTCTTCTTTATAATGAAATAAACATCCGATCATTTGTCTCAAAAAATGCCATTTTTCTTTGAATATCAAAATAGCACCTCTTATTGGAAAACCCTTGCTTTCGTTTACACATTTTAAGCTCAAGGCATTTTGATGTTGCATGCATTTGTTAAATTTTACTTTCTTAAGAAAAAAACAACCCTGAAAGACACAAAACCAAATAAAAAGTACCATTCTACTACAACATCGTTCTCCTTGATTCTCATGCATTTGAGTGACCAGCAAAAAATGTTTCGGCAAAGTACCTGAGTGGGGAAAATATCGACCAGTCCATTTAAAATCATTTAAATTATTAAAAATACCAGTTTCCCTAAAAAGTGGTTGGTGTTTTATTGAATTCTTATTTAAAACATCTCTATCTCCTGCAAAATAAAAAATATTTTCGTCTGGCTTTTCTCGAAACCACATCATCATTGAAGGCTGTATGTTTTCTAGTCGTAATCAAATATTCTACACTTATCACGCTAAGACCAATTTTATGTATGCACAAGAATTTAGTTTCCTGTTTAGAGTTTATCAAATTGTATAAGTTCCAAGTAGATGTGAATACACTGCTACCTTGCTCGTGTAGGAACATAAAAACCAATGATGTTCTGTTCTCACAAAACCACAGAGCAGATGAGGTTGCACACCTTAAAAATTGTTCACAAAATTAAAATATGTATTCGTTTTAACGACTAGCAGATATAAAGTGGTTTGCACTAAAGTTAGTAGCAGCATTTCAGCTTGAACAATTTTATAGATACTCTTTTATGTGACAAGCTTTATAGCCAGGGCTTTAAATTTTCTGTGTTTCACTTTCAGGATTCCCAAAAGTCGTGCCACCACCTGGAACCACACCCGCACAGAATTTAAGTTCAAGACGACAATCGAGAGCACTAGAATGCCTGGTGCCACCACGAACTGGATCATTTCGACAGCGCAGCTCACCAGTCCATCAGCCAGCACCACAAGATCGACCGCCATTGGCGTTTTGCAAACGGAGATTATCATGGCCAGAAGTTGATCCCAGATCAACGTCGGGGTGAGTTTTTTTTTTCATATTCTGTTCATAACATAAATTAGGTAAAGAATTTGCAGTATTCGGAAAGTATTTGTAGTCTCAAAAAGCGGACAAATTGTTCATTGTGAAATATCCATACATTTTCGGGGAAACAAATCCCATCAAGTGGAATTTCGGCCAAATCTGATTTTATTCGAGAACTTTTGTGTTGCGGGAATAAGCATTTTGTCACAGAATTTTTCCTCAAATTGAATTCGAATGAGACCAGAGACTGTCAATGCCTCATCAGGACGAAATCATATACGATGTGATACGATTTTTCCCACTGTATGTTGTACATTGTATGTCACCATCGTCTGTAGTGTGTGCTAATTTGACTTGCTTATTGCTTTTTCCCTTTCCAATCGATGGATATGGGTGTTAGTGGTAGAGAGAAAAAAATCTAATTCACTCAGCCATTTATGTTCACTCACTTGAACTTGATGGAGGGAGCTGAGAGGGATTGGTCGATTCTAGGGAAAAATTCTTTCATTGCTAATGGAATTCTGAAGGATTAATGAAATTGAGTGGCAACTACCCGTATTAACACAATAATAATGGATGTAAGGATTTTCTGTTTTCTGTTGAAAAGGTATTTTTGTTGGAATTTTGTTGGCTGAAGAAAAACTTACTTCATGAACAAGAAAGTGGAAAAGTAGTAAGTAACTTGTAAAAGTATTATAATGCCATTTTAATCACTAACACAAGGCTGTAAAAGGACTTTGTTCCAGATCTGCACACGTTTATGTGTGGCTAATTAGAAAATGGTTTTGAAAATTCGCTGTATGGGTTCTAGAACAGAAACAGAAAAAAATTTCTTTCAATGTAAAAACATAGTTTAAGTCTGAACAAAAAACAGCAATATAAATACTGGTGTGCCCCAGGGCTCTGTTTTGTCCCCGATCTTCTTTCTAATTTTAATCAATGATTATCTTGTCGACAAACTAGGCAAGTGTCTAGGGACACGAGCCAACAAAGGTGTGCACGGGCGCGGTAATTTTGAAAAGTGGCAAATAATGCGAGTTCATACGTGGTTGTTGAACTAGCAAACTCATGAACTCGAACCACACCTGCCACTTTTGTTAAAATAAAAATCAGTCCTAAGCAATTCCACTTACTACATTCTACAGGCAAATATCTTCTCAATTAATATGCTCTAGAATCAACAAAAGATGGTCACAGGGTACCACCAAACAATTTGGCCAAGCAAAGACCTAAAACGGTCAAAAGGTTTGATCTTCCTGAGTAGACAAAGTATAAGCTCCACATTTGAAGTCATAACAGGACACTGCCCTATAGATAGACATGCTTTGACACTACGCAAAAGACTTCTGTAAAAGCTGCATGATCGAGTAGGAGGAGGAGTCCAACACCTTCTATGTAATTGTCCGGCGTTCTTCAATAGAAGTAAAAACTATCTCGGTAATCCCTTCTAGGATAATACCAGTGAACTGGCAACGGTTGACAAAAGATGTGTCTCTAATTTCATTAAAAGTATAAATTGGTTTGTTTAAGTTCATTGCTCTCCTATGGTATCACAATGGACCCTTGAGGTCTAAGTGAGTCAACAACATCTAGATAGCCACTCAAACTCCACCCAAAGTCAACTGGGTTTACCTATTTGGTTTGCCAACTCCGCAATTGACTTATCTTCCTTCTAATTTTGTAAAATGTTTTTGAATATTGATTTTACTTATTGCAGGGGCAAATAACCTAATCGCCGGAAATCATCAGCGGATGGCAAAGATTTTGACGGATTAAAAACCTCATATTTTCTAGGTTGATTTTCGGGGCAATCGGATTTGCGAGTTGCAACTCGGTTTGCATAAACTCGAGTTAACTTGGATTACAAAATTAACGGTTCGGCAGTCGGCACATCATAAACTAAAATATTTAAAAATGAACCCTTCAGATCTCTTGGACAGTACTAATTGATCTCATGTCGGTTTCGGTCAAACTGTACTACTAGATATTTTTAATATAGGGGCACCGATGCAATGCTTGCCTATGGCATCCTCAACATTTAATCCGCCACTAATGGGGACTTTAAAAAAAAAACCGTTTACAGAGTTTAATGCTTATTCGAAAACTAAATGACATCTTATATTGTTGAAGCGAGACTTACACCTCCGCCCTTTTCCACGAGTATCACTTGCATCGATATTGAGATTATTGGTGCGTGCATCACAATCCACCTCTTATCGAAAGCGATGTCGCCAAAAATGTAGCAAGGTGTCTTGGCTTCTTGAGGTAATGCAAGAAATTCTTCCCCGTGATGATCTGACAGTCCACAAGACTTACAAACGTCCAAAAGCTGGTTATAATTTCCATCTCAGGACTGTTACTTCAGTGAAGACTTAAGATTAAAGCACTTAAAGTGATTGGGAATAGAAATATCGTCGAATCATTTACGAGCTTCGAACACCGTGTGAACTTTTCTTCGCTAACTCAATTCTATCGTTATTTTCACGTTCACTGCTCATGTGATTTAGCCAGTTGCATTCGTCCCAATAAAGCAAGTAAGTACAAAGATTCGATTGATTAAGCGTCTTGTTAATCGTACTGTATGTAGAGGAAAGCGAATGCAGTGTTCACTACGACGTAAACGTACTTTTCATTTCTATATGTGTAACGAATTCTCTGAAACAAGCAATAAAAATGAAACAAAGTAATTTCAAGAAGTATGAATACATTCTTTCGACTATGATGGCCCTGTACCTTGGAAGCTCATAGGTCTAATTTCCGCTTCCTTCCTGCACAAAAACTGTAGCGTTGACTATAAAAAGGGGTGATACGACATATTTGGAAGAATATTGAGTTTTAAACCTTTATAAAGATGCTGAGGAAAAGAAACACCATTTAAGTTAACAAAAATTCATTTCCTACTTAACTGGAAGAATATTTATAGAAATAGCGCCAACTATCAAGTTTGGAAAGGACCTTCTTATTTAGAAGGACCAAGACGGTTTTCACTATATTTAAAAACAATATTTGACATTTCAAGTATAGTTTCACCAATGTCTAGGAATAGAATTGGAACTAGAGTTAAAAATTGTCTTTTCTGACGACATGCAATTGCATCTTGGTGGCTGCTTTGAGATGTGTCGAACCTAGAGCCCGCCAATCAAAGTCTTGTATAGAAGACATTTGGACTTTCTAGTGAGGAGATTTGAAACCAGTGGTTTTGCCAAACGGAAGAAAGCAGCGGTTCGCTATGGTAATTCTTCGTTGGATCTTCACTCAGATGTCGCTTGTGAGATTGATGTTTGTTCCAAAGTAGATGAACTCCCTAACGACCTCGAAATTGCTGCTACCAACAGTGATGTTTTGTCCCAGGCGGCGGACAGGTGTTCTTTTGTTTTTTGATAGAGTGTTTTGTCCTCGTTCACTTCAAGACCAACGAGCTTCGCCTGTTCTTCTACTGTAAAGGCCTCAAGCACAGCTCTATGGATGTGAACTTGACTGATGGGACTGATAATATCTATGTGGTCCACATAGCCTAGGAGCTGGGTCGATTTGTTAAGAATAGTGTTTTCCGTGTTCACACCTGCCTTGCGCACTATCTACTCTAGGACTATGTTGAAGAAATGTTTGAAATAACACAGATGGGCTATTACTCATTTGCACAGTGCACTGTGTATTGTAACGAAGTTTTATATATTGTTACATAACGGGTGATTTTTTAGCTGGTTTGGTTTTGGCAACACTGATTTTGACAGCTGACGTGTGTTTAGTACCTTGTGTCACTGTCAAACAGCTTCAGTTTGGTTTGCAATTTAACCATGGATCGTCTTACAAATGAACAACGCTTGCAAATTATTGAATTTTACTATCAAAATTCGTGCTCGGTTCGAAATGTTCATCGCGCGCTGCTTCCATTTTATGGTCGGCATTCTCGACCTTCTGAGCAGTCTATTCGGAAGATTGTGACCAAATTTCGCACCAAATTTACTTTGTTGGACATTGAAACACACAAACACGTTTACGTACTGTGCGTAGTGAAGAAAATATTGCGGCCGTATCAGCTAGTGTGACAGAAGACCGCGAAATGTCGATTCGGCGCCGTTCCCAGCAGTTAGGCCTTTGTTACAGCACTACGTGGAAAATTTTGCGGAAGGATTTGGGCGTAAAGCCTTTTAAGATACAGCTGGTGCAAGAACTAAAGCCAGCCGACCTACCAAAACGCCGAATTTTTGGTGAATGGGCTCTTGGAAAGCTGGCCGAGGATCCGCTTTTTTATCGAAAAATTGTGTTCAGCGATGAGGCTCATTTTTGGTTGAATGGGTACGTAAATAAGCAAAATTGCCGCATTTGGAGTGAAGATCAGCCAGAAGCATTGCAACAGCTACCAATGCATCCCGAAAAGCCACTGTTTGGTGCGGTTTATGGGCCGGCGGCATTATTGGGCCATATTTCTTCAAAGATGATGCGAATCGCAGCGTTACTGTCAATGGTGAACGCTACCGAGTGATGATAACAAACTTTTTTTTGCCCGAAATGGAAGTTCTTGACTTGCATCATATGTGGTTTCAACAAGACGGTGCCACATGCCCCACAGCACGCGAAACAATGGTGCAATTGCCAGGCGAGTTTGGTGAACAGTTAATTTCACGTTTCGGGCCAGTCAATTGGCCGCCTAGATCGTGCGATTTGACACCATTAGACTATTTTATGTGGTGGTATGTCAAGGCTTATGTCCATAGGGACAAGCGCGCTTCGATTGACGCACTGGAAGCCAACATCCATGCATCATCGTGAGATACGGCCGATTGTGAAAGAGTATGCAAATGATCGCAGTCAACATTTGCATGAAATTATCTTAAATTAATTGCAGTTAAACTATCATTCAATAATATTTCATTTTTTTTTTTAAGTTCTAAACCGCTGAAAAACCTTTAAAGGATCTACTTTCTAGTAATTCCGACAGTGCAGCAACCGCCTTTCAGTACTATAAGTCATTTCCGACTAATAGTAAAGGGGTTTATACTGAAATAGATTTTTGTGCCACTATTACCTGACGTGAGTGCCACTAGAGGCCCTAAATATACCTGCTGATCGACCAGAGCTATTACCTGCCGTGAAGTGCCACCAGGGGCCTTAAATAAACCTGCTGATCCCCCGGAAATATACTGGTCGAGTAAGAATTACCAAAAACGGAAACAGGAACAGGAAGTCCAGTAGCGCAATTCCTATAAAGACAGCAAGAAACCGGACATCCGATAAGCGGACGCTTAAACTAGATTCAAATGCACATCGGAAGTGACACCAGTGAATACTCTTCAAGAAGAATCAAGTCAAAACTGAATTATTTTTTTTACTTTAACCAAAATTGTAGTTGTTAAGTGTCTTCAATAAAGAATTTGTTATAAGGTTCAGAAGACCTATCATTGGAGTTTCGTGTTTTCTTCAATAGACCTTGGCACCGACGAGCGAAACCTCGACTGGGAAACAAAATGCACATCAGAGTATTGTTAAGTGTCATGCGGAATAGCTGGATCAGTTTGTTCGGGATCCCACCACCATAAGCTCGCATAAGCAGGTTTGAAGTCGATGAAAAGATAGTTGGTTCGACTTGAAATTCGTTGGTCGTACAAACTTAAATATTGTAACTCTGTTTTCTTCCATTCAATATTCAATTATTCAATTAGAGTTTATTTTCTTCTTCCTCCTTTTACAACCAATAATTAATTTACAATCAGATAATTTACAAAATATTATTATTTTATACACATACAGTTTTTTCATAAGTTGTTTATCCATTATAGAAGAAGAAAAGAAATAGAGAAGAAGAAAAGGTACGAGACTGTTGTCTATTCACAAGTGTCCGAAAGTCCCAAAAAAAAAAGATTAAAATTTTGTGAAGTTAATACTACTAAATAATAGCATTCAATTAGCAAATTTGAATGTTGTGGGGTAAAATGTCGAGAAACTAACAACTTAGTCTTTGTACTCGATTTAAATTTTGTGTGGATACATCTAGTTCAGTTTATTACAAAATTAAAGCAAATATTTTGATTATGTTATCGATTGCATCAAAATCGAAGTTAAGAAGTCCATTTTTTAATACTTTATTGAATAAAGGAGATGAACGAATGCAACGAATATCAAAGGGCAAAAGTATTGAATAGTCTAGGTGCTACTGAAGTATAAAAGTTGAGAAAGCTACGAGTAAAAGAAATTTAGCTATCACACCTGCACATGTGTGATAGCTAAATTTCTTTCATTACTGCGTAATTCATAAGCCATTGTATGGTTGACTTAAAAGATAACCACATCTATTGAAAAATATTTTTAGTACTTTATAAAAATATAAATGCTTTAGTGGGAGAATACCAGAGCTGATAAACAACGGAAAGCTATGTACTACCTTTTTCTCTTCCAGATGGTTCTTAAGATGTGCTTCTGTGAAACTAACAGAGGTTGTAAGTAGTTTTTAAAAGTACCACCCCAACATATTATACCGTATTGTATTTTCGATTGAACCAATCCGAATAAATAGTTTCCAAAGTTTCTTGCAACAAAGATTTCTCAAATGAAACATAACATAAGTAGCTGACGACAAATATTTTTTAATAATAAGGTGTGAACTCTCAGTGCATTTTGTTATCAATTGATAAACCAAGATATTTATATTCAGTGACTCGTTCGATGTTAAAACACTTTGAAGAACAAACAGCACTCAATAGCGTTTGTTTTGATAACATCAGAGCTACAACAAGATGAGTTACTAACGAAATTTGTCTGCAGTCAAAGCTATGCTGTATGAGACATGGAGGATATAAATCTAAAGCGGGGATATTGCAAAACACTAATTCTTGTTTTATCACTTATGACAAGCTTATGTATACCAAACCAATGCCTGAACAGTTCCAAGTCATGATTGATGTCTGAAATCAGATTTATTATTGTGGAACTAGAGTACACACAAGCAATGTCATCTGCAAACCCACATACTTTCCCCTTAGTTTAAGGCTAAAAAAACTATTTATATAGACAAGGAACAAAGTTGGACCTAGAACTGAGCCTTGAGGAACACCGATGTTGATAGTACTGGTTTCACTGAAATAATTACCTATTTTAACTTTTTGTTTTCTGTTTTTAAGATAGGATGAAAATCCAATCTAACATAAATCCCCTAAAGCCTGCCTTTTCCAATTTAATAAGAAGTATGCCATGATCTACTGTATCGAAAGCTTTTTTTAATATCGATAATAAAGAGCAGCAGTGTACTTTTTTTGGTCTAGGCTTTCGTAAATATGAGTTGCAATGTGTTAATAAAGCATCTTCAGTTGATTTACCAGCTCTAAAACCATACTGTTTTGAACTGAAAAACGAAATTTTCTCTAGATAGTTTACTATCCTTCATAACCTAACCTATCCTTATCTTTTAATTGACTTTCTCGAAAATCTTTGAAAATACTGATAGTAAAGATATAGATATATAAATTTGTTTTACAACATTATTTGAAAAACCATTAGATGTTGAAGAAAATGAGTTATCAAGAGCTTGAATGACTTTGGAAAATTCAAAAGAAGATATGGTTTCAAAAAAGAAGCTATTCATCTTAAAATTTTCATTTAAAACAAGAATCTGGACAATTAATAGAAGAACGATTTAACTGCATCGAAATAGTACTTGTAACTATTTGAACAAAATGTTCATTAAAGATTTCAGCCATTTCAGAATGGTCAGTAATGTCCAAAGTTCCAACAGAAAGATTCGAAGGAAAATCAAAAGTTTTGTTTTCTGTTGAAAATTTCATCACTACACTCCATTCTTTTTTTAAATCGCCTTTGGCCCTATGGAATTTATCCATATAGACATTTTCTTTATAGATTGGAATCTCAAGACTTAGTTCTTTGCATATTGCTCTTCATATTTATTGCGCAACAAAACGTTGTTTGATGTTTCTTACACTTGAGCCTCAAATGACTCTTGGAATTGATTTTATTTTAATAATTCATTAGTCATCCACGGCTTAAGCTTTTTCAGTTTGCTTTTTCTTTTCCGAATTGCTTCCGAACATTGAACAACATAACCATTGAGAATAAATAAAAATATATCAAAAAGCAATAGGAGGGATCAGAATCCGGCAAAAACTCTTGGCCAGTTTTCAAGAAGCAAACACGAATTAAGCCGTACAAAATTAGTTTTAGTTATGATCTTATCCAAAACTTGTTTTTCTTCTACGATTTGACTTTTTTTCTTGAAATGGAAAAATAAACACGTCATACTATGATCTGAGATTTTGAAATCAGCTGTTGTACTAGTAAGAGTTAAATTTGTTTTCAAGTCAATTCTAGCCAAGATATGGTCAATACATGTCCTAGACGTTGAAGTAATCCTTGTTGGTACATTGATACAAGACAATAGGCCAAAGGCTGACACCAACGATTTATATTTTTCGACCATTAAGGATTCAGACAAAATATCTATATTTATATCACCTACTATAAACAAATGCTTAGAATTGTTGTCGAGCAGCAATGAGTTTAAACTCCTCCAATAAAACATCTATATTAACATTATGAAATCTGTAAAAACAAATAAAATATTAGTTTTACAGAGTTGAAAACTAGCGAAATTTTCAAACATTTCGCAACTATAAAAGACTTTTACTAATATAATCCACAATTTCAAATTTTCGTCAACAAAAACTGCAGCACCACCTGAGGCATAATCATTATTGCACTTTGTGTATAACTTATAACCAGGAATTCTAAAAAAATCCTTTTCGTGGTCATAAATCCAAATTTCTGTTAGGAATATTAATTTAGGCTTATTAACAAAATTCGAGAGACCAATTCGGCCCACGTAATACAATTAAAGTAAAATATTTTCCGAAAATATGCAAAGTATTTTTTCCTTCCCGCACTCTCTTGATGTAATTCAATATGCTGAGTTTCGAACATACCATTCATGTATTAATTATTTAATTGAACATAAGAAATTACTTTGCAAATCACGTTCCCTCATGAAAGAAGTCGAACCATGACTTGAAAAATATAATTTTTAATAGCACTCACACACCTGAGTCAATGAATGTACACCTCTACGCACTCCTTTCCCAAAACTCCTTTTATCCTTGCCATGTAATCATTATTAACCATGTGGGATCACGTATTTTATTTCACAATTTTTCCCCATTATTATTATTTATTTACATCAACACTGGGAAAAAGAAACCACTCCCCAACGAATTTTAATTACAGAAACATAACCTCCGGATGACTGAATTTTCAATTGGGCCTCGAATTCCAAGAGAATCCTGAAGCCACCTCCGAAGCTGTCGCTGCCGCAGCCCAAAACCAACTTCAATTTGCATTGACCCGGCCTTCTCTTTAATTGTATTTACACCCCATGAACACTGATTGCCTACATGTAGACTGCCAAACCACCAACAACGCTCCCGCTGACCTGCCAACGTCAGACTTCATTCAGTCACCATTACTCTTGCTTATCGCGCCGCATATGAAAAGCTATTATCGGTGGCAAAATAAAGGGAGAAAAAACCAACGAACAAAATTAAGCTCCCGCAAATAATTCCAGGCCTTATTAAAAATCCGAAATCCCATCCCAAAAGTATTGATGAAATTGGGACGAACGGGAGGTGCCAGGATGAAATAAATTGTATGTTCTGGTATTTGCTTCGGAATTCAGGATAAAGACGCTTAAAGGATGTTCATGTTCATTCGCATACCTGCACGAATCACAAAAAGAAGCAAGTGAATGCTATTTGGTTGTAATTCCGCCTTTGTTTGTAATGAAGCTTGAAAATTGTAGGCTGATTCGTGCACAAAAGCGTTGTGATAGGATTGAGGGAGCCGTGAAGGTGGTAAAAGAAGTCTATAATCCTGGTGATGTTAATTACGTGAGATATTCAAAAAATTCAATGCGTGCCAAACAATCTTATGGGAGGATTTGCTTGCTTCCATTCATCGATCTACATATATTTCGTGTGTTGATTTCTTCTTCTTACTTTTTCTTGTCGGAGCGTTTTGCTTTAAATCGAGGCAATTAATATTTTTTTTCATTCTGAATCCGTGGAATGAGATTAATTTATGAAAGAAAAATTGTTTGGAGGTTAAACATTTCAGACGAATAATGAATGGTGAGGAACTACGGGTCGCAAATAGTTTCACGGGAAATGGGAACGTTGAGGCATGTCAGTATTTATGGAAATAAAGAGAATGTAGAACATGGTATGTGGGTTTTTGGTTTGTAATTTGAAAACTAATTGAATTTGCTTTGAAAGTTGGGAAAAGTGGTAATGAGTTGGTGGCAAAAGTTTTTTGTTTCACGGTACTTTGGGGTTTCAAAACATAAAAAAAAGCCTTTATCAAAGTTCAACTACGAAATCTTTTAATGAAAGCAGAATCAACATATCAAATCTTAATCCTCTTGATAAACGCTTTAGTTCGTTTGTAAAAATGGCTTGGTTAGAGTGTCGATCGATTTAAGCAATATCACTTTCTCGGGCAACGTCGATAACGTGGATATATTTTACATGTAAAACAGCTTGTAGGTATTATAAATATGATAAAACAACGTTAAGCGGGTCAGCTAGTAGGATAAAAAGCAGACTGCAGCCTATCAAATGTTAGCTAAATCACATCAGCCGTCCGAAGGAATTATTTTTAGGATACGACTACGTTTATCGGGTCAGCTTGTAGAATGAAAAGTTAACTAAGCCATCCCTCGGTTTTAAGCTACCTCCTCAGATCCGCTGTTATTAAACATAACGTTTTTGGCAAAGCAACTTTTACCGTGCTAGCAAGTAGGATAAAAAAGCGTCTCCTGATTCTAAGCTAACTTCCCGCAAATTTTGAACCAAATCGGTTGTGCCGTTCTTAGAAATTATGTATATGGTGAACAATTTCTTACTGGGGAACCTAGTATCGCTGATTCCAAACCATTTACAGCACCACTAGGTAGGTAGGAAGGTAGAAATGGCTGTCCTACTTACGCGTAGGACACAATTAGCGCTGAGTGCGCCGTTTTGATACTCGTTTTGATACCTCGTGAGATTCTTAATAGATTTAAAAATATGTTATGGAAGATATATCGCTGGCTGAGTACTATATGGTTGCATGTTTTTTCAGATTATTCCGAGATAATCACCTTCAAAGTTTCAAATGGCAATTTTTCGTATTTAAATTTATGATATCAACAAAATAATGATGCAAAGTGATGAAGAATCGGAAAAATTGTTTAAAACAGGAAAAAAATGTCAATAATATTTGCCTTAAAAGGTTTTATGAGCAATTTAAAATTATAACATGCAACATGGAACCTTATAGCACTGAAACGATTATAGGAAAAGGAGGTTATATTGTATGAAGGATAGAACAATGTACCTACTTCGACGGAATTGAATGTTAATCAATCTTTAGTCTTATGTTTTTAAGTATGTAAAATCTGAAAAAAAATTCCTTTCATGAAAAGCAAATACTTCACAAAAAAAGTTAATGGAGTAAAAATTCGAAGATTTATAAGTATAAGGTGTTTTTGTCTGCTTTCTTCAAGAAAAAGTAAGTTGAAAATGTGTATGAAAATAGCAATAAGGGGCAACATTCTCATAACTGTAACCTTTTAAAATTAAAAACACATAATTTTAATATTGTACTAGCTGACCTCGCCAAACTGCGTTCTGCCTCAAACATAAGACCTATACTTCTGTACCCCGCTAAACAACCACTACCCGCTACCGCATTATCCCACTACTCCCTATCCCGGTAGTCTTTCCCCGCTACCCAGCTGTCTGCAATTTCTTCCCGCTACCCGCTACCCTATTACCCGCTATCCCGTTACCAGCTACAACGTTACCACTCTACCCGGTACCCTTTGTCCGCTACCCATTGCCTGCAATCTGCTACCAGCTAAAAGCTACACTACAACCGAAACCACTACCTGCTACCCTGGCCATATCCCATGAACAGCTTGGTCGATCTTGTAGAAACTACTTAAAACCCATCTACAGCACTACCAATATTCCCTTAAATGAGCTTCAAACAAAATTTCCAATAAATCATAAAAATATAGCATTTTCTTGGCTTTTGAAATTTGCATTACTTACTTACTTAAGGTGGCGCTACAGTCCGTTGTGGACTTGGGCCTCAATCAACAGGCTCCGCCAGCTAGCTCGATCCTTAGCTAGTCGTCTCCAGTTTTGCACTCCAAGTTGATTGAGGTCCTCTTCCACTTGAGTGCGCCACCTGAGTCGCGGTCTTCCTCTCCTCCTACGTCCCTCGGGAATAGTGTCGAAGGCTTTCCGGGCCGGAGCATTGGTGTCCATTCGCTCTAAATGACCGAGCCATCTGAGTCTCTGGACCTTGACCCTTCTGGCTAGATCCATGTCGTTGTACAACCCGTAAAGTTCGCTGTTGTATCTTCTTCGCCATTCCCCTTCAATGCACACGGGCCAAAGATGACCCGAAGAACTTTCCTCTCGAAACAGCCTAAGGCACTTTCATCCGATTTTGTCAGGGTCCATGCTTCTGCACCATACAGCAGGACTGGGATGATGAGTGTGTTGTACAGTTTTACCTTAGTTGCTCGAGAGAGGGCTTTTCCACTCAATTGCTTTCTTGCAAGAGTTATTCTTCGTCTGATCTCTGTTATTGCCCATGTTTATAGCGGAGCCTAGGTAGTCAAACTCCTCTACTACCTCAAAGTTATACGTGTCTATTGTGACATTCTGCCCGAGCCGTCGTCGGTGTTGGGTATCCTTCCTCGAAGACAGCATATACTTCGTTTTCCCCTCATTTACCGCTAAACCCATTTTTGCCGCTTCTGTCTCAATTCTCACAAAGGCGCCATTGACATCACGCTGTGTTCTTCCCATTATATCAATATCATCGGCGTACGCGAGAAGTTGAACAGATTTTTGGAAGATAGTGTCTCTGGTGTTGACGTTGGAGTTCTGCACTATCTTCTCAAGAACGATGTTAAAGAAATCGCATGACAGTGCATCGCCTTGTCTGAATCCTTTTTTGACGTCGAAAGATTCCGTAAGCTCGTTGCCAACTTTTATGGAGCAGCGTGAGTTCTCCATCGTCATTTTGCACAAGCAAACGAGCTTGGCAGGGACGCCAAAACTAGACACAGCTTTGTACAGTTCGTCTCTATAGATGCGGCCTTAAAATCGATGAAAAGGTGGTGGGTATCGATTTGGAATTCAAAGGTCTTTTCCAGGATCTGCTGCAACGTGAAAATTTGGTCGATGGTTAACTTTCCTGGTCTGAAGCCACATTGAAGCGAAGTTTCACATTCCTATCGTGACAACCGTTGAGCAACTGAATTAAGAAAAAAAAAAATGCTTAAATCTCGGGCGCGAAAGTTTCTAGGTATGCAAAACAAGCCATACTTATCACATAAAGCAAGTGTGTACGAAAGTATCATGAATCATATTGGTTTTGGGTTTTTGTTTCAATTTAAAATATTCAAACGCCTCAAAATCGTGTCAAGAGCTCATGTGTCTGAACACAACCGAAAACTTTCTGTGCTTCATTAAGCAAATTCCCACCTCAAAAGGTGCCATAACTAACAAGACTAAAATTCGTGCATAACCCTGGCTCATAAAGAGCAAGTGTGCCCGGTTAAATGAGAGATTTTATATTGCCAAAAGTTAACTTGAGTTTGGATATTGCTTAGCAAGCAACAGGAGTTGATTTTGAACCTTTACTGGGAAGTTATTATTATTGAATATCATTTTGGAATTTTAAGACTTGTTTAAAAAACGTTAAATTTTCAACCTTTAATACAATTTATCTATATATATAAAAGAACAGCCTAATTTTTGTGTTCGTTCGCTAACCGGGCACACTGGTTGACCGATTTTCCTAATTTTTTCTCTAAATGCAAGATGTTTTATGGTAGAAGGTTTAGCAAAAATAAAATGTATACTTTTCAAATCACAAATGGTTCAATTGTTAAAAAATGTTAAAAATTTTGTATTTCGATCTAAAAAAAAAAAAAAAAAACTGATCAATATACGTACACTCATTTTAGTTTGAAAATTTTGTCAAATATTTTTTTTTTTCAATACAAAAATCAAAGAAAAATGTCAGTGAAGAAAAAAAATATTTGACAAATAAAATTTTTCTTCGATAAAAAAAAAATGTCAGTGAACCTAGGAAATTAATATATTTGACTAGCTGACCGGCAAAGGTTGTTTTGATATATGTATGAAATTTCTAGAGTATGAAAATATGTATGTATATCTTATTTATTTTTAGTGGGTACGTATTTGTTATTTCATATTTGTAACGTTTTGAATGTTGGTGGAGTGTGTCATTAATAAAATGTAATCAACACTAACTAACTTGAGGTATTCCACGTATAATTATTGTCTGAATTAAAAACATGGTGTGCTCAAATTTAAGCCGCAAACAGACATTATTTAGCTTTGAGTCAATAGTCATTGCGAATGCCAATCTGATGGGGAATTGAATGCTTTCAAATTGAAATGTGCCAGTTGCTTACGAAAAAACCATTTTGCGAACAAAGCATTGCCACAATTGAATTGGTTGCTCGACAACAATACTACGTTAAGGACAATAATAAAATTGCATTCCATTCAGAATATTTGCGCAAACTATTGAGCCGAAGTTAAGCGATCAACAAAAGTACCTATGTGTATGACACCATTAGATATGCAAGGTGTGATCAGTCTGAGTGGTGGTATATATTTTTGTGATGCACCCGGTGGAATGGAGAAATCATTTTTGTTATCATTAATTTTAGCATCAATATGATCTGAAATTAAAAAAAGAGTTGGTTCTTTCTTCTTCTGGAGTTGTGAGCACATTGTTAGACATAAAACTGACATTACAATATTTCAAAAAAGTTGGTAATGACCGAATATTTGTTTGGGATGAGATCACTATGGCGCACAAAAATTTACTTAAAGCCTTTAACCGCAACTTAAAGAATTTGGAGCTCTGAATCTTTGTGTTTCTGAGGAAAAACTTTGTCGATTATACCACGGTCAAATAATGCGTAAAGAACATGAAGTTTTCTTATTTTTCCCTTAAGAACAAAAAAATTAGCAAATAAAATCTCATTGATAAAGAAAAACCCATACATTTTATAATACTTGATAAAATATAAAACAGCTTAGAACATCGAATTTAGTTTTTTTTTGTCAATATTTTTATTGCAGCACTTTATAATATCCCAATAATTGTTAGTTTTAAGAAAATTTACAACATTGTGCAATCCTGAATGGAGTTAAAAGCATACTTAGGTCTATACCTGGCTTGCTGTCAAAATCCTAATTACCTTACCTCTTCTCAGGGAGCTAAATTTGGGGAAGATATGTTTAATGGGTAAATTAACTAAAAAAAAAAAATTATATAAAAGAATTGAAAAACGAATAGATTATTCATCAGGCATGACTTTTCTAAGAATATTGTCCATTTCTGCCTATCCATCGATTACCGTATTCTTCATCCTGCCAATCTCTAATTTCCGAACCGTTGTGGGCCGAAGCCCTGCGAAGCGGGCAGGGGTTTTGCTAGTTGAATTATAAATTTCACAACGACTTAAATCCACTCCTGTGAAATGAACAAAAGCATATGCAAATGAAGCTTATTTTGCATCAGTTCGGAAAGCAAGGAGGTTGCATACCGAAACTGTACGCTTTCCATAGCCGCCACATTGTTATCATGTTCAAATTTGGTTTATAGGCATGTCTGTGTTGTCAGTGCAATGTTGGAATGTTGTGGTTGCGCTCTTGTTTGAACATACATAGAACAAAAGCAAAATACCAGAACACCTCTTCACCGGAAGCGGTAGAACATTTTCTGCAAACAGGTGAGTTATAATTAATTTGATTTTTTTCTCTCTCCTGTTTGTTTGTAAGTAATTATGAACGGAATTGGTTTTGGCAAAACAATGGTTTGAAATTTAATGAATTCCACGAATCGAAAAGTTCAATGCAAATAATATCATTGCTTTTTGTATTTTGATAATAATATTCTCGAGAGTCTGTCAAAATTTAGTTTTTCAATAAAATTATGAAATTCAAAGGTTTTCGGGGTTTCCGTGCTTAAATCTCATTTCTTTGCTGTTTTGCTAATACTTTTCTTTGTTTGTCTGACTATACACTCCGCAAAAACGTCAACTAAAAATTTTCATTTCGGGTCCTTTCAAATTGTTAAAAATGTATGATTGTGGAGAATTTACAAATAATTTCAGCAAATCGTTTATTGATTCCCCCGCCATTGTGGATAAAGATTTTTTTCAGTATTTACGTGGCTGTCCACAAGTATTGTTTAACAACATCTCAGTAGAGACTGATGACATTATAAACATTCTTTCTCTCTTGAAAGATGATTTTTCGAGTGGTCCAGATGGTATTCCACCTGTTGTTTTAAAAAAGTGTAAGTCTATCTTAGCATCTCCCCTCCGTTATATTTTTGAGCTGTCTTTAAAATTAGGAAAATTTCAATCAATTTGGAAAAACGCTTATATTATACTAGTCTATAAGAAAGGAGATAAGGCCAACATCACCAATTATAGACCAATACCTAAGTTCTCCTGCATTCCTAAGGTGTTTGAACAAGTTATTTGTGAAAGTTTGGCATTTCATTGCAGGAACATCATCTGTCACCAACAGCATGGTATCATGCAGAAACGTTCTACCGTCACAAATCTTCTTGCTTTTATAAATCAATGTGTTAGCACTTTGGAATGTGGTCAGGAAATCGATTGCGTCTATACAGATTTTTCGAAAGCTTTCGACCAACTCTCCCACGCCATCATAAAATTCAAACTAAATGCATATGGCTTCCCCCCATTTTTCATCACTTGGATATCCTCTTATCTCGAGAATAGGTCTTACCAAGAAAAATTGAGGCATTCTATCTCTAAGTCATTTTTTGCTAATTCGGGAGTTCCGCAGGGTAGCCATCTAGGACCTCTACTTTTTAATTTAGCTTTAATTAATGCTATGTGTACGTAATAACAAAATTCTCATCTTCGCAGATGATATGAAGATTTACAAAAACATCTCTTCTAGTAATGACCACATTCTTCTACAAGATGAGATTAATAGTTTTGCATTGTGGTGTGAGAAAAATAGTTTAAACCTTAATCCAAAAAAAATGTCAAACAATGACCTTTTCAAGGAAGCGTGCACCGTCTTCATATGACTACGCTATCTCACAGCACATTCTAACCCGTGTAACTTCTGTTCCGTAGCTCAGCAAAATTGATTAAAAATAATAAATAAAACAACCGATTTTATAGTGGAAAAATTGTACAAAAAAAACCACTTTCAAATACTTTATTCTTTCGACTGTCCATGTCTTTCCATGGTTAAAGTTTCTTTCGGACTGACTGTTTTAGTCTTACAAAAATGAGCTTTAGTACTTTTCGAACATAAAAAAGCTCTTCTTTCGAAATATAAGTTCTACTACTTCAATCATCGGACCCCGAGAGTTGCCATCTCTCGGTGTTCGATACAGTCCCGGCGAAAACCTACGGTTTTCCACCCTTTCGCATTTTATTTAAGTCTATCCTAAAAATCTTGATGATGTATATATATAATATATATAAAAAAAAAAAATAAATAAAAAGAATATAAAGTATCACATGGTCTTGTCATTTCTAATCAGTAGGCAGAACGCAGATCTTCTGTACTGGCCTCGTCAGTTGGTTGGTTGCAGTGGTCACGACTACGTTCCTCACCAGGCCGTCTCTGCTCCGGATTAGCTTCGATATACGTCCCAGCGCCCATGCCGAGGGCGGGAAATTCTCGCTCTTTATTATGCATAACTGTCCTTCTTTCAACGCATATTTCTCTTTCCGCCATTTCTTTCTCTCCAGTAGAGTAGTCAGATACTCTTCTTTCCATCTTGCCCAGAAGTGGTCTAACATAGTCTTTCGCTCTTTCCATAGTCTTGCTCCATGTGTATTGAGTAACTCCCCACTAGCAAACGGTAGGGGAAGTACCAGTGGCTCGCCTACCAGAAAATGTCCCGGCGTTAGCGCCTGTAGATCGTTCGGATCGTCACTGATGGGATTTAGTGGTCGCGAATTCAATATAGCTTCTATCCCCGTAAGCAATGTTGACAACTGCTC
Source organism: Sphaerophoria rueppellii (assembly GCA_920937365.1). Classification (NCBI taxonomy): domain Eukaryota; kingdom Metazoa; phylum Arthropoda; class Insecta; order Diptera; family Syrphidae; genus Sphaerophoria; species Sphaerophoria rueppellii. Next base: position 95,355,076 of record CAKKXW010000001.1, read on the forward strand.
ATATGTCAAGATCTTTGCACCAATCACTCTCGTTAAGTGGAACTTCATTGATTTGACTGCTGCCTCATATATTCCACCTTGGTGTGGAGCTGCAGGAGTCATAAATTTCCATTCTGTCCCTTTCCTACCCAGAAAATCCAGGGTGTCTTTCCCGTGCCAAATCTCTCTCGCTCTTTCCAATTCTTTCGCTGCTCTGACAAATGCCGTACCATTGTCACTGTAAATTCTTTCGCATCTACCCCTACGCGCAATGAATCTCTCGTAGCAGGCGATAAAAGCCACAGATGACAGATTCGATACTATATCGATGTGCACTGCTCTTGTCTTGAGACAGACAAATACTGCCACCCAGCATTTCTGTCTTATAATTTGTTGCCCAGCTCTGTCTATCATCTTAATCTCGAATGGTCCCGCATAATCTACTCCGGAGTGTAGAAAAGCCTTTCCCGGTGTCACTCTTTCCTTTGGCAGATCAGCCATTAATTGTGTTTCGAATCTATGATTGTATCGAACACATACCAAGCACTTATGTAAAAACATTCTCAACTCGCTTCTTAGCCTCGGAAGCCAAAATCTTTCTCGTATATGCTGCATCATAACCTGCACAGCCCCGTGCCTTGTAGCTCTGTGGGCGCTGTCCATGATCAGCCATGCCAACCGTGAACCCTTGGGCACGATTGCTGGATGTCGTCTTTCGTAGTCTATCTCTGCTCTTTCTAGACGTCCTCCGACCCTTAGTATGCCTTTGTGATCTAGCATGGGTTTCAGGGACTCGATATCGCTTCTTTCCGATAAACATCCCTCTTTCCTTCAAATGCGCAATGTCTTTCCCAAAATAACTTTCCTGCTCTTTCCGTAATATGTAATCAATTGCCTGACTCTTTTCATAAGCTGTCAGCTGAATGTATGTCTCTCCATTTCTTTCTTTCAAACGCTTGGAACGTTTATGTCTTTTCCATATCTTCTTTCCTCCTCTCCTCGTCGTTTCACCTTTTGTTTCAATGCATTAACATATCGGAAGATAAACCCTATTATGTTTGTCGCTCTCTCCAATGTGCGTGCATATTCAATTACTGATACACTCTGTCCGTCTTTCATGCGTACTCTCATCTCATCCCTCCCCCCATCTGCAACATTTGGCACAAAATGTTCAGATTTCCAAGAGGATCGGGATTGCTGTAGCCAATCTGGACCGTACAGCCAAAACTTGTTATCCACTAGTGCCGACGGCTTGACTCCTCTGCTTAGGAGATCGGCTGGATTGTCTTTCGTGCTTACGTGCTTCCACTTTCTTATCTCTGTATTTGTTTGTATAGATGAGACCCTGTTTGCTACAAAAGTCTTGAGACTGCAAGGAAGCTTATTTATCCAATGCAGTGTTACCAATGAGTCTGTCCATAAATCGTATTCGACATCTTTCCATTCCATTGTGGCAATTACATTGTGTATCAACCTTCCCAAAAGCTCCGCTGCAGACAATTCCAGCCTAGGAATCGTTACTGTCTTTAGCGGGGCTACTCTCGTCTTAGCTACAAGAATATTTGTAGTAATCTTTCCGTTTGGACCTTCCGTCCTTACATAAATGACAGCCCCGTATGCTTTCTCAGAAGCATCGGAGAAGCCATGTAATTCTTTCCGAAGACTAGGAGATGTACCTAGCCATCTATCGATCCTCATATTCTCTAATTGAGTTATGTCTTTCCAGAAGTCTTTCCATCTCTTTTGTAACTCTCCTGACAATTCCTCATCCCAATCGATGTTTAGTCTCCATATATCTTGGATGATAATCTTTCCTATTATCGTTGTCGGTGCTATGAAGCCATTTGGATCGTATAACTGCGCTATACAACCGACAACTTTTCTCTTTGTCATCTGTTCTGTCTCTGGTGCCTTCACTACGAATGTGAATTGATCTCTTTCCAGAAGCCACTTCAGCCCCAAAATTGAAGTCTTTCCTTCGTCTTGGAATAGCACCGATGATTCCTCTTCATCGTTCATGTTCTTCATTAGAAGCCTGGAATTGGACTTCCACTTTCTCAATTCGAATCCTGCACCCTTGAGTACAAGATCGATTTCTCTCGATAGCATCGTTGCCTCTTCTATGGAATCTGCACCTGCTGTGCAGTCATCCATGTAAAAGTCTTCCTCTATCGCCTTGGCGGCCTTAGGAAACTCTCTTTCCGCGTCTTTCGCACATTGTATAAGCGCTCTTACCGCATTGTATGCTGACGAAGTCATCCCATAGGTGACGACCGTCAACCAATACTCTTTCAGTCTTTCCTTGGGACTCTCTCTCCAGAATATTCTTTGCAAGTCCCATTGCTCTTTCGCCACCTTTATCATTCGGAACATCATTTTTATGTCGGCGTTTATCGCAATCTTGTGCCGACGAAAGCGCATTAAAGTATCAAATAAGTCTTTCTGTAGCTTCTCTCCATTCATCTGTATTTCATTCAATGAAATACCTTTACTCGTCTTACAACTGGCGTCAAAAACGACCCTAAATTTCTTCGTCACACAATGATGAGGTATGTGATAAACGATCTTTCCTTGGGCTTTGCCTTCTACAGGCCTCATGTGTCCTAGTCTTTCATATTCTCTCATAAACTCTGTGTACTTTGTTCTTAATTCGCTATCACCTGACAGCTTTCTTTCCAATGCGAAAAATCTACGTTTCGCTATAAGCTCTGTGGTCCCTATGTCTTTCTCACACTCTTTCAATGGAATCGTAACTATGTACCTTCCGTCTCTATCACGCTTATATGTCTTGCTAAAATTCTGTTCCACCCGCTCCTCTTCTTCTGTTCTCATAGAAGCGAGCCCAATTTCGTCCAAGGACCAGAATCTCTTGAGCAACTCGTGCAGATGGCTGTTGTCTATATATGCTATGAATGCTTGCTCATTGCTTTCTCTGTCACTTGGTCTTTCCTGCTCTCCAAGAATTACTTTCCCAAACGTCGTGTTCATACACAGGACGCCCGATGGATGTCTTCCCTCTACTGACACCAACATCTCCGCCAGGAATTTGCATCCAAGCAGGAGATCAATTGGGCCTTCTTTCCAATAATAGGGATCAGCTAACATCGATTCTTCGAATAGATGCCTGTCTACCCCAGCGATGTCGTGCCTCAATTGGTATCGATTGGCCTTGGGCAGGACATAGAACGCTTGCTCAATGGACTCTTTCGCGTCGAACCAGGGACAGAGCCTGAGAACGACTTGATGCTTTATAGCGCAGGGCTCCCCATCGATGCCAACAATCTTTCTCGTAACCTGCCTCATTGGCAACGACCATCTTTCCAACAACTGATAACTTATCAAGTTCGGTTGAGCCCCAGTATCCAATAAAGCTCGATACGGCTCTGTCTTTACCCCATCTAACACCAGCCTTACCTGGGCTGTTGGTGTCAAGATCAAATATTTACTTTCCCTATCAATAAAAGAATTTGAATAGTCTGAATGAGTATTTTTATTTCTACGCTTAAAGTTGTCCCATGAAGCAACACTGCTTTCATTGGACATTGAATTTTGTCTTTCCGTTGGTCTTTCCCAAACTCTTTCCTCTTTCACCTCTTCTTTCGTCTTTCCTGCCATGCTGCGGGCTTTCTTGTGCGGCGGTGCTCCTAGTCATTCGCGTTTTTCTTTGGTCTCCCTCGTGCTCTCTTTCCTCTTTCGATCGTCTTGGACTCGAAGGACCGTGGCCTCTGCCTTCATTAACTCTTTCATGGGGCATAGTACACTGTTGTGCATCTGCCTGCCTGGGCACCTGGTGCATGGCCCTTGATAGCAGGTACTCGTTGTGTGCCCCAGCTTTAGACAATTGGGGCATAGCCCCATCTCCTTCACCACTCTGTTCCGTGCTGTTAAATTTAGTACTTGAAATTCCGGGCAGTTCCAAACCGGATGATCAATTGACCGGCATACATTGCACGGCATCTTTCTCATGGTCTCTCTCTCATTGGGTCTATTAGGTCTTTCTCCTTGCTCTGTCTTTCTCTGCGCTGGTCTTGCCTGTTGATTTATGGATGGTCTTTCTCTTGCCCTATAGTCCATGTGTCTTGACAGTTGGGCGGTGGGTGGCGTTTCCATCCGTCTTTCCTGGGCTTGCCTTGCCTGCTGCGAGGTGGATGGCCCGTCTCTATATCTGTCTTGAACACTCTCCAATGCTGTCGCACGTCTTTCCAGAAAACTGCACATCTCGAGGACTGTGGGAAATTCGGATGATCTGGTTTCCTCCCACTTGCAGGCTGTCTCTCGGTCGAGTCTTTCATGCAGCATGTGTACAATAATTACATCCCAATGCTCTGTCGGGACCCCTTGCACCGCTAGTTGACGCAGAGTCTCGTGTACAACATTGGACATTCGTTGTAATTCACTTGCTCTGGGCGAGCCTTGCAGCATTGGGAGTCGGAAAAGTTGCCTTAGCAGCTCACGGCAAGTAGCATACTGCTTATGGTACATTTCGTTGAGCCGCTTCCATGCCTCATGGTAATTTTTCTCGCTGAGTTGCCATTCTCCGAGCGTGCGAGCCGCCTTTCCAACCAACGAAGACTTTAAATATGCGAATTTGTAGGCAGGGGTGATGCGATCGTTATCGTGGATCGCTGCGACGAATCTGTCACGGAAGCCCTGCCATTTAGTGATGGCACCATCAAATTGGCCCCACGTGTTCTTCACGTCGTGCTCGGAGAATGGCATGTTTACCTGTACGGAAATGGGCGGGGTGTCTTTCCGTCTTTCTTCGCTTTCGAGCTGTCTTAGTCTCTCCCTCATGGTGGCGGATGCGGTGAAGAACTGCTCTTCCGCCTCCGCAAACTTTCTTTCGGTTTCCGCGAGCTTAAGCAAGTCCGCCGACTTTACTATCTCTCTTTCGCCTGATTTTACTTGTTGCCATGCGTCCTCAATGGCTTCAATCCTCACCTTGATCGCCTCTAAGGTGGTCTCTCCAAACGTATCTAACCTTGTAAAGGCAACCATGCGCGACATTGCGTTGCACCCTGCCTTGAAGGTGTATTCGAAGTTATCTTCTCTTTCCATTATCTGTCTTTCGGGTCTTTCGTCTTTCTATTAGGGAAGAATATATTATGTAAATAGGTTGTCTTAAAAGAATAAGAAAAGGAAAATTTTCGAAACAAGATATTGCTGGCTGTGTCGTTCGCTCTCTATCTCCTCTCTCCCTGTAAAAAAAAAAAATATAATTCTCTCCTTTTTCTTGGTAGCCCGCACCACTGTGCTTGAGCTCCGGCCTTTCCAAAGTATTCGGTAACTCGCACCACTGTGCTTGAGTTCCTAGTCTTTCTTCAAAATATTTGGCAACTCGCACCACTGTGCTTGAGTTCCTAGTCTTTCTGTCTTTCTTCAAAATATTTGGCAACTCGCACCACTGTGCTTGAGTTCCTAGTCTTTCTGTCTTTCTTCAAAATATTTGGCAACTCGCACCACTGTGCTTTGAGTTCCATTCTTTCTGTCTTTCTTCAAAATATTTGGCAACTCGCACCACTGTGCTTTGAGTTCCATTCTTTCTGTCTTTCTATATTCTTTCCTTACCTCCTATGTAATCTATTATTATTATTTAAAAAAAGAAAATGTGCCGATGCTACCTCTCCTAGTTCCTATCTCTTTTTTCTTCTTCCTAAACTGGTCGACCAGCAAACACCCCTTTCCCTTCCTGCTCGCACATGTACCTACACACACAATCACTTAACCTCATCTTCTCGATGCTTCTTTTGATCACCACTGCACAAAACCAAAAATAAAACCACTTCTTTTGTTTCCCTCTATTCTTTCTTCTTTCCAAAATACACTTTCCCGCGACGACACAGCACCACACTTTATTAAATGTATATTACTCTTACCGTTCTTTCTCTTAGTTAATCTTTTTCTTTCCTGGATGCAAAATATTCTTTCACAATAATCTTTCTTTCTTTAATCTTTCTTATAATTCTCTCAGGCAACACAATCTGGTTATTGCACTGAATAATTTAATTTGCTGTTCACTGTCCTTTTTTTTATAAATATACCACTTTTCGACTGTTGATAATTCACTTGAAAATATTCTGACTGCTGAAGGCGACGTACATTTATAGAATGACGACGCTCATCGCAGCTGCAATTAATGAATTTGTATTTGCTAAGCCGCTTGGCATAGCTCTTTCCTTTTCTTTCGCATTCTTTCCAACCTGTAATAAAAAAAAAAATATACACAAACTCACATGCGCGTCCGCATGTTTGTTTGCTCGTAACCATATATTTGAAAATATAAGGGGAAAAGAGCCAAAGACAAAGGAAAGGGGTATATGCGCTTTTTTGGTGGTTGTTTTGCCACCGTGCAGATGTTCGTTTTTTATCTTTCGTTTCGCTTGTGCGCTTGTGTGATGGATTTAGAAAGGGGAAAATAAGACGAAATGTGAATAATATTTTGTTCGTCGCGACGCCAACTGCGTAGTTTTATGTCTTTCGTTTGTGTTTATTTTAGGTAGGAAAACTGATGCTCGAGGCAATGTCTCTCGTTTTATATATGTTCGTCTTTTCGTGCGTACATACTTGTGTATATTTGTAACACATTGTCTTTCGTGCTGTATTTTGCGTTCATGTCTATGCGTGTTTTCTCTCGTATCTATTTTAGGTAGGAAAAAAACTGATGAGTTTTTGCAACGCTGTTATTTATCTTGGGTAGCAACGATTTATCTCGTTTGCTTACCGTAATAATAACGCTGTCTTTCCATATAAGGCAATAATGGATATTCTTTTCTCGATATGGGGCAATAATGAATATTCCTCTTTCGATATAGTGAATATTCCTCTTTCGATATAGGGCAATGATGAATATTCTTCTTTCGATATAGGGCAATAATGAATATTCTTACCAATGCTTATAATTTATTTTTATGCTTCTTTCCGTCGACGTGACTTTTTCTTTCGAAGCGTAGTGGACTGTATTTCTCTCCTTTCTCTCGAAGTACTTACTCTCTGTGCGTGCTTCTTTCCTGTTGCAACATGTCTCAAAATTGGACTTCCTCTCACTGGTTCTTTCCGACTTGTTTTTTTTTTTTATAAGACACTTTCGACACTTTCACTTTCACTCTCGCACTCTCGACTGGAACTATCCGACTCGATGTGGACCAAATGTTCCGTAGCTCAGCAAAATTGATTAAAAATAATAAATAAAACAACCGATTTTATAGTGGAAAAATTGTACAAAAAAAACCACTTTCAAATACTTTATTCTTTCGACTGTCCATGTCTTTCCATGGTTAAAGTTTCTTTCGGACTGACTGTTTTAGTCTTACAAAAATGAGCTTTAGTACTTTTCGAACATAAAAAAGCTCTTCTTTCGAAATATAAGTTCTACTACTTCAATCATCGGACCCCGAGAGTTGCCATCTCTCGGTGTTCGATACAACTTCCGTAAGAGATCTTGGAGTTTTCTTTACCCCTAAATTAGATTTTTCTGTGCACATTAACAACATCGTGAATAAAGCAAACTCAATGCTTGGATTTATAAAGCGTTGGTCAAAGGAGTTCCGCGATCCAAATATAACCCGCGCTTTATATTATTGCTATGTTCGTCCTCACTTAGAATACGATTCCCAAGTTTGGTCACCTCATTACAATATTCATATTGAGAGGCTAGAATCTGTTCAACGAAATTTTACTCGTTTTGCCTTGAAAGGTATTCTATGGAGTGATCCTTTGAATGTCCCTTCTTAAGAAAACCGTTTGCTAACTCTCCAAATGGAAACATTGTCAAGTAGACGAAATAACAATGACATGGTATTCTTCCATCAAGTTATTACTGGTGTAACAGATGCACCTGAATTGCTTGGCGCTATATCTTTCAACCATCGGGGTGGCGGTTATAATTTTCGTAGGAAGCACTTGGTACATGAACCAAAACATCGTACCAACTATGGTTTCTATGAGCCCTTGACACGTATGAGTAGGCATTCAAACTGCAACTCAGACTTATTTGATTTAAATATAAGTAAGAATAAATTGAAGTCTTTGCTCAAGACCAGTGTTATACACTTTTAAATGTTTCTCTGTTTACTTAATGTTTGTAATTATTAGTTTTGGATTAATCTTGTTTTGTTAACTGTCTTGTTTTTGTTTCATCCATGTGAGTGTTTGTTATGTTATGTTTGCTTACTAACAACTAACACTGCACTAAGTGATGAGCCGGTGGTATAACATAGTCTACTATGTTGGCAAACCATTGGTCGTAAGACTGTGCTTGTTATAAGCTCTCTTCGACCAATTCTGATAGTGTAAAAATGTTTACCACACCAACACGCATTATTTAATTTTCTCAAATAACAAAGCCAGTTAAACCTGTTAATAGAGCTCAAGAAAATTGAAACAAAAAGATTAAAATTATATCCTTTGACTGACTTATCTTTCCCCTTTTCATAACTTATTTATATTGTCTTACAGGAGGACATAAAAGATGTCCTTGACACAACAACCATCTTCTCTATTTTAATTATTAAATTGTCTCCAATTGGAATAATGAAATGGCGTCTTATAATTCCGCATTTTGTCTTTGAATTCCTCTGAAATCTTTGTACACCTTTAACTTAATTTCAGGTGAAAATGATGAAAAACTAATCCTCGGGAGCATTAGGCTCAGATAAGGATACGATTACGCAAACAATTATATTAATTAGTTGAGTGGTTGTTTGGGTGCGGTCTCTTGATGAGGATAGCTGTTCCTTAAACGAATAGCAAAATGATCCATCTTCTCCCTTGCTTTTTCTTTTATTTATAGAATATTCTTGCCTTGAAAGGATATTTCTTAGTTCCTAAGACTTAACAAAAAGGATCAGAGTTAATATTTAAGGTTAGATAAGTTGAAGACAGTTGAAGGACAGCATAAAATGTTTGAGATCAAGGGGAAAAGAATAGTGACGACATCAATGTCTCTTTTGTAAGAGATAACAAGAATTAAGTTGAATAAAACATTTAAAGTGACTGAGGAAATCTGTAGTTCTACTAGGATTCAAGTCGTGAAAATAATAGCGAAAATAGATTAGGTCTGATTTCACTTTCCACAAAACAAATAAATACGAAGTTATTATTTAGAAAGACCATAGATTTCAATTTTTTTCATTCTCTTTGATTCTCATGCAATCGAGTCACTTTCCTGAATATAAGGAAAATGAAAGCATAAACTCAAATGGGTTGGGGTCGAAATTCTATATGGGTGAAAATTCGAATTCCAAAATTCTGTAAATGATAAAAGAAAAATTGTTTTGATAATGAAAAAAGTGCACACAACCTACTTGAGGAAAACCGGAACAAGTTTAAGGAAGGCCTGCAATGCCCATATCGGCGGACCAAATTTTTACATGACCAAAAATTAAGGGAAAAAATACTGCAATGTCCCAAAGACAGTAAGAATTTTTGGTCATTTGTAAGAAATATGAAGAATTCTTCTTCTTCCTCGGTCCCTACGCTCGTTGACAATGACACTCCAGTTGTTAGCTCGCTCGCGAAAGCGAACCTTTTTGCTAGGCAGTTCGCCACCAACTCTTCGCTGCCAGAGAGTGTTATGACTGCGCCTGTTCTTGAGCGCGTCAATGATTCCATGGGACAAATCTTCTTCCGCACTCGTGCTGTGGCGAGAGTCCTAAAGGATCTCAACATACATAAATCCGCTGGTCCGGATGGTATCCCCGCTATTGTTCTGAAGAGGTGTTCTTCCACGCTGGCAAAACCCTTGCGTAAGGTTTTCCATCTATCCTTTTCTTCTGGGCTCGTTCCGAGCAGTTGGAAAACAGCATTTGTCCAGCCGATCCCAAAAAAAGGCGAATCTTCTTCTCCCTCCAATTATCGTCCGATTGCACTTACGTCCCTTCTTTCTAAGGTCATGGAAACGCTGATATATTATCAGCTCAAGAAATATCTCGAAGACCGAAAGCTTCTTAAAGACCGGCAGTACGGCTTTCGCAGCAACAGGTCCACTGGTGATTTGATGGTTTATCTCACCGAACAGTGGAACAAATCTTTTCATCGTTTTGGAGAAAGTAAGATTGTTGCACTTGATATTTCAAAGGCATTTGATAAAGTCTGGCATCTTGCTCTTTTATCGAAAATGCGTGCCTTCGGTATCGATGAATCCTTTCTTCGTTGGATTAGAAACTTTCTTTCTAACCGTTCAATACAAGTTGTATTGGACGGATTCAAGTCTGAAACCCACAATATAAATGCTGGTGTGCCCCAGGGCTCCGTTTTGTCTCCAACCCTCTTTCTCATTTTTATGAATGATCTCTTGTCTGTTACTTCTAATCAAATAAATTGTTTCGCTGACGATAGTACCCTAAGCTTCTTATATTCGTTTCCAGATTCACATCCCTCCTCTTCGGATGTGGAACTGCAACGGTAAAATATGATAAGCCCATTAAACTCTGACTTAAACATCATTGTCCAATGGGGAATTAAAAACCGTGTAGAGTTTAATGCTTCGAAGACTTAGTGCTGTCTGGTATCGTTACGAGTTATACCCCCCTTGCCACTGTCCATGAGTGGCACTTGCATCAATGAGACCATATATCTCGAGATTCTCGGTATGTGCATCACTGACCACCTCTTGTGGACCGAACACATACGCGATGTCGTCAAAAATGCCGCAAGATGTTTGGGTTTCTTAAGACGGTGCAAGAAATTTGTCTCCCCGTCTGATCTGGCTGTCATCTATAAAACCTATATCCGTCCAAAGCTTGAGTACAATTCCCATCTTTGGGCTGGTGCTCCAGCTACATACTTAAGCCTCCTTGGATAGTATACAAAAAAGAGCTGTAAAAATGATGGATGACACAGACATCACTAGCTCATTCACCTCATTGGAACACCGTCGTAATATTTCGTGTCTCTCTTTGTTTTACCGTTACTTCTACGGTAATTGCTCTACTGAAATAGCCAGTTGCATTCCACCCCTTAAATAATTCAACCTAATACCCGCGCTTCCAGGAGTGCCCATCATTTTACCCTCGAGCCCAATATCGGTCGTACGCTCAAGTATAGAGAATCGTTCTTTAGCCGCACTACGCGAATGTGGAACTCTCTTCCACACTCTGTCTTTCCCAATCATTGCAGTGTTCAGGAATTTAAGACCAATGTACACCGGCACCTCCTCTCCAATCCCATCCCTCTTTCCTAAAGCACTCACTGTGTCTATGGCATAATAAGGGTATAATTAAACCCTTGAGTATGTGTTTATTTAAAAAAAAAAATTCATTTTGCGGTTTCAACAGTATAAGGCTGGAATTCAACATCTGTCAAACAAAGTTGTGAAACCATTTTTTTTTTTCAGTTGAAAGTCTGAGATTAACGAAAATGGATCGCTTACTATCGCACAACGCATACAAATTGTTAAGAACTTCTAAAAAATGGTGACTCTGCCACAGCCGCATATCGCGCTATCAGAGAAGATTATGGTTTTGGACGATTTCCAACTACGCAAGCAATTGGCAAAATTGTGAAGAAATTTGAAGAGACTGGATTGGTTACAGGCCTGTCATGATCGTTTCGCTCGTACCACTGAAAATACCGCTGCTGTAAGTGAAACTGTTCCCGGAACCCCAAATGCGTCGATTCCTCGTGGTCCTCAAGAGTAAAAGAAAATCGTCGTATTTGGGGTTCTGAGAATCCTCAAGTTGTTGAAGAGCAACAATTACATCCACAAAAAGTTACTGTTTGGGGCGGTCTTTGGTGGAGGTATGATTGGACTTACTTCTTCGAAAATGACGATGCAACGACTGTCACTGTCAATTCGCAGCGTCAGGTCATATAATAACCGACTTTTTTTTGCCTACTATTGAAGAATACGACATGGAGAATATGTGGTTTCAACAACAAGATAGTGTCACATGCCACACAACTCGAGCGAATATGGCTTTATTGCAAGATACATTTCCTGGCCGCGTAACTTCTCGTCTTGGCGATATCAACTGGCCACCAAGATCATGCGAATCGACACCACTGGACTTTTTTTGTGGGGCTACGCAAAAAATCGTGCTTAGGCAGATAAACCTTTAACTCTTGAGTACTTAAAAACCAACATTCGTCAAATTATGGCTGAAATACCGCCCAATATGCATCAAAAAGTGGTCGAAAATTACCTCGGAAGAATCGATACTTGCAACAATTCTTGTGGTAGTCATTTAAATGATGTGGTGTTTCACACATAATGTAAGCGTTCAAACTCTATAATAGTTATTATTTATGAACAAAAATAATTTAATATTTGTTTTATTTACGTTTACTTTTGAAACCTCAAAATGGATAACCCTGTATGTGTATTCATCAAAAAATGATTTGGCAACATTTATCTAAGGTCTCACGTATACCCTAGAAGTTCAATCATTACTTTTCTCCGGTCCTCCCTTTACAGAAATTTTCCTTAAATTTCCGACTTCAACTTAAAAAGCAAGTAACTCACGTTCAAGGAAACGTGTCGCACAATTTTTCCAAACTGATGAGGATGACATACAAGCATCATTTGAAAGTCATTCATTTCTATTAAGAAAATTCTCCTTGCAAAGTATATACATGTTTTCAAAACGAACATTTTAAAGTCCATGACCTTCCAAGGCACGACAAAATCCACTCTGGAGATATCCTTTTGTTTTGAATTTAAGTGCGTTACTGAAAATGACATCTCAAATGTTGACACAAGAGTCAAGTATTATGAAACTGAAATGAACATTGAACAGTTAAAAGAGAAGCACGTTCCTAGTCGTCCTTCTAAAGCGACTGAATCACAAGTCCCTACAGTGATTAGTAACTGCTCTCAAGACCATCTCTTACATCGACCATAAAACATATTTTACCAAGCATATTCCTACATTCAGTTTTCTCCAGTTCTCGTAAATAAGTAACTTTTCAACATCCATCTAGTGAGAGAGACAGCGATAGAGAATGGAATTCACTTTTAATGCCACTAAAGTACATCGCGTGCTGTTGTATCATGTTCCGTAGAAATTGGAGAAATGTCGACTTGAATTACATTTGAATGTTGTTCATTGTTCAGTTGATGTCTTGATTAAGAGATAAAATGGCCTCCAGGAATTTAACGAAATTGCTTTAATGGATGTGAAATGTTAAAAAAATGTTTTCATTTTGTTGAAATATGAAAAAAATTGAGAGGATGTGGAGTCAAGAAGCAAGTGTTTGCGTTGCGAGGCATTTGGCGGAAATGGGTTAGGAGTGAAAATTGGATTTTATTGTAGATCACAAAAGAACAAAAGAGCACAACTGTTTCTATTCGGGGAAAATCGGAGGCAAGTTGGTATGATTGGATTTTATGTGGCATAATTGTTATTTATGATTTGGAAACTACTTATTGTTCATTTATTGCTATTGTTCGTGTTCAGGTTCAATAAGGTTGGGGTGCTCAGCTCATGTATTCTTTGTTTAGCGGTTAATGGATTTCGAAAGCTTATAAGTCTATCAGGTTAAACATGCAAACTTAAAGCGGTAAACTTTAGCGAATCTTACACTAATATTGGTTCTTAAGGTTAAGAAGAGACGATACGAATTTTAATTTCAATGCAAAACAAATAATAAAAAAAACGTCGTTCTCCTTAATTCTCCTTCAATCGAGTGACCAAACAAAGTTCGTTGCATTAGTTGCATCAGCAGATAAGCTTGTATGCAATTTGTATGGCTGCTTTCACACAGCCAACAAAACGAAACCACTAGTTTGACGAAGAATGCAGGGAGGTCCATACAGCCAAGCAGGAGGCATTCAAAGCGGCGCTGCATAGAAGGACAAGAGCTGCTCGTGAGCTCTACGATCAAAAGAAGAGAGAGACATACCGGCCTCTCAGAAGAAAAATGAGGGAGCATGAGAAGCGTCAGCTCGAGGATGATGTCAGCCAACAGCAGGAATGAAGTTCGGAGGTTTTATCGAAAGGTTAAACAGCTGGCTCAAGGTCATAGAGCAAGAACCGATGTCTGCAGAGATAAACAAGGAAACATTATGGTAGAATCGCAGTCAATTTTGGGGATTTGGAAAAACCACTTCTGTAGACTGTATACTGGCGACGACGAACAAAACACAGCCGTCAGACAGGAGCCTTTCATCGGAAACGAAGATAGCCAACAACTCCGTGAACATGACCTAGAAGAAGTGAAAACCGAAAAATCGAAGCTGAAATCCAACAAAGCCACTGGAGCAGATGGTCTAGCTGCTGAGTTGTTCAAAGCAGCAGGCGACGAGCAAGATAGGAGCATGCACCAAATCATCTGTAAGATATGGTTAGAGGAATGCATGCCCGATGAATTCAACCTATGCATTGTAAGCCCCATTCTAAAAAGGGAGATCGTCTAAGCTGCGCCAACAACAGAGGAATCAGTCTACTTAAAATCGCCTCCAGATGATTGTCTGCCGTAATATGTGAACGTCTGAAGCCTTTCGTCAAAAATCTTATTAGTCCTTATCAATGTGGCTTCAGGCCAGGAAAGTCAACCATCGACCAAATTTTCACGTTGCGGCAGATCCTGGAAAAGGCCTATGAACTCCAAATCGATACCCACCACCTCTTCATCGATTTTAAGGCCGCGTATGACAGCATCTACAGAGATGAACTGTATAAAGCTGTGTCTAGTTTTGGCTCGTTCGCTTGTGCAAATTGACGATCTAGAACTCACGGTCACCTATCAAGGTTAGCAACAAGCTTAGGGAATCTTTCTGTTTAAAAAAAGGATTCAGACAAGGCCATGCACTGTCATGCGATTTCTTTAACATCGTTCTTGAGAAGATAGTGCAGAACTCCACCGTCAACACCAGAGGCACTATCTTCCAAAAATCTGTTCAACTTCTCGCGTACGCCGATGATATTGATATAATGGGAAGAACACAGCTTGATGTCATTGGCGCCTTTGTGAGAATTGAGACAGAACCGGCAAAAATGGGTTTAGCGGTAAATGAGGGAAAAACGAAGTATATGCTGTCTTCGAGGAAGGACACCCAACACCGACGGCTCGGACAGAACGTCACAAAAGACGCATGCAACTTCGAGGTAGTAGATGGGTCTGTCTACCTAGGCTCCTCTATAAACACGGGCAATAACACAGCGCCGAGATCAGACGAAGAATAACTCTTGCTAATCGCTGTTTCTTTGGGCAAAGAAAGCAATTGAGTGGAAAAGCCCCCTTTCGAGCAACTAAGATAGAATTGTACAACACACTCATCATACCAGTGCTGCTGTATGGTGCAGAAGCATGGACCTTGACAAAATAGGATGAAAGTGCCTCACTGTTTCTAGAGGAAAGTTCTTGGAGTCATCTTTGGCCCCGTGTGCATTGAAGAGGAATGGCGAAGAAGATATAACAGCGAACTTTACGGGTTGTACAACGACATGGACCTAGCCAGAAGGGTCAATATCCAAAGACTCAGATGGCTCGCTCATTTAGAGCGGATGGACACCAATGCTCCGGCCAGGAAAGCCTGCGACACTATTCCCGATGGACGTAGGAGGAGAGGAAGTGCGTGACTCAGGTGGCGCACTCAAGTGGAAGAGGAACTCAATCAACTTGGAGTGCAAAACTGGAGACAGCTAGCTAAGGACCGAGCTGGCTGGCGGAGGATGTTGATTGAGGCCTAAGTCCGAAATGGACTTTAGCGCCACCTTAACTAACTGACTAATTTTGCTCTTTCTTGTAGGTAAGTTTTGAACTTGAAGCGAACAAAAATTAATAAAAACCATTTTTTTTTGGTCGCCAATTTATCACTATGGTTCCAACTTCCACCCAAGAACATCTTTCTGTCCCGGGTTTCACATTTAAAAAATTGGCACTTCATTTTGCCAACCAACGCAATGACCTACGAAATAACTCAAAAGAAAACATGTTCAAAAGCAGCACATGCTTGCATTTCCAACCAAAACGCTGTACGGCCGTAAACAAATAAAAAAATGTGCACGACTGGGTCGTATGAACTTGCTCCTACGTGCTAAAACTAAATATTTATGATTACTTAGAAGAGATATACTTTAAGCAATTCTGATTGCACTCTTTTTTACAGCTTACATTTAAATCAAAAAAAAAATATATATATATATAAAAATAATTAGAATTTATAAAAAAAAAATAAAATTTGTAAATGTACCTCGTATATACATTTAATTCCAAAAATTTAAATGCCGAACTAATTGAAACCTTATTCTTGATTTATTGAATTTTTTTTTTTGAAAATCGTCGGAGCCGTTTTTTTTTTTAAATTAATTTTGTATATATAAAATTTTTCAAAAATATCTTAAAATTAATTTGGGTATGCAGTTTTCAAGACCATGTAAATATACATATTATACTCTAATTTGGATTTTTAAAATTGATCCGTTTTTGAGATACAGAATTTTGAAAAAAAAAGTTAAAAATATTTTTTAAACATCCAAAAAAAAATTTAAATTTTTTTGAAAACAAAATATTATTTGAACAATATATACGTACTTTCGAAAAAAAAACTTACGCTGATCAGACTTTCAGTTTTCGAGAAAATCTAATAACAAAAAAACGGTTCTATGGGAGGTACCGTTTTGGAGCAATACAAACATTTTTTTTTACATAAAACACATGAATGTTTAAAAAAATTAAACTCGAGGAAGTTTAAAAAAAATCGTTCGGGCCGTTTTTGTGAAAAAAAAGTTTTGGTTTTTGGCCAAAAAAATCGTATGGTGGCTACCCTAAATTTTGATCTTAAAACAAAAATAAAAAAATTGGGATATGACTTTTTGCTCAAACCTCTAATTTTCAAATTTGAAGTCAATCGGACCAGTAGTTAAGCCTGTAGATGCCTGTAAACTTTCCGACAGACAGACAGACGGAATCGCCGGACCCACTTTTTTCGACTTCTCTATCATCGTAATATCATATCTCATCCTCATCTCAAATTTTTTTTTTTACGAATTCAATACTTGCCATATATTCTATATGTCGCAAGTAAAAATGTAAACTGTCAAACCAAATTAGTGTAGTAAAGAAAGAGCGTTTATGTGAAAAATTTGCATCCACGATATCACGTCGCGTCGAATAGCCTTCCATTAAGAATGTTAATTTAAGCCCACCCTTCCAAAATGTAAATAAAAGCCTTCGACCTACATTCTTTGCACATGATGCAAGTTGTGAGTAATTTAATTTTTTTGTTTGTTTGAAGTTGTTTGTCTAAACTCTAAATGGTCCGAGGTAAATAAAAATATTCAAAATGCTTCTACCGTCGATGATGCTCGGTTGTTTTGAGGTGGAGATGTGAAACAGGAAGAGGAAGGATGAACGAAATATCGCCATAACCGCAAAGGATGTGTTTACTGTAGAAAGAAAACTGAAGAATTTTGTTTACACTTAAATTGCTTCATTGGCACTGGTATTGTCGTTCTAAATGGGGACATGATTCAAGAATAATATAAAATAAAAACACATCATGCACATAGCTGCAAAGGAGCAGAAACAGGGACCCGGAAAAACAGTGCTAACCAAGACAATAAGCAATTTAATAGTGTCTGTGCATATTCGGCATATATGAGGATGAGTTAATAAGACTGTAAAATTTCAATTAGAATTATATGTCTTCCCACACTCTCCTGCGTCAGCAAAATTGAAAAGTTCTGGTGATTTAAAGTTTTAACATCGCTTACGACTTTATAATGAACTGGCTGTTTTAAGCCACAGATGATCTATCGAAATAAAATTAAGATTGTATTAATATCTCTTGTATCAAAGGTGGACTGACGTTTTATCTGGAACTTTCTGTCTCATGGGGACTTCTGGCTTGGCTAAATCCATGGAAAAAACGTTCTTCCCGTATAGTTCTTGGCAGTATCTTGAGACGCAAAGAAATAGCATGTTGGAAAACTAGATCCTACGGGCACTGCAACCAGACAAGCTTGATACCATCAGACATCCTATACACAACCACCGATTATTGCATCCCTACCCTAAACACCTCAAGGAAGTTAAGAGTCTTGCTCCCGTCAAGAATCGACTGGGAGGAAGGTGATGTGACGAAAGACTATCTTCACGGATGGTTCGAAGATGGAATGCAGTGTTGGTGCAGGTGTCTTCTGTACCTAAATCTCTTAAGATTTCAAAATCCTACAGTGCCTTGCATAAGTATAACCGCACCCGAAAAAAATGCATTTAAAAGAAAACCTACAATAGGAGTGACTCCTTACTATTTTTTTTATTGAGTTACATCACTGATGAAGCAAATTGAGAAGAAATTAAAGTACCGTTATTTCCTCTACTGGTGTTTAAAAATTAAAAACAGATTTTTATGTATTGCAAAAATATAACTGCACAATGCAAATTTCTTTGAAGCTGCTGTCATTCAAGTGCTTCCAAATAAAAAACAACAATGCCACGCGGTATGCATTTAAGCGAAATTGAAAGAGGCAAAACCTTAGCTTTTCGGTCAAGCGGCCTAAGTCTTAGGGCTATTGGAAGACGAATTTCACGATCGGATCGTGTCGTTCGAAATTTTTTAAAACGTACAGAATCTTATAGGACAAAGATAAGACCCGGGCGTCCGCAGAAGCTGCACGTGCGTCGCGACAAGAGGCGTTTAATCAATGCTGCACCCAATTCGGTGCATTCTTTGTCGGAATTTCGTAACGAATTGGGCTTAGGAGCTTCGGTTTCAACCGTTTCTCGTGCTTTAAAAAGCAGTGGAGTGAATGTTCGGGGGAAAATGGTGCCAGCTCCAAGTTAAACAGCAGCCCACAAACAAAAAAGATTGGAATTTGCCCGCCAAAACATAAATCGGGATTGGAAAACCGTAAGTGACTTTCTATTAATCTACACTCAAATCTCGTTATTCCAAATGGCATACTGGAATGAATGTTTTTTTATTAGGTTATTTTTAGTGATGAAAAAAAGTTTAATCTCGATGGACCAGATGGTTTTAGCGGATATTGGCACGATTTGAGGAAAGAGAAAAAGTTTTTTTCCAAGAGGAACTTTGGTGGTGGCAGCTGTATGGTTTGGGGGGCCTTCTGCGAGCGTGGTAAGGTTGCACTTGCCATCACCTCTACCAGAATGAACAGTTCTGACTTCACTTCGGTCCTTGAGGAGAGTTTGGATTGGTTCGAATCGAAAAACATTAATTTGATGGAGTGGCCGTCACATTCTCCCATCGAAAATCGTTGGGGAATTTTAACTCGCAAAATGTATGCCCATAATAAGCACGTTGCTAGTGTTGCTGAACTGCTAGAGGCAGTTGTGACTGAATGGAACTCAATAAAAAAATAGTAAGGAGTCAGTCCTATTGTAGGTTTTCTTCTAAATGCATTTTTCCGGGTGCGGTTATACTTATGCAAGGCACTGTATAGACTTCCCGATTTTTTCAGTATATTATAGGTAGAATTGTTAACGATAAGAGAAACTTGTATAGCCCTTAAAAATATCCGACAGAACCAAATACTAACAGACAGTCAGGCAGCTATTAAAGCCATTGATTCAGCTTGGGCGTCTCTCTAATCTGGATACCCGGCCAAAGGGGCTATGATGGAAATGAGAAGTCACATGAGCTAGCTAGACAAAGAGCAGCCCTTCTCACTGGAAGTGAAAGTATATGCTCCTCTTGGAGTTGTGAAGGGCTATATCCTGACCAAATACACATCAGAAGCAAATCATAGGTGGAATAGTTTAACGAGTTGCTTTATATCTAGGAAAATATGGCCCGCCTATAACAAACCAAAATCAATCAATTTAATTTCTAAATCAAGGCATGACATAGCGATTATTGTTGGTACCGGCATAGGGCATTGGATTAAAGGGGAGCATACGGCAAAATTGCGTATACCTACCTACCAACCATAGTTCTTGGTTATAACCATTTTGTCTATTCTTAATTCATGAAGATGGGACCCGGAAGCATACGAACAATTCTTTTCCGAAGAAACCCTGAAGTGTTTTGATCCGATAATTTCAGCGACAGTGAAGTTGTTCAATGGTTTGTTTAACAACTTTATCAGCTTCCTAAATCCAAGCCGTTGTCAGTAAAAGCAGCCGATAACAAAATGGAAGAAGAAATATGCGTGCGACTGCTTAAAAATCTCACCATTACTTTGAGATTACTCCTGTATAAGACGATAGTCTCACTGTTCGAGAAAACAGTCTTATTTAGAATAATTGGGCTGTTTGTGAGTAAGGGCGGTTCCGGAGACGATAAGCACGGGCTATATCGAATCTACCACGAAATAGACTTGAAACCAGGTTGACTCTGGTAAGCTGGACACCTAAAGGGTCCGCCATCTAACGTTTTTTTTTTCAACTAGTGCTTATTTCGTGAATGGTAACACTTATCTCATGCCTGATTCGACAGATAATTACTTTTATCCTTCCGCTGAACGAATAAGGTTGTGTATACGCTTGAGCAATGCTGTAAAATTTTGCTTCACTGCTTTGGAAATCATGGTAATGTTGCAGAATATGTCAGAAAATTGCGTACGGATTTTGGAAGAAGAGAAGCACCGTCAGCTCCGTATGTTTGCTATCTTGTGAAGAAAGTGAAAGAAACTGGCATCCTCATCGATAAACCAAAGCGTTAAAAGCCAAAAACAGTGTGTCTACCCGAAAATATTCCTGCTGTGGGAGAAAGTATTCGTGAAGCGCCATCAACATCAATTCATCGTCGTTCTCTAATATTGAACAATTTGGACATTTGATTGAGACGAATTTTGCATAAAGACCTTGTTATGATGCCACACAAAGTCCAATTGGTTCAGGAGTTGAAGCCAACTGACCATCCAATGCATTTTCGCTTCGCTAAGTGGGCCTGCGATCGACTAAGAGAAGATGCCGATTTTGCCAAAAAAATCATGTCTTCAGATGAAGCTCATTTTGAACTGGCGGGTATGTAAACAATCAAAATTGTCGCATTTGGGGTACAGAAAACCCACACGCATACATTGAAAAGCCGATACACCCAAAACGAGTGCGGATTTTGGTTCAGAGGCATAACTGGGTCATTTCTTTTCGAAAATGAGCAAGAAGTGGCCGTTATACAGTCAATGGCGATCGTTTTCGGGCCATATTGAACGAATTTTTGTTCTCAAAAATTGAAGAGGAGGATATTGGCAACATTTGGTTTCAACAGGACGGCGGCGCTACGTGCCACACAGCCGAAGCTACACTCGATGTTTTGCATTATCAACCGTAGAGCTGATGTCGTTTGGCCACCTCGGAGATGCGATTTGACACCATTCGTTGGTCTATTATTTGTGGAGTGCCGTAAAAGATAAATGTTACGCCGACAAGTCAGAGACAGTTGACGCCTTAAAGGACAATATTCGTGAAGCCATTGGTGAAATACGGCTGCACACAATCGATAATGTGATGAAAAATTGGACCGATCGTGTATGCTACTGCATGGCCAGCCGAGGCAGCCATTTGAATGAAAATATTTTCCATTATTAACCGGAAGGATTGTAATTTCAATTAATAAAGAAGTTTGAGAAAATATTCAGTAGTTTTTTTTTTGACAGTTATTTGGCAGACCCTTTACATAGCTCGTATGAGTGAAGAGCAACCGGCACGGAAAGTCCTTTGCGGTACAATGTATGGAGTAGACGGAATGACACACCAGATTTCCGCTGGAAGGATGGCGTAGACCAGCCTTATGATTTGCAGCTGGATGGATGGCGTCAGCTTACAACCAGGATACATGAAAGAATTTGCTGAAGGAGGCCCGGGCCGATCCCGGTTCTGGCGCAGATGAAGGTAAAAATTTCACTAGCCAGGCGGTCGATGATAATAAAACGCCAAGGTAGAAAAAGTCAACAAGAAGACATAAACTTGGTTTTAACTGACTTTGAAAAGTTTGATAATTTCCACATTCCTTAGGAGACATCCGCAATCTGCATATCTCCTCTACACGTTCATCTCATGTTCTCTTCTTCCACTTCTGCTCGTAAAGCTCGTGAGTTAATCAAATCCTTTGTGTAGTTCCACTTGCAATGTCTCTGCGTCTGCATGCGCTTGAAGGTATTTTTACTCAAACATTTGGAAAGCCAGCACTTACTATGAAGAAAGCAAATACTTCTACATTCTTATTGGAGACAAGATCGAAAAAAGTTCTAGGTGCTGGGATATCGGGATATCTACAACCTTACAAGTTGACTGTGAGACAAGGAAAAGAGTATTGTCTTGAAAAATGACGAGGCAAAATATAAATTTTACTTAACAGTATTGCCATCAGTGCCTGTTTAGGTTGTCAGGCAAAAAACAAAACAAAAGGAATAAGAAAATGATGATTAAAGAGTCTGTTATTTTGTTTTTTGTTAAAAGCATACTAAATACGCAAGATTATACTAAACACACAATGAAACAAAGCCCTTAAATTGTTAAATTGTTTAATAGCCCTCCCGATAACAAAGCTGTTTGTTTGGCTATTCAAACACTCAATACTCTACACGAAATCAATTTCACAAGCACAATTGATTGATTAAACACCCGCATTAAACAAAACAACAAGCAAACAGAAAAAAAATCGACCACGACGACCCTACCTTTGCGTTTCAAATAATCCATTCAGCAAACATCCGTCGTCCTCGGTCCTCCTCCCTCGTTCTAACAAGGGAACCCATTACCACTCAAAGGCCATTTGTAAATCACCATTCGGTTGAGTGCATTGAATCACACACATAAAATATGTAATTTTCCCACTTCTCCGGCCATATAAGCAACACGCGTGTTGACATTGTGGTTCGGTTATAAAGTGTTATCAACATTGTATCCGGTTCCTGCTCCACTTAGCATCGCCCTTTCTTCATATTGCCGTCATGGCCACGCACCATGCCCGCAACGTTAAGCAACGTTCAATAAGCTATAAGCACCTTCCTTATTCTCAGCACACATTCCCATGATAAAATATTGATCCCACTCCCATTATCTCTCTTTCTCTTTGAGTCTGGTTCCTGTTACACCTCTCAACAGTTAAATGTACAAATTCGAGGGAGCACTCGAGGTCCTAAACACAAATATTTGCTTAAATCGATTATCATGGTAAATTTATCTAAACTGCTATGTCTAGAGACATAAAGAGAAACGCAACAAAATCACAAACACCGCACGCATCCTTAAGGACGACGATTGCGACGGATGTATCCCTTTTGAAGTCGTATATCTTTTGGTTTCTTAACGTTAAAGATATACACGCATTAGAATTATTGGAACATTAACACAAAGTCGTAATACTGATTAGAGATCAGTATTAGCCTTGGAGGATGGTCCTTAACACCACGCACAACCACAAAAAAAAACTTTCAAGGACGAATCCTCTCGGTGAAGTCGTGTGTGTAATAAAATCCCATTAGTCTTTTCATGTCGATTGCACCAATGAAATGAATAGCACAACAAGACAAGCGGAAAAAAAAGACGACGGTTCGAGCTTAATCTTAAAGACCCTCTGTCGGTGAGGATTAGAGGATTCCTATTTCAATTGGTTTCGCTTTCGATAGTCAAATCAAATATGGCATAAGAATATGTTAAGATTTGCTTTTCGATAAACGTTAGAACTTTTAAGACTTATGGCATGGAAAATAGAAATAAACTTTATGTTCAGATAATCCGATTTGTCGAGAACAAATTTTCTTTTTTATGTATTTTGTGGAAAAAAGGAAGTTAGTAGGTTTTGATGCAATTTGCAATTTAAAAAGCTTCCAACATTTCTTGTCGTAAGGACATGTTATCGTGAATTCTCGTTTCCTACTTAGTTTCAACCAATAAGTCACCCGATTGACAATCTGCAAAATTGCAGGATCTTAATCACAATAATTAGCTATTAGATGTTTTGTCAAATCACCATGAGCGGTTTCAAAAGTAAACGTAAATAAAACATATTAAATAAAGGATTTTTCAATAGGGACAAAATAAATTAAATAAAACAAAAACGGTTTTGGATATCAATGAAATTCTTTATTTCTGTGGAAGTACATTTGATGCCATTATGTATGGAACTCGATTTCTTTTGCATGGCCACCACGGGCACGCTTGCAGAAGTCCAGACGCTGAACCCAATTTTCGACGGTTTTCAAGCATAAATCGGCCGATACTGCTGCAATTTCACGTTCGATATTCGTACGAAGTTCATCAATCGTCGCTGGCTTGTTGGCATAAACCATAGATTTGACGTAGCCCCACAGGAAATAGTCTAACGGCGTTAAATCGCATGAACGAGGCGGCCAATTCACAGGTCCATTTCTGGAGATAATGCGCTCATCGAACTTCGTTCTCAATATTTCGATTGTTTGGCCCGCTGTGTGACATGTGGCACCGTCCTGTTGAAACCACATATCGTCCAAGTCCATATCATCCAATTCATTCCAAAAATAATCGGTTAGCATTGAGCGGTAGCGATTCCCATTCACAGTAACGTGCCGGTTTTGATCATAACGGAAGAAGTACGGCCCAATGACACCACCAGCATGTAAACCGCACCAAACAGTGATTTTTTCGGGATGTAACAGTGCCTCGTGAAGCACATGTGGATTGCTGCCTGACCAATAACGCATATTTTGCTTATTGACGAAGCCATCCAGCCAGAAATGAGCCTCATCACTGAAGATGATTTTTCGATGAAAATCCGGATCATTTTCAAGTTGTTGCTCAGCCCAATTCACGAACATACGCTTCTGGAGATCAAGCGGCTTCAGTTCTTGCGTCAATTTGATCTTGTAAGGATGTAGGCCAAGATCTTTTCGCTAAATTCGCCACAACGACGTCACAGAGATGCCCTACGCTTGAGAACGACGTGTGAGAGACTGATTTGGGTCTTCCGCAATTGATGCGCTAGCGACAGCAATATTCTCGACACTACGGGCACTTCTTTGTCGCACTGGCACGGGAACATTTTGTACTGAGCCTGTGGATTCAAATTTCTCCACTAGACGCTCAATATTGTTGATCTGGCAGGACGATTATGACGACTATAATTTGTACGTAGCGCTCTTAAAGTGTTGACCACTGACTCCGAATTTCGATAGTAAATTTTAATAATTTTGACTCGTTGTTGGATTGTATACCTTTCCATGATGGAAATGGCAAACCTTACTGAAGAGAAATGTCAAGAAAGCGGGAAAAAATATGGCGTCGTTTGCTGTCTCTATCGATCTACTTTTGTAGCGTCCCTTTTGAAAAACCTTTACTTTTTTTTTTCGTAATATTTCTTTTTTATTATAAAGCTTCATTTAAATGATCACCACGCAAATTTTTGAAAAAATTCGATTCTTTTGAGGTAATTTTCGGCCACTTTCAGCCATAACTTGACGAATGTTGGTTTTTTAGTGCCCAAGGGTTATAGGTTTATCTGCATAAGCACGGTCTTTTGCGTTGCCCCACAAGAAAAAGAGTCCAGCAGTGTCGAATCGCATGATCTTGGTGGCCAGGTGATACCTTCAAGACGAGAAATTACGCTGCCAGGAAATGTCTCTTGCAATAAAGCCATATTCGCTCGAGTTGTGTGACATGTGGTACCGTCTGGTTGAAACCATTATATTCTCCATGTCGTATTCTTCAATAGCAGGCAAAAAGTCGGTTTTTGTATGACCATAATGCTCCGAATTGACGTTGACAGTTGTTTCATCGTGCGTCGTTTTCGAAGAAGTAAGGCCCAATCACACTTCCGGACCAAAGAGCGCACCAAACATTGACTTTTTGTGGATGTAATGGCCCCTCTTCAATTATTTAAGGATTCTCAGAACCCAAATGCGACAATTTTGTATATTAACATACTTAGTGAGTGAGAACTGTTCTTCGTCGCTGAAGAAAATTTTGTTCGAAAAATCGCCGTCCATCCGCCTGTTGTTCAAGCACCCATTCGACGTATCTACGACGTTGTGATTGGTCAGCTGGACTGTGTATGGATGTAGTTGTAGATCCAAATGCTAAATACGCCATAATGTGCCATAAGACAGTCTTAATTCCTGAGAACGACAAGGAATCGACCCATTTGGTCTTCAGCAACACTTTCACTTACAACAGCGATATTTTCAGTGGAATGAGATAAACGATGTTGCACAGGCCTTACAATATCTGGAACAATCCAGTCTGATTAAACTTGTTCACAATTTTGCCAATTGCTGCGTTTGACGTTTATGTAAACCGTAATCTCCCTTCAAAGCACGATATTTGGCTTTGGCAGAATCGCCATATTTGTAGTAGGTTTTAAGTGATAGTTAAGTGATCCATTTTCGTAAATGTCAGACCTTCAACTGGAAAAAAAATTGGTTTAATAACTTAGTTTGACATATGTCGAATTGCAGCCCTATACTTTTGAAACCACAAAACGGATAACCCGTTTGAAATGTTTAAAATGTCGAAAATGGTTTCTTTATGTGAAAACTGCGTATTATGAATGATTTAAATTAAAATTCTTCCCAGCAGAAATCATAGGTTGTTCATATTGTACGAGTGCCAGGAGTCTATTCAACTGTTATTGCCATGTGTGGTGTAACATAAGCTATGTTAGTAAGAGCCATGATGTACCGAGAACTTGGAAACAATCACAATGAATTCTAGTTTTGTGTAGTCAAAATAAACGGAATGGTCACATCCTTATTTACTACCTGGCCAACGACCTTAATTCAAACCACGAAATATCTTATCTTCTGATTCCGATACTCCAAATTCCTGTGAATCTTAAATGGAATGTATCAAGTAGCATTTTGATGAAGACTACAAGCCTTGCAATACTACCAGACAGAACTAAATTCATAAGTGATCTAGAATTGCTAGAATAAGCTCTGAAGAATCGTTCTATAAGAGGTGGTCAGTGATGCACATACCGAGAATCTCGAAATGTTCGGTCTTATTGACGCAAGTGCCACTCATGGTGTCAAAGGGAGTATATCTCACTTTAACGATCCCAGACGGCATTAAGTTTTCGAAGCATTAAACTCTCCACAGTTTTAAATACCCCATTGCACAATGCTGTTAAGTCAGTGTTTAATGAGCTTATCACATTTTGCCCTTGCAGTTTCACATACGCAGAGAAGGGATGGGAGTCTGGAAACGAATAAATACCTTCGTTAGCGTAACAATTTTTTGGATTAGAAGTTACAGACAAGAGATTATTCTTGAAAAAGAAGGTCGGAGACAAAACGGAGCCCTGGGGCATACCAGCATTTATTTTGTGGGTTTCAGACTTGAATCCGTCCAATGCAACTTGTTTTGAAATTTTCAAAAGAAAGTTTCTAATGCAAAGAGGGAGGCATACGATAGTTGGGGAGAGATGAAGATTCAACTTTTTTTTTAGAATTTGCTGGACAAATGCTGTTTTCCAACTGCTCTGAACGAGCCCAGAAGTGTAGGATAGATGGAAAAGCTTACGCAAGGGTTTTGTCAGCGTGGAAGAACACCTCTTCAGAATAATAGCGGGGATACCATCCGGACCAGCGGATTTTTGTGTGTTGAGATCTTTTAGGACTCTCGCCACAGCACGAGTGTGGAAGAAGATTTGTCCCATGGAATCATTGACGCGCTCAAGAACTGGAGGAGTCATGACACTTTCTGGCAGCCAAGAGTTGGCGGCGAACTGCCGCTTAGCTTTCGCGAGCGTGCTAACAACTGGAGTGTCATTGTCGACGATCGTAGAGACCGAAGAAGAAGAAGAATTCTTCATATTTTTAACAAATGACCAAAAATTGTTACTGTCTTTGGGACATTGCAGTATTTGTTGCCTTAACTTTTGGTCATGTAAAAATTTGGTCAGACGAATGTGGGCATTGCATGCCTTCCTGGCTTGTTTAACCTTACTCCGGTTTTCCTCGATTGTATTGGCTCTAAAATACCGAAAATTTACTTCTTTTTGCCAGATAACCTCTTTGCTGGTAGAATCACACCATGATATTTCTTTGGGTTCAATACTTTTAACTCTATTCGGGATAAAAGTTTTCATTCCTCAATCAACAATATTAGTAATCAAATCTGCGCTGTAGTCTACGTCACTATCGAGGAAACATAGTGATCAGTTAAAGATCCGGACAAAAATATTGAGACCGTCCCAGTTGGCTTTGTCGTAGTACCATATAATAGTTGGATAATTGGATGATTGGATACAATTTTTTGAACAGACAGAGCGTCAAATTCGCGAGAAGTTGAAGCTCTGTCCGAATTTGGGCTTCGATAGAAAAAACAATAGTGACTGATGTGCTTGTTTACCGAGAACTTGAACCACATAAAATTGAAAAAAGGGTGTATGACGGCGAGACCGTGGTGGAGGAATAATAATGGCACTAAGCCATCGGAATCAAAATTGTCCCTTACTTGGGTTTCACTTAGCGCCAAAACAGCTGGCCTGTTGGAAACAGTGGGTTTTTAAGTAGCAAGAAAATTCGTAGGTAGCCCACGAGCATTACAATAATAAACTCTGAAATGGACTTGTTAGCGAATCATTTTGAGGAGCACGTTATTTATCATTTTTTCTACGGTAAAATAACTCTGTAGATCGTGCCGTGCGACAGTCTCGTATGAGCAGGAATAACTCAGCTACCAGTGGCCACGCTCGAACGAGTTCACTTTCACGAAAAATCACACGATACTCCTTAAAACAATTATTTTTTGAAGAGTGTATAAGAAATTAGTTTTGTTCAATCACGATGAGGATGACTCAGAGTTGTTCTTTCATTAAGTTGTGTTTGTTTGTGTCTGTTTTGCATTTATAAGAAGAAGAAGACATACATATAGATCGAAGGATAATGTTCAAATATATTTACTTACTCATGTGCAAATGATGAAATAACTTTTTTAAGCCGGAGATAAGCTGGAGATGAGAATTTAGCTTGCATCAAAAGTGAGCTCAACTTTCTCATTTTCCAATGGGATTGTCAATTTCTTTTGACAAAAAAATTCTTAACTTTCCGAATATTAGAGAAAAACAATAAAAAACTTTAACCATTAACGTTGTGTCGGTGGTGTAGGGGATATGGCACTTAGGAATGATTAGTTGAATGCTGAACCAAATGGTACACGTTTAAACTACAACTTCGGCAGCATTTACTGTTTTTTTTTTTAAGGAATTCGCCCGCTAATACAAGGCCCTCTGTGAGACAATTTTACATACGGTCTTCCTCTCCTCCTACATCCCTCGGGAATAGTGTCGAAGGCTTTCCGGGCCGGAGCATTTGTGTCCATCCGCTCTAAATGACCGAGCCATCTGAGTCTCTGGACCGTGACCCTTCTTTACAACCCGTAAAGTTAGCTTTTCCATTCCCCCCTCAATGCACACGGGGTCAAAGATGACCCGGCGAACTTTAATCTCGAAACAGCCTAAAGCCTAAGACATATCATCCGATTTTGTCAAGGTCCATGCTTCTGCATCATACGGCAGCACTGGGATTATGAGGATGTTGTACGCTTTAACCTTAGTTGCTGAGAGAGGGCTTTTTCCACTCATTGATTTCTCAGCCCAAGGAAACAGCGATAAGCAACAGTTATTCTTCGTCTGATCTCGGCGCTTGTTTTATTACCAGTGTTTATAGCGGAGCCTATACAGACTCATCTACTACCTCGAAGTTGCATGTGTCTGTTGTGACGTTCTGTCCGAGCCGTGTCGGTGTTGGGTGTCTTTCCTCGAAGACAGCATTTACTTCGTTTTTCCCTCATTTACTGCTAAACCCATTTTGTCTGCTTCTGTCTCAACACTCACAAAGGTTCCATTGACATCACGCTGTGTTCTTCCCATTATATCAATATCATCGGCGTACGCGAGAAGTTGAACAGATTTTTGGAAGATAGTGCCTCTGGTGTTGACGTTGGAGTTCTGCACTATCGTCTCAAGAACGATATTAAAGAAATCGCATGACAGTGCCTCGCCTTGTCTGAATATTTTTTTGACGTCGAAAGATTCCATTTGCTCGTTGCCAACCTTGATAAAGCGGCATGAGTTCTCCATCGTCATTTTGCACAAGCAAACGAGCTTGGCAGCGATGCCAAAACTAGACGTAGCTCTATACAGTTCGTGTCTGCAGATGTTG
Source organism: Sphaerophoria rueppellii (assembly GCA_920937365.1). NCBI lineage: Eukaryota > Metazoa > Arthropoda > Insecta > Diptera > Syrphidae > Sphaerophoria > Sphaerophoria rueppellii. Next base: position 95,385,045 of record CAKKXW010000001.1, read on the forward strand.
TCATACGCGGCCTTAAAATCGATGAAAAGATGGTGGGTATCGATTTGGAGTTCGTTGGTCTTTTCCAGGACCTACCGCAACGTGAAAATTTGGACGATGGTTGATTTTCCTAGCCTGAAGCCACATTGATAAGGACCAATCAGATTGTCGACGGAAGGCTTCAGACGTTCACATATTACGGTAGAAAGGACCATGTAGGCGATGTAAAGTAGACTGATTCCTCTGTAGTTGGCGCAGTTAAGAGGATCTCCCGTTTTCAGGATCGGGCGAACAATGCTGAAGTTCCATTCATCGGACATGCATTCCTCTGACCATATCTTACAGATGATTTGGTGCATGCTCCTATCTAGATCGTCGCCTGCTGCTTTGAACAGCTCAACAGCTAGTACATCTGCTCCAGCGACTTTGTTGGATTTCACTTCTTCTAGGTCGGGTTCACAAAATTGTTGGCTATCATCGTGTCCAATGAAAGGCCCCTGACGGCGGTGTTTTGTTCGTCGTCTACAGAAGTGGTCTTTTCCGTGAGACAACCACAATGGATAATCCGTGGGACTCTGTTCAGATGCTGCTCATTTCAAGGACTTTGAAGCAGCTATTATGTTCTACACTATCAGTAGTCAGGCTCACTTGCAGCTTAAAGCTTAATGAAGTACAGGTTTCCCTGAATTTTCTTCTATTATCTGCATCTGAAAGTGAGGTGATCATGCCCTTAAGTCGATGGGTCAGAATGTCCAATATTGCATGAGATAAGTCGCATGTTGTGTCATTCTGTTTGAATTAGATGACAATACATCTGGCGTTTTCTCCTTTGAAAAAGTCTTCTCGCTAGGACGATTATGACGTCCGAACAGTGCGCGAAGCCCCACGGAACCTTACCCGAACAGTCAAGTTCAGAAGTCAATACTAGAAAATCCGTTATTCACTCGATGTCCAATTCTTCACGCATGGCATTTCACATACTCTCGTTTTCAGCTGATTTCAATTGAAAAATATGAATAATTCAAAATTCAATCCTCTTTTTCATGTGAAATAAAATCCAGCCTGTGTATGTCTTAAAATTCAATTACCTCTTCTCACCCGAAGATCAAAAATGGGTACAAATGTATTAAGAAAGCCATTTGCTGATTCCGAATTCCATAATCGCCTTAAACCAAAATAATCTTTAAGTCTTTAAATGTTAACCAAAATTCGATTATATAATTTATTCATTCATATCAATTTTTTGTGTTCCATTTTATTGCAGTGTTCAAGAAACAGATGGTTCATATTTCGAGAGTTTTACTTCGCTGGCATGGAAGCGTGAAAACCGACGTATGTCAGCGGTACGTGCCGCTGAGGCACGTGCTGAAACTCTACCCGAAAACGAACGTGAACAGCAGGTCGATGAGATACTTGATCGTTTCGAGGAGAAGGAAAAGCTCTATGTCGAGGTCCTGCACACGATTGCGAATACTGTTGGGGCACCAGCACCAGGCGGACAGGTAAGACAAAGGATTATGGATTTTGCATCTCTTAAAGCCTTTTAGTCACACCTTTTTGCTCGCCATACATTTGATTGTGTGTTCCTCAGTCGTATTGTGTATTATCGGGTGTAATGGTTTCCCTGTCCCTGAAGTTCTTTTAGTTTAATAAAATCCTGTATATAGGATATTCTATTTGACATTATGTAAGTCCTAAGGGAGGAGACTCATTTTCGATTCAGAAAATTTTCTTTTTCTTGTAACAAGCTCGTTTATGATTTCTATTTTATCCTATCGAGAATTGGGTATGGGAATGTCCTTGGAAGAAGAAGAATTCTCCCTTAGGATAATAGAGTGAACTATTGATGGATTTTCAGCATTATTTACTCGTTCGACATCGTTACGCTCGCTGTCCCGGAGCCAAATAAGAACGAAATATATACTTGAGAGTCTTGTGATATTTTTTTTGCATGTCCTTCTACGTAGGGAAAAACAATTTATTTCAGAAAATGCCTTTTTTGTTTGCATACACAAGAATGTTACGGGAGGCTACAAAAAGTTGTTCCTTCTCAGAAAACATGCGGAATGTTGTTGAGTTAAAAAAAAAAACAATATCCTTTCAATATGCAATGGAAATATAATTATAAGAATGTTCGGTTCGGAAGAATTCTGTATTTTACTTGCCATTGTGTTGGGTTCACTTGGATCGATGGACCTACGACAGACGATGTGACGGCCGGCAGAGGTATATTGGAAAACCGACAACTGTTACAAATTCTAAGAGAAACAAGAAGGTGGTCTTTTTTTGTTGTGTTTTACTTGTTGAAAGGATTCAGGCGATTTGTGTTTTCATTTTTGTTTGGAATATTATTATTTATTTATGAATTAAAAGATTTCTTTATAATCAGGTGGACATTGTTCTGATAGCGTGTTATTTGCGGAGGAAGCTGTGGGTGCAACAAATGTGTTTTTGATTTGACAAAGGAGGTGGTGGTAAATTTAATAAACAAAAGGAAAAACGCTTCACAAAGCGGTTTTTATTAGGTAAAAATTGTTAAGGACACGTCTTAATGCTTTAACAAAAGAAATATTTTTTTTTCGTTTCTTAACGCTCAATACTAAAATTGTATTTAAAATACCAAACATGGATCTGAATTGCAAACTCTATGTAATCAGAGTCAATTCTACCGAAAATTTGGCGGTGCCGGGTAATAACGCCAAGCAAATAAGGCCAACTTGAACTTTCTTTAAGTGAAATAAGACCAACTTTTAAAACTTGGCCTTATTTTGCTTCTCGTAAATGAAATAAGGCCAAGTCGGTCTTATTTAACTTTCAACAGAAGTGTTTATGTACATACGTACATTACGTTTTGATAAGAAAACATTTTTTTTTAAATACTTGTTCTTTTGTTTAATAAATATTTTTGAAAAAGTAAATAAAAGAATTTGAAACAAAATGTAAAACAAAACTACAAAATAATAAACAAGTGTTTATGCTGTTGTTCACAATTTGCCTGCAATTTGTTACCATATGGTAAGACAATTTGAACAAAGTTTAAAGAAGTGGCATAGCTGCATAACGGTTGTGCGTGGATTATGACATATAACGCATTCAACTTAAATTGTTTTGATCCTTCTTTTATTATCTCTCAAAATTACATTTCGTCAATAAAAGTTTTGTTTGTCGTTTTGGTCATCTGATGTTAGATTTAGAATTGTAAAATTATTTCCCCACATTCCGAAATTACGTTTGAAGAAAATAAAAAAAGAAGTCCTGAATCGATATTCAGATCCTAACTCAGATCGTCACCGAGCCCATTAATAGCCGAGCGGAAAATACTCTGATCCTGATAAATACACTATCAGTGTATTAACGCCTCTAGGCAGATCAGACCATAGTATTATATCTGCAAATTTCTCGTGTCAAGCTAATCCAGTTAGAGAAAGAGCTCCGAAGAGAACCGTGTGGCAATCCGAGAAAGCCAACTGGGACGGTCTTAACAACTTTTTCCGGATCTTTAACTGGTCACTATGTTTCCTCGATAGTGACGTAGACTTCAGCGCAGATATGATTACTAATATGATTATTTTGGGAATGAAAACTTTTATCCCGAATAGGGTTAAAAGCATCAAACCCCAGAAAAAGTCATGGTTTGATTCAAGCTGTAAAGAGGTTATCAGGGAAAAAGCAGTAAAGTTCCTATGTTTTAGAGCCAACCCAACTGAGGAAAACTGGAACAAGTTTAAGCAAGCCAGTAAGCCTGCAATGCCCATATTCGGCGGACCAAATTTTTACATGATCAAAAATTAAGGCAAAAAATACTGCAATGTCCCAAAGGCAGCAAGATTTTTTGGTCATATGAAGAATTCTTCTTCTTTCTCGGTCCCTACGCTCGTCGACAATGACACTCCAGTTGTTAGCTCGCTCGCGAAAGCGAATCTTTTTGCTAGGCAGTTCGCCGCCAACTCTTCGCTGCCAGAGAGTGTCATGACTCCTCCAGTTCTTGAGCGCGTCAATGATTCCATGGGACAAATCTTTTTCCGCACTCGTGCTGTGGCGAGAGTCTTAAAGGATCTCAACATACATAAATCCGCTGGTCCGGATGGTATCCCCGCTATTGTTCTGAAGAGGTGTTCTTCCACGCTGGCAAAACCCTTGCGTAAGCTTTTCCATCTATCCTATTCTTCTGGGCTCGTTCCGAGCAGTTGGAAAACAGCATTTGTCCAGCCTATTCCAAAAAAGGCGAATCCTTCTCCTCAATTATCGTCCGATTGCACTTACGTCCCTTCTTTCTAAGGTCATGGAAACGCTGATAAACTATCAGCTCAAGAAATATCTCGAAGACCGAAAGCTTCTTAATGACCGGCAGTACGGCTTTCGCAGCAACAGGTCCACTGGAGATTTGATGGTATTATCTCACCGAACAGTGGAACAAATTTTTACATCGTTTTGGAGAAAGTGAGATTGTTTCGCTTGATATTTCAAAGGCATTTGATAAAGTCTGGCATCTTGCTCTTTTATCGAAAATGCGTGCCTTCGGTATCGATGAATCCCTTCTTCGTTGGATTAGAAACTTTCTTTCAATACAAGTTGTATTGGACGGATTCAAGTCTGAAACCCACAATATAAATGCTGGTGTGCCCCAGGGCTCCGTTTTGTCTCCGACCCTCTTTCTCATTTTTATTAATGATCTCTTGTCTGTTACTTCTAATCCAATAAATTGTTTCGCTGACGATAGTACCCTTAGCTTCTCATATTCGTTTCCAGATTCACATCCCTCCTCTTCGGATGTGGAACTGCAACGGCAAAATATGATAAGCTCATTAAGCTCTGATCTAAACAGCATTGTCCAATGGGGAATTAAAAACCGTGTAGAGTTTAATGCTTCGAAAACTCAATGCTGTCTGGTATCGTTGAAGCGAGATATACCCCCTTGCCACTGTCCATGAGTGGCACTTGCATCAATGAGACCGAACATCTCGAGATTCTCGGTATGTGCATCACTGACCACCTCTTGTGGTCCGAGCACATACGCGATGTCGCCAAAAATGCCGCAAGATGTTTGGGTTTCTTAAGACGGTGCAAGAAATTTTTCTCCCCGTCTGATCTGGCTATTATCTATAAAACCTATATCCGTCCAAAGCTTGAGTACAATTCCATCTTTGGGCTGGTGCTCCAGCTACTTACTTAACCCTCTTGGATGGAATACAAAAAAGAGCTGTAAGAATGATTGGTGATAGAGATCACTAACTCATTCACTTAATTGGAACACCGTCGTAACGTTTCGTTTCTCTCCTTGTTTTATCGTTACTTCTACGGTAATTAATCTAGTGAGTGAAATAGCCAGTTGCATTCCTCCCCTCAAACAATTCAACCGTAATACTCGCGCTTCCGGGAATGCCCATCAGTTTACCCTCGAACCCAACTTCGGTCGTACGCTCAAGTATAGAGAATCGTTCTTTAGCGGTACTACGCGAATGTGGAACTCTCTTCCACACTCTGTCTTTCCCGATAATTGCAGTGTTCAGGAATTTAAGACCAATTTAAGATGTATGTAAAGCTCTCACTGTGTCTATGGCATTATAAGGGTATAAACACCCCTTGAGTGTGTGTGTTTATTATATAAAAAAAAAAATGCAAATTTTTCTTTTGGAGAAAGGTAACAAACAGTTAAATAAAACGCGCGAAAAAAAAGTTGCCGTAAGAATGTTAATATAAGATTTTACATTTCAACTAACATTAATTTTTTTAAGAAATTGATCAAATAAAAATGATTAAGGATTTGGATCTTGAAACAAAAAAATATAGTAGGTGCAATTGCAAGCGAGTGAAGCGAGCTGAACAAATTTTGCCCAAAAGAGAATCAATTTGGGTCATAAAGTGAAATAAGACCAATTTCTTCGAGTCGGCCATATTTCGCTTGGCGTATTCCAAATTTGACTAAAATACCAGGCGACCACATAAAGAAGTAGGTTCAATTTTCATGATTTTTTTCTTTCAAAAAATGTGCAAAATCGGTCCGAAAATCTTGCAAATTTGACTAAAATAGAAGGCAACCGTAAAAACAGTAGGTATGGTCAGTCCGTATTTTGTTGAAAATTTGCGTACAATACCAGGCGACCATAGAAGGAAGTAATTTAAAAATTGGTCCGTATTTTTGTTAAAATAAATTACCAAGCGGCCATAAAAGATGTAGGGTCAAAATCAGTCCGTATTTTTTTTGACAATTTGACTAAAATACCAGTCGACCATAATTTAGAAGTAGGGTCAATTATCATGCATTTTTAACAATAAATGCCAAAAATTAGTATTTTTGTTGAAAATTTGATTCCTCTGCAGGTGTAGGTTGTTTCCAAACGTTCTTTAGACTCTTTCACCGATTTCAATGGTATAGGTAGAGCATAAACCTTTTTTTTGTTTGAACCTAGAGTTCCTAATTTTCGAAAAAGATAGCTTGTGTTAAGTTGCCATTCTGAAATCTTATACAGCTTTTGAGTGAGTAGTATTTTTTAAAGATTTTAGTTGAAGAATGAAAATGACTTCTTACATAGTTTTGACGATAGCGACCACACCAGGTTCTCCGTTAATTTTTGATTCAGAATATTTGTTGGGATAAAATATTCAAATATAAATGTCACACTAAGCAACTTCCTGATAAAGATTTAAATCTTTGTTCCTGAACTAAAACCAAGTAGGAACCTACCTTCCTGATCTTTCTTTAAGTGTGTAAAGCTTGAAAAACTCATAAAAAAGGACCATTGTTGGAACTAATTTCCAAGCAATTTAAATGTTTAACCCTCTTCAACTATCGCAAGATTAGCGACAGAGACCCATATCATAAAGTAATCTTGCAAACTTTATTAACTCAATCACAATACAAAATGGTATCTGGGTTATATCGAAAGAACCTTTCTTAAAACTCTCCTAATTCAATTTATTCATTATTTTCACCCATCAACCATGAGCCTTTAATCTTTTTTTACTTTCGAATCAAATTGAAAAAAAAAAAATAAAGAAAACCTTTGGCAAAAGTTAAAATTGAATACGTCAGTTTGCTGTTTTGGTTTTCACCTCAAACAAAAAAGTGAATGGCAACAAATCCTTTGCACTATAGAACGGCATCAGGACTTCCGAGCAATCTTATTCTGTTACTATTTTCACTTTTCAGTAAAATTTGTTTGGAAAGAACGAGCAGTCAGTAGTAGTAGTTGCAAACATCAGCAAGCTATCAGTACCCCCTCGAAACATTCGTCCTTCTTTTTGTGAATTCTAAAATGTTTTTGTTTCACAAGAAAAGTCAGTAAAAAGCGACTTTTCAATTCTATGAATGGAAAAAATGCAACCTGTGGCAAATTCAATTGCGAAGAGATTCCTTCTGCCTTCTGTCGCCCTCATCAACATGATCGTCCTTGGCAGACGTCAGTGCTGGGTACAGCGTTTCTCAGGAAATATCCTTCCTCTATTTATTTAGTTAATTGGGTTTGGTTGCGGGACCTTATGGTTTGTTTTTGAAATGCTGAAAATTGAAAAAGATCCGTGCGGTTGGCATTGTTGTTGTTTCTTATCAAAAGAATTGACTAGTTTGGGTTAAAAGGTATCCTCCACCTTTCGCGTTGCTTTCTCTTTCTCGTCCTGATCTAATTAAATGTTATAGCAATCAATGAATACAGAAGGATGCAATATTAATTTACCAACTCCGGTATTGTATCCTTGTATATTCTTCGTGGCCCGCAAATGTCCTTTCTGTCTATTCATATCGCTGTCCTTCTACCAATATTCATAGTCAATTTTATGATCCTAAATGAATTTTGCACTCGCTTCCTTTATTTGTGTTATTTTATGGCAAAATTCATTGTGTGTCCTTTTTCCATTTTTATTTTAGTTCGCCCACTACAAGGAGGAAATGTATTTACATGCACAGCGAGCGTTTGGCGTAAATCCGGATCGACATTATCGTTTGTTGCATTCTGCTGCAGAGGACAAGCCAAAAATAATCGTTCTATCGGTTGTTGTGCAGGAAGCGGAAGGACTGGAAGCAAAGGATGCTAACGGTAAGAAGACTGAAAGGTTTTTTCTATTTTTTGTGTGGATAAAACAAAAGTTGACATTGTAAATTGTGTGGTGGCAAGGAATTTAATATACACTCTTTATAGAGTGTAAATGTAGTTCGGATGGTCACGATTTATTTTAGTTGGAAAACCAAATGGGATTTTAAATGGAGTGCAATCCGTTCATGAATGAAAGATGTCAATGGGATCTGAATTTGTGTCGTGTGTTAGAATAAATTGGCTTGCAATCCTTTTTAGAATTTTTTTGGGATTGTGTTTGATATCTTTTTTTGTTGAATTTAGTTTTGAATTTAAAATAATGGTTAATAATAAATGAAGTAGGGGATAAAAATTCATTTTTTTACGGCTGAATTTTAAAGCTTAAAATTTATTTAATCTTGGTATTTTGTATGTCTTGATTAAATCAATTGCTTAGTCTGATTTATATTTTAATATATCAGCCTTATCATGAATTCCGCCTGAACAGCATTCTACCCGGAAATCCAAAATCTATAATGATAGGATAGTTATTGTTCTTAGTCTAGTACCTCAACCATTGACACTGTTGTCCAAAACCTATCTAGTAAAATGAGAGTATCTTTTGAAAAACACTGCCCTTTATCTCGTTCCAATAACTCCACTAACCCACCCTGGTGGAATGGTGTACTAAAGAAACGAAGAACAAAGGTTAGAAAATGTTTCAACAAAGTTAAACTGAGTAAATTAGAAGATGAATTAAAGTCTTATAGAGCCGCACTTAACATGTACACCAAAGAGTTAAGGAAGGCCAAAAAGGATTCGTGGGCTAAACATTGTGAATCCATTGAAAAAACAAGTTAGGCGACAAGGCTCCGTAGAACCCTTGCCCTTAATCCCATCATTCGATTGTGTCCATCACTATTTTTAATTCCTTAAATATCGTATATAGTGCTTGTTGAGTATCTAATAACAATAGGTTAGGTTAGGTTGGTTATGAGGGGTGTGCACAGCGTGAATACACATACACGGGGGCCTATTGGTCCATTGTGATCCCCCATAAAAATAAAGGTTAGCATCGATGCTATTCGAAGTTGTCGATGAACGTAGACCGGCTCGTTAACGAACCAGCCTGTGCTATCTATAAATTTCCTCATATTAGCCATTGAGACCTGTGCTAGATCATCCAGTTCTCCAACAAACCTGTTCCCAAAATGACGGAGTCGGTTAGTTTGGAGGTTCGGACAGTCACAGAGCAGGTGTTTAATGGTTTCTATTTCCTCCTCATCCTGACAGCTCCTACAGAAATCGGGTGCAAAAGCTCCTATCTTGTTGGCCATTGTACACCTATCAGGATTTTAATGTTCCTTTTACTCAGCGATAAAATATACCGAGTTTCCTTTTCATTAAAGTTAGCCCATAAACTTCTAGAGATTACGCAATCGTCCCTGGATTTCCAGGAGTTATTGATCATCTCCTTTGATTTAAGGTCTATCTTCCTCTTGGGTACCCCAATCGGGACGAGTGGTCCGCTATATGAATGGTAGCTACTACTTGTATCTGCTTCTGACCCTTTTATGGCTAGTTCATCTGCTATTTGGTTTTCTTTTATGTTGCAGTGTCCAGGAACCCAGCAGAGCTTAACCTGGTTAGTGTGGCAGATTCTATTTAATTCTTTCCTACAGTTTAAAACTGCCTTCGATCTTATGGTCTCACTGGCCTGGCTGTCCACGAAAAAAGTAATCTCCGAGGAGCTTAGCTTTTCATGATGTGCCAATTCAGCTGCTTTTTCAATGGCATAGATCTCGGCCTGAACGACACTACAGTCAGCTTGGAGTTTATACGCCTCTCTGATGTTGAGAGATTGGCAAAACACTCCAGCACCTGTTCCTGATTCCATTTTCGAACCGTCAGTGTAGAAAGGGATACCCTGTTCACTTTCAAAATCCAGCAGGGGGGGAATGTAATCGGTGGTCTCCATCAGTCTTGGAATCATGTCATATCTTTGTAAGATTGACCCGTGTCCATAAGTGCTGTGCTTCCAAAAACTCAGTTCTTTTAAACGAATTGCGGTTTTGGCTGCCGTGCACCTTATGAACTCATCCAGAGCCGGGAGATCCAAGATCATTTCCAACCAGCCTGTGGTGTGGATCTCTGAGCCCTGTTATTCCTATACAGGCTAGTCTCTGTACCTTATTCAGGTTCTTGAGATAGCTTGATTTTTCTACTGCTTTCCACCATACAATAGAGCCATAGGTGAGAATGGGTCTGACAATCGCTGTGTACATCCATTGGATGACTTGCGGTCGCATACCCCAACGTACACCGAAGGTCCTTTTGCATGTGTAGAATGCACATAGTGCTTTTTTCATTCTTTCCTCAGTATTACGCTTCCATGTAAGCTTGGGGTGTTTTAAAGGAATACCATTTACTTAAGGCGGGTTGAAGGCCTCCAGTTTCTGTTTTTTTCGTGAACAAAACTAGCTCTGTCTTGGTGGGGTTGACCGCGAAACCGTTCTTAGTTGCCCATGAAGATAAATCTTTTAATGCGTTTTCTATAATGTTTCCGATGGTGGTAAGGAACTTGCCTGATACCAAAATCACTATCTAGTGGTGAGATGACCCCTTCCTGTAGTGTGCCTCTATTAACTGTTTTCTCAAAAGTGCTAGATCCCAATAGAGAGTTGACAATTCTGCCATTTAACATGGTGAAGATCCCATCGACAATGACAGATTCAACTCCAACTGATTCCGTTTTTATGTTACTAAACGCACCCTCGATATCAAGAAATGCCGCCAGGGTAGATTCTTTTTGTTCGAGGCTTTTCTCAATATGTGAAACTACCTCATGCAAAGCAGTTTCCACTGATTTACCTTTAAGGTAGGCGTGTTGGTAGTTGCACAAATTGTTTTCGTTGAGAAGTTCTCTAACGTGCAGATCAATTATTCTCTCTAGTGTCTTAAGGAGAAACGAAGAGAGACTTATTGGTCTATAATCCTGAGCGGTCGAGTGAGTCGGTTTCCCGGCTTTTGGGATAAAGACTACCTTGACCTTCTTCCAGCTATTAAGGGACGTATCTTAGTTTGATACAACTTATGAAGATTACCCTAAGCCAAGGAGTTATTACTTTGAGAGCATTTTGAAGAAGAGCCGGAAATATCTCGTCTGGTCCAGCTGATTTGTAGGGTTTGAACGAGTTTATTGCCCAGATAATCTTCTGCTCAGTAATAACCTGTTTTAGATCTGAGTTTGATTCCGTGTGAGTAAAATCCAGCATGTTCGATTGCAAGTAATCAGAACTTCTTCTGGGTTCTTACAACCGGGGAAATGAGTTTCCATGAAGAGTTCAAGCGTTTCTAGGCTCGAGTTCGACCATGATCTATCAGGGTGTTTTATGTACCCCGGGATCGTGGGGTATAATTGAGACAAAAAATATTCGAACTAATTGAAAAATCAAATAATATAATCGTCATTCGAGTTTCTTTCATTTGAATTCTAATAATCATCATTCCAGTTATATTCATTCGAATTCTAATAATCGTCACTCGAATGAGTTTTTTTTCATTTGAATTTTAATAATCGCCATTCGAGTTATTTTCGTTCGAATTCTAATAATCGGCGCTCAAGTTATTTTCATTCGAATACTAACAATCGTCAATCGAGTTTTTTTTCATAGAAATCGTAATTCAAATTATTTTCATTCGAATTAAAATAATCGTAACTTGAGTTCTTTCCCTTGAACTTTCGTCACCGTCACTCAATTTTTCGTCATTCGAGTATCGAGTTCTTTTGAAATTTGAAGATTAGCAGTAGTGGTTTGAGAATTCGTTCGAATGATATCACAGTGTATAATCGAATGATCTCGAATTATAATCGATTCAGGCAATAATTTTTATTGTTTTTCCCATTTCAAAAATCGAAAACAAAAATCTTAACACTTTCTTACATCATCAATAAAAACCCCATACATCCTCTCTCAAAGAAAAAGGATAACATGAATGAAAAAAAGAACCATTTCCATAACAACGCCCAGCAAGAGTTTTATGAAGAGGAAAAAAAAGCAAACAAAATTGAGAAAATAAAACACATACTTTCACGCTCGAATGACCAAGTTCGATGGAATTTGAAAGTCTGAGAGCAAACACTATAATTTTCGGGTTATATGGGATTAATGCGAATCGGAAAATATAGAAACGACATCCTCTCTTTGTCGAAGTTATCAATAAAAAGGTTATCGTTAAGGCCTGAGAATAGCTAAGTCATATATGGATTGGTTGGGGCTTCCTTTTCCTTCCTAATGGGCAAAAGGAAGCCGAAATGTCACCTACTTGTTAAAATGAGCCATGGTAAGTTTGCCGTTTGCGTCTGGGCGAAATTCAATTGATAAGGATTTCTTAGGGAATGTACCAAATGGGATAACCCATATCAACATCGAAACGAACAACATGAAGTTTTTTTTAGGGAATATGAATACCATATTAGGACTTTGAAGTGGTTGGGAAGCAGGCCAGAGTTTAGGTGATGCTATGACGTCTCATGCCTTAATCTTGTGTGCATTCAGCTGTTGCGGATTATAATGAATTACGTGAGGCTATTGATTTTTTGTTGCAAAACGAACAGTCTATGACCAAAAACTGTGTGCTTTTGGGTCTTGTGTAGGTAAGTTCTTGGTAAAATTTATCGTGTAGAACTGAGCCTGTTATGTTAAGGCCAGATATTTAATTGAATGAATTGATTCTAAATAGGGTTAAGGGATTTGAAAATGATTATCCAGTTGGCAGGTCTTTACGTACTTATTTATCCTGCTCCCAATCTATGAAAAATATGAGTCTATAATACAATACAGGCTTTCATCAATCGGTCCCTAGTGTGCGTCCTCCAATCAATGCAATAAGCACTTCACTTGTTTTTTCATTGTAGACAGGTATGGTCCAGTTGGTCGTCTTCCACCTGGAGGCTGGGAACATTTTCTTGGTCCAAGGGTTTTTGCCCATCCGCAAAAACCCTTGGCTCTTTCCATACGGAATAGAACGTGGATCAAAGAACTTCTCATCCAGCACTCAGGCTTGAAATACTAACCAGAAATACTAGTAAGTCTAAAAATTCACTACATCAGAAGAAGCGACTGATATTCGACCGCCTGTTGATCTCCAAGTTGTTTTTTTATTTTTTCATCTATCATGACCTGAACGGCTTTGAACCATAAAAATCTGCGGGATGAGATCAACATAATTCCTGTAGAACTGCAAAAAGTGGAAGACGTCATAATTCGGATATTGAAAACGATCTTCCAAATTTATCTTGAAATGGTCCATATTCAGCAAGAATGGCGAAAAGTAAAAGTTGTCTTCATCCGCAAAGCAGGCAAGTCATCCAACGTTAGTCCAGAAGACTAAATCTTAACAAAAACTTTTAGGTCTCCATAACATCAAGAGCAGAATGGAAGGAAAGAGTGTTTCTAGAAGATAAATCTATACACTTTTACACTGATGGATCCAAAACTAAGGAAGATGTAGGCGGCGGAATGTACTCAGAAAAGCACAACCTTAACCCTCTCATCCCGTCTCCCAATCACTTTTAGCAATCAAAAAATTGTTTTCTTGGCCAAGATAAAACGATATCAACTTCTGATATACGCATCTTCTCTGACAGTCAATAAATAAAAAATAGAGTGGCGCGACAGCTTTTTAATAGCCAAGGCTCTCATCAACAATTCTCTGAGTGCGTGTGAAGAATTGAGGGGACCTCCAATTTAACGCCGATTCCAAACGGCAAAGTTGAAAAGCACTTTTTCATGACAGATAATACTCTTGGAAGTTTTGTCAGTTCTTCGCAAAAGGCAGTGCCCGTGAAAGATGAAATAAAAACTATGGGCACGATTAGGACTCGAACCCACGACGTTCTGCTTAGCAGCCAACGCAACTAACCACTAAGCTAGGGACACTACAACAGTCAAGCCGCCCTCAAATCCATTGACTCTGTCTCTACAAATTCCTAAATGGCCCTTTACTGTCGATCATTTCTTATGGAGATAGCGCAGCGGTTTAACATACATTTCTTCTGGATGCCGGGACACAGAGATAACATAAATATATAAATTGCAATTCTGATGAACTAGCTAATAAGGGAACTATTTTGCCTAACTTGCCTCAATGGAATAAGGTTGGTAGCTACTTATCGCTTCGTGAAAACTCAAGCTTAAGCAGGATTCCATCAGAGATAGCAAACTCAGATAGGATAACATTGCCACTTGTACGGCTACCAAACAGTTATGGCCAGTAGTATTGAAAAAAGACAAAGAATCTAATATCTCTGAAAAAATGCATATAAACCATTTAGTAGGTGTCCTCACTCGACACTGCCTTATATATTGCCATGCCTTATGGCTTGAAAGAAAACTTACCTAGAAGAGTCTTGCTACATTGCTACCAGTGAACTAGTCAGCAGAGTTATAAAAAGTCTCTAATGCTGTGTAAAAACCTCCAAATGGTTGAACCAGTAGGAAGTACTTTAGATTCATGGGGTATCACAATAGGCCCGCGCGGTCTAAGTGTGAAGTAATTCAGCCACGTAAAACCTAACCGACCTTACCGACCTAACCGACCTAACCTTAAATATTATGAGCTGTAGCAAAATCGTTTTCTCGAGAACTGACACTTAATTGAGGCCATATAATACTTACTTACTTACTTATGGTGGTGCTACAGTCCAGGTCGGTCCAGGGCCTCACCCAACAAACTTCTCCAGCCAGCTCGGTCCCTAGCTAGCTGTCTCCAGTTTCGCACGCCAAATTGGTTCAGGTCCTCTACCACCTGTGTGCTCCACCGGAGTCGCGGTCTTCCTCTTCTGCGACGTCCTTCCGGGTTGGATTCGAAGACTCTACGAGCCGGAGCATTATTTTCCATTCGCTCAACATGACCCAACCATCTAAGTCGTTGGATCTTTACTTTTCTGGCTAGGTCAGTGTCACTGTACAGCTCGTACAGGTCTTGATTGAATCTTCGTCTCCATTCTCCATTAATGCAGACAGGACCAAAAATCACTCGAAGAATTTTCCTCTCAGAGCGTTTTCATCAGATGTGTTCATATTCCATGTCTCTGCACCATACATGAGGACCGGGATGATAAGGGTTTTGTAAAGTGTCACTTTAGTTGCTCGGGAGAGGACTTTACTATTCATTTGCCTTCTAAGTCCAAAGAAGCAGCGATTGGCAAGGGTGATTCTTCGTTTGATTTCAGCGATGGTGTTGTTTGAGTTGATAGCGGATCCCAGGTAGACAAAGTCCTTAAGTCTGTCTATGTTGACGTTTGCTCTAAGACGTCGATGTTGGTTGTCCTTTCTTGTCCAAAGCATTAACATGGTCTTGCCC
>CAKKXW010000001.1:95400900-95500545 GCA_920937365.1 Sphaerophoria rueppellii
ATTACATTTTTATTTCATAAATGGGATAAAGGTTTGAGCCCCGCTCCGTTTGTTTTCAGAAACAATGTGGACTATGGAACTATCACGAAGCTTTTGTTAAATGAAATGAAATGGAAATCCTCTTTCCTCTTCATCATCGTTGTTGGCCTGATTGAGGAAGATTCTGCTTAATTCTACGTCACAACCGGGTACTGACATCTGGTCCTAGCCTATTATCTACGTTGATTGTTTTGCTACGCCCCATCTAGTTTGGAAATGCATGGTTTCACCAACCTTCCAGTGCAAAATTGGGTCTATCACGCTGTCTCCTGTGATGAATTGTAGCGCACAGGACTTTCCTCTTTCTCATACGAGCTAGGTACCCAGTCTACCGGAGTCTGCTAAACATAATTTTTGTCAATATGTCATGATTAATCTTCTCTGGAATTCTCCTTTTTCGCAAACGGGCCCAACACAGACTTTTCTCTCAATCGCGTCGAAGACTTTAAAGTGCCTTTGGTTCAGTAACCACGTTTCGGATCAGAAAGTGAGTACTGGTACTGATGCACCAGGAGTTTTGAAGCAGCCTTCAAAGACTGACGTAGATTCTGATGGCTTTAGGCAACCGCCCAAGTATTTCTTGTTCGACATTGTTATTGTTTTTCGACACCCCCTGATCGATTAGGATAAACAAAGAAAGCTTAGAGAGTCACGGGTTGTTTTCTCCAAGCCAGGTCCATCCTCTCTATCGGAGTCCATTGAAAATGTTGCTGGATAGCAATCCGCGTTGAAACTGTAATGAAACGATACAATACATAACATACATCGCTGCCATCGTTATATTTTCATATATGTATTTGACTTTATAGAATTATACTTCACATTGTGTTTCCGTAAGAAAACCTTCAAAGGTTTTGAAAAATACACCAAAAACAGAGTTATTTCCCGTATGAGGATGCGCTTTAAAAATAACTGGAACGAAAAAAATCTCAGTATTTTTGACAAATGGTTCATTTTCTAGAATTGACGAGGGCATGAAAACTTTCAATTGTGTACGCCTGAGTCTGTGATTCAAGTCTGTGATTAAAGAACGGCTTCTTTCTCAGTCTGTGATCTAAGTGAAGAGCTGTTTATCAGTCTGTGATTAAAGTGAACGGCTGCTTTTTCAGTCTGCGATTAAAGAATGGCTGCTTTCTCAGTCTGTGATTCAAGAAATAGTGCTTTCTCAGTCTGTGATTAAAGTGTAACGCTGCTTTCTCAATCTGTGATTAACGTGTACGGCTGCTTTCTTAGTCTGTGATTAAAATGAACGGCCGCTTTCTCATTCTGTGATTAAAATCAGCGGCTTTTTTATCAGTCTGTGATCTAAGTGAAGAGCTGCTTTATCAGTCTGTGAGTAAACTTTTGAATGCGAACGAAAACTTATTAGATTTTCATATCAATAAATACACTTTAAAACAATTTCTTAAGACCAGTGTACCACGTTCTTAAATGTTTTCTGTATTTGTTTGTAATTTGTTTATTATGTAAAATTGTTTGTTATCTATTTATAACTCTTTTTTATTTTTTATTTTTTACGAACTTGACAAGTGTCTTCTACACACGTATTTACTGTTCTTCTTTGTTTTTTTTTTCATGTTTTTAATTATTTTTTTTTTTATTTCAAAATTTTTTATTTTTGTTTTTTTTTTTTTTATTTCATGCAATATTTTAATTTAAAACTTTAAATTACTTTGTTTTTCTATTTATACCTGCTTGCATTAAGCAGTCCCAAACTCTTATCTTCCTTAAATTCATATGGCCATCACTTTTTTAATTTATTTATTCCAAATAATTTCTAATTAAGTGCCGATACGATTAACAACCGTAACTGAAATCGTACTCGGTGAAAATGGACCCCAGCTCGCGCGGTATCTGGGGTTCCCCCCCAGATTATGGGGGACTATTATATAAAATTAAAGTGAACGGCTGCATTTTCAGTCTGTGATAAAAGAACGGCTGCTTTCTCAGTCTGTGATTAACGTGTAGGGCTGCTTTCTTAGTCTGTGATTAAAGTTAACGGCTGCTTTCTCAGTCAGTGATTACAGTGAACGGCTGCTTTCTCAGTCAGTAATTCCCTTCTCAGTTTGTGATCTTAGTGAAGAGCTCCTTTATCAGTCTGTGATTAAAGTATACGGCTACTTTCTCAGTCTGTGATTAAAGGACGGCTGCTTTCTCCGTCTGTGATTAAAGTGTACGGCTGCTTTCTTAGTCTGTGATTAAAGTATAGAGCTGCTTTATCAGTATGTGATTAAAGTGAACGACTGCTTTTCCAGTCTGTGATTAAAGAACGGGTTTTTCGCAGTCTGTGATTAAAGAACGGCTGCTTTCTCAGTCTGTGGTTAAAGAGCAACGCTGCTTTCTCAGTCTGTTATTAAAGTTAACGGCTGCTTTCTCAGTCTGTGATTACAGTGAAAGACTGCTTTCTCATTCTGTGATTAAAATCAACGGCTCCCTTCTCAGTCTGTGATCTTAGTGAAGAGCTGCTTTATCAGTCTGTGATTAAAGTGAATGGCTGCTTTCCCAGTGTGTGATTAAGGAACGGCTGCTTTCTCAGTCTGTGTTCTAAGTGAAAAGCTGCTTTATCAGTCTGTGATTAAAGTGAACAGCTGTGATTAAAAAACGGCTGCTTTCTCATTCTGTAATTAACGTGTATGGCTGCTTTCTTAGTCTGTGATTAAAGTCAACGGCTGCTTTCTCAGTCAGTGATTACAGTGAACGACTGCTTTCTCATTCTGTGATTAAAATCAACGGCTCCTTTCTCAGTTTGTGATCTTAGTGAAGAACTCCCTTATCAGTCTGTGATTAAAGTATACGGCTACTTTCTCCGTCTGTGATTAAAGTGTACGGCTGCTTTCTTAGTCTCTGATAAAAGTATAGAGCTGCTTTATCAGTATGTGATTAAAGTGAACGGCTGCTTTTCCAGTCTGTGATTAAAGAACGGTCTTTTCGCAGTCTGCGATTGAAGAACGGCTGCTTTCTCAGTCTGTGATTAAAGAGCAACTCTGCTTTCTCAGTCTGTGATTAAAGTGTACGGCTGCTGCTGCTTTCTTAGTCTGTGATGTAGATATTTTTCCATCGCTTGCCTCAGGGTGAATATCTGATCAATTGTCAATTTGCCTGTCCTGAAACCTCAACAAAGAATATAAATATATGACTAAGTTTAAAAATCTGGATTTAGATTTACAAGCGGTATCATTTTGAAATTATTTCATTTTATATTTGCTTCAAATTTTGAGTTTGTTTTTATGCAAATAATTGCTTGTTAAACTTTTTTTCATTCTGTTAACTCAACTCCATTAAAAAGCATTCCGAGAAAATGAAATGTTAAATTTCATTACCTGTACAAGTACCAAACCAAAAATAAAACAACAACCGAGTACTCAAAATCTGTTTTTATAAATCCATTCCCTGCAACAGAACAATGAGCAAAGCATTCTCGATTGCTCTCAATTAATGAGAAGAGTAAAATTGAAATTAAAATACATATTAGCTTTTGTTTAACTCTTAAAAAATATATAAATTAAATTTAATATTCATAAGCCAACGAAACAATAAACTTCCATTTTCATTTATAATGTTTTTCTTTTGTACGGTTTCATTTTTTTGCTTGCAGGCTTTAGTGATCCTTATTGTATGTTGGGAATTCAACCAGATGGAGGACCACCCATTTCGCCACAACCTCTGCCAACAACACCAAGGACCCTATCGTCGGACATTAATCTGGGCACAGGAATGGCTGGTTTCGATAACAATACCGATTCACCAACACACCGCAAGCATAGCTTTCGTTTGAGTTTCAAGCGCAAGGAGGCCACAGCAAGGAGAGAACAAAGGGACTCATTAGGTGGACCGGTACCTGCGAAATTTATACGGGCAACATCAATCAAGCCGCACACATTGTGCCCCAAGTGGAATGAGAAATTTAAATTGTGAGTATTACTCTTCTTTTTCTTCAGTGTTGGTTGCGCTCTTTCTATTTGCGGTGGTGTGGTTTGGTGGTTTGGTCTAGGACTTTAAAGTCTATGAATCCTGAGTGCATAAGATCCACCACCTCATTTAATATCATGCAAATTAAGGAGGTGGTTTGGTTGGCTCGCATTCAAGTAGAAAGATGTCATCTCAAGGAAATTTGTTCGTCTTTCGTAATCCAAGAAGAAATTTTATATATTGCTTCAGCTTTGCGAGATTATCAAGTGCGATTTTCCGACAAATCACCTTTATTATATCGAATCCGAAATGAACATCGAATATGTCTGATGATAATTTGTTATCCTTGTTGGCGAATAGAGACAATTTATTTTGTGTCCTTTGTCAATATTTTTTTAGTTAAATTCGAATTCCAAATCAATTGGCACTGGTCCTGTTGAACGATAAATGATGTGTCACCTGGCCATGTACATAAGCTGATTTATATCTTCAATTCAGTTGGATTTAATCTCGCATTAGAAATTCTAAAGCACAACGAGCAGGGATGGGGCATTTGAGGCGTAAATGGAAATCAATTGAAATCGAACCAATTTCTAGGTGTTTTGTATTATACAACATCATGCCGATGCAATGTGCCAAGCGTCTTAATTGGATTACATCAATTGATTGGAATAAAATACTCTTTTCATCGGGATGTGGATCAGAATTCAATGGAGAGGGGTTGGAGTGAGTAAGCAAAGCAGATTAGGAAAATAAAAAAAACTAGATTTCATTTCAATTGAAATTTAATCGAAAAACAAAGGAGAGCGTTCGATATTTTAAATGTGCTCTCGTTTTATTTTTGTCTGTTTTAGCTTTTGAATAAATTTATTCCAACAGTTGGCGCGGACGGATGGAAAACTGTCTGCTTGTAATTGTGATTAATTAAAATCAAGTGTCAGTTAATCTTTTGATTTTGCAGTATTGTGTTTAATGAAGCATGGAGATTAACTTTTCAATTAAAAAGCAACTATTTTTAAATCGAAAGAATTTAATACACGAAGAGAAGCAAAAATGAGTTGAATGTTGCTCTGATTTGATACAAGGAAGTTATTCCGGGTTTAGTATTGAGAGCGGGATTTAATTAAAAACGAAAAAGCAATCCTATTATCTACAAAGATGAGAATTTCACTATTTTAAAAAGCGGACATCGTTAAAAGTCTATATAAAAAGAACGGGTACTAAATGGCTACCTTAAGGCACACCGAATTAAGCAAGAAATTCTGTAGCAGAAAAAGCTATATATACGTTTAATTTAAACGTTCGGGAGTTCGATGAAGTTGAGAGAAAAATCAGAGGAGAAGTCCAATGTAGATTATCTTTCTCAAGCCATTGAAATGGTAGTATAAGGAAACAAATAATCGTAGTTGCTGATGAGCTAGAGGTTTAATTAAAAACGATATGCATAGATATAGGGGAAGAGAAAAATCGTTAAAGCTCAACTTTACATTCAATCAAGGTAATGAGAATGAAGGAGATTGACATCATGTACTTACTTGGTGGTGCCCCAGCTCGTTGTGAACTTGGGTCTCAACCAACAAACCTAGCTAGCTGTCTCCAGTTTTGCACTCCAAGTTGATTGAGATCCTCTTCCGATTGGGCGCGCCAACTGAGTCATGGTCCTCTACTTCTTCTTCCTTTGGAAATATATTCGAAGGCTTTCCAGGGTGGAGCATTCACTCTAAATGACCGAGCCATCTAAGTCTCTTGACATTCTGGTTACGTCTGTGTCGTTGTACAACCCGTAAAGTTCACTGTTGAATCTTTTTTTCCGATACTCATAAATGCCCCCATGGCCAAAAATGTCCCGAAATACTTTCCTCTCGAAACAGCCTAAGGCATATCCATCCGATTTTGTCAGGGTCCATGCTTCTGCACCATACAGCACGGATGGAATTATGAGGTTGTTGATCGAGAGAGAGTACTTTCACTCAATTTCTTTCTTATCGGTGCTACTATCATTGCCCGTCTAAATAGCGAAGCCTATGTTATATGCGTCTTTTGTGACGTTCTGTCAAGCCCATCTTTTTTGGTACCCTTCCTCTAAATCAACATATACTCCTACCATCCGCTCTAAATGACTGAGCCATCTGAGACTCTGGACCTTGATCTTCTGGCTAGGTCCATGTCGTTGTACAACCTGTAGAGTTCGCTGTTTTATCTTTTTCGCCATTCCCCTTCAATGCACATGGGGCCATAGATGACCCGAAGAACTTTGCTCTCGAAACAGCCTTAGGCACTTTCATTCTATTTTGTCAAGGTCCATGCTTCCGCACCATATAGCAGCACTAGGATGATGAGTGTGTTGTACAGTTTTATCTTAGTTGCTCGAGAGAGGGCTTTTCCACTCAATTGCTTTCTTAGCCCAAAGAAACAGCGATTAGCAAGAGCTATTCTACGTCTGATCTCGGCGCTGGTGTTATTGCCCATGTTTATAGCGGAGCGTAGGTAGTCAAACTCCTCTACTACCTCGATGTTATAAGCGTCTATTGTGCCGTTCTGCCCGAGCCGTCGGTGTTGGGTGTCCTTCCTCGTAGAGAGCATGTACTTCATTTTTTCCTCATTTACCGCTAGACCCATTTTTGCCGCTTCTGTCTCAATTCTCACAAAGGCGCCATTGACATCACGCTGTGTTCTTCCCAATATATCAATATCATTGGCGTACGCGATATGTTGAATAGACTTTTGGATTATAGTGCCTCTGGTATTGACGGTGGAGTTTTGCCCTTTCTTCTCAAGCCCGATTTTAAAAAAATCGCATGACAGTGCATCGCCTTGTCTGAATCCTTTTTTGATACCGAAAGATTCCGTAAGCTTTTTGCCAACCTTGATGGGGCAGCGTGACCGTGAGTTCTCCATCGTAATTTTGCACCAGCTGGACAGGGATACTGAAACTTTATAGCTATATACAGTTCGTCACTGGAAATGAGGCCTCAAAATCGATGAAAAGGTGGTGGGTACCGATTTGGAGTTCATAGGTTTTTTCCAGGATCTGCCGCAAAGTGAAAATTTGGTCGATGGTTGACTCTCCTCGTCTGAAGCCACAATCATATTGTTGACGATAGGCTTCTGATGGTCACATATTACGGCAGAGATTATCTTTTAAGAAATGCTAAGTAGGCCCCCTTCCTCTGTAGTTGGCGCAGTCTCCCATCTTCAGGATCGGACGAACAATGCTTAGGTTCCATTCATCCGAGATGCATTTTTCCGACCAAATCTTACAGATGATTTGATGCATGCTCCTATTTAGATCATCATCTGCTGCTTTGAACAGCTTGGCAGCTGGACCATTTGATCCAACGTTGGATTTGTTGGATTTCAGCCGTGATATTGTCGTTTTCATTTCTTCTAGGTCGGGTGCACGGAATTTTGGGCTATCATCGTGTCCAATGACTGGTTCCGGGATTATGTTCGTCGTCACCGTTGTAAAGTTTACAGAAGTAGTCTTTCCAAATCCTTAGCATTGCCTGCGATTCTACTATGGTATGGTTTTCTATTTTTCTAACAGCCATGAATTATCTAGGTCACATCCTTTTTCAAAAACAGAAATTTTACGATTCTCGAAATGCTGAGAATCATGAAGGACGAAGCGAATTTATTCTTATTTATTTATTTCATGTCTTTATTTGACATCCCTCATGTTTGGCGGTATTTTACAGTGTTTGAATAATTAATTTAGTTGTTAAAATAATTTAAGGACTTTGAAATTTTGAGTACTTGAATTACTTACTTACTTAGGTGGCGCTTCAGTCTGGGGTTGACTTTGGCCTCATCCAATAAACATCTCTTCTTGAATTCTTCGTTTAAATTTTGCTATGAAGGCGATTGCCTTAAATTCAGTAGTTAAGTTCCTTTTACAAATTTCCGTCCACAAAATGTTTGATTACTTTTAAATCATACCATCTCCTCTTTCAGCGACATCGATGACATTAACACCGACACATTTCATCTGGACATATGGGACCACGACGACGAGAGCTGTGTCATGGATGCAGTGTCGCGTCTCAACGAGGTGCGCGGTGTTCGCGGTTTGGGGCGGTTTTTCAAACAAGTCTGCCAATCGGCACGTCAAGGTTCGCAGGATGATTTCCTGGGGGCTGTCAATATTCCCATAGCCGACATCCCATCGACCGGCCTCGACGGTTGGTTCAAATTGGAAGCACGTAGCCAACGGAGCACAGTCCAAGGACGGATACGATTAAAACTTTGGCTATCCACCCGTGAGGATCATGGCACCTCCGAGGAGGACAACGAAATCGAAATTAGTAAAATTGAAAAGCTGCAAATGGTCTTCATGGCACACGAAGTGTCCACACATGAACCCTCATGGACGTGGAATGGCGAGCTGCCTGGGCCAGCTCTCACAATACTCCATCAGATGGCCGTGCAGGCTGACTTGGTTGAATTGCATTGTGCATTGGCGAGGTAAGACCAAACACACTTACACACGCACACTTGTCCTTATTATCACGATTGGCTTACTCCCGCTCCCCTTATCCCTATCAAAATTTATGTTTAGGTTTGTGGCAGCCGTTAAACTAAACCGCACCACACCCATCGATCCGAAATTCATTCACCGTCTACTGATTGATGTGGACAAGCTATGGAACCAACCAAATCAAGAGGCACTTACACGAGAGCTAGAACAGTGGTTGGCCGAAGCAATGACAAGCATGGTGGAGCGGTCACTCAACCAAATCCGGCGACATCGAGACATCTTCCCGTCGCTGCATCCACCCTCGTTGATTCGATTGGAATTCCTGTTGCGATGCCTCGGTCTGTTGGGCTCGATGAAGGCATTCCGGCAGGTCTGCCCGTTCAATAAGGGTGTGCGAGGCGAGATTGTGGGCTCGTTGCGGAAGGGTTCCATTCAATGGGGACAAATGATTTTGCGGGACTCACAGCGCTCACCGAATCCTCTAGTCAATTTCACAACCACTCTTATAGCTGATATCCAGCTGGGCCTCACCTACTATCATTCGCTGTTCGATACGTAAGTACATTTATACATTCAACATATATAATGCTTTTGATGGTCGAGCTTCGTAGAGGTGGTATCTTAACTAAGAACAATTTTCTGGTGTGTTCATGTGGCTGTGGCTTCTGCGGCAGAAGACATTGTGCTTGGGTTGTAATTAATCGCCTGTGTCCGAGCACGTAACTGCACCGTGCAGTGTTATTTCAAGTGAAGAAGTGAAAAGAGGATTGGGCATTTGGATGCAGAATGGGATTATTTTCATGGTAAATTGATGAACACAACGTGATGGCAAGGAAGCGTTGTTGCACCACAGGATTTTGCTTTTATTGAAATGTATTGCTCTGCATAAACGTGCGGTATGGTCTATTATTTCAACATTGAAGAGTTTAAAGCATTGCTAAATTTCGCTATGGCAGGTAGAAAAACAGAATTTTCGCTTTGTCAGGAACAAAAATTTATGTTGTTTTTTTTTTTGCACCATGGTGAGATGAGGCTGGGGGGCAAGACCCATGTTTATGTTTATAGTTTATATTCTTCCCGTCGTCGCTGCATCGAAAGTTATAGTATTATAATAGTTTTAAAAGTTATATCCTTGTGGACTTGAAACTTCTTGGTAACTTCTTTTCCTCACAGAAATGCATGTCAATGTCAGGTTGAAATTGCTAGCTCAACTTATTGGGAAGTTGTAGTAATGTCTATTTTGGTTTGCACCCTCGCACGTGACTGTATTCATTTAACCACATATTTACTTTTTCTTGTACGGTATTCACTTCAATGTGGCAAATTCGGTGGTGAAGAAGATGTATGATGAACGAATCCTGTGCGTGGTTTCACAAAAATATATCTCTAAGCCGAGTAACGAAGTTGACTATCTGAATAGGTAGATAAAAGCAAAACTCTAAGTTCATTCTTCAATATCAAATGTTTTCCAGCCAATAATGGGTACAAATGTTTTCAAGTATTCATACATTTTAATATTTTCTGAACTTACATATATGGGAAATGAAAATGTAATGGAACGAAAATATCCAAATTGATAGAAAGTCTGGAGTTTTCTCTCTTAGCTTCTACTTTTTTGCTTGTCATGGGAAAAGCTTTAAAGTTGGAGATATGGAGTTGAAACTGTCTGGGTTGAGGGAAGAAAAACAAAATTTTCCGCGTTACTTTTGCTCGAATGTTTTTCGATTGCAAAAAATACTACATTTTTAAATGACAATTTAATCTTTTTTGTAACTCGAAGTAATGAAGATTAAGGAGCTCAAAACCTGGTATCTTTTTTTTGTTTTTTTCACAGCCTTAATTAATCGTCACCGTTTATGAAAATCAGAAATCTTAGAAGACACCAAATGCTGTGAACAACGAAGAATGAAGCATTATAATTCTTCGTTTTGATAATCTACATTTATCTACATTCATGTAGGACAAGGGGTCCCTACATTGGCTCACACTTTACAAGAAATAAGACACGATACACGGTCGATTTAAAATCGTTTTAAATAATTTATTTTAATTTCAATTTGTTTTAATTATAATTTTATACTAGAGTGGAAATCAACTATCGCTTGCTTGTTTTAAATAAGAAAAGGAAAACACGTCTATTTCCTGCGAGATCTCTATTACTTCTGTTATCTGTTTCAAATTTAAAATAGTCAGTCGGTTCGATTGAGTAGAAAGGGGATGCATATTCTCTTTTAGGTCCGTTCGTTCGTTTTTTAGTCAACAGAGTGCCTCTACATGATAGGCAAATCCTACATACATATGTGTAGGTTTTTCGTCTAATAATTTCAAAACGCACGCCTTTTTGCTTCACTGTATGATTTTATTAAATGTTTTTAGGAATAACAAAACTTGTATTTAATGGAAAAATATTTGGCGAGTGACCCGCTGGCAGTGTTCACGACTTGATGGTTCGATAAAGACTACAACTAACTGAACCTTTTCTTTAGGGAGAATAAATAGACAAAATGAAATTAAAGAGACGCTAGTCTACACATGACTGTGTTTGTGTTCGTCAAAGTAAATGTCGGCGTCAGTACAGTACAAGGCGACTAAGGTGGACTACAGTACGGGACGGCTAATCCTACAAATGTATGTATGTAGATTTATTTGTTAAAATCCTGGTGCTCTTAGAAGTTGGAACCGGTTGACCAATTTTTTTTTAATTTTTATTTTAAATTAAAGAGGAATAAGGGTAGAAGGTTTATGACAAACAAAATGGAAACTTTTCAAATCACAAACGGTGCAAATGTTAAAAAATAATGATTTTCTCACTCCAGTATACCTATTGTACCTACGAACTCAATTTCGTCAAATATTTTTATTTTCAATATCAAAAAAATAAGGTGTCTGTGATTCGTCAAATATTGCTTTTCATCGACGACGAAAAACGTACACTTGACAATTTTGCTGTCGATTTCTTTTTTAGATTTGTGTTCGACTCACTACTTTTGTACAAGAGGAGTGTTTGTCATCATATTTGTTTTGTTTAAAATCGACCAAGCCGTTTATGAGATATGGCCAGGGTAACGGGTAGTGGAGTAGCGAAGTAGTGAGTAGCAGGTAGTGGGGTGACGGATAGCGGGAGTGGGTAGCGGGGTAGCGATTAGCGTGTAGAAGTAGAGGGTAGCGGATAACGGGTAGTGGGGTAGCGGGAAGTGGGGTTACAGGGTACCGGGATGGCAAGAAGCAGGTATTGAGTAGCGGGTAGTAGGGTAGTGGATGGAGTTTAGCGGGTAGTGTGATAGCGGGGTGCAAAAGTTAAGGTCTTATTCTTATCGTTGTCTGAAGTTTTGTTGCTGTTGTTTCGTTGAACTGTTTGTAGCAAGGAATAGACTGGTTAATTTGTGAAATTTTCTGAAAACGTAAGATTATTTTAAAAAAAATAAAAAATTACTGAAAATGTTAAATTTCATTGTACAACGTGTATGTGGTTTGATTCTTATCATTATAATATAATAAAGCTGAATAATTAAGATCATTTCATTTTGTGTGTCATGAAAATTTCTATTTTTCGTATTGTAAAGTTTATTTCAAATTTTTACCGGATTATACATATGTGATGCACATGTGGTATTGAGTTCGACTCACTACTTTTGTACCAGTGGAGTGTTCTGCACGGAATTTTGAGGGAATGTTCAAGTCAAAGATTAAATAAGTAACAAGATGGGAAACTGACTTACGTTTCACTCCCTAGATCCCGCAATTTTCATATTCTTTCATTTTATTTTCTTTCCTTGTACATGAATAATATAAAAACAAAAACAATATGGTAGGACCATATTTACTGTGTAAAAACACGCATACTTTCACAAAAACTATGGTCCAAACTGTGATAGTATTGGTAAAACCACGCATACTTTCACAGTAACTATGGTCCGAAGCTTGTAGGCAACTGTCACTTTGACAGCCTTGTTTCCCATCTTGTTACTTATTTAATCTTTGGTTCAAGTGGTAGTGAAAATGGGTTTGAAGTACTTCGTACAAAATTGACCTAGTCGTTTATGACCAGGGTAGCGAATAGTGGAGGAGTAGCGGGTAGCGGGTTGAGGCAGAATGAAGTCTGTCGTATGAGTAAGATCGATATAAGAAAGCAATTTGTTTATTTTGTGAAATCAGACAGTTCCACGTTGCAGATTGTTTATGCTGCAGGGAGGACACTCGATTGTGTTATTTTATTTTATATTCGTACGAATTTGAAACTATTTATAACATTTAATTTTTTTTAATGTTTTAACAGCTTTCTTAAGCTATAAGCTTCTCTTCATTTCCCTTTAAATAAGAACTTTTCAGGGTAAAAAATCATATGCAAAAAGGGACATGGTCTTAATTTGATATACAGCCTTATCGTCGTATAGGATCGTAACAAAATTCTATCCGATTTTTACGAAGTATACGAATTTCCTTTTCATTGTAGGTAATCCGATTGTTAAATCGTAGATACCTTTAAAAACAAACTCAAATTTGGTTTGAAATGTCAAACTCAGAGTAACGCTTAAATCCTGAACTACATCGGAACGGAACATAAAGTGCCAAAAAGTACAAAACAGTGGAAGTTATGTTCTGTACTGCTTCTACAAATATCTGAATATCTGACCATGATCGAGCTTTCACTTTGCACAAAGTTCTCAATACGAATACGAATACTTTTTTGTAGGTACTTTTTTACACTTTGTGTTTCGATGTAGTTCAGCATTAACGCATCGCAATTTCGGTGAAAATCAAAAAATTCCATTAACGCTATGCTATGCATAGCGATTATTTTGTTTTAAGCGTTATGCCGATGCGTCTCCAATTGTTCCGACAGCAAAAGTGTGGCGGAACATTTGCGAAAATACATGCGTTATTACCGACAACATGTCCTTTACGAAGCGGATACGGATACCATGAACAAAATAAATGTTACGATCATTACTTTTCCACAGTTGTATATTTATACGATCGGATACGACGATAGGGTTGATAATATTTATCCATAGTGGAACAATGTCTGCTGCAATAGGTTATCAAACTCATTCCATTAAATGTCTACAAAACTTGATTGATATTCAAATTGATGAAGATTGAAGAGTTCGAAAAAGGTTCTACCACGATATCTTGAAAACAGTTTTCTAAAAGTCTCGAAAGTGAAAATCTCGAGAAACAAATCTAAAATGGAAAAAAATACCGTAAACTAATCTTGAAAGCATAATTAAGGGTGGTATTCACAGAGGATACTAATAGCACTATTAAAGTTAAGAGCCTTTTAGTCATACATTATTGGGTCTTATTCACCAAGGACCATTAGGTTTTTGGCTTTGATATACACAAACAATAGTGATCAAAATGAATTTGCTTGGAATTATGACAACCATGACAACGACAAGGCCAAACAAAAATTAACATATATCGATATTTGTTCTTGTTTCGGAAATTACTTCTGATAATTTCCTATAGGTTTTGCTCTCAACTGAATAGAGGTCTGAACACGAACCACTATTAACTTTTGAGAGCGCTCGCAAATTAGCACTAATATACGTTCGATGAATACCAGCCCTAATCTCTTAATAACAATATCCGGAAAAAATGACGAAACACATGATTAATAATTGTAACTATTACTATAAATGTAGCTACTAGTGGCAGACGACCTTCAACATCCAAAACCACGGTTTTGACAGTTTATGGGCATATATGCCGGGTTCCAAAAACGTGGTAGAAAGACCTAGGTTTCTAAAAATAACAAGTTCTAACCGCTTAGAATCTAATGATTCTAGATCGGGCTCAAGAGAAGTGAAAAAATACCCGTGTTTCAAATATTCTAAAAACAAAGTTCTTACGTTAGACCAAGTTCTAAAGAGAATTAAGAACTTTGTGAAGAAATTAGGGGTAAGTATTGTTTTTCTTTTGTTACGGTTTGTTTGTTCCAGTGTTTGCCTAGCCTACTAATTCTTACACACATAGAACCTGTATTATCAAGTCATTGGTCAAAAAACAGAGTTTGATATAGCTTCTCTTCAACTAATTCTGATAGCGTTAGATTCTTGAAAAAACGCATATAATGTCAATACCTCCAGTTGGAACGGATAAACTTCTTCCCAAAGCTGAAGACACCGTATTAAAAAAAAAGAGGTCCATTTTATTCAATAAAGAAAGAAAAGTGTACATTTTTAAATTAGAACAAGTATGAAGTCGGAAATTATTCTAAAATTTAAAATTTGTTTCGAAAAAAAATGTAATTTGTTTTTCTCAAGACCAAATAAACATAATGAAAAATGAAAAGAAATGTCGACAAAAATTAGTGTTGACTACCAAGAGAACAAAATAAAAAAAAATCAACAATTTCCCTAAAATTCCAATATTAATGTATGTTGATTTCTAATAAATTTCTGTTAAGTCAAATTTTTCGGAAATCTGCCTCCATATAATTTTTGTTTGTTCTAAAATTGTGTCAAAATATCCCTGGGAAATAAGAAAATCATACCTGGAAAAACGACTAAAATTATTTTGAGAAAATTGACTTGCATTGCCATTTTTTGATCATCTTTCATTCCTATAGAAATAATAAACAAGTGAAAACACGGAATGTCTGCAAAATTTAAATATACATTAAAATAGGGAAAAATAACTCAGCTGAAGCCCAATGCAGTAGCGTATTATCCTAAAGGCAAACTAGGCATGTGCCGAGGGGCGCGTGGCAACAAAGGGGCGCGTGAGTGAGTTCATACATATGTGGTTGTTAAAGAAGCAAACTTATGAACTCGAAGCTCAGTTCCCATTATGTTAAAATAAAAATCGGTCCAGAGGAATTCCACTTACAGTGTCAACGCGGTTTGCATATTCGGTTTGCTAACTGGGTAATCGATTTAGCTTCCTTCTTATTTTCTTAAGTGTTTTGGAATTTTGATTTTATGCGTGAAACAGATTAAACCAGCAACAGCACCAGCGCCGTCAACAGCAAACAGCACGCTGGCCAGCAAATATTTTCCAAACACATTACCACCAGCGACGTCTAAGAATAATAACCAACCAATCAATTACAGTCATTTCTGATTTTCGTACATGGAAAGTTGTCAGCAATAGAGCAGCAACAGCAAATTTAGGACTTTGACCAAATGACGCTGTTGACGTTGCTGGTGCTGGTTTAATCTGTGTCGAAAGATTTAAATACATGGGCTCTAAAACAATGGCCGCCGCTGTTGCTGGCGCTGTTGCTGTTGCTGGTTCAATCTGTTTCTCGCTTTACTTATTAGTTGTGTTCATTGAGGTTTTTCTAGATCAGAACAGCACAGCACAGCACAGTTTCGTGAGAAACGTCAGATCAAGTTAGAACAGTCAGTTAAACGTCAGTTGTAAAAAAAAAAACAAAACAAATTGCAAATTGTGTGAATTTTTCGTTTCTCGCTTATTTTTTTTTTCATTTTTTGTGTTTTTTACTGTGAAAAATATTATTAAAAATTATTGAAATGGAAAATCAAGTGATTGCTAAGATAATACTAAATGAAAATGTTAGTGGTTCAGACACCGATAGTGATTTTTCTTCAGATGATTGGAATGAAAGTGTTATTATTATCTAATAAAACAAATTAAACAAATTGGCAAAATAACTTTATTTTAATTTTTTCAAATCACGAGAAAAAAAAAACACAAAGCACAGCCAAATCAAAACGTAAACAAACATGACATTTCTCAGGAGTCTGTTCTATCCTGTTCTAACTCAAAAGCAAGAACAGAAAATCCTGTTCTAAACTGTTCTAGGTTTGTCAATGAACAGGAAAGTAGAACAGATCAGCACAGAAAAAACTTCAATGAACAGCAAAAAGCTGTACTTTTCTGTCTAGAACAGTCCAGCACAGTGTCAATGAACACAACTATTGTAAGGCTTACAGTAACGGTCGAATTTCATCAGCAGATGGCAAAGATTTTGATGGATTGATAAACTCATTTTTCTGCTCTTTGACAGCCGCCGCAAAGGTATACTACTTTGTTTTTTTTTTGTATTTTTGATTAAATGAAAGAGAATGGATTTTTTATTGATAAATACTTTATTTACTGTCGGTAATTATGTTTGAAATACAATATCAGGTAAATATCCGTCTCTGTTAGTCTCAAAAAGTCGAAGCCTTTTGAGCACATTTTTCATTACTTTCTCATATATTTCACGCGGTATTTCATTAATTTCATCATGAAAATGTTGATTTAGTTGCGTTTCTGATTTATTTCCATAAAGCAATCTAATCAGGCGATCGTGGAGGCCAATCAACATCATCATTTGTTGAAATAATTAAATAGTTGTGGAAAGAGGTCTCACAGTAGCTCCATTGTAATCCTGGTTGTTTGCGATGTTGCACCGTCTTGTTGATACCAAATGATACTCAAACCCAAAGCATACAGTTGTAGCATTAAAAAGTTTTCAATCAAATAATGATATCGCTCCCCTTTCACAGTTACCGTTACGCTGTTTTCATTTTCAAAGATGTAAGGCTCAATGATTCCTCCTGACCAAATTGCTCACCAGACTGTAACTTCTAAGGGATGCTAAGGTGACTGTTGAATAATTTGAGGGTTTCCTACTACCCAGAAACGATTATTCTGTTTATTCACATATCCATTCAAATGACAATGTGCCTCTTCATTCATTATGATTTTTTTCACATTAATCGATGACTGATTTTGATAAAATGTTTTAACGATTAAAACACGTTGGTTTATCGAATATTTTTCTATAGTGAATTTGGCACTTGTCTACTTCACGACACGACTGACAAAAATAATGAACTGTCAAGACTCAAGAATGGCGGCAAAACAAAGTAGTATAGATTCTTTCCTGGCGGACACCCGGCCCGGGGAATGCGATTTGGCGAACCAAGATGCAACTCAGTTTACAAAGTTTACGATTTGGCACATCATTAATTAAAAAATTAAAAACCGAAATCGTAAGAACTTTGGGACAATATCTGTCGATCTCATGTAAACTTGATCTCTTTTTCCATTTGAACACGTTTTTCTAACGCGCGGTACAGCGGTTTCCGTCAATTTATACTACGAGTTATTTCTAATATAGAAGCGCCGATGAGATGCTTTTCTGTGGCGCCTTCAACGTTCAATCCGCCACTGGCCCAATATCAAAAATATAGGATTTCATTAAATTCAGAAAAGACTTCAAACGAATATATATTCTTCCCACTTATCAATAAGAACCCTCATCCCTCTGTCAAGTTAAACCCTGTGTGAAATGAAAACGCTTTTCCAAGACAACGACAGCTACGACGATGTTCATTAAAAATTCCAAATTTAAAATTCAAATTTACAAGCCAACATATAAGCATACATAACATCTCCAACACGCGAGGGACTCGAAAAGACGACGGAAAAGGAAGTAAATTGCAATAAAGTTTAGCAAAAACTCTTTAAATTGAGTTTCCTTGGCGAAAAAAAAAATAAATAAATAAATTTGAGACAAAATTCCCCTTAAGGATAAAAACACGTACGGTACAGGCACAAAATCATGAAGTTAAGGAGTCATAATTTTTTTGTTGAAACAAAATAATCTGATTAAATCGGCATTCATATCGAAAAGTTCAATTTATATGAACGTCAAATTGCTAAGGAACGCCAGCGCGCCGGAGATGAGGAAAATCCTTTGTGAAGAGCAAAATCCGAAGAAGTCTGCTAAAATCATTCAAGCCACAGGGAAAGTTTAATTATTAACAATAATTAAATCCTTGCCCTTATAAGTTGAGGCAACGGGCTATTATTTTGGATAGCTATATCCTTCGAACAGCCTAGGGTATAATAGCTTAATCTGTGGCAGAATTCAATGTTCGGTTCAGGCCCCCAAACCATGATACTTGTGAATAATTAAGTTGTTGCAACCAACAAAACGAATATGTGCCCCTGCCACCGCCGCTCTGAATCGCTTTGGCTTTGGGACTTTGGCCTTCAAAGGCTTTGTCCTGGAGGAATGAGGAAGGCCGAATAAAACACATTTCTAGTTAAACACTGCCATACTGCTACTCTCCGTTGTTATGTCAAATCCCCTTACAAAACCTCTGTGAAACCTATCATCGGCTCGCTCGTGTCAGGAGGTTTCAACACCCAACCAATGATACCTCCTAGAAACTACACGGGAGCCTAAAAGGCTCTTTAACTCGATATAAACCAGAAGCCAGCACGACAACGAGACTATGTGCGTGTATGAAAGTTTTAATCGAAAAAGGGTACAAAAGTGACATAAGGTGGGACCAAAACCAGCTGAAAGGGATTACATTACGTTATTTTGCCAGGCTTTTGGTCTTTACCGTCGGCGGGCGGTAGCCAAAACTTTAAGAGCTCTCCAAAACTATATGAAAGAGATAGAGAGAGGGGAGAATGTTTAGTTCTGAGTTAACTTCATAAATTGCCAAATTACACAAATGGGCGCTGGATTCATTCAATGTGCCTCCGAGGCAACTCTCTACTCTTTATTCGACATTCTATAACAACACCTTTGTGGCACTTTAATTAGATTCATGATGGCAATTTTCATGGGCTATAACAATTGAATGGAGGGGTATAAGGGCTGACGATGGGTGTGGATTATGAGTGAATAATGAAATGTAAACTACTCAGTTTCTGTAATGGGGGGAAAATACGTAGCATGTCAAGTAGTTAAGCAGCTTTTGATTTTATTAATATTTTTTTTGTCATTTTTGCGGTCTTCAAGAGAGATAGAGGGGTGACAAAGGGAAAAGTATGATGGAATTCAATTAAAAAATTTACTGAAATTTTAATGGATTGTGTCTGACGTCCTGAAAATCTTTTATCATCTGCGAGGTTGAGTATTTCGCTATTTGGACACAAAGCGAATATCGTTAATAGTAAATATAAAAAGAAAGGGTCCTAAATGGCTACCTTGAGGAACACCGGATTTAGCTAGAAACTATCTATCACCTGATAAAGTGCGTTCAATTTAAACGTTCCAGAGTACCAGAGTTCGAAGAAGTTGAGAGAAAGATCAAAAGAGAAGTCCGGGGAAGGTTATATTTCTCTTAGCACATTTGCTCCCAACAGCAGCTAAATGCATGCAGGCAACTAGTTATTTACATTCTAATAAAACTCATAATTATACTCAAAATATCACAAAACCACAAATATCATTTCACGTATTGTTTTTCTAAAATCGATTTACTAAAATATTTTTCTCTTATCGTTTTCTCAGAACCAATGGTATTCAATACTTCAGCATCATCTACAAACAATTTGACGCGATGCTGGCTGAAGAAGTACTCTCCCGCTTGGAAACCGGTCAAGTCCCAGGTGTTCCCAGTCTCAACCAATACGCAGTTCTCGAAGGTGACAAAGAACCCGTCGACATTCGACCTTTCGAACTCTTCCTCGCACTCCAAGAGTTCTCAGCTCTCAAACAACATCTCTCCGTTATGCCCCAACCACCCGAGAAACCACTCGCCCTGCAAACTTTCCACGAATGGTTCATTCCGATTGTCGAACGCTGGATGATGGTCAGCAAGGCAAGAGCGTTGCAAAGAGTTCGAGCAGCCATTTCGATGGACACAATTTGCGAGGGCGAACGAATAGTTCGCTACAGCACATCGTCAATTGACACAGCATCATGCTTCTATCAGGTCAAGGAGTTCTGGAAGATGCTTCAATGGCCAGATTACAATTCGGCTCCCCACTTCGAAGCACAGCTAATCGATATTGTATGTTCGGCAGCCATGCACTACAGCGATTTGATTCATCAGGCACTCGCCGATAGTGGCTACTACGAGCAGCAAGGCCCATTTAGATGCTCCGACGACATGTGTGTCACAGTAAACAATCTCGAATATGTTCGCCGGTCTCTCTCGGAATTCCGGCCCGATGGCCAATTGCTTCACGATAACGCCGAAGCTTTACTAGAATCTAGTCTAGCCCAGCTGGAGACCCGTGCCGAGAGAGTCCTCTCCAAACTAGCTCCTCTCATGCAAGTTCCGCTGCAAAAAGCTGTGTTTCATCTGGCCTGGTCACCAGACTCCCTACCCGCCAATCAGGCCATAGTTCCTCTCCTCGAATATCTCGATGTCCACCTTTCTGCCTTAAATAGCGCCTTGCTAACCAAAAATTTCAATCGAGCCTTGAATCTCATCTGGAGCACTGTCCTCAGCGAACTCTCCCGCCAAATGGACACCGGTGCCGAGGGCGACAAACCATCAAACTTTCACAACCGACTGTACGAAGCCCTACAACTACTCGTCGAATTCTTCCATGCCGAGGGACTGGGACTGTCAATGGAAAATTTGCATTCGGGTGAATTTTGGCGGGTGGAACAACGTCTGCAGTATCATAAGACCGAAACCGAAAAACTAATCGATATGTTCTACATGCAAAGATTGCAAGAACAATTGATGACAATGCCACCGGGTCCCTATGGAATGCTATCGGTACGGGCGTACTTCAATCATGATTCGCTGTGTGTGGAAGTGCTGCACGCGAGGGATATCATTCCGTTGGATCCGAATGGTTTCAGTGATCCTTTTGTCATAATCGAATTGCTTCCAAGGAGGGTGTTTGCTCATTGCACGGAACAGCAGACAAATGTTCATAAGGTGGGTATGGCGTGTCTGTGTGTGTGTTGTTTTGAAGGGAATTTCAGTTGGCACATTGTAAAAAAGATGAGATTTTCATCGATTTATGAAATTCAATATTTGTTTTTTTTTTTTCTTTATGTAGAAAACTTTGAATCCAGTTTTTGATGAGTGTTTCGAGTTTTCGGTAACGTTGGAACAGTGCCGAACAGAGGGTGCTATGATTGCTTTTACAGCCATGGACCATGATGTTTTGACGGCGAACGATTTTGCCGGTGAGGCGTTTTTGGCATTGGGCACAATTCCGGGAGTTGCTGAATACACAACGAGCGTTGAGAATTTCCACGGACTGAAACAGATGGATATCGCACTGATGCAGCAGCATGATAAGAGTAAGTTTCTTTCAAGTTTCATGGGGTTTTTGAAAGGAATGGAAAATGTAATAGAAAACGACCTTTTTTCAATCCAAATCTAAGTGATGTTCAGAGACAGTTTTAAGTTCAGTCAATGAGGCATTAAGTGTTTGGAATTGCAAAGGGGCTGTTTTTTTTTTTTACATAATTGAGAAAAACGATTGAAGGAGTCTTTAGGCTGTAAAAGCATAAAATATGAAAACAAAATTAGGTGGCTATGACTCAAAGGAATGAG
Organism: Sphaerophoria rueppellii; assembly: GCA_920937365.1. NCBI lineage: Eukaryota > Metazoa > Arthropoda > Insecta > Diptera > Syrphidae > Sphaerophoria > Sphaerophoria rueppellii. Next base: position 95,422,555 of record CAKKXW010000001.1, read on the forward strand.
TAGTTGTTGATTGGCCGGTAAATCACGGGCGAATCCGGTAAATCGTAGGGAAATCTCGTAAATCACACACGAATCCGGTAAATTGCAGACGAACCTGATAAATCACAGACAAATCTGGTAAATCAGGGACGGATCCGGTAAAACACTTAAAAATCCGGTCAATCGACAGAACTAATTCTGGCTACGGGGTTAGTATGTGTAATAAGATCACTTACCAGGTGGAGGGAAGTGTTTGTTCGTTTACTAGAAAATCAAAGAATCACGAAGTTCATCGCTCTAGAATCTGGTAAATCACGGATGGATCCGTAAATCACTGACGAATCCGATCAATCGACAGAACGAATTTTGGCTAACGGGGTTAGTATGTACGACAAGACCCCTTACCAATAGGTGAGAGGAAGTCTATGTCCGGTTAGTCTGGTTATATAGGTACTCACCACTCTGTAGGGCACGTCTGCTCGCTTTGGGCACTTGGGCTGTACTGAGTTGTTGCTGCTTTTAGGTGCTGTCTGTGATGCTGCAACTGCAACTGCTTGTTACTTGCTGGAGTCTGGCTAGCAACCGATTTGCTACTGGATTGGTTTGTTGCATGAATGCGAGAAGTTTGAATTTGGATAAACTTGATTTTGTTAAGTATGCATTTGATTCCTATATTCATAACGGAGACATGGTTAAAACCTGAAATTTCAAACAGTTTGTACCAACTTAATTGATACAAGTTAATTCGTAACGATAGAATCACAGCTACTTCCGGAGGAGGGGTTGCAATTTATTGTAATGTAGGTCTCAGTACTAAAGTTATCACCAAATCTGAAAATTCTGAAACTTAGTTTCTGATTTTAGAATTTCTGATTGTAATACTAATGATGTTTACTGGGAGTTGCGTACAATCCAGATAGAAGTTGTTCACCTGAACCTTTGTTTTCAATTCTTCGGGAATTATCGGCAAATTATGAAAACATAATTGTATGTGGAGACTTCAATGCAGATCTCTTTCTCTCTGACTCTAGAGCTAATCAACTTAAGGATGAAATTGCAGCAGTTGGTCTGTCTGTAGTAAACTCAATTGCTACTCGTTCAACCCAAGTCTTCTTGATTTAATGATTGTGTCAGATTTATCTAATAATTTTTTATTCGACCAATTATCTCTTGAAGGAGTATCTGATCATGACTATTATATTGCGCATATAATATTGATTTCTCAAATAACTCATCTTCATCTTCGTTTCAATATCGAGACTTTAAATCCATAAATTCTCAAGCGTTGCAAGATTATGCACTTAACTATCCTTAGACTCTATGTTATATCCTGCATAATGTAGATGATAAGGTCAATTTCTTTCAAAATCTGCTTCTTGAACTGTATCTAAATCATGTTCCATTGAAAACAGTAAGAATAAGAAACAAAAATTGCCCTTAGTTTACCTCAGAAGTGCTTAATGCAATTAAACAACGTCGCAAACTATATTCGAAGTGGAAGCGGCACCCTACAACTGTAAACTGGGAGATTTTCTGTGGCGCTCGAAACCAATCGACTTTTGTTAACGCGAAGTGCTAAAAGGAGGTATTTTTTCTCAAAACTAAGCCCTGGTCAAACTTCACGTAAGTTTTGGAGTAGTTTGCGTACGTTCGGGATAGGTAGAAAAGAAATAGTGGATAGCTTTCCACATCCCAACGATCTGAACAAAGCTTTTACATCTTATAATCTGCAGACATCGAACTTTATACCTAATAACTCATCCCTATATACGGATTCCACTGAATTTGATTTTGAAGTCGTATCTGAATATGAATTAGTAATGCACTTTCGTTCTCTTGGTTCCAATGCCGTTGGTGACGATGGGGTTCCGATTCGTTTTGTTAAAATGATACTACCGCAAATAATATCCGCATTTACTCATATCATTAACTTTTGTATCACAACCTCCTCGTTTCCACAGTGTTGGAAATATGCTAAGGTAATACCTGTGCCTAAGAAAAGTAATCCATCAACCAGTGCCGATTTCCGTCCCATCAGTATATTGCCTTGCTTATCTAAGATTTTTGAAAAAGTTCTATCTAACCAGATTTCAAACCACATACGACAGCATAACTTATTTTGCCCTATGCAATCTGGATTTCGGGCTGAGCACAGCTGTTCTACGGCTATGGTTAAAGTTCTAGATGATATTCGAATTGATTATGATAAGGGTTTCTTAACACTTCTCTGTTTGCTCGATTTCACAAAAGCTTTTGATCGTGTTAATCATGGTATTCTATGTAAAAAACTTAATTTATATTTTGGTTTTAGTAGAAGATCGGTACGTCTTATTCAAGACTACTTGGAAAACCGGAGTCAAAGAGTTAAAGTTGGTGACACTTTTTCTGACTCGATTAATCTGCTTGCTGGAGTTCCACAGGGTTCGATTTTGGGTCCTATCTTATTCTGTACATTTATTAACGATCTCCCATTAGTGTGCAAAGATGTCATGTTCCATCTCTATGCAGATGATGTCCAAATTTATCTTTCTCGACCGTTTAACCTATTAGAGGACTTATCGTACAGAATGAACGAAGACCTGCAGAGGGTTTATGAATGGACTATTTGTAATGGCCTAACACTAAACCCTGCCAAATCTCAAATAATCGCCATTTCTAGACAGAAATTTGACACAGACGACCTTCCACCTATAATACTATCGCAACTTAAACTTGAGTTCGCGTCAACGGTTACTAGCCTCGGCTTCAAAATTAATCGTTCTCTTTCAGCTAACGACCATATTAACCTTGCTGTTGGTCGTATTTATGGTGCTCTTCGTAAGCTAAATATGTTTGCCGGATTAACGCCAGTCGATGCGAAATTGAGAATCAGCAAATCATTGCTCGTTCCTATAATTGAGTATGCTTCAGTAGTTTACGCCAAGCTTGATTCCATCGCTTTGAATAAACTACTTGTTGCTTTTAATAGCATTATTCGTTACGTTTTTGGTCTGCAAAGGTTTGATCATGTTTCGCAATACCACCAATTGGTCCTAGGAAGCAGTTTTCAGCAGTTTATTGATGCAAGATGTCTAATTTTCTTGCATAAAATAATAAACAAAAAAACACCTTCATATTTATATGACAAATTGAACTTTGCCCAGTCTGCTCGCACCTTGAATATTATTACCCCTTTATGTACATATCTAAATTCATCAAGATTATTTTATGTTTATGCCATCAAACTGTGGAACTCTTTACCATTGTCTTTAAAACAAGTAATAGGAATGTTAGAATTCAAAAAGGCATTGATTAATTATCTTAAGGCACATGATATGACTTATTTATATTTTGCAATGAATAAACATAGGTGTAGTAGTATTGTAATGTCAATGTCAATTGTATTTGACGAAGAGTACCATTAAACAGTAAATAAGTTTGAATTCCACATTAACATTCCTTCAAATTTGTCTTTCCAGATCACCCAATTCTACAGATTCTTGAATCGCGAGCTCTGGACAAACAAGCTCAAGATTTTGTTAGGAAACAAAAAGCACGCCTGTCTTCATAATCAATGTTTAATAACTTTACTCTTAAATCATCATAAAACATCAGATACGTATAAAGAACATGACAAATCTAACATTGCTGTTTTCTAAACAAGTCTCCGACATGATTTCCGATTCACGGTGAGTAAAAGAAAGTTCTTTAACTTCAAAATTAAGATAATTTAACAATCAAGCAAAAAATCACTTTGAGAAATGAAATAAAAATCAAAAAAACTGGTAAAAATTAATCTCTCTATCGAATTTCAGACTTATAATTTTAAAATGATTTTTTTTAATTTTTCTATAAAAAAAAAAAAAAACAAACTTACTATAATTTCAAAGAATTAAAGACTATCAAAATTGTATATTTATATCGTGTAACTAACTTTAAACAAATAACTAATGCTAAAACTAATTCAACTAATTAAGATTATCAATGTATCTATATTATATAAATGTAAAAAATAATTATTAGATATTTTTACTAAATATTTATAAATATATTGTATTATCAAAACTGAAAATTTATTTACGTATTTTTTGTGAATAAATCGCTGTCAATTTTTCTCATTAGCGCACACCTTTTTAATGAAATATAAACATTTTAAAACACATTCAGTCAACTTAAAAACAAAACAAGAAAAAAACATTTTCTATTTTCGTGCATTTGACACATTTCTTCTTCTTTATTTAGTTTGCATTTGGAAAAATCATTAAATACCAATATTTTTAAAGATTTAAACCTTAATATGTAAGTCTCTTTTTTCTGGTATATGAACAACTAGAAACTTGAATCTTCAGGCTAGACCAGTGACCAGTGGCTTACACTCTTCAGCAATACCTTGTGTAAGGAGTTGAGATACCTACAATTTTATGCCGTTCTGAACGCCAAAAAATATCGATCGAAGAATGTTAATTGGTGCAAGTGTAGAATGTCCTCATCGACTTGTGTCAACCTTCACTCTTCTACATCTCCATCTCGAGACTTTCAAGCGCACCACTAAAGCACGCTTCGTCAAAAAGCCTTATTGGCATCAAAGCATCCGGGACGTTTTTTCTACCGGAGTACTTCGATCGTATCATCATCATGATCGTCGGTATGGCCGATGACGTTTCAGCTCTCATCTGCATCACAACCGGGATCCGCTCCGGACTTCCTTCATCAAGTTCTTCCATCTTGGCCAACGCCTTCAGTTTCACATTTCAACGCTTCAGAAATCCTGTTCAACGCCATCCTTCCACCGCAAATCTGGTCTGCCTACCATGAATATTGCCGCAACGGACTTTCTTGGACGGTTCCTCTAGCCCACCACTTGGCTTGGAGTCCAGTCCACCGGAGTCTATACCAAGTTCATATAGAATAAAGAAATTATCAGATTGTTGACAAAGGGATTAAGAAGTTCAGGGACAACATTTTTAAGCGTTCTTCTTGTAGATGGACTAATCCATAATCGAAAGAAATAGGCTGCTTTTCTGTCTTGAACCTTCTTTTTGAGCTTCATTCCCGTTGTGACATCCCTCTGCCTTAACTATTTCACGCTCTTCGTGCTTCCTCTAACTTATCTCATTGCAATGACTCCCTAGATTGTAACTCGAGGAATTTTCTACTATTCGATAATATTTTACCTTAAGGTGGCGCTACACTCCAGGTCGGACCAGGAACTCATCCAACAAGCGAAAGCTCGGTCCCTAGCTAGCTGTTTCCAGTTTCGCAAAATAGGTTGATGTCGTCTACCACGTACCACCTGTGTTACACGTTAGTCGCGGTCTTTCTCTTCTGCAACAGACCTTCCGGGTTAGATTTGAAGACTCTACGGACCGGAGCATTATTTGCCATACACTCTACTTCACCCAAGTCATTGGACCTTAATTTTTTTGGCTATGTAGTGTCACTGAACAGCTCGAACAGCTTGGTTGAATCTTCGTCTCCATTCTCCTTTTATGCAGACGGGACCAAAAATCACTCGAAGAGTGATAAGGACCGCGATGATAGGTAAGTGAAATTTTAGTTACTCCAGAAGAGGTTTTTACTACTCAATTGCCTTCAAAGTCCAAAGAAGCAGTGATTGGCAAGAGTGATTATTCGTTTGATTTCAGCGCTGATAATGTTGTTTGAGTTTATAGCGGATCCTAGGTAGACAAAGAAAGTTCTTCGTAGTCTCTTTTATTTTTCCAAAGCAAAATGTTTAGTTTCAATGCTACCAACCTTTAAAATCGACTTTGTATTGGAGGTTTTTTCTCAAACGGTTTCTTTCTTTAATAATTGTTAACATCTTTCACCTAGCTTAGAAGTGTCCGTGGCTTAGTGGATAGGTGCTTCGGCTGCTAAGCAGAACGATGTAGGTTCGAATCCTACTCGTGCCCAAAGTTTTTATTTCATCTTTCACGGGCACTGCCTCTTGCGAAGAACTGACAAAACTTCCAAGAGTATCATCTGTCTTGAAAAAGTGCTTCTCAACTTTGCCATTCGGAATCGACGTAAAATTGTATGTCCCCTCTTCACACGCACTCAGAAAATTGTTGAAGAAAGTAAGCCACTTAGACCTTGGCTCTTCAAGAGCTGTCACGCCACTCTAACTAACTTAACATTCACCAATTTCATCGTTAAATATTTATAAAATAGAAATGTGTTTCATCACTCTAGAAAAAAAATATCTATCGAAACTAGCATTAACACCTTTTTATACCTTTCTTATGGCGAATATTATAGATATGTAAAATATGCATACAACTACATGCTTATACAAAATTAAAAACAATTATAATATTTATATGTGTAATATACAAAATAACATTAGATAATCAGTAAACTAATCAATCTATTAAATGGTGCTTCTTCAGCTCCGAAAACAGAAGTAATATTAATCAAAACAACTACTGAAAAGACAAACAACTTAATATTTATCTGAAAAAAAAAAAATAAATACTAAATATAACAATATTGTAATTGAATACCCACAAAAAAGTACCAAACACCGGAACAAAAGAAAGAAACTACTAAATACAACAAATCAAAAGAAATACCACCACGGACAATTATATAAATATTTCTTTTCATTAAAAACTTTTTTTTAAATCTATATATACAGTAAAACAATTATATTAATTATTTAACAAAAAATCTGTTTTTTTAATTTTGAAAATAACAGCAATAAATTTAAACAGCTTATAACTTTCAAACATTTTACAACAGAAAGTATACATACATCTTTGTCCAGAAAGCACCAATACACAATTTTTGAAGCTTTTTACACTTTGCATTTTTTTAAAACTAATTTACACAAAACAAAACTAACCAAACTGTTACCTACTCGTTTGAGTAAAATAAAAACCGAAACCCTCCTGAAATGAAAACATAATCACACTATAAGTAAACAAAACCAATTTTATGGAAACACTATTATTTTTAATAAGAAAAAAATATATATTTTTTAAATCAATCAATTTTTAAGAATTTATTTCTTACGACATTTATAAAACTTAAACTCGTTTGAAAATTTTTATTTTTCAATCAAATCAAAATAGGAAAATAAAATACAAAAAACTATAAATACTAGAACAAATTTATTAGGGAAATTTAATCAAGATGTTTCTATACATGTACACACTATCTTAAACTAAAATTAACAATAACCAATTACTATACAAAAATATTTGCAAGAAAAATAAAAATAAAAAAAAAAAAAAACTTAAAGGAAATATTAAATAAATGGAAAATATGTATGCTTCGTGTTATCTACTCAACAAACTTATATCGAAAAGAATGACAATTATAATTTGAAGGTATCAACAAAAAAATCAAATTAATAGCAGAAGAAGCAAAAAAACTATACTTACTACGAAATAAAAAAAATCATTGTTGTTTATGTTTTGTTTGAAAAAGAAAAAAAGGTATATTCATTGTTTTCAACTGAACACACAAAATACAAGATGAACAATCTATTTGTACATTATTTATAAAATATATGTGAATATTATTAAAAAAGAAAAAAAAGTATTATCGAATAAAAATGAAAATTCTGAAACTGTAAGAATTGCTTTTTATTTATAATTTCATCAACAGCAATAGGTACAGTATGCGGACTAAATTTTCATAAAAACATAAGTTTGTCAAATTTACCATTTCTGGCTCTGGAAACAGGATTTATCTTTAGATAATTGGATACCACCTCTATCCTGCAACTAAATGGGACGTCTTTTGTTTGTGCAAAAATCAATCTAGTGATATTGATCAAACAAGACGTTACAGCAATAGAGAAGGAAAAACAAAATGTGCGACAAAACCTCCGTTGACACCGGTGACGTGAAATATTGCCAACCGAAATAAGTCCGAATTCGAAAAATTTGGCAATAGTCGTGTTTTTTTCATTACTCAGTAGCCAGCACAGCAAAAGTTTCCCTTGGCAAACAACAACAAAAAAAGAACAGTTGTGCCGGCGATAGAACTTTCAATCATTGAAATGAAGACAGCGCTGTTGGCGTTAAGAAGAATTATTTTCCTACACAAATCTAATGATCTCAGCTTATATGAGTTATGCACTCGCTTAGGTTGAAGTACTTGCTAATTTAGTGTAACCCGAGTTGCAACCCTCAGGTCCATTTTGTGACATTAGCTGCGTTTTATTATCCTCACTAACCCATATGGGTTACCTCGTGATAATAAAACGATCTGGGTTATGAAGGTTGAAGTTCAAGCTATGTTTTTAACCGAGACGCAACTCTGATAAATTTATTTTTCTTTTCCACAAACAACTTGTTTTTATTAATTCTAAATGAATTGACTCTTATCATATGCCTTCATAAAACTGTATCTGACAGTGGAATACGTGTTTTTTTTTTTATTAATATGACTGATATAAATAAATCTTTCTAAAAAAAACTTCTTTTTTTGTCTCACACTCGCCATCTATCCGCCATAGTTAGAACAAATTGTAGAGTCAAAAAATAAACCCCGATAGGTATCGGGGTTTCAGGTGCAAAAAATTAACCCATATTGGGTTAGTGAGGATAATAAAACGCAGCTATTATGAAGAATTAAGTCCGAAGTCAGAAGTCCTACTTATGTGGGACACTATTTTGAAATAAAATGTGTTTGATCAAAGTTTTTTTCAAAATTTTTTTATAGCTGTGTTGAGGACAAGTACGTGCTAAATAAATGAAGAGATTTAAGAGAAAATAAATATCGCATCATAAGAAAAATTGCTTATCAAAAATACAAATTTTATTCATAGTTTTTTTTATTCTTTTTTGTTTAAAAAGTTAATTTTTTCTCCAATAGTTATATAGTTTAAATGTCGAATTGTATGCTCATTAAGAAATGTTAGCGAAAAATGTTTTTGTTTTGATGGAATTCTCTTTGAAAAAGTACGATTTTTGGCCATTTTGGAGTTTTTGAGCCTTTACTACTGAGTAATGAAGTACCAAATTGAAATTTTGCTCCAATAGTTTTTTAGAAACAGTTTTTGTCTACACAATGACACCTTAATCATTTTAATACGACATTTAATCGCTTCACAATACCATTTGAAAAAACGCAGTTTTGGTCCGGAACACTCTTAAGAGAATCAAAAACTTTATTTGTCACTAGTTTATGGAAACGAAAAATATTCATAGTAAAAAAAAAACGTGTATACACATTACTATAAGCACAACTATAAAAAAGTCTCATAAATAAAAAGGACCATTTTATATACGTTTATACTATTTGTCGACGAAATTGACATGGAAATTTATTTTTCAAAGCTGCTGCTGTTTCCTTTAATTTGGATAAGGAACTTCACACCTTTGTAATGCACGCTTGTGTCTGGACAGCAGGTGCTGCATTGCAATGAGCATCTTTACTCCCTTCCGTCTGAGAATGATTTGGAACATTCAAAATTGGTTTGATTGGGAGTGAAACGGTTTTTTTTTAATTTTCAAACCCCAAATTGATTCTCTTTTGGGTAAATTTTTTGCGTTCGCTTCGCTAGCTAGCAATTACTGTACCTGCTTCATTTTTCAAGTTCCAAATCCTTTATTGAAAATAAAAACATATGAGACTGAGTTAAGGTTTAGTATTGCAAAAATAGTACTTATAAGTCTGCATCTACGTACATGATGCAAGAAAACTGAACATCCCATCAATACAAAAATGTCTGTCTAATGGAGCTGTTAATATAATTGAAACAGTTAAAAAGATGCAATAAGATGAAACTGGGTTCAAGTGCAGTGTGCTTTTAGAATGCCCTACTTTCACCGACGAACAAGGTTCAGAAGAACGTTTGCATTGGGAAGAGTTTTCTTTATGTCACATACACTTAAAGGTATGTAAACCTTGAAAATACGTTTAAACTGCCAACTCCATTTATTGTTTTGCAAAATGTTAACAACCACCAACACCAACAAGGTACTTACATGGAGATTTCCTGATCAATCAACCGTCAATCAGAATGATCACATTGTGATCGACGGAGGGCACTTGTCCAGCATTTTAGATGTTCGAACTTTACGAGGAGCTAACATCGACTCGGACTACTACCTCGTCGTAGCCAAGGTAGTGCTACGAATATCCCGACAACGGCCAAAACAAGGAAATGCTGCAAGAAAATTCGACGTCGGATGGCTACAATCGCAAGAGATCGCCAGATCCTTCTCTGATCGAGTGTCAAGTAACCTCTTAAGGAGTCCTATGCCGCCAACATCAAGTATTGAAGACCAGTGGCAACATTGCCAGAAAGCAGTTAGAGATGCCGCCTCTAATGTTTCACCACAGCCAGCAAAGCGAAACCCCTGGTTTGACGAAGAATGCAGGCAGGCCCATGCAGCCAAGCAGGAGGCATACAAAGCAGCGCTGCAAAGAAGGACAAGAGCTACTCGTGAGCTCTACGAGCGAAATAGGAGAGAGGAACGCCGGCTTCTCAGGAGAAAATAGAGAGAGCATGAGAAGCGTCAGATCGAGGATGTTGAGAGAGCCAACAGCAGGAATGAAGTTAGGAGGTTTTATCGAAAGGTTAAACAGCTGGCTCAAGGTCATCGAGCAAGAACAGATGCCTGCATAGTAGAATCGCAGTCAATGCTGAAAATTTGGAAAGACCACTTCTGTAGACGACGACCAAAACACAGCTGTCAGACAAGAGCCTTTCATCGGACACGGCGATAGTCAACAATTCTGTGAACTCGACATAGAACAAGTGAAAACCGCAATATCACGGCTAAAATCCAACAAAGCCGCTGGAGCAGATGGTCTAGCTGCCGAGCTGTTCAAAGCAGCAGGTGACGAGAGAGGAGCATGCACCAAATCGTGTGTAAGATATGGTCAGAGGAATGCATGCCCGATGAATGGAACCTCAGCATTATTTGCCCGATCCTGAAAAAGGGAGATCCTATAAACTGCGCCAACTATAGAGGAATAAGTCTACTAAACATCGCCTACAAGATCCTCTCTGCCGTAATATGTGAACGTCTGAAGCCTTTCGTCAACAATCTGATTGGTCCTTATCAATGTGGCTTCAGGCCAGGAAAGTCAACCATCGACCAAATTTTCACGTTGCTACAGATCCTGGAAAAGACCTATGAACTCCAAATCGATACTCACCACCTTTTCATCGATTTAGAGGCCGCGTATGACAGCATCTACAGAGACGAACTGTATAAAGCTATGTCTAGTTTTGGCATCCCGGCTTATGCAAAATGACGATGGAGAACTCACGCTGCTCCATCAAGGTTGTCAACGAGCTTACGGAATCTTTCGATGTCAAACAAGGATTCGGACAAGTTGAGACACCGTCATGCGATTTTTTTAACATCGTGCTTGAGAAGAAAGAGCGAAACTCCACCATCAACACCAGAGGCACTTTCTTCTAAAAATCTATTCAACTTCTTGCGCGTACGCGATGATATTGATATAGCGTGATGTCAATGGCACCTTTGTAGGAATTGGGACATAAGCGGAAAAAATGGAGTTTACCGGTAAATGAGGGCATAACGAAATATATGCTGTCTTCGAGGAAGGATACCCAACACAGACGGCTTGAACAGAACGTCGCAATAGGCATAGAAAGGAATAGAATTGGTCGTATATTGTTTTGAAAAACGAAATAAGACCAAATTTGAAATTTGGCTTTATTTCATTTGGCATTAATTTCACGTCACCGCTTACACCCCTATATAAATTTCTATCATCTTGCAGTAATGAGGCCTTACTGCAACCTAAGATAATTACTGGGTCGATAGATCAAATTTGGATATAAGTTCATGCTTCTTATTATGCGATCAAAACTAAGGTGGGTAACTATATTTTATTTTATTTTTGGTCGGAAAGGTTAAATTTCCAATCACCAGTCAGTACTTACTTATTTTTACTTGCGACACATAGAATATATGGCAAGTATTGTATTCGTAAAAAAACCTTGAGATTTTAATCAAATATGACATTACGATGATAGAGAAGTCGACAAAAGTCATTCCTGCCATTCCGTCTGTCTGTCTGTAAACGCACGTACAGCCTTAACCACTGCTGCGATTGACTTCAACCTTGGAAATGAGTGGTTTGAGCGAATTTGGGTGGGTCAATTTTTTATTTTATTTTTAAGATCAAAATTTAGGTCTGCCACCATTCAATTTTTAAGGCTTGAAACCAAAAGTTTCAATTTTCTCAAAACGGTTCCTACAATTTTTTAAACATCTTTTTTTTTGGAACACTGGTGATTTGAATGTAAAAACATTATTTTCGGATAGCTCCAAGTCAAATTTAATTGATATGCCAAAAGTAACATAAAACGTCGAATGGACCTGAAGGTTGCGTTGCGGATAAAAAAGCACATAACGGGTTATAAATTTTGCGGTTTTAAAAGTATAGGACTGGTATTCGACATCTGTCAAAACCAAGTTGTTGAAACATTTTTTTCTGTTGAAAATCTGACATTTCTGAAAATGCATCGCTTAACTGTCGCACAACGTATAAAATCAGTTAAAACTTACTACAAAAATGGTGATTCTGCCACAGCCATATATCGTGCTCTAAGAGGAGATTATGGTTTGCATAATCGTCCAACTACGCAAGTAGTTGGCAAAATTGTAAAGAAATTTGAAGAGACTGATCGGTAACAGATATTGTAAGGCCTGTGAATCATCGTTTTGCTCCTACCATTGAAAATATCGCTATTGTAAGTGAAAGTGTTCACGAAAACCTGGATGTGTCGATTCCTCGTCGCGTCGTTTCCAAAATTAAGGACTGCCTAATAGCACATTATGGCGTATTTTGCATTTAGATCTACACCTACATCCATATAAAGTCCAGCTCACACAACAACTGAAGTCAGCTGACCTATCACAACGTCGTCGTAGATATGCACAACGAATGGGTGCTTGAACAACAGGCGATGGCGATGGACGGTGATTTTTCAGCGACGTAGCACATTTGTTTGGGTTCTCAGAATCCTCAAGTCATTGAACAGAGGCCATTACATCCAAAAAATGTCAATGTTTGGTGTGCTCTTTGGTCCGGAGGTGTGACTGGACCTTAATTCTTCAGAAACGACGATGGAACGACTGTCAACGTCAATTCGTAGCGTTTAAAGAATACGACTTGGAGAATGTGTGGTTTCAACAAGACGGTGCCACATGCCACAAAACTCGAACGAATATGGCTTTATTGCAAGAGACATTTCCTTGCACGTAATTTCTCGTCATGGCCACCAAGATCATACGATTTGACACCGCTGGACTTTTTTTTGTTGGGCTACGCGAAATACCGTGTTTATGCAGATTAACCTTTAACTCTTGAGCACTTAAATACCAACATTCGTCACGTTCTGGCTTAGATACTACCCAATATGTGCCAAAAAGTGGCCGAAAAATACCTCAAAAGAATCCATGCTTGCAACCATTCGCGTGGTGGTCATTTGAATGATGCAGTATTTCACACATAGGTAATGTCAACGTTCAAAATTTATAATAAAAAATGTGCACGACTGGGTCGTACGAAGTTGCTTCTATGTTCCAAAAATTGCAAAAAGTAGTGCTTAAATAAGAGATATACTTTCAGCAATTCTGATTACACTCTTACTTACAGCTTACACTCAAGTCACAAAAAAAAAACTCAATATATTAAAATAATTAGAATTTATTAAAAAAATTGAAATTTGAAAATGTTCCTCGTAAATAAATTAAATTCCAAAAATTTAAATACCAAACAAGTTCAAACCTTATTCTTGATTTACTGATTTTGTTTTTTTTTTTTTTTGAAAATCGTCGGAGCGGTTTTTTTTTTTAATTAATATTTTATATATAAAATTTTTCAAAAATATTTTAAAATTAGTCTGGGTATGCAGTTTTCAAGACCATTTAATATACATATTATACTTCAATTTGGATTTTTAAAATTGATCCGTTTTCTGAGGTAAAGAATTTTGAAAAAAAAAAATTAAAAATTTATTTAAAAAATCAAAAAAAAAATTGCAACTTTTTTGAATACAAAATATTATTTGAACAATATATACGTACTTTCGAAAAAAAACTTATGCTGATCGGACTTTCATTTTTTGAAAAAATCCAATAACAAAAAAAACGGTTCTATGGGAGGTACCGTTTTGGAGGCAATACAAACATTTTTTTTATATAAAACTAGCAAATTCCCTGCCCGCTTCGCAGGGCTTCGGCAAACAAAGGTCGTGAAATTAGGGATTGGCTGGATAAAGAATACGGTATTCGATGGATTTGCAGAAATGGAACATTATTCCTAGAAATATTGTGTCTGTACTTGCTAATCTGATGAATTCTATTGGTTTTTCAATTCTTTTATATCAATTTTTTAGTTCATGTACCCATTAAACATACCCCAAATTTAACTATCTGAGAAGAGTTTAGTTAGTTAGGGCTTTGACAGCAAGCCAGGTAGGCATACGTATACTTTCAACCCTCTTCAGAATTGCACAGTGTTATAAATTTTCTTGAAACTATCAATTCTTGATAAATTTTGAAGTGCTACAATAAAAATATTGAAAAAAAAAACCAAATTCGGTTTTCTTTCCTTTTATAGATTTTTTCAAGTGTAATAAGATGTATGGGTCTTAAATACGCTTATCAATGAGATTTTATTTAATAATTTTTTTGTTCATTAGGTAAAAATAAGAAAACTTTGTGTTCCTTACACATTATTTGAAAAAAAAAATTAAAGTCAAAATTTGTTCGGGCAAGAAAAAAATGAATACCATTTAAAAATTAACCTTAACATGAGTCAAGGAAGGGTACACCAAAGTTAGCCTCTTTTTAATTCGTCAAAAAGTAATGAAAAAGAAAGAAATCAGACCTTATTTAAAAACGATAATTATAGAATATGACCAAGAATCACATTCCAAAGGATGGCAGACAAATTACAGGATACCCTGTATAGTTGACCATGAAAAAAACTGGTATTTCTAAATCAACACTACATATTTTTAATTTGTTTTTGTGTTATTTAACACTGCAGTTAGGCTGCGTCCGTCAATTCCATTTATGTGTTTTTGAACAACGATAGCTAACTTAGAGGTGCTTCCACCAATGGCTTTTTCCGTCAATTCCTTTATTTGGCTGGAGTTATAGCTATTTCACGGGTGCCAAGCCGATCATCAGACTCCTTTATTAGTGGTGCTGTCTAGTTGTTCTTTCATTTTAATCGAAAAACTTTTCGAGTTCACATGGGATTTGAACCAAGGAACCACATATTTTTAACAATTGAACTTGCGTCTTATTTATTTTTGACAGGAATGCAAGTCAAACAGGAAACTGATGACGTTTAGAATCAAATGACATATCTGGTAGCCCATTTGCCATTTTTACGGCTTGTCTTGTACTACTGCAACGTTTAAGTTGATTGATGTTCCGAAACATAGAAATTGACGCTTATACTTTCAGAGTTAAAAAATGTGGTGGCAGTCCTGGAATATGAATCAAAAAATTTCAAAAACTTCGTCTCGTCGTAAAAATTTCTACATCGTTTTCATTTTGTAATTCTGTCAAACTATTTGTGACCAAAAAATTGTCCACTAATTTATCTCGTTCAAAATAAATTGTTGCATCGATTTTAGAAAGACTTTTATCTGCACCAGCTAATATTGCACTTCAACTCAACTAAACGTGATTTTTTAATTTTCTTTACACTTGGAAAGACATCTTGAATCAACTGTTGCTTTGGACTTGCATTACAATAAAAATTGTTTTGAAGTGAAATTCGGCCTTTATTATCAAGTGAAATTATTCCACTTCCAATGTCCAATAATTGCTCAGGAAATTCTGCTGCAGATACATCGTTCAGTAACTGCACACGAACATTTTTGGCAAATGTAAGTTTCCTGAAATACCTCCATAAAATAGATGATTTTAAACAACTCAATTCGTCTGCAGCAGTTGACCGTGGTATATTCGGCAAAGCTTGTCCTCAGTAGTCACAAGATAAAGGGCTCCAATTTGTTTAAGTTCTGGGATTAAAGGCTTTAAGTACCGGGTTCATCTCAAAAATATTTACCAATACTTTGATTGACCACATCTTGCATAATGGTGTAATACACATATATCCTTTTGTTGATCATGTTACTTCATCTCAATAGTTTGCCCAAATATTCGTAATCCAATGCAATTTGATTAGTGTCTTTAACGAAGTAGTGCTTGATCAAGAACATCTTACGCTGCACAACTTCGAGCAACCAATTCAATTGTGGCAATGCTTTATTCGCCAAACGTTTCTGTACACAGATGTGCCAGTTGCATTTGAAAGCATTCAGTTCTCTAAAAACAATAGGATATACATATGTATTTCCATACTCTAGAAATTTCATACATCAAAACAACGTTTGCCGGTCAGCTAGTTCAAATATAATTTCATATCTTCACTGACATTTTTTTTTCGATCGAATAAAAATATTTGTCACAATTCTCAGACGAAATTGATATCGTGTATTAATTTTTTTTTTTTGGAGTGCGAAATATAAAATTTTTTAGCATTTTAAATATTTGAACCATTTGTGATTTGAAAAGTATACATTTTATTGTTGCTAAACCTTCCTACCATAAAACCTCTTGTATTTAGAGAAAAAATTAGGAAAATCGTGCAATCAGTGTGCCCGTTAGCGAACGAACACAAAAATTAGGCTGTTCTTTTATATATATAGATACATGAACGTTTAAAATATAAACTCGAGAAGTTTAAAAAAAAAATCTTAAGATATGTTTTTGGAGGAAATTGAAAAGTTTGGTTTTTGGTCAAAAAAATCGTATGGTGGCTACCCTAAATTTTGATCTTAAAAACAAAAATAAAAAAAAACTGGGATATGAGTTCTTGCTCAAACCTCTAATTTTCAAATTGGAGTCTATCGGACCAGTAGTTAAGGCTGTAGATGCCTGTAATCTTCCCGACAGACAGACAGACGGAAGTCGGACCCACTTTTTTCGACTTCTCTATCATCGTAATGTCATATCTCATGCTCATCTCAATTTTTTTTTTTACGAATTCAATACTATGTATTCTACAGGCTGATTCACGAGCGTTGTGCCAAAAAGCTAGAGCGTGTAGGTTGAGTTGAGACAAGAAAAAAATCGTAAGGGAGGGGGGGGTCTATTCCCCCCCGTTTAGCCGGGAGGGGCAATTTTCTGAAAAATTGACTTATTTTATAAAAAAAAAATATTAAAAATCAACGGCTTCAGTTACAACACCGTGTTATACCTTTTTGAAAAGCCAGAAATATCTTCTTTCATTTGGTTTTTAAATTAAATTGTTTTAACGAATAGTTTAAAAAATATTAATTCTCAAACTCAAAATTTTCAAAAAAAAAAAAAATCATTTTTGAACCAAGTTTTTTCAAAATTTTATGTAATTAAGTACTAATTTTGTTTTCAAAATTCAATGCCATTGTTAATTTTTAGTCGAAAACAGAAAACCGGATGCAAAAATGTCTTTTCGTTTTTGAGAAATAAAAAAAAGTTTTTATTATTACCTATCTCGACTTTTAGTTTTATTAATTTATTATGACACATTAACCTTTCTTTTAATATTTGTTCTGTAATTGGAATTTTATGAGGCCTCAATAAAGTAAAAAAGTATTGGATTTTCCCTGGATTAATCATTTTGTGCATTGATAACCACTGAAAACTGACCTGAAATTTTTCTTATTATGCCTGGGGGCCGTGGGCACCTGTCGGTGAAGGGTTCTACCTGTTAGGAGCTTAAGATGATTAAACCGCAATTTTTCTTGAATGAAAAGATTTTTAATATTTTTTTTTATAAAATAAGTCAATTTTTCAGAAAATTGCCCCTCCCGGCTAAACGGGGGGGCATAGACTAGACCCCCCCCTCCCATACGATTTTTTTCTTGTCTCAGCTCAACCTACACGCTCTAGCTTTTTGGCACAACGCTCGTGAATCACCCTGTATATGTCGCAAGTAAAAAGAAATATCATGAACAAAAATATTTTAAATGTGTTTTATTTATGTTTACTTTTGAAGCCGCAAAATGGATAACCCTGTATTTTAAACTGAAAGAGTTCTTTCTTCTTTGGACAGCAGGAGCGTACGTTCATGTCCTACACTGGGTTATATTATTAGACAACCCCCCCCCCCCCCCCTTTCATGGTTTTACAAAGTCTGAGTTCATTCGGAAAAAGCACTGCGTGCTTTTCGAGCTATTTTAGTCAAAAAGACTTAAACAAAGTCAATCGACTAAAAGTAAATTGCAGTCAAAAAATTCGTTGACCAAAACCAAACTCGCTACAAAAATTTAAAAAGTATTGCAGTTGCCTTTATTCAATTTACTGCAATTTAAAAAATAAGAACTGACTGGTGACTGCTCCTTCCAAGCATTACCAATGCTTAGAGCTGTAGCAAACCGTATGTATTCGTTACTTAGTAACAGATATTTTAGTTTATACCGAGTATCGTTTCGGTACTCCAAAATAAATGTCGTTACTGGTATGATCTAGTTACTTTTTTTTCAGGTTGTTTTTTCATACTAATACCACAATCTATGCCGGTACGTAATGCGTCATACCGAGCGTCGTACCGTATAATGTGGTGTGTTTCGTTTTTTGTGAACTGTGTCATAGTTGAGTATGAGTAGTTGAGTAATGTGAATAAGGAGTAAGTGTGTGTTTTCTTTGTATAGTTTCTATAATGGTATATACATACATATATGTAATGCGTTATCCGTATTCGTTTTTCTATGAACAGTGTGTGTCATATATGACTATAGGGTGGTCCTTAAGATAAAATTATTGAAGGCATTCGCTCAATCGTTTACAAATAAATAAAAAAAAAATCCTTTAATTTTTTCAGACTTTTATCTATACCCGTTACTGGCCCTGTAGCAAAGTGAAATTCTAATACTAGGGACTCCGCGGCTGATTTTTTGATTATTCCCGTATATCTCCATAATTTTGTTAAAATTTTGTACAATTATACTTAACAATACCCTTAGTGATATTGCATTCCAAGATATAATTTAAAATATATTCCTGAATAACAAACAAATTGGAAAAGAAGTCCACTTTTGTAGTACCTTTTGGGTTTAATACACTCTTCTCTAGATTTCACTAAAAAGGTTCAACCAATTTTTTGGAAATTTCGTCAACACGTTTATATGCAATGTCCTAATAATGTTGCATACCAAAAAACTGTTTTAATTTTCCTGATATTTTTTGCAAGGAAATTAAAACAGCCTTTTCTAATTGTCGAAGACTCTGGATTTAAGGACTTGTTCAACCGTGCATCTGAAATATGTACATACATTTTTAATGAAAATACCACTTTCAATGAAAGTAACGAAGGTAACTAGTAACGATATTTTTGTACCGAGTATTCATACCAAAAGTAACGTATACATACGGGTACTCATTTTAACGTTACTTTGACAGCTCCTGTTCTACAAAAAAGACGGAAAATACATCAAAATTGTGAATTTTTGTGGCAGTTGTTCCAGAATGGCTTTTAGAATCGACAAAATTAAAAAAAAAATTCTCAGGAAAAAATTTGGAGAATTCATTCAAGTATTCACCTTGAAATTGAAAAAATTCTCTGATTTGTATGTACTCATTCAGGAGTAGGTATATCTGAAGCCGTTGTATATGAGCGAGATGAGGTCACGGGGTTTACCGGTGGAGACTAAAAAACAGCCCAACACAGCCGTTGATACGTTGAAGGTAGATGTAGTTTAGTTAAGCAATTCTTTCTTGGTATATGATACTTAAGAAAAACATTTCTTAAGCTACTCTACGAAACCAATCATTCTTGCTATTTACTTTCAATTATATTATATTCGATTCATCTTTTTGCAAGGTCCTTTATAAATTGTTGCGCAACCACTGACATGGCATCCAAATGATGCTCCTTCATCGTCAAGAACCACAAATCTTAGTCAGCCATCTAAAGTCTACACTCTACACTCTATAACAGTGATTGAGTGACTCATTCATTTCAAATGAACATCTCTGCTCTCCCTTATCGAATTGGACCGTTAAAAATGTGTAGGTATGTCTAACTACACAATATTGCCTGCACCTTTCCTAAACAAGAATTTTTAGATTTTTCACAGAGATTTACTGTGCATCACATTCATTTTCCACTTGGATGTTGCTGAATTCTTCGGAAAGGTACTTGGATTTTCCTGCTCTAGTGCTCTTCCATCACTCACGTGGGTTGTCTCGTTGTCATCAAAGCTCATTGCTTTTCCCATAACTCCAATTGACTTTGTTTTGCTATTTATTATTTAGGAATTTTTTGAGATAGCGAACATAAAACAGGAAAAGGAAAAGAATGAGGATTTTGAATGAAGGTTAATACAGAGGATGTTTTGTCGTTAGTCCTTGTTATTGCTTTTATCGTCATAAGGAAAAGAGCTTACCAAATCATTAAAAGACCTAAACATCCAATTTAAAATTTCAACGAACTTGGGTTGCTATATCACCATTACATAACATCTCTTGGAGCATAACTCGTGTACTTTTTCTAAGAAATTTAGTATAACGATACTACAGATAAATTCAAAGAATCCAGCGCCAAAAAAACAAATACACTTTCCACGAAAATCCCATTAAGGCTCCCCCGAGGAAGTCTTATAAATCATCTTCTATAGAAATTAGGAAAAGTTATCAACGAGGTTTATAGACACATTTGAACGAAGAATTTATTTGCTTCGTTCTCCATGATTCTCATCATTTCGATTCCTATTTTCGAAAATGAATGTGGCCCAATTCCATTCAAAAAAGGTACCAAATGTTGATTTCCTTAACTCCAATAATTTTGAGTGATGAAAAAAACATTAATTTGTTGGTCAATCATTCTGCTATCAATGTGTGTTGCTGCAAATCGGTGTGCGAGAATTTGATTTACGTTAATTCAGGTCCAACCATTCTAACAAAGTCAAGCTTGAGGCATCTAAGGTTAGGTTAGGTGGCTGTCTAGATGTTATTGAATCACTTAGACCTGAAGGTTCCATTGTGACACCACTAAAGAAGTTACTCATGGGAGAGTAATGAACTTAAACAAATCATTTTGTACTAATGAAGTCAGAGAGACATCTTATGTAGATCGTTGCCATTTCACAGGTATTATCATAAAAGGGATTACCGAGATAGTTATACCTTCTATTGGAGAATGCCGGATATGTAGATAGAAGGGTTTGGACTGCTTCCTCCTCCTCCTCGTCCAGGCAGCTTCTACAGAAGTCGTTTGTGTAGATCCCTAGCCTCAAAGCATGTCTACCTATGAGGTAGGGTCCTATTATGCTCCAATTGTGGAGCTTATACTTTGTCTGTTCGGGCTTATGCTTGGCCTATATTATGTCTCTGTATAACAGTGGTCAGAAATGTTCCGTTTTTGGCGAGGTCATCGGTTTTACAATTTCGCACGGCACCCAAATGAGGTGAATGTTAAACTGTTCCGTCATCTCATTCAGGGATGGTCGACAGTCGTGGACTATTAGAATATGTGTGGAGACAGACGCGAGAGATTTGAGAACAGCTTGGCTGTCCGAGAAAAAAAGTATAACCTTGCAAGACATAACGTTTTCTTTGAGCCAGGATAGTGACTCTTTGATCGCCATTACTTCTGCCTGGAACATACTACATTGATTGGAAAGTCTATGATCTTTAAACCGTCTTAATAGAAGTGTTTTGTGTTTTCTTCTAAAGATCTTTCTTCCTTAGAAGATCTTGAAGGGATGGAAACATGGAGTTATTAGCGAATACAATTTTTGGAGTGGTATAGTCTAAGCGATCTGGGATAGATCTGAAATTGTCTAAGATAGTAGTATAACCAGTGTTGTTACTGATCCATTACTCTAAGCCTCACGTATGAGATGGCTGCCACCATTTTGGAGAAGATATCCAGAGTTATTAGGTTTATAAGCACCTTCAAGGCTGCTGTCGGTGTTGAACGAAGTGCTACTGTCTTTCACATACCTGCTGATGGCTGGACTTTAATGTGTTTATTCAAATTTACCATCTTGTCCAGTGCAGTCCACCATACGACAACTCCATTAATGAGTATCGGTCTGATTACCAAAGTGTAAAACCAGTGAGATATTTTTGGGAGAAGCCCCATTTGGGCTCATGGCCTTCTTACAAGTAAAAAGTGCTTCCATAGCCTTTATTATTCATTCATCAATATTTGACTTCCAATTTAGTTTTTTGTCTATGATGAGGCCTTAATGTTTCATTTATTTTGAAAAATTATTTAATTTGAAGAATTTTGTACCATCTTGTAAGGAGTGCTAGTTCTGATTTATGTGGGTTGACGTCCAAGCCCAAAAAGGGAGATGCTCTAAACTGCGCCAACTACAGAGGAATAAGTCTACTTAACATCGCCTATGAGATCCTCTCTGCCGTAATATGTGAACGTCTGAAGCCTTTCGTCAACAATCTGATTGGTCCTTATCAATGTGGCTTCAGGCCAGGAAAGTCAATCATCCGCCAAATTTTCACGTTGCGGCAGATCCTGGAAAAGACCCATGAACTCCAAATCGATACCCACCATCTTTTCATCGATTTTAAGGCCGCGTATGACAGAGACGAACTGTATAAAGCTATGTCCAGTTTTGTCATTCCTGCCAAGTTCGTTCGCTTTAGCAAAATGACTATGGAGAGAACTCAAGATGCTCCCAAGGCTGGTAACGAGCTTACAAAATCATTCGACGTCAAAAAGACTCAGACAAGGCGATGCATCGTTTTTTTTTTTTCAAACTTCATTTTTTTATTCATTTAACTTATATCTACTTACATGCTAGACAAAAATGTGAAACTAGCCAAATTAATTCTACTTATATATAACTTACTGGCCCTAGTCGGGCGCTCTAAGTCTGCTATTACACGATGAAACTGGTTGCGTGCAACTTTTCGAACCCCATAAGTGCACAAGAGAAAAAAAAATCGAAAATATGAGACGGAAGAAAATCGACTCGTGTCGCATGATTAAAATTTTCTGTGCAACAGTTTGACGTCTTTCTTTGCTCTTTTCTGTATTTTACTGTTCTTTTTGATTTAACTTCTTGAACTTCATGGAAATTGAAGTCAGTTCAGTCAAAATCGTAGGCTTAGGCAAAACATGTCCTTATTTTCGTATTCGTGTCACAGGATACAACTTTTTGTGCTAAAGCAAACGAAGCAAAAACATTTATAATCAAAACTGGACAAAGAGGTAATATTAGCCTTTCCTAGGTACTTAAAATTAGTACAAATTATTTTTCTCTGTAGGAACATAGCTTTAAAAAAAAAAAAAACAAACCCGATGACGATTCAATACGAAACTTCTCCACAGCCAGTCCAAATAAATAGTCAATGTCCCCAGATTCTTCGCCATAAAACATATTACTGGAAATTTTCAAACTAATACTGATGAATATCAAAAAGTTAATCCGAGTATATAGACCAAGACGATCCAGAAGCCTGGAATCCCTAAAACATTCAATGATTAAAATGTTTCTATTTTAAAATTTACGGTAGTCATTTTTGGATTGAGTAAAAAGTTATATGTGAAATCAAATTTGACACCGAATTTTGTTTGTATGCCAAAATGGTCATGTAGATCAAGATCGAAAAGCACTGACAGTTATAAGGTGTTGGACGAGCAACTTCTCATCGGTCTTTCTCTTCCTCTTCGTTACGATGTTGTCTAGAACGCTTGTAGTCCCTTGAATTCAACGGTTCTTCATTTAATCATTAACGAAAATACACTTTTTAAATCGTAAAATTTTATTTGGGAAATTTAAAACATGGAGATCGGATTTCGGACCACTGATTCTATATATAAAAAAAAAAACTTCCTTGCCCATTCGCTCATTTGTTTCTTCGTAGCAGTTTCTGGTACTACAGGTCTAGTTGAATGAATTTGCCGGTTCGGCTAGACGGCTACAGCACCATCGCTACGTTCATAACCAGCAATGTCCTCTTTTGGTTTAACAGTCTTTTGTTGTAAAGATTATCCTCAACCTTCTGGATTCGTTAGTGGAATTTTCTCTCCGGTTCTAGCTTGAGCATGCTTAAAGAAATAAACAAACATTAGTTTGAGTTCTTTGGGAAATTATTTGTTTTTAACTCACAAAATTGCTTGCCTATAATAATAATTTGACAGCTTGTGACAACGAAATGAATCTTACGGAGAACTGTCAAATTAGTTTCATGCATCTAGTTTCAACGTGTAATATCAATTGAGAAACAGGATAGGATAACAAAGCATCGAGTAATAGCAGACTAAGCAATTCAATGTTCTTAAAATTACTGCCGTTCGGCCTACGAACTAGGTTTATTTCTTTTTACTTCAATTTATTTATTTTTTTTTATTAGAAAATTTAAGAAAAACTACTGACAATGTCTTGCTTTTAGGGGTTTTTCTTACATACTAGGGTGGTCCTTAAAATAAAACTTAAAATTACCTATTCTACCTACATACTACTTAAAACTAGAACAACCACAGCGGCAAAAACTATGTCCTTATGTGTTGTGGATTTTTGTAATTGTCTTTATCTTTTTGTTTTTAATTCTTTTATTGTTAATTATTTATTTTTTTTCACTTTTTTCACTTTTTTTTCTTTTGTATATGTTTCCTTGGTGTTGTTTTTTTTTATATATATATTTATTTTTTAGTGCCACCATACCCACTCTACTTAAACCTAAGACTAAAACAAATATGTGAGCTAGCCAAGGCAAAAAATACCCCACCCCGGACTACCCATTGTCAAATGCCGTTTGAAGCCACCAAAACTGGTTCTCCTGCTTCAACCTATCAATGCGGTCCTGTTCGGACACAGCCCTACTGAACCGAAGCAGCTCCGCTCCATCACGAGCGAGGATGCCTCGTCGCCGGTCTACAGTTTTACGCCTGACGTGGTAGATAAGCGGTACTGCCATACTGCCAATCTATCTGTATCATGCCGCACTGGTCTAAATAGAGGAATGCCTCTGGTGGAATGAAGCCGCTCAAGCGTGCATTCTCAAAGTAGTTTTCGTTTGGATAGAATGGCCCGAAAATCAAATTGTTGGTGGAAGTCATAGCTCTCGCAATATGGCCCGAACAAGTTTTATCACGAAATTGTCAATTCTGTTGATCCGAGCCCCATTGTATATAACCTCGTTTGAATAATAATGCAGATAAGAAGATTCCGGTGTCCGATACCAACCGAGACAGCGCCGAAGACACTGCCTCTCGAACACCCGAAACTTCTCCATTTGGGAAGGGGCAATGTTGAACCACACTGGACAACCATAAACGAGGGCCATGTAGCAAATTACCTTATCTCTGGGGTCAAGCCGACTGCTGTAAAACAGCCGTTTCGTCAGAGCAAAGGCTCCTCTGGCCTTAGTCAGAGTAGCATCTATATGTCTGTCGAAATACAGATACTGGTCCAACCAGATACCGAGGCACTTCACTACACTTTTGCTAGTCAATGCCTGTCCATGAGGATCAACAATGACCATCTTGCGCCAATTCTTACACGTATCTCGCGAAGCCTTAGCCAACGGAGTCCGGAACAAAATTGTCTCCGACTTTTGGACATTTATTTTCAGTTTCCAGTCGTCGCAGTATCGCTGAATCTTCTCGAAGTCACGCTGCAAGAGAATTCTAATAACTTCAACCTTTCGAGCCGTTCTGTACGCAATCAGGTCGTCAGGCGATGCATCGTTCTTGAGAAGATAGTGCACAACTCCACCGTCAACACAGGAGACACAATCTGATCAACTTCTCGCGTACGCCGATGATATTGACATAATTGTAAGAACACAGCATGTTGTCAATTTCGCCTTTGTGAGAATTGAGGCAGAAGCTGGGTTTAGCGGTAAATGAGGGAAAAACGAAGTATATGTTGTCTTCACCCAACACTGACGGCTCAGACAGAACGTCACAATAGACGCATACAACTTCGAGGTAGTAGATGAATTTGTCTACTTAGGCTCCGCTATAAACATGGGCAATAACACCAGCTTCGAGATCAGACGAAGAATAATAATTCTTGCTAATCGCTGTTTCTTTGGGCTTAGAAGTGGAAAAATCCTCTCTTGAGCAACTAAGGTAAAATTTTACACACTCATCATCCCAGTCCTGCTGTATGGTGCAGAAGCATGGACCTTGACTAAATGGGATAAAAATGCCTTTGGCTGTTTTGAGAAGAAAGTTCTTCGGGTCATCTTTGGCCCCGTGTTCATTGAAGGGGAATGTCGAAGAAGATTATAACAGTGAACCTTACGGGTTGTGCAACGACATGGGACTAGCCAGAAGGGTCAAAGTCCAGAGACTAAGATGACTAAGTCATTTAGAGCGGATGGACACCAATGCTACGGGCCGGAAAGCCTTCGACACTATTTCCGAGGGACGTAGGAGGAGAGGAAGACCGCGACTCAGGTGGCACACTCAAGTGAACCGAGCTGGCTGACGGAGACTGTTGATTGAGGCCCAAGTCCACAAGGGACTGTAGCGCAACCTTAAGTTAGTAAGTAAGACGTTCAAGCACATTTTTGTATTTTGTAGGAGTTCCGAGAGAACTTGAGTGTTTTTCCCAGATACGGATATTGCAACGTCATCAGCACAGGCAATCACCCTCTGCATCCATTGATGTTAGAAGGTCGTTAACTACCATTTGAGGCATCTTATTTTTTATTAAACCTCAAACATAAAGTTATGCTGATTAAAGATTTTAAACAAGCCACGAACAAAAAATGATCACATCAAGCAACCATACGCTCAAAGGTCACATCAGTACATTCATAATTACAATCTTCGTAATTTTCTACCAGTCCGTCGCACGTAGCACTCTCATAAAAAATATTAAAAAACATTCGCAGGAAACACAAACAAAATTACAAAAGAAAAGATAATTTCCCAAAAGGATTCTAGAAGACGATTACCCAAATAATAATAATTACTTGTAGTAAATCCCAAATAAGGACTAGAAGCAAACCCACGCTGTACTCGGAATTAACTTAATTTTTATGACAGATGGCATAAAACAAAAGCACAAAATTTAATACCATAATTCCTGACAGTCCAAAATCCTTTTTTTAATTTCTCCTACGTGTGGGCTTCACTCGAAACCTTCAAAAGTTTCATTTGAAAAGGCTTTCCTTTGTCATAAACCAGTTGTACATTTATAACTCTCGCTGTTGTCTAGTCCTGGAGATTATCACGAGTACAATCGCAGATTTTTTCATGTAAATGGTCGACAGAGGAAACTAGCAAAGTTGTTGATAAGAACTTAAAGTTTTATATGTTTTCATTTTAATCCCTTGGAAGCTGTCTTTATTTATACTCATATTCTCATGAGTTATAAAAACGATGAAAATAAGAAAGGACATATTTTCGACACGAAATTCATGTGCAAAGATCAACAATTCAGCAATTATTTAAACATTCCACTCTCCAAGTCTGATTTACCGAAATATTTTTGATTCAAATTCATTATTGACGTTCTTCATCAGGTTGGCAGAACGTGATTGAAATATTTGGAGAAAAAATCCAGGACTCGAAAAATGTATGCTATTCGAAGATCAATCCTCAAACACGAGATATAAATACAATTTTGTATCGATGATGGAATTCATAAAACACAAATGCTCCACTACTGTCCTGAAAATCGATTTCATTTCAAACAGCATTGGCCTAGCCAAACTCCATGACCGTCTGTCGATATGCAACCACCACCACCATATCACCTTTTTGGGGTTATTAGGAATTCCTTTCGTGAAATCAGAATAAGTTGTGATTGCATGTTGTATCGTTTCTTGTACGCAAGGCGTACTCAAACACCACACATTTGGGTGTTCACTGTGGCGTATGTGGAATTTATGTAAATTTATTTGATTGATATTTAATAATTCTGATATACTACCGTATACACAAAGGCACAAGGGTATATGAAGTTAAAGCTGCTAGTAGTTGACTCTCAAATTCCCTTTTAAATCAATCAGGATGTGCCTGTGCGTCTGTTTGACGATAGTCCGATGGTAATATTATTATTATGTTGAGTTGACATCCGTTGTAGTGTCCGTAGCTTAGTGGTTAGGTGCGTTGGCTGCTAAGCAGAACGTCGTGGGTTCAAATCCTACTCGGGCCCAAAGTTTTTATTTCATCTTTTACGGACACTGCCTCTTGCGAAGAACTGACAAAACTTCCAAGAGTATCATCTGTCATGAAAAAGTGCTTCTCAACTTTGCCGTTCGGAATCGGCGTAAAATTGTAGGTCCCCTCACTTCTTCACACGCACCTAGAGAATTGTTGATGAGAGTAAGCCACTTAGGCCTTGGCTCTTCAAGAGCTGTCGCGCCACTCTATTGACATCCGTTAAAATATGAGTTCATTAAGTCAATGTTTGTAGAGCGATATGAGATTTTGATGGTTTGTTTGCGTTGGCAATTAATTAATTTTGATGGAGGATTTAATTGAGTCGCTGGTAATCGGGTGCGCTTCAACTGGTTGGGAATAAGTGGGAAGCATAATAGACTGTTTGATTGTCTAAGTTCTAAGATGATAATTGTTTTGATAGATGTAATCCATGAAGACTTCACTTGTGATGTGATGAAATCATAACAAAACAGAGAATGTAATTAAACGCGTCGGAGCACAGATAATCTTAGGTTTAATCGTGATTTTGGAGCAATTTGCACAGTATTACAACACAACTCTACTAAAAATTGTGTACGATGCATAAGTATTAAGAGTAACTTAAGTTACTTCCGTCTGAAATATTCCACAAACCAAAGCTTCGCTCAACCAGTCGGTGGTAAGAGGATGATTTTGCCACCAGGCGTTACTGCGCGTATTGATCTACCAGGGCCATGCAGACGAAGAAACCAATGATGTACCTTAAGAAAACTGTGCTAAGAAGTTCAGGACGAAGTCTTAGTCTAAAGCCTTCTTTAGATGTTTAAAGTAAGAAATTAAAAAATTCCTATTCAAGGATATTTTGAATGCCCTTAAGTACTTTCCCCTCAAAGTTTTGTCCTCACAATTCACATCCAAACTATCCCAATCAGCTTTTAAGTTTCTACTCCAAAACTTTTCTAATGTGCTGATACGAGACGAAAGATCCTCTTTTAAACCTCTTGAAATTGCCAACATCAGATTAACCTTTATAATCCTCAGTAGTTTGATTTTATATTCCCACAATTTCATTAACCTCCACTCCATCTCCCTCAGACCAAAACACATGTATCAAGACGAGAACTAGGTATCATGCATATTTAATATGGAACTTTGTTCCTTTTGACAACTTTCCTAGTTTTCGGCACAACATTCACTCTGCACATAACATCAACGAAAACTTTGGCGGTCGTATCCCCAAAACCCCGGCATAAACCGAAACTGAATATTGAATATCGAATATCGGAATATCTAACAAATTTACATTTTCGGCAAAACACATTTAAATACGTTGAACTAGTAGCATAATCTTCCTTGATCCTCGGGCCTGAAATCAATATCCTTCAGTGGGGAGAAGACTATTCAATCTGCTATGGTGATGCCACAGTGGCGGCAAAGAGAAGAGTCGAACCAGACTATCATCAATGACGGTAGTTTTCAAGGCCTAATCATAATATTCGTGTCACCTTGCTGCTCTGGCCTGTAAATCAATTCATCACCCTTCCAGCTTCCACACAACGAAGCTAAGCTACCAGGCGTTAGGGATATATTGGATTCACCTTGTTTCGAGGTGTAATGAAATCTATCTCGGATTTTAATTAATACATTTGGCTTGTGGGCTGAGTCGGTTGGGGGCATGTGATTACCGTTCTGATACTTCTGATGCAGCACAACAAAAATACACAAGATGTATAGAAATAGAAACTCATTTGATGGCGCAAACAAAATTTGGCAGGTAATTTATTTGAAGGATGAATTTTCGAGCAAATAAATTGTTCCTTCCTCACCTCACCAGCACTGTCGGCCTTTTTTGTTTTCGTTTCTGTTTAGAATTGGGGTTTATAGGGGGGGTTTTTGGGTAGAATAAAAGCCAAACAGTCGGAAAGAAAACCTCCATGTAAGCAAAAATTATTTTATTTTTATGGAACACTCTTTTGTCGGCTAAGAGTCTGGAGAGTCTTTAGGAATTTCATACTACGTATAGCCCGCTGTTTTGTTTCCCTGGATGAAGGCTTTCAATGGAAAGCATTTTGATGTCTTGAGACGAAAGGTAAGGCAGTAATATATTGAAGTGGGTATTTGTGCTTGTCGAGAAGTCGGCACAATGTCGGATGTGAGCCGCACCGTTTGGTTATTCAAAAGAAAGAAGCCTTCGCTCTTGGCAGTTTTCTTAAATATTCTAATTGAAATATAAATTGAAGAGGTGCTGAAATGAAGTGTTGCGTTCTTGAATGTAGGTTGGCTGATTGTTTTCTTTTATTTTTGATTTTTTTGTTGAGTTCTTTTGTTTCTTTAATTAATTTTTGAGCACAAAGTTGTTGTGATGTGTCTGCAATCTTTTTGCTTTATGAATATATTTTAGGATATCTTGGGATTGTTTTGAAAATAAAACCCATTTTGAAGACATTTAAAGAAATTTTAAGAGTTTTGGGTGGTTTTGTTATTCTAATTTCTGACTACGGATGGGGACAAAAGAAAAGATGAAACTTGGGTATTTGACTTTATGTCAATTACTTGTAAATGGGTTGGGGATGAATGACCAAAACCCGAAATCCCAAAGAGAAAATTCCAAGGACAAAATCCCCAAAGATGTTTCTTCAAAAGACAAAATATCCAGGAGAAAATCTCCAAAAGACAAAATCTCCCAGGAGAAAATTTCAAAAACAAGATAAATGTGAGTTCTGAATCAAGCAATAAAATCGCGCGGTTTTATTGCTTGATTCAGAACTCACATATCTTGTTTTTGAAAATAATGTTGGATGTTTCGTTTCATAAGATTTAAACAGCTTGTTTACTTAAAAAGAAAATACATTTTTTCTTTAATTTATAACTTCATTTATTATAGTAACAAAAAATTTTAAAGAAAACAAAAATATAAATACTATGTATTCAAAATTAAGCTTTATAAGTTCAGTATAATATGTTCATAAATATAAAAACACAATATCAAAAAATATATTTTTTATTTTAATCAAGAGGTAATACATAGGCTAATCTCTTCAAAAAGGAAAGCTTCTGAAGACATTTTCTTTGCTTCAATAGGTTTTTAATTTTATTATGTCTTATTTCCTCATTCTTTTTTTTACTATTATTTGTGCCCGTATTTAATGTTGTTTTAACAACGATAACTTCTTTTTTTAAATCTTCCAAAAGTTTATAAAGACCTTGATTCTTTTTGCCTACAATTGTCTTCATACGCCTATGCCAGGCTTCTACACAATTTTGTGTTCTTGGGATATTTTTCTCGACTGCATCATGGACCGACCAGAACTGAGGAGCATATTTTATCTGATTAGAAGGGTTTTTGGTGGACACATAATTGCTTTTAAACCATTTAAGAATTTTTTTTAAATCTGCGTCTGAATTATCTGCTTCAATAGCAAGAAAATTGGGATTTCTTCCGGCGGAACGAATGAAAGACTTTTTAACATTCTTACCTGCATGTTGAAGGACTCGACATTCCCATATTTCTTAGATAAATGTTCTTTTTGAACTCTTCTCCACAAAATCTGACTAAAATGGAATAAACATCCCCTGTGATCGGCGGCGTTAGGAAAATGTTTTCTGACCGTAGGCAAAAGCGTGGGTTCGAAATCGGAAATAATTCGTGTAGGACATAAATTTATATTTTCTTGGCATGAAATTTCAATCAAAGTCTTAAAGAATTGATCATATGACTCTCTGCATTTTTTGCTCATTAAGCAAAAAATGAGAGGCACAATTTTACCGTTGATCTGTCCATGTATACTAAATAGCTGTCGCATCACAGTTGGAACGATATAAAAAGTTCCATCTATGAGCCAGCATCTCGACTCACTGAGACTTTGTAGTGTTGTCTTTGTTCCGAGGATTATATTAACTTCTCCGTTAAAATCATGTTTACTTAAAACAAAAAGTTCATTTTCCACATACTTCAGCGACTCTGGAATACTAATTTCAACTAAAGTTTTTGGTTCATTTAATTTATTAACACGACGAATACGACTTATTTTCTTTTTTTGGGCATCTTTTGAAGGCAGATACGGTCTGCAATCAGGCTCACAGTTTACAACAGCGTCCCTTATTATTTGCGAAGGAAAAAAGCCGCTTACTCCCGCGGAGTCTTTCAATTCATTATTTATTCGGCATAACTCTTTTTTATGCGAATTTGGTTGATGGTTATGATTACAATTTGATCTAATAATTTGTTGCTCATTGTTTTCTTCAACTGTTACAATAAATGCGTTACATAAAAACTTTTTTTTCAAGTCACAGCACCATCTTACATTTTTTTTTTTTATTTCTTGAGTGAAAATGATAGCCATAGCCATCCAAAAAAAAGTTTTTTGCCACCTTTATTTGAAAGAAAAATTTGCATTGTTTTTTTATTTTTTTTTTTATTTTTTAACCTTCACTTTAAAGTTCGAAATGCCGACACAGACTGATGGTAATCGTTCTCTCATAATTAAGAATATACAATAAAACTCAATTCATAACGGTACTTCTAATACAATAATAACTGATGTCTAACAGCCATGAGTTGGTTTTGAGAACGTGCTCTTTGCTTGTTCATCGCTGCATAGTATGAACATAACTCAGCAAATAAGTTTTTTAAGAAACTTTACATGTTCTTAACATAATACAAAGTGTATTAGGTAAACGAAGAGATTTTTGGGTATTTTTTGGTATTTTTGGAGATAATGACATTAAAGATTTTTTCTTGGACATTTTGTGCATTGACCTTTTTACTCATGGGAATTTCCTCTTTTTGGTCAATTTTTTTTTGGAGATTTTGTCCAATTGTGATTTTGTTTTTTTGAGATTAAGGGCCGCTCCCCTTGTAAATAAGTGTGAAAATATCTACAGAAGAACCTACATACTCAAAAAGCCAAAAGCCCACAAAATCCAAACACCAAAAACCCGAAAACCCATTAATCCAAAAACCCAAAAACCCCAAGAATATGAAATCTACTAGCCCAAAACTCGTAATCCTCGAAAGCCAAAAAAAACTCAATACCAAAGTCCATAAAACCCGATAACCCAAAAATCCGGAGAAAAACTCAAGTACCCAAGACCTCGAAAACCTTAAATTGAAAACACAAAAATCCAAGAAGATGAAAATTAAAACCAGAAGCGGACAAAAATTTAAATCCCTGAATACCCGAAACCCGTTAGCGAAAATCATAAACCCAAAAACGAAAATACCCAAACATCCAAAAATTTGACCCTAAACACAAAAATCCATCCACACGAAGACCAGAAAAACCCAGAAACCAAAAAAATTCAGAAACCCGAACAACCGAAAGCGAAAACCATAGCACCCGAAAAAACAAAAACCCCGAAGATCAAAAAACCTGAAAACAAAAAATCTAAAAACCCCTAAAAAAATCCCAAATACTCAAAAAGTCGGGAAACTTGAGAAATTGAAAATCCGAATCCACAGGCGCCCAAAACATCCAATACCCGAAAACCTAAAAAACACAAAAATTCAACAACACGAAAACATACAAAATTCGACAACACAGAAACCCAAAAATTCAGAAGCCGAAAACACTAGGAACCCGAAATCACACGAGCCTAAAACTGTAAATCCTATAAAACCCTTGAGCGAAAACCATTATACCCAAAAACCTGAAAACAAAAAATTTAAATACCCAAAACATAGAAAACTGAAAAACCCTAAAACACGAAAGTCATAAACACGAAAACCGCTTAAATCTTAAAACTCAAAAACCAAAAACAACCCATAAACCTATAATCCAAAACCCAAAAACCCAAACACCCACAAACAGGAAAACCTAAGACCCCGAAAATGCACCCATCCAATAACCCGAATACCCCAAGAACCCTGGAACTACAAAAGCCTAAACATCCATATCCCCGAAAACCTAAAACCCAAAACCTAAAACCCGAAACCCTAGAACCCAAACAACCAAAAACCCGAAAGTAATAGATAGAACAGACGACTGAATTTCTTTCCTCAACATAAATTTGGCCAGCTCATCAACATCAACACTTTTATTTGAGCCATCATTATGCTAGACACACAATTCCTACATTCTAATTGCACTTAGCCATTCTAGGAACACAATACGGAAGCCTGCGGCTTGCGCGGCATAACAACAAGCAGCAAAATCTAACCGCCCTGATGTTCTATCACCACCATCCAAAAATGTTAGGTAGGCTCATGAAATGTCTGGCTGTGAAGCATTCACTGTGTAATTTCCTAAAAGCGAACTCAGTCAGACATCATGAACCATTATCATCAGCAGCATCCTTCATCGGACGGTATAGAGTTTAGCACACTGATTGCGTTTGCGATGCACTACAAGAAGGTTAGATATAGGAACCTGATGGGAATCTCTAACTCTCGTGTGGGACCGGCAGCGAGATGGTGCTAAAATTATTTCAAATGTGCATAACTGCAATTTGCCACTTGAGAGACGGTTGCAGATGAGGCGTGAAATCACTGCGAAACTTCAAAAGTATCTAGTAACAAGTCGGGCAGAGAGTTTTCCTGAAATGAACAAACAGACTGCGCAGGGTTGTTATATGAGCACTTTACAAATCGTAGCTATGTCCGATGTTTAACCGTCTGCAAAAAAAAAAGCTCATACATTTGCAGGTTAGCAATAATTTTCCGCTGAACTTTAAAATTATTTTGAGAAAAAAGAGTTCACATTTTATAACAACTCTGTCTAGACAGAGCAGCCTTCCATAGGCGGTATGATTAAATCAATTCGGTGCGCACTTGGGTTCCGCGTTTAATATCTTTGCCAAAGCGATCGAGAAAAATTGTTCTTTCCACACCTTTCGCGTGGCGCGGAGCTTTCTTCAGCCAACAAGCCAACAACAGTCGAACACGCAAAGTGCCTCACCAACGCCGCTATTCAGCAAAAACAAATTTTGTTAACAAATGAACCAGGCGGGCAGGAAGCACAGTGCTATTATTTCCATGTTTCTAGCTAGCAATTTGAAGAATCATTTACCCATTTTGATAGAACACGAACTACGACGCAACGCTTAGCCACGTTGTTTTACGATAATTTTCATGTCCATGTCCAGCGATGATAGTTCCGGCGGGGTAGTGTCTTGAACCAACCATAACCGCGTTCGTGCCAAAGTGTTCATTGAACTGGCAAAAATTGTATCACAAAGGTGAAACGACAGCGAGTGCTCATTATCGCCATCGTACATCGTGGTGGTTGGCCGGCGAGCGACCGACGACTCGGCGTCGACAGCCACTTGACCCAGTCGAGAAGGAGCACCTCCCAACTACAACTTCGCTTATGTCTTCAAAAACTGGCAATGAAATTATGCAAATGACTAGAATAATCCATGTTGGGTATTGTCTGTCGGTTGGGTTGGGCCCTCGAGATTCGGTGCGTTTAACATCGTTTGGAAGTGATTGGATGGGTTGGAATGGGATATGATTCTTTTGAATTGTTATAACGGACCTTTAAAGAGGCCATTGTTTGTGCGGTTAGGAAATACAACACTGATTTAGATCCAAACCAAAGTCAGCCAGGGATAAGAAGCACTTTCGTAATTTCTCCATAAGAACAATTTGGAATTCCAACTGGTGCTTCACGGCATAGACACAAAAAAGGGAGGTTGATGTCTGGGAAGATGGAAAATGTCGGCTCGTACACTGCTCTGCCAATATCAACACTTAAACTCGTGCGGATGGGTAAATGGAGCGTTGGCAGTCATAAAACGATATTATGCGGCAAATTAAAGTATTTCCTACGGCTCGACGATTTATGGTTGCATTTGATTTCCGGGAACACGATGTTTTGTGTTTTTCTTTTGGAGTTTATTGAATAAAAAATGCTAAATTGTTGTGTGGAGCATAATGACTTTCCATATGGGCTCTTAGCCGAACATATTGTTCTGATTGATTTTGAAAGAAAGAAAATTTGACTTGAAGTATGATCGGATGAGGAAAATACGCAGAAGGGAACATTTTGTCTTTACACTTGAAAACAACTGATAGACTTTTTGACATTTGGCATTTTGACTGATCGACTGTTGGATTATTTGATTTGTCGGTTATTTGTCACATGAGCATTATTCGATGAGGCTAAATACCTTTCTGGCTGTTTGCCTATTAGACTTCTTCACTTTTTAGGATTTTGGTTTTCTGGCTATGTGGTTAAGTATGTGGTTTTCGCTATGCGATCGCTTGATTTTTTTTCGAAGAACAGCCTCCCATGGTCGACAGGTCGAAGCGGAAAAGGCTGTTGCTACTAATTACCCCCCAACGAAGGAGTGTTCCTACCAAGGCACTTCCAACGAGCGACGGCCGATAATGAATTTCCAGTTAGTCCGAACTACTTGCCCAGTCGGTAAAATAGCGGTTTTTCCGGCTCTTGCACTTGGAGTCACATCAAGTGCTTCTTACTACCTACAGGTTGGGGGTTGTACGTGCGTCGTCGGAGTGACTGCCCGACTAAGTAGAAAAACATTGATTTGCGAATCAACAACAGGCCTCAGAAAAAGACGGAAACACTGATGATAACTCAAGCAAACATTTTAAGGACAACAAATTTCGAATATGAACGTAGAATGTAAGGTCCCTTAATAGTCCATGTGCTGCCGAACAATTAGCGGGGACCGTCAACTGATAGACATTACCGTTATCCAGGAAATGCAATGGGATGGACCAGGTAAAAGAAGGATGATAAACTGCGCCATCTACTATGCTTTTTCGTCGTGGGAAGCAGACTCAGGTGAAAAGTCTTGAGCTTCAAATGTGTAAGCGAACGCATCACGACAATCCAAATCAAGGCTTAGTTCGGTGATATAAGCCTAATATGTGCGCATGCCCCACGACAAAACATATGAGCATTATGCTAGCTAAGACATTAAAATTATCGTCCTCGACGATTTTAACGCAAAGTAGGGAAAAAAGGACATCTTTGGTGGAACAGTCGGAAAGCACAGCATGCACGACACTACTCCCGACAACGGATTCAGGCTAATGGATTTTGCTGCGGGGCGAAATGTTGTTGTAGCAAGCACATGGTTCCCACATCTCAACATTGACAAAGGTATATGAAGATTTCCTGATCAATCAACCAACAACCAGATTGATCACATTGCGATCGACGGAAGGCACTTGTCCAGCATTCTATATATTCGAACTTTACGAGGAGCCAACATTGACGCGGACTACTACCTCGTCGTAGGTCGTAGGTAGTGATACGAATATCCTGACAGCGGCTAAAACAAGAAAATACTAAAGGAAAATTTTACGTCAGATGGCTACAATCGCAAGAGACAACCAGATCCTTCTCTGATCAAGTGTCAAGTAACCTCTTAAGAAGCCATATGCTGCCAACATCAAGTATTGAAGACCAGTAGCTACATTGCCAGAAAGCAGTTAGAGATACCGCCTCTAATGTGTTGGGTTTCACACATCCACCAAAGCGAAACTCCTGGTCTTACGAAGAATGTAGGCAGGCTCATGCGCATGCGGCCAAGCAGGAGGCATACAAAGCGAGCAGAATAGGAGAGAGGAACGCCGGCTTCTCAGTAGAAAAATGAGGGAGCATGAGAAGCGTCAGATCGAGGATGTTGAGAGACCTAACAGCAGGAATGAAGTTCGGAGGTTTTATCGGAAGGTAAACAGCTAACTCAAGGACATCAAGCAAGAAATGGTGCCTGCAGGGATATACAAGTTAAAATCATCATAGACTCGCAGTCAATGCTGTGGATTTGGAAAGACCACTTCTGTAGACTGTATAACGGCGACGACGAACAAAACCGCGCCGTCAGCCAGGAGTCTTTCATCGGAA
Organism: Sphaerophoria rueppellii; assembly: GCA_920937365.1. Classification (NCBI taxonomy): domain Eukaryota; kingdom Metazoa; phylum Arthropoda; class Insecta; order Diptera; family Syrphidae; genus Sphaerophoria; species Sphaerophoria rueppellii. The sequence continues at coordinate 95,460,411 of CAKKXW010000001.1, forward strand.
AAGATGATAGCCAAAAATTCCGTAAACCCGACCTAGAAGAAAAGAAAACCGCAATATCACGGCTGAAATCCAACAAATCCGCTGTAGCATATGGACTAGCTAGATAGGAGCTTGCACCAAATCATCTGTCGAAAGAATGCATGCGCCCGATGGAATGGAACCTCAGCATTGTTCGCCCGATCCTGAAAAAGCAAGGATCCTCTAAACTGCGCCAACTACAGAGGAATCAGTCTACTTAACATCGCCTACGAGATCCTCTCTGCCGTAATATGTGAACTTCTGAAGCCTTTCGTCAACAATCTGATTGGTCATTATCAATGTGGCTTCAGGCCAGGAAAATCAATCATCGACCAAATTTTCACGTTGCGGTAGATCCTGGAAAAGACCCATGAACTTCAAATCAATACCCACCACCTTTTCCTCGATTTTAAGGCCGTGTATGATAGCATCTACAGAAACTGTATAAAGCTATGTCTAGTTTTGTCATCCCTGCCAAACTCGTTCGCTTGTGCAAAATGGTGAAGTCACGCTGCTCCATCAAGGTTGGCAACGAGCTACGAATCTTTGACTCAAAAAGGATTCAGACAAGGCGATGCACTGATCGTGCGATTTCTTTAACATCGTTCTTGAGAAGATAGTGCAGAACTCCAACGTCAACACCAGAGGCACTATCTTCCAAAAATCTGTTCAACATCTCGCGTACGCCGATGATATTGATATAATGGTAAGAACACAACGTGATGTCAATGGCGCCTTTGTGAGAATTGAGACAGAAGCTGGATTTAGCGGTAAATGAGGGTAAAACGTAGTATATGCTGTCTTCGAGGAAGGACACCCAACAAAGACGGCGACGGCTCGGACAGAAGGTCACATTAGACGCATAAAGCTTCGAGGTCGTAGAGGAGTTTGTCTACCTTGGCTCCACTATAAACACGGGCAATAACAACACCAGCGCCGAGATCAGACGAAGAATAAATTTTGCTAATCGCTTTGGCCTAATAAAGCAATTGAGTGGAAAAGTCCTCTCTCGAGCAACTAAGGTAAAACTGTACAACACACTCATTATCCCAGTCCTGCTGTATGGTGCAGAAGCATGGACCCTGACAAAATCGGTTGAAAGTGCTCAGGATGTTTCGAGAGGAAAGTTCTTCGAGTCGTCTTTGGCCCCGTGTGCATTGAAGGGGAATGGCGAAGAAGATACAACAGTCAAGGTCCAGAGACTCAGATGGCTCGGCCATTTAGTGCGGATGGACACCAATGCTACGGCCCGGAAAGCCTTCGACACTATTCACGAGAGACATAGGAAGAGAGGAAGACCGCGACTCAGGTGGCGCACTCAAGTGGAAGACGACCTCAATCAACTTGGAGTGCAAAACTGGAGACGCTAGGGGCCCAAGTCCACAACGGACTGTAGCGCCACCTTTTGTAAGTACGAATTTTTTCTTAGTGAGTTTTCGGTAATTTGTTAATCTTTGTAAATGTTTAGGCTAGAATGACATATATAGCTTTGTGCCTATTTAACTGTTTGCCTAAACTTTCTGGCTGGGAACCGAATGAACAGATGTTCAATTTCATTTCGTCGATTATTTTCTGCAGTTTTGACTCTTTTTCTGATTTTAAAATTTTAAATAAAAGCTTGTGTATTGAATACCAGAACAGGATATCAGAGCAGAGGCTTAAAAGCCTTGAGGAACTGTTCTTCTTCTTCAAAAATATTAATCTGGCCACTCAACACCGACTACGTGATAACAAATATCTTCTTTCCGCTTTTCTATGTGGCAAATTTTAATCCAGTTCGTTCATTTTATTTAACGCCTTTTAAATTAAATGTCATTGTCGCAGTAAAAGTCACCACTATATCAACTGACACAAGCTCGAGGTCGGGCACATGTTAAACTCCAAAAAAAGAAAATAACTCATCATGTCAAAAAGAGGCAGAAAAAACCTTCCAATGACACGTCCTTCACATTTCAGGCAAATACAAATTTAATTTGCATAAAATGCGGCTTCTGCTGACAAACCATGACGCGACGCATAAAAATCCTTTCCCTATAACTGTACTCACAACAAAAAGTCGTATAGCCAAGGTAAAAAAGAACGTTCCATCGTAAACGTCTTCAATTTTCTTAAGTAAACTTTTGCATTTGCTTTCGCGAGAAATGCCTTCTGTGTGTGCGTCTTGCTCTGTTAGATGAAGATAAACACTAAACAGTTAGGAAATAAAATGGATGTCTACCCTTGTCCCCCCTTATGTATATTGACTGCCACTTCCACCTTTTGCAGTCAGCTTTCGGAAACTTCCAAAGGTGTGCTATCTGCCTCCTTTTCATTTCGTTTCGCCTTCAATTTGAATGTTCGCACAACAACGCCAGCGGAATACAACTTGTGTGACACTGACTGATAATGTCCAACGATAAGAGAGCGAAGTGCTTGCTAAAGAGTTCCGCTGTTCCCTAACAATACAACAATGGTGCGGTTAAAGGTGCCGACGACTTTGACACTAAGGGGATGTCAGAAGTGTTTAAATGTCAGGGATGGCGGATGTGCTGTTAAAGAATTTTGCGCCAATGTTATCATGATTTCTTTTGAACAACATATCGCCAAATAATCAGCAGGGTATTGAAATCGTTACAGAAGTACTTAAGATAACAGCCCTGACATGTTGTCAAGCAAGGAAAAATGTAAAAGTCAGCAAAGCAATTTCTTATCGCAAGTCTTTAGATTGAGAGGTCCCTTGGCTCCAATAAAATGGGACAACTGTTAGAATAGTGCACAATGCGACACTATCGCTTGACTCATCTGCTACTTGCCAACACTTTCATTTGGAAAATTTTATTATTCTCGACGATAAAAAAAACTCCACATCTCACTTGACTGCAAAAAGTCGTACGTGTTGTTTCATTCTTTGTGAAACCAACACCGTTCCTGTAGACCTCGTCGTCGACAATGTAGGGATTTAAAGATAGAGAAGTAGTTTCAACTTGAGAGCTGAAGACTTTAATTAAGATAACAGAATGCAAGTTTGCCATCTCGCATGAACTTATCTTCAAGACTTAAGCCACAAAGAAGGGATAAAAAGGTGTTTTTTTTTTGTTAACCTATTCAGAGCTAGTTTGAGAACTTTTTTTTCTGATAATGATGATTGATTGCCTCAAGAATAAAAAAAAGGAAAAACTTTCAAATTGAATGCAATTCAAGCCATCAACCTATGAACATGCTTTCAAATGGAAGAGCATCGAATTTTTCCTAGCTTCTTTCAAAAATTTATGCAACCCTATTAGTGATTGAAGAATGCAGCGAATGGGGTTACAACAACGCTAGGAGTGATGCAAATGTTTCTTTATTATTATTAAGAGTGTTTGCAATATAGAGAATATGTTGGCTCTACAAATATCCAATGTTGTATGTAAATAGAGTGGCGCGACAGCCAGTGTCGTATTATCCTAAAGGCAAACTAGGCATATGCCTAGGGGCACGACAACAAAAGGGCGCGCCGCCGTAGCAATGATTTTTACAAATGATAAATAATGCGAGTTCATACTTACTTATACTTACTTAAGGTGGCGCTAAAGTCCGTTGTGGACTTGGGCCTCAATCAACAGTCTCCGCCAGCTAGCTCGGTCCTTAGCTAGTCGTCTCCAGTTTTGCACTCCAAGTTAATTGAGGTCCTCTTCCACTTGAGTGCGCCACCTGAGTCGCGGGCTTCCTCTCCTCCTACGTCCCTCGGGAATAGTGTCGAAGGCTTTCCGGGCCGGAGCATTGGTGTCCATTCGCTCTAAATGACCGAGCCATCTGAGTCTCTGGACCTTGACCCTTCTGGCTAGTCCATGTCGTTGTACAACCCGTAAAGTTCGCTGTTGTATCTTCTTCGCCATTCCCCTTCAATGCACACGGGGCCAAAGATGACCCGAAGAACTTTCCTCTCGAAACAGCCTGAGGCACTTTCATCCGATTTTGTCAGGGTCCATGCTTCCTGCACCATACAGCAGGACTGGGATGATGAGTGTTTTGTACAGTTTTACCTTAGTTGCTCGAGAGAGGGCTTTTCCACTCAATTGCTTTCTAGCCAAAGAAACAGCGATTAGCAAGAGTTATTCTTCGTCTGATCTCGGCGCTGGTGTTATTGCCCGTGTTTATAGCGGAGCCTAGGTAGACAAACTCCTCTACTACCTCGAAGTTGTATGCATCTATTGTGACGTTCTGTCCGAGCCGTCGGTGTTGGGTGTCCTTCCTCGAAGACAGCATATACTTCGTTTTTCCCTCATTTACCGCTAAACCCATTTTTGCCGCTTCTGTCTCAATTTTCACAAAGGCGCCATTGACATCACGCTGTGTTCTTCACCATTAATCAATATCATCGGCGTACGCGAGAAGTTGAACAGATTTTTGGAAGATAGTGCCTCTGGTGTTGACGTTGGAGTTCTGCACTATCTTCTCAAGAACGATGTTAAAGAAATCGCATGACAGTGCATCGCCTTGTATGAATCCTTTTTTGACGTCGAAAGATTCCGTAAGCTCGTTGCCAACCATGATGGAGCAGCGTGAGTTCTCCATCGTCATTTTGCACAAACGAACGAGCTTGGCAGGGACGCCAAAACTAGACATAGCTTTGTACAGTTCGTCTCTGTAGATGCTGTCATACGAATTTGTTAAAGTAGCAAACTTATGAATTCGAACAGCACTTGCCTCTTTTGTTAAAACAAAAATCGGTCCTGAGCAATTTCACTCCAGTACCTACAGAGTATTCGACTTTCGGCAATCGACTTAGCTTCCTTTAAGTTTTGTAAGGCCTATTAACAAAGCAAACGTTTTCAGCAGTCCTTCAACTGTTGGCAGAAGACCTTCAACATCTACAACCACGGTAAAAATTGGAATGACTTTACTAATCACTTTTTTTCTTGATAGTTATGGGGCACGAGTAGGAGTCGAACCCAAGTTCTGCCTAAGAGCCAGCGCACATAAACACCCTGCCACGGGAATCACAAAAATAACCATAGGTGTACACCACTACAAACAAAAAATAATCGAAAAGTCAAAAATTAGTTGTACTTATTTTGTTTCGAATTGAAGGAAATGTCTGTCAAAAAATACTGCCGACTGACTCAAAAGTTTAAAAAAACATGCTAGAACTAGGTTCTTAAAATGATGATTTTAGATCGAGTTATAGAGAAGTGAAGAAATTCCCGAGTTCCAAATATTCTAAATTCTAAACCGAGATTCACTACATCGAGTAATAAAGGGAATTAAGAACTTTGTGAAGAAATTTGGCGTTAGTGTTTTTGATTTTGATTATTGAAAGGGCAAAAAGTCGAAATTCATCAGCGGATGGTTAAGATTTTGACGGATTAAAAACCTCAGTTTTCTGCTTTTTACGTATTTTCTAGATTTGGTTTACAAAATTTACGGTTCGGCACATCTTAAGTAAAATATTTCAAGCCGAACTCGTAAGATCTTTTTGATTTCAACGTAAGCATCGGGTTTGATCAAACTAAAGTAACTAATGAGATATTTTTCAATATAGGGGCGCCGGTGAGATGCTTGCCTATGGCGCCCTCAACGTTTAATCCTCCACTGGCGACAGCTCTTGAAAAGACCAAGGTCTAAGTAGCTTACTCTTTTCAACAATTCTCTGAGTGGTCATACGAATTGAGGGGACATACAATTTAACGCCGATCCTGAACGGCAAAGTTGAGAAGCACTTTCTTCATGACAGATTGATGTGTGAAGTTTTTTTCAGTTCTTTGCAGGAGGAATACCCGTGAAAGGTGAAATAAGAACTTTATGGGGACGAGTAGGACTCGAACTCACAACGTTCTGCTTAGCAGCCAACACACCTGACTACGAATATTGTCTCTATATGGCAGAAAAGGTAACGGCTGTATTTCAAAGCGAGTAATTAAATGAATGATGAAAGAAGGTGAGGAGGCTAACCGAGTGCACTTTTATGCAGATCAGTCAGAAGGAAAATAGCACGTTTTTCGAACAAATTTCGAAGGCTAAGACCCTGGTAACTTGTTTACATTAAGGTTAAAAGAGTTCATCGCATCATTCGATACCGCAGTATTCTGGATATTGGTCATTATTCGATGTGGGCAGTAAGATGCAGGACAGAGATAGCGGGTATTAGTGTAAAGGTTGTCAAGGATCAACTGATGAGCAAGAGTTATGTCAGCTATTTGACGTCGTTGCCTTAATGATTGTAACCCGATTAGTTTCAGACGGTCAAGGTAGGGAGGTAAGTTGTTTCTGTCATTTTAAGGAAGGGACCGAAGAGCAAATAAAACTTCGTTGAACGTCTTCAATTCTACGTGAATGACAGTCATAGTGAGGAGACCAAACCTGACTGCAATATTCTAGAATGGGTTTAACGTATTTCCTATACCGAAGGGAAACTCCGACGCAGCAACAACGGAATTGGACAGATTAAGACAACCTAGTCTTACAAATAAAATAAAACATTGTTATTAAATAAAGAAAGAAATAAAGATTTGACCAATATTAAAGTTCTGGTTTACTTTAATATGAACCCTGAGAAGACCGGCGAGCTTAGTTCAGACTTAGATAAAAGTACCTCACAAATTGCATATTGCTTTGATGACCTAAGACTCATGCTAATATTTGAAGATTCCCAATCCTTGAAGGATATCAGCCTAAGACACAGTAGCCTTCAATCGGGAACGGTCGCTCGCATGCACTCCAGTCTCAAGAACCAAGTGGTCTGGGTATTCGCAGTTGCTTGGTTACAGTACAGGATGTTCGGTCTTAATTGCCTTTTCGAACTTGAGACTCAAGGTAAGATTTTTCGACTGGAGTGTTATCTATTCGCTCGATGTGGCCGAACCAATGTAGTCGACTGTTGCGACCACACACCGCGAACCTGCCTTATGAACTATCTTTTCCAGGACAAGGTTGAAAAAGTTAAATGACAGCGCATTTCCATTTCTCACCTCTGCGTAGGTTTGAAACAACTCAGATGAGTTGTTACCACTGCAGTGCGTATTGCCTAGCAATATCAGCTAGATCAGTTTGTTCGGGATCTCGCCAATTTGTTGATGATCTGGAGCATGCGGTTTATTAAAACCGCCTCCATATTTAAAGAATTTTGCTGGCATGACACCCCACCCGGCGAAATTGTTATTTTTTGGCTTTTGGAAGGCTCTTTCTACCTCTTCTGTGCTGTTGTTCACTTCTTTTTTGGCATTGGTTCGCTTGACTGACTGATTGAATGCGCATAATTCAGCAGCTGCTGGAAGTGCTGTATGAATACTCTACAATACACTGTGCTTCGGTTACTCGTTTTCCTGTGTTGTTTCGAAGAGCTCGTGTTCCGTTTCTGGAACCAGAAGCTTATTGCTTCGACTTCTTGCATAATCTTCGGGAATTGTTCTAGGCACATGTAACTTCTAGGTCTTTGAGCTGAGAAGCTGGAAGCAACTGATATTGAACTTCTTTTTTTGGGCAGCATATATTTTCCTGTCGTTCTAAAGTAGAGCTCTAAACCTTACAACTACAAGTGCACAAAGTTTTAACTGCCCTTGTGTTCCCGTTAACGTTTATTCTTACAGGGTACATTTTACTACAATATTTTAATCCAAATATATTCTTACAGATATCTTCTCTATTTATTTATCATCATAAACCAACACGGCAATATGCAAAATTCAACTAAACGAAAGAGCTGAGGTTAAAACTTGATTTTTAAGAATTAAACAAAATTTGAAAATATGAACGATAGATTTTGTCGAAACTTAACGAACATATCGTATACCGAAACCAGCAACAAAATAAAAGTGCTTTTTCACTGTCAAAAGCTCATTCTCTTTCCCAGAAAGCTTACAGTAAATAACTCACAAAAATTACCAATAAAATCATTAATCAAGTTTTGAGATTCTCGCTCTCATTCTACTCAGTATTTCCTCGCTCAAAAAAGCATTTCTGGTACAACTCTATTCTCAGCGCCAGACCGGTCAATTTCGGCACACACCAACCGCTCAACCGATCGCAACCTGTCAGAGATAGATTAAGTCCCCTCTCCACAACAGCCAACAGACACTCTGGCTCTCTTTTTTTGTCGTTTAACCAACTTTAAAGCAGATATACCGCAATTATCCAGGTCTAAGCCAAAGTTAAATGTTCAACTCGGTTTAGTCTTAGTTTCAAAGTCGAGACGAACGAGCATAGACGCGCGCACGGTTAAACAGCAACGACTCAATTCACGACCGATTGTACCAAGTACCTACTTGAGGTGCGAGTTGTTTACTTAATTTTGTTTTTGTTTTTCTATTGCATCACTGATTTGTGTGAAAATTCCATTCATTGACGCAAACCTGTTTCGAAACCAAAAATTTTCAATATTTATTCTACAAAAAAATGTTTTTTTAATCATTTCCTGTTAAAGAGTTTTTGTTTCTACTTTGCTAATCTCCATCTGTCTTAAAAGATACTTCGTCAAAAGTATCTAATGTCCACAATACTTCCTCAAAAATAATATAATGAAATGAAAAGTAGTTATATCGGTTAACAAAGTTGAGTGAGAAAATAGCCGCTACCTTAACGAGCCCCGGCCGTTTCCGTCTTCCCCTTCATCTATAGCCGTGACGACGAAGAAAAGTGGTTAAAGAAAAAAAAAAAGTAAAATCATCTCGAAAAAAGAGTTATTGAGAAAAGTATCTGTATCTGTGCTATTATATCATCTTGTATCAATTCATAAAAAAAATAATAAAAATAAAAAAAAAAAGATTGCAATCTTTGGCCAAGGAGTGTGTGTGTGCGCGCCCTCTGTTGCTGTTTATGGCGGATTGGATGGAGTAAGCCGTATTTATTCGATTACAATAGGCAGCACTATAGCTCGGCGGTGGGCGGTTTTGCAAGGTGAGCGGAGTGTTGGGTGGTTATTTTGTTTCTGATTTTATAACACACGACGACTTAGAGCGACGAAGGCGAACGCAGAGGCCGTTTAAAGCCGGACAAGTTGGTAAGTTGTTTTGTTTTTTGTCGGGTTCGAAAACTTACTTTTTTATGTTATTATTACTTTACCATTTTTGCTTGTTTTTTTTATGTGGTTTCGACTGTGTTTGTGTGTGTGACTCTGAGAGAGAACAATAAGCTATAGGGAAACTTCAAAAATAGAAGTAGAAGCACCCTGCACCTAGAATAATAAATAAGCAACAACAATGAACACAATCGAACGACCGCAGAAGGTGAACAACTTTATTGTTTTATTATTTTTTTTTTCTGTTCCTAGTTTGTGGTGCAGTTTATTTTGTTTATTTTTGTTTTCTTTTAGAAAAATTATTACTTATTTTCTTTTGTAAAATTGTTGCGTATAGAGGGCGCTCTTTTGTTATCATTACACAATTTTGTAATTGAGTTTGTTTGGGTGTTTTGTTTTTCCTGTGTTTTCTTTAAGGAGGAGTAAAAAGCATAATAAAAAAATGAAATTGGGAGGGGAAAGGGTGTTAAATCATAAATTATAACCAGGCGGTGGTGGTGCGGTTGTTAAGTTTTGTGAAAGATTTTAATTGCTTTACTTGTTGCTAGGCTAGGGAATTATTTTTGTAATTATTTAGGTTTTGATTTAAGTTTTGGATCGTATTGCGAATAGGAAAAATTTGCTTGTTTTATGAAATCAAACATTTTTCTTCAAATGATGGTTAAGACAGTGTTGATGATTATTACTTTATGATTAAAGGAATATTTGCGAGTCATTTCAGAACTTTGTCAATAAGTTTTGTTAGAAAGACTAGAAATACCATCATAAATGACATAAGATTTCAAAAGGAGACTATCTCTCTGCGTCCTGCATAGTGAAAAAGGGAAAAATCACATTTCATGGCAGCGTTTGAAAGATTTGTCATAAAGGTGTTTCTAGTTTTAGACTAGGCCTTGAAATAACAAGCAATGACTTAAACGTAGACTATTTTTTTCATTACAATCAGCAACACTCCAATATAATATTTTTAAAGTTAAATCATATCGTACCGGAATCGTACTTCCTCCCAAACAGGGCCACCTTTCCTCTCGTCGTCTGCACGTGGCAATAGTTGGGTGGACTTGATGACAAAAGAAACTCTTATATAAATGTTCCTAGGTCACGGATTGCTTTCTCAAATGCTAGGTTGAAAAAAAAGCAAAATTTGTCAATCCCGATGTTGGAGCGCCTTGAAAATGTTGACGGATCTGAATAGGAATTCAAATTCTCTAATTTGGTTTGAAACATTGGCCATGTTTAGCGTAGATAGTCTTATCAGTTCATTTTGGTTGCCTAATTCTATCATGGCTTTGTGAAGTTCTACGCTGGCTTTGCTGTTATAGGCAGCCTAAAAGTTTAAACAGATGGTATATTGGGATATTTAATTCTAGAGTTAATACGTGTTTGTCGATTTGCCTAGTCAGATATTAGCTTATTTATTTTTCTATCAGTATCAAGACATCGTTTCAAAAAACCAGTCACGATGTTTGTAAATGTTACTGACTTAAGGTGGTGCTACATTCCGGGGTGGACTTGGACCTCAACCAACAAACCTCTCCAGCTAGGTCGGTCCCTAGCTAGCTGTCTCCAGTTTCGTACGCCAAGTTGGTTGAAGCAATCTTCATTTGCACGCCACCTGAGCCTTGGTCTTCCTCTACTGCGTCATCCCTCTGGGGCGGATTCGACGACTTTACGGGCCGGAGTATTTTTGTCCAGACTCTCCACGTAGCCACGCCTTCTGAGTCCTTCGACCTTTACTCTTTTGGCTAGGTCAGTGTCGCTGTACACCCCGTAATGTTTCTGGTTAAATCACCGCTTATGCATTCAGTAGAACTTTTCTCTCGAACTGGCCTAGGGTGCTCTCATCCATTTTTGACAGGGACCATGCTTCTGCACCACATATAGTGAGACGGGGATGATGAGGGTCTTATAGAGCATCACCTTAGTTGTTCGGAAGAGGGTTTTACTACTCAATTGGTTTCTTAGCCCGAAGACACAGCGATTAGCAAGGATTATTCTCCTTCTGATCTCGGCGCTGTTGTCATTGTCCGTGTTGATAGTGGAGCCAAGTGACATTTTGTCCAAGACGTCGGTGTTGGGTGTCCTTTCTTGATGATAGCATATATTTTTTTTGCTCTCATTGACGCGTTTAACCCAATTTTTCAGCCTCTGTCTGTATATTCCCCAAAGCACTGTTGACATCACGCTGCGTTCTCCCAATGATATCGATGCCATACGCGAGTAGTTGCACAGACTTCTGGAAGATAGTGCCTCTAGTGTTGACCTCTTAAGCCTTTTTAGACATCGAAGGCGTCGTCTGTATATGTTACCTAAGGTTAAATTGACAGTACTTATGACTTCTGTTCCACCACCGGGGAACTAATATAAACATTTACTCGTTCAGCTCTTCAATGTCAAGTTGTAGCATGAGTTATAGATTGACTTTATGTTATCACAACCACTATATTCTTGGCTGGTTAAATTTCTGGGACTCTTAGTGTATTGTTATTAGTTCATTTGCACGACAACGCATTGCTTGAATACTGGCTCTCCAGTCCTTACTTCTCTTTGCGTAGTATGGTTCTGACTTCTGAGTTGAAATATTGGCTAGCTCCAAAAAAGACTGAGAGTGACGTCATAAAACTTTTATTATACAAAATTATTCATCGGCGGACTGATCACGTTTAAGATACTCTCCATTCAAAGCTATACACCTGTTCAAAGCCATTTGAAGAAAGGCGCTTTAAAATCACCTCTAAAACTTTTTACAGCAGCTGCAGCGGATGGAAAACGCTTCCCTTTGAGGTCCTTTTTGGTTGTTGGGTACAAGAAGAAGTCGTTTGGATGCGGTAGCGTTTCGATATTTTTTCTGGTCATGAAGTCTTTAACCTTAACCGCGACGTGTGGCCTGGCGTTGTCTTGGTTTCTAATTTCCAACGAACTCTGAACGCTGCCTAGGGATGTGGTCTTTCATCATTTGCTTTAAAACGGATATATAGTAGTCGGCATTAACTGTTCGGCCTTCTGGAACCGTATGAGTGTACACCATACCTGCCGGGACCGCCTTTCAGCTCGCAGCTCTGTGCCATCGGAAACATGTGCTTTCACCCATAACACTATTGCCATATGATTTTTTCAAGTCGACGTAGGTTTCTTTCGCGGTTTTTTTTTTCAATAAAACGCAAAAGTTTATGGCGTAACGTTGCTCGCAAAATTCAGGCATCGTAAACGTTTAGAGGCGAAGTTTTTTAAGCTTCGCGCGAATCCGCATAAGAACCGAACAAAACACGCTATCCACTTCGGATTTGCACTTATCGACTGAGAATTGGACAGACTTTCGAATGGTGGCTCGGCGAGCCCGATAGTATAAGTAGTTCCCAAACTACAGCGCTACTCTCAGTCTTATTGAACACCCTTCGTATAGATGGACCATTAGCAGATGTCTCGAGGAAGCTATGGTGAAACTTCCACCAATCCGTAATAGAGATTATTTGTTTGCCCATTCTAATACACCGACATCTGCCCTCCATATTTCGTTCCAAAACAACTTTATTATTTCAGGGTTAAGTTTTTTTTTCATCAAATGGAAAGATTATGCCCAGTAAAGTTCTATAGAAACACATACAACACAACCTATAATTTCGAACCTCATTACAAAAAAAGGTCCTTAGATAAAGTTCATGGAGATAAGAGATCAATAAAAATCACAAAATCCGTAGTAATTCACTGACCACAATTCACTAAAATTATGAAGCTTTTAACATTTGCAGAATCTTGAAATGTGACACAAAATTAGTTAATTCTGGGATTGGCGCGGTGGCGTGAAAACCACCCACTTTCAAGTAGGATTTCTGTTGTATAGGCTCATTCATTTTTCGGTGTCGAAGGTAAAGCTAAACAAAGTAAACTACACTTGAATCTTTTGAAATAAACTAGAAGCAATAAATTTTCTCCTTTCCATACTAAATTTAAAAAAGGTTTCACACAAATATTAATGTTTCAGAACGCAAATGTTTTGTTTTGACTTAATACAAAATTCAATTATAAATAATAATTTTATAACTTTTGTGGTAAATCTTGCGGTTTGAGAATAAAACAAACTTTTAAATAAATGTGTGTAAGTTGTTGACTCTAAAAATTGGCGACGCAAAAAAATGTTAATGAAGTCAAAATTAAAACATAAATAAACACATTCATTAATTCTATTTCTGAAACTAAACATCACATTCTATCAAAAAACTAAATGTAGAAAACCAAATCATGCTGCGAATTATTTGTTGATCAAAGATCTTCTGATAATTTTAATTGTTAGTACTCTCAATATATTCAAGCTTCTCATATCACAATTTCTACTAGAGATGGTGATAGAGATTCTGTTTTCAATTAAAAAAATATGAGTGTGACCCATGGAGTCCAAACGACTAACTTCCCAGAGTAGAAAAATTAAATTTAGTTGTTTTGCAAAATATTCAGCCGATGCATCCCGTACACGCACGTTGGTTCAAAATCAAATTGCATAAAACTGATGATTTTATGAAAAACATTAAGTTTATTGAATAACAGTGGCGCCATCTGCCAAAAGTTTATCTTACCATTTCGTGGACTCATAAAAAACTACTTTGCACAGTAAAATACAGCCTGTATTGCTCCTGAATATTGTAGTTTTCTATTATTGAAGCAATTTTCCTAATCGGATTAGTATTTCCAAAAATTAATATTTATACGGCAAAGTAGCGTTTGGTGGGTCAGCTAGTAATCAAAAATAGTATATGATACTCCTGAATATTGTTTTTTTTTCCACTAACTATAAGATTTTTTGCATTGTTGCAGAGATTATCATAATTTTCATTATATTAGGGTTGTCTTAGATTTTTGATTGCCATTAAAAAACCGCTTAGCCGATTTCGCTCAAAACCTACTCGCTTAACAACACAATTCCGCGTCGAATGAGACCAATTTTATGACAATACGAGCTGAAAAACGTAACGCACGTCCGCACATACGAACACACATGTAAAAAACGCTTGATTCGAATTCTAGTGACCTCGAAACATGGAAATATGCAAAATGGGAGATTCACAAAACCGGACCCATTACAATAACTTCCTTTGGGAAATTAAAAATTGCACGAATGGTTCGTACGAACTTAATATTGTATTCCAAAATTTACTTTCTTACCTACTTAACCAGCTGACAATCTATGAAGGATCTCAGCGTGAGTTACTGCAGCCTTCCATCGTGAACTAGGATTCGAAACCAGGCGCTCTGGCATCTGCAGCCACTTGGTTCTTTAACCGTAGGTTCGATCTTACTTGTAGCCTCGAACCTAGGCGCTGCGATGAGAAGATTTTCTTGGCTGGAGCATTGTCGTCCATTTCGTCGTATTTTCTTGGCCTTCTGGACTACATTCAGAAACTTCTGCTCCATTCGCCATCGTGCGTCGCATACGGGATTTGTTAAAGATAGTGTTCTCCATGCTCACACCTGCCTTGCGATCTATCTGCTCCAGGATTATGTTCAAGAAGTCACATGACAGCGCATCTCCTTGTCTAAGACCTGCGCGTATTCGAAACAACTCGGACGAGCTGTAACCCATTTGCACACTGCTGTATCAGTTCGTTCGGGATCCCAAAGTCAGACATCGCCATCATAAGCCCTTGGCGTCGGATTCTATCAGAAGCAGCTTTGAAGTCGATGAAAAGATGGTGGGTTTCGACTTGAAATTCGTTGGTCCAGGATTTGCCTCAGTGTGAATATGTGGTTTATAGTTTTTCTGCCTGGCTTAAGGCCACATATTGGTACGTGCTGATTATTGTGTTGCAGAACGGCTTAAGAGGCTCACACAGTACGTTGGATAGGATTTTGTACGCAACATTAAGCAGGGATATTGTACCGTATTGTTCTTTGTGTCGCAAGTAAAAATTATATCAAATTTGTTGCCAGCATTGTCAAGAATCTTGCTTCAAGCAAATCCCGTAAAATTTTGAGGATACTTTATGATTTGAAGTTTTACCTTGAAGGGTCCTATCGATTTTCTTTATAAAACTGAAAGCATAGGGACCTCAAATTAAACAATTTTGCTTTTTTTTTTTTTTAATTAAAAACAAAATCATGTTCTTCCAACGAAATAATTAAGCCCAAGCCGAAATACACCAACTTGTTTCCATTCCTTTCTCTTTCACCAAAAAGCCTACCAGCCTTATCTAGAAACCATCAAAAATTCAAAACTACTGTATTAGGGTCACGCTGCATTATAGTTGGCAGCTATCCAAATCTTCTCAATTTATCTTACTCACAAAAATCTACCCGTACACTCCAAGTCATAAATCTTAATTTTAATTGTTCCGGATGGAAAAAAAAAGGTTTATTTTGCCATAACTGGAAAATGTTTAATTGTTTTAAATTTGGAACATGTGAATAAAATTATTTTTCTCACACTTCCGAATTCTGGTTTTTTGTTTCGGGTTATCTGTGATAGCTCACCTGCTACTTTCTTAATGACAACAAGAACAGCATGAAGAGAAGGTAACAAACGGAGTCTTGTTATTATTCTGATGGAACACGGCTTGTGGGATAAATTTAACCAGTCACTAACAAAACCACAATCGATTTGTTTGAGTCCTTCGTGCTATAGTGAAGCCGCACAAATGACCCTGAACTTGAAACCTTGATCCAAAAACGTGAATAAATGCAAACAAAATGGGTCTCCCTTTTAGTTCGACATTCTTAATGCGTTTGATTTTGGATTGTGGTTTTTCAAAAAAACAAAATTGTAAACTCGTTTTAAGGGGAAAAAAGAGACTCACGTCGAGATATGGTTGCCGCACCGAATTCACAAATATTTTTTATCAGCTATCTTACGTTGCGAACTGGGCGTCCGAGAGCTGCAATTGCACCTCCTCGGACTTGTTTTTTTGTTCAAATCCGCAAAGATTTGCAAGATCATTAAAAATTGGAGTCACAGCCGAGGTTCTCAATGAAACTAATTCTAATTGTCTGAAATAGCTACTTTATTCCAAAGAGTCTACACTGTCATTAGGCCAAGTGGCAACCATGATATTGACCCCAAACCAAAAACAACAAAAATCCAAACCAAAAACCGACCAAACCAGTGAATACAGAGACTTGTTCCAAGCTTAAAACTCCAAAATAAAGCCAAGACGATGATGTCATCGCCATCGCCATCATCATCATCAAAATCGTGTTTGTGCGAAATTCTCAAAATTTATCTCGGTGTCTGTTTTGTAAGCCCTGTCATTGTTGCTTTTCCATTCAGACTTAAATTCCACCAAATTAATGCTAATGTCACGTTTTGGTCATAAAAATACTCCAAAACTGTGTCGCTAGTTTCCGTTGCACCACTTAATAGGCTTCAAAGCAATAACAATGAAGATGGCAAAGGATGAAGGAAAAAGTTGACATCTCGAGAAATTATGGAAAACTCAAGTTTCCAAATCGGGAGAGATGACTGTGGGATGCTTACGACATCGACAGACAAGCTTTAGGTGCAGATGACGTTGAGAATGATAAGACAAACGGCGGCGTGCTATTCAAACTCACATCACGCGCAAGCGCAGACAACATGAGCATCAGTGAAAGTGAAATCACTTTGGATGCTGATCAGATCATCAACATCATCATCGGTAAGGAATGACTTGAAACTGGATTAAAAATAAAGCGTCAAGACGACCAACTGATGTCTATGACGACGACTTTATCGTGATGTCGATCTACCCAAATTGGGAGAATGGTATGTGTTGTCGGTTGGGTTTGGGTTGTTGTTTGGCGAGCAATCGAGAGTGGTTCCTCCTAAATTGGGCATTAATTGGAGTTCAAATTGGGTTTAGTTACGGAATTCCAGAAAAAAATGTTGCTTGATGTGTTTCGTAATGATTCATAAATGTTTGACAGTCTCGATAAGGAGGTTCTTTCTCAGACGCTTACATTTTGGTTGATTTATGTTTTGGAAAAATGAAATTTTTGAAGTTATGAAAGGATGGTGAACAAGTCCACAATTAATTCAAACGATTTAATTGACAAACTAGACATCGCATGTCAAAAAACCACCACACCTGTTAACAAAAACACAAAGCCATGACTAACAGACTGTGAAAATCACGTTTCGGTATTTATTTACCAAAAATTAGATTCACACGAAAAAGCTGTTTACCAGCAGCTAACCCTCGCATAAAATTAATTAGACATCTCATTCAAAAGGTTTGTTTTTTTTTTTTTTTTGCCAGCATTCTCCTTAACCTCATTTTGTCCAGATTTACTCGTAAAGAAATTTCAAAGTTAAATTGATTTCTTTAAAATTCATAAGCAAATCGCCTCGAGCGGTCGGTGTATAACGGTTCAAATTGATTAGCTGGATTCTAAACTTTTTCTAATAACAAAAAATAGTGATTGCTTGAGCACTTCATTTATCAAACAAATGATTTTGTTTTGCTTGTTCGATTTTAAATGGCGATGAAATTCTTGAAAATTTGTTCACCTCGGGCAATTTAGAAATTAACAAGAAGTTTTGATCATTACCAAGCCCAGTCACACACATCATTTTGACACATGGAGCAACAATTTAGAGATGTAATTTTGGTCATTTTTGAAATCCCAAAATTATTACTAATGTTTTAAGTGTTTTCCGCCTTTCTGATGACATCACAATTGCTTGTTTTTTTTTTCTTTTATTTTTGATTTGCGAAACGACTGGTTGGTTTTTATGTCTTTTTCGTTTTTGTCAACAAATATTAGTCATTATTTATTATTATGTTGAAAAGTAAAGGAGTTGTGACAATCTGTCAGTCTTGTTTGTGTCTTGTTTACACACATTTTTCTTTTTTTTTTTTAATTTCAAAGTCACAAACTGTGAAATTTAAAATTTAAAATTGTGGGAAAGAAGTTTTTAAAATTATGGGTGTGAGCAAATTATAATTTGAATTATTGTGCCTTTTTTTATAAACAAGAGGAAATTACTGTTTCTCAAATTGGCACATTGAAGACAATTAAATTTTTACCAAATGAGATGTATCACAAGAAAATAAATGTGCATTGCTGGGTCGGTCGCACGAACTTGCTCTTGTATTCCAAAACTTAACTCACAAAATATACAAAAATAAAAACTTGTAAAAAAAATTCATATATTAAAATTTAAATTTAAATATGTATCCCACAAACACCTTATAGCGGTTTTTTTAATTGATTGTTTATATATAAAATTTTACATAAATGTCGTTTACTTAATCTTAGTATGTAGAATTCAAGAAAATGTTAGTATATTTATGTCTTATATTTGTATTTCAATTTAAAATATTGATCCATTTTTAGGCTAGAGAATTTCGAAAAAAAAAGTTGAAAATCAAAAACAAATTATGAAATTTGAACAAAAATATAAGTTAAATATATAAGTAGTTAAAAAAAAAAATTACGATGATCGGACTTTTATTTTTCGAGAAAATCTTATTACAAAAAACGGTTCTACGAGGGAAACCGTTCTGGAGCAATTCAAAAATAATTTTTTTGCATATACTTACTTACTTAAGGTGGCGCTACAGTCCGTTGTGGACTTGGGTCTCAATCAACAGTCTCTGCAAGCCAGCTCGGTCCTTAGCTAGCTGTCTCCAGTTTTGTACACCAAGTTGATTGAGGTCCTCTTCCACTTGAGTGCGCCACCTGAGTCACGGTCTTCCTCTCCTCCTACGTCCCTCGGGAATAGTGTCGAAGGCTTTCCGGCCGGGGCATTGGTGTCCATCCGCTCTAAATGACCGAGCCATCTGAGTCTCTGGACCTTGACCCTTCTGGCTAGGTCCATGTCGTTGTACAACCCGTAAAGTTCGCTGTTATATCTTCTTCGCCATTCCCCTTCAATGCACACGGGGCCAAAGATGACCCGAAGAACTTTCCTCTCGAAACAGCCTAAGGCACTTTCATCCGATTTTGTCAGGGTCCATGCTTCCGCACCATACAGCAGGACTGGGATGATGAGTGTGTTGTACATTTTTACCTTAGTTGCTCGAGAGAGGACTTTTCCACTCAATTGCTTTATTAGGCCAAAGCGATTAGCAAAATTTATTCTTCGTCTGATCTCGGCGCTGGTGTTGTTATTGCCCGCGTTTATAGCAGAGCCTAGGTAGACAAACTCCTCTACTACCTCGAAGTTATAATGCGTCTATTGTGACGTTCTGCCCGAGCGTCGGTGTTGGGTGTCCTTCCTCGAAGACAGCATATATTTCGTTTTTCCTCATTTACCGCTAAACCCATTTTTGCCGCTTCTGTCTCAATTCTCACAAAGGCGCATTGACTATTGACATCACGCTGTGTTCTTCCCATTATATCAATATCATCGGCGTACGCGAGAAGTTGTACAGATTTATGGAAGATAGTGGCTCTGGTGTTGACGGTGGAGTTCTGCACTATCTTCGCAATAACGTTGTTAAAGAAATCGCAATTGCATTGCCTTGTCTGAATTCTTTTTTGACGTAAGCTCTTTGCCAACCTTGATGGAGCAGCATGAGCTCTCCATCGTCATTTTGCACAAGCGAACAAGTTTGGCAGGGATTCCAAAACTAGGCATAGCTTTATACAGTTCGTCTCTGTAGATACTGTCATACGCGACCTAATAATCGATGAAAAGGTGGTGGGTATCTATTTGGAGTTCATAGGTCTTTTCCAGGATCTGCCGCAACGTGAAAATTTGGTCGATGGTTGATTTTCCTGGCCTGAAGGCGCATTGATAAGGACCAATCAGATTGTTGACGAAAGGCTTCAGAGATGATTTTGTAAGCGATGGTAAGTAGTTGGCACAGTTTAGAGGATCTTTCTTTTTCAGGATCGGGCAAACAATGCTGATGTTCCATTCATCGGGCATGCATTCCTCTGACCATATCTTACAGATGATTTGGTGCATGCTCGTCGTCTGCTGCTTTGAACAACTCAGCAGCTAGTCCATCTGCTCCAGCGGCTTTGTTGGATTTCAGCCGTGATATTGCGGTTTTCACTTCTTCTAGGTCGGGTTCACGGAATTGTTGGCTATCATCGTGTCCGATGAAAGGCTCCTGTCTGACGGCGGTGTTTTGTTTGTCGTCGCCGTTATACAATTTACAGAAGTGGTCTTTCTAAATCACCACCATTGACTGCGATTATTCTATGATGTTCCCTTGTTTATCTCAGCAGGCATCGGTTCTTGCTCGATGACCTTGTGCCAGCTGTTAAACCTTTCGATAAAACCTCCGAACTTCATCCCTACTGTTGGCTCTCCCAACCGTAGTTGCCGTTACCCGCTCCGCCACGTCAAGGCTTACCCCATGGAGGTGTACATGGTACATCAGTATTCCGAAAAAAAAGGACGGGAATGCTTAAACAAAATCGTATAGGAGCCGTTTTTGATTAAATTTAACCATTTATTTTTGGCTGAAAAGTTTGTATGGTGGCTAACCTAAGTTTTGATCTTGAAAAAAATATCAAAAAATCGGCCAACGCGAGTTTACTCAAACCTATAATTTTCAAGTTTGATGTCTATCGGAACAGCGGTTAAGGCTCCAAGTACGTTTACAGATGGACGGAAACACCGGACCCTATAATTTCGACTTCTCTATCATCGTAATGTCATATTTGTTGATCAAAATCTCTAGTTTTATTTTTACGACTTCAATATGTAGGAACGTACATACATGCATAAATACCTACTTGCCATATATTTTACTAGTAAGCTCCCGCCCGCTTCGCAAGGCATAATATGTCTATATTTTTATCTATTGTTTAACCAATTTGCGCTTTATTGAATTTTTGTTTGTTGCGGTGCGGGTTTGATACACAATATTTTTGGTCGTTTAGGGTCTGTTGATAGGAATGATGAAATCACTTTGTATCAAATGGAAAGCAGGAACGAAGCAGTTTAGCGTAATTTTCGTTTCAAAAACATGAAATTTATCCAGCAGTTCTTCTTCTGGCAGTGCATATTTCACACCTGAAAAAGCTGTTTCAAGTACAATAGAAAGAGAAACTGCCAGTTTCTATCACTTTTTTCACAAATTGACGAAAATACGGAGCTGACGTTGCTTCTCTTCTTCCAAAATCCGTACCCAATTTTCGCACACATTCTGCAACATTACCATGATTTTCAAAGTAATGTCGCAATATTGAACCAGCATTGTTCAAGCGTTAACACAACCATATTCGTTCAGCACAAGGATAAGACAAATTTTCTGTCGAATCAGACATGAGATAAGTTTTACCATTCACGAAAGAAGCACTAGTTTTAAAAAAAAAAAAACAATAGATGGCGGACCCAATAATAAAGAAATCGCATTAAGGAACCACTTTTTAGAGATAAACAAGAAGTACTATATTGGTACAAAATTCGGCGTTCCATTCCATTTTGCGGTTTCAAAACTATAGTGCAGGAATTGGACATCTGTCAAACTAAGTTGTTAAACCAAATTTTTCTATTCTAACCCCCAGCTTGGCATTGAAATCTTCAAGGAAAATGTTAATGTCATGAGCATTTTCAAAGTTTTGAAAAAATTCAAACAAAAATAATCGAGAAAAACGTAAATGAAATCCGTTTTGAGTTGGGGCATTAATCATAGGTCTTGTCGATGAGCTGATGCTGATGATATTGATGGTATGTTTTCATCCATTTCCATACTACCTAAGCCTATTCTACCTACAAAAAAAACTTTGGACCTTTCGATGTAAAATGACATAGGTACCTAAAAGCTTTCTGAAGTAGGTAATATAGTAAAATAGCACCGTTCGTCCAACGATGATAGGTAGGTAATTATTGGCAGTTCCGAATTTGGCAGTAAACACATTTTTGTCCTACACTATTTTGAAAGTTAAAATAGCGTAGTACGACAGCTCTTGAAGAGCCAAGGCCTAAGTGGCTTACTCTCATGAAGAAACAGCGATTAGCAAGAGTTTTCATCGTCTGATCTCGGCGTTGTGTTTATAGCGGGCAATAACACCAGCACCGAGATCAGACGAAGAATAACTTTTGCTAATGGCTGTTTCCTTGGGCTAAGAAAGCAATTAAGTAAAAGAGCCCTATCTCGAGCAACTAAGGTAAAATTATACAACACCCTCATCATCGCAGTCCTGCTGTATGGTGCAGAAGCATGGACCTTGACGAAATCGGATGAAAGTGCCTTAGGCTATTTCGAGAGGAAAGTTCTTCGGTACATCTTTGGCCCCGTGTGCATTGAAGGGGAATAGCGAAGAAGATATGACAGCGAACTTTACGGGTTGTACAACGATATGGATCTAGTCAAGGTCCAGAGACTCATATGGCTCGGTCATTTAGGCAGGATGGACACCAGCTCCGGCCCAGAGAGCCTTCGACACTATTCCCGAGGGACGTAGGAGGAAAGGAAGACCGCGACTCAGGTGGCGCACTCAAGTGGAAAAGCACCTTAATCAACTTGGAGTGCAAAACTGGAGACAGCTAGCTAAGGACCGAGCTGGTTGGCGGAGACGGTTGATTGAGGCCCAAGTCCACAACGGACATTAGCGCCACCTTAAGTTAGTAAGTAGAGGCACGAGTAGGACGCGAACCCACGAGGTATGTTCTGCTTAGCAGCCAATGCACCTTACCACTTAGCTACGGACAATAAATTTTGAAAGTTAATTCATTATAAATCTTACTTTTTTGAAGCAGATTTATAAGAAAATTATTTCGAAAGAAATTTCAACAGAAAAATCAATGCTTGCAAGATTAATTTGGTATATGCAAAGCACTCTTAGTCGCCCAGTCTCTTTACACCAAAATGAACCTCCTGTTTCTTAGAAAGAGTAAATTCTTTTGATATACATTGAGCTCAAATGTGCATAATTTACTCTTGATTCTTCTCAAGAAAACTCGAGTATCATACAACACGTTGTTAATTGTTGCTAATCCGAAAGAATCTGATGTTGTCTTCTTTTCTTTCAGAAGAAGTATCAAATACTGTTTATTGAGCAATTACAATAAATTCCTGTTAATATCATTTTTAAAGAAAGATTTATATGAATGGTGGCAAAATACTTGATTCCTGGTTTTTTCCTGAGTCTAACTTTCATTGATTCTAGCTAAGAGCAATTAAATTGTTTAGATTCATTCAGAACTAAGAAATGTCGATGAAAATAATTTTCAAAAAATTACTGCAATTAAAGAAACGAATAAAATGATTGCAAGTAAAATAAAAATAACATTTGTACGATTCTTTTCAATTATTTAAATTAAATCAAATAAAAAAATAACCCGTTGACCAGCTTTCCGAACTTAAAAAAAAAAAACCTTCTTTACCTACTTTGACTCAAGAATAATAAAAACTCACAAACAAGATTGTAATTTTGAGACTTTAGTGGATTTGTTGATCGTTAAACAAGAAATTAGATCATGAAAAGTTATTTTTGCTGTCACCGGCCGTGTCGCCAAGAAAGCGATTGTTTGCATAGATAAGACAGTTGACAGACTACAAATCGAAGTCTTGTTAAAGGTTACTAATGTGAATGGTTTTTTTGCTTTGGAAGTGTCTACTGTTGATGACAACTTTTGCATTTATATTAAAACTTGAACTCGCCATTTGGTCAAACGGTGCGTTTAGCAATTCCTCTTAGTTGACTTGATGTTTGTTATTAAATTTTGTTGTGGTTCTTGCAGGGCAGTTCAACAGGAGATTTTTAAAATTAACTTTTTTTTATTAATTCTTTTTCCGCTCTTTTTTTCAAATTAATAAGTATGTGTATTTAATTTCGTAATCCTTTCTCTAAGTTTCTGTGATTTCATTCATTCTTTTGCGTGACTGATTTTATGTCGAGATTGAAAGCTTAGTGTACTTTGACTTAATGGAATGGAACTTTTATTTGTGTTTTATTTTTGTTTTTGTTTAATTTTTTTTTTTGGTGTCTGGTAGCAAATACAATCATTTGTAATTTGCATAATTGCATTTGGATATTGACGTCGATTTTTATTAATAAGAATTTGGTATTGCTTATAAAGTTGTGAATTTGTTTTGATGTCCAGAATAATCTCAAGCTTTATAATTGTTGTTATTTTATTTGTTTACAATATTGACAGTCACATTATTCCTCAAATAGTAATGATATCATTGGTATTGACAACGGGTTTCTGATTTTGTATGAAATGAAATATGTTTCCTTTTCGTCGTTAACATCACCTCTGTTAAAATATTGCTAGTAATTTAAAACTGTCAGTTTATTATGGTTTTTATAGTGTTCAAGAATGACAAGTTTGTTAAGACGCAATTATTATTAAGCTTGTTAGTTCTGAAATGATGTAAGGGACACTTAATCACAAAGAATTGTTAATGAAGCCATTGTTTTGAATGCAATTCAAACATTCATATTGAAATCGAGGGAGCAACGGAAAGAAAAGAAGTCATCGAACTTCTTGCATTTTATTACACTTAAAATTTTAATTTAGGTACCGAAAAAATTCATTCATAAATGGAAATATAAAACAAAAACCACTGACTTGGTATGTAAATGTGAATGAATTAAAAAAGCAGACGCATTGACTCGGGAGTTTGATATCAAAGTTATGTTAATCCGTTTAAAGGCCGTTAGTTCTAAGATGAGTTTAATATCAACGAACCATGAAGTGGAGTGAAGGAAGGTATTAAGTTTTGTTGTCTGGTGTGATAAGGTAGAGAGGGGAGAGAGGCTGCTCGGGCTCGCGTCTGAAATGTTATTATTTCATCTTTCATTGATAATGCAATTCGGGAAGAACTGACAGAACTTGCTTCTGTGTATTTGTTCTTGCGACATATCAAAATATAAAGGGTTTTTCAATAGGGACGCTACAAAAGTTTTCTTAATACAAACAAAAACGGTTTTGAGTATCAATGAAATTCTTTATTCCTGTGGAAGTACATTTGATGCCATTTTGTATGGAACTCGATTTCTTTTGCATGGCCACCACGGGCACGCTTGCAGAAGTCCAGACGCTGAACCCAATTTTCGACGGTTTTCAAGCATAAATCGGCCGATACTGCTGCAATTTCACGTTCGATATTCGTACAAAGTTCATCAATCGTCGCTGGCTTCTTGACATAAACCATAGATTTGACGTAGCCCCACAGGAAACAGTCTAACGGCGTTAAATCGCATAAACGAGGCGGCCAATTCACAGGTCCATATCTGGAGATAATGCGCTCATCGAACTTCGTTCTCAATAATTCGATTGTTTGGCCCGCTGTGTGACATGTGGCACCGTCCTGTTGAAACCACATATCGTCCAAGTCCAATTTGATCTTTTCGTGAAATTCGCCACAACGACGTCATAGAGATGTCCAACGCTTGAGAATGACGTGTGAGAGACTGATTTGGGTCTTCCGCAATTGATGCGCTAGCGGCAGCAATATTCTCGACACTACGGGCACTTCTTTGTCTCACTGGCACGGGAACATTTTGTACTGACCCTGTGGATTCACATTTTTCTACAAGACGCTCAATTGTTGATCTGGCAAGACGATTATGACGACCATAAATTGTACGTAGCGCTCTTAAAGTTTGACCACTGACTCCGAATTTCGGTAGTAAATTTTAATAATTTCGACTCGATGCTGGATCGTATAGCTTTCCATGATAAAATGGCAAGCCTTACTGAAGAGAAATAATAAGAGAACGGGAAAAAATATGGCGTCGTTTGCTGTCCCTATCGGTCTACTTTTGTAGCGTCCCTATTGAAAACCCCTTTATAAAAGAACTAGCAGCTGCCCGGGAGCCGGGACTTCGTCCACCTCTACCTCATCCAGCGGCCAGAGGTGCGTCTTCGACTTGTGCATCATGCCCGCATGGGAATTTTGTTGCGAAGTTATTTTAAATCAAAATTGTTCTTAACTCGAACTCGAAGCCCTAAAGCCTTCCTCCATTTATGGACTATCCAACTCAAAAAGAATTATACCATCAGTGATTCTAGAGATTACCGCGTTCAAACGAACAAACTCTTCAGCTTTATATATATTAGTATAGATAGCTATCTTATGTTCGTCCACTAAGCGGCCAAACCGCTTGAGCGACTTTCTTAATTTAAAGAAGGTTTAGGAAAAAAATCATAGTAGAATCGCAGTCAATGCTGGGGATTTGGAAAGACCACTTCTGTAGATTGTATAACGTATAATTGACAACAATTCCGTGAACCCGACCTAGAAGATGTGAAAACCGCAATATCACGGCTGAAATCCAACAAAGCCGCTGAAGCAGATGGACTAGCTGCTGAGTTGTTCAAAGCGGCAGGCGACGAGCTAGATAGGAGCATGCACCAAATTATCTGTAAGATATGGTCAGAGGAATGCATGCCCGATGAATGGAACCTCAGCATTGTTTGCCCGATCCTGAAAAAGGGAGATCCCCTAAACTGCGCCAACTATAGAGGAATAAGTCTACTAAACATCGCCTACAAGATCCTCTCTGCCGTAATATGTGAACGTCTGAAGCCTTTCGTCAACAATCTGATTGGTCCTTATCAATGTGGCTTCAGGCTAAGAAAGTCAACCATCGACCAAATTTTCACGTTGCGGCAGATCCTGGAAAAGACCTATGAACTCCAAATCGATACCCACCACCTTTTCATCGATTTTAAGGCCGCGTATGACAGCATCTACAGAGACGAACTGTACAAAGCTATGTCTAGTTTTGGCGTCCCTGCCAATCTCGTTCGCTTGTGCAAAATGACGATGGAGAACTCACGCTGCTCCATCAAGGTTGGCAACGAGCTCACGGAATCTTTCGACGTCAAAAAAGGATTCAAACAAGGCGATGCACTGTCATGTGATTTCTTTAACATCGTTCTTGAGAAGATAGTGCAGAACTCCAACGTCAACATCAGAAGCACTATCTTCCAAAAATCTGTTCAACTTCTCGCGTACGCCGATGATATTGATATAATGGGAAGAACACAGCGTGATGTCAATGGCGCCTTTGTGAGAATTGAGACAGAAGCGACAAAAATGGGTTAAGCGGTAAATGAGGGAAAAACGAAGTATATGCTGTCTTCGAGGAAGGACACTCAACACCGACGGCTCGGACAGAACGTCACAATAGACGCATACAACTTCGAGGTAGTAGAGGAGTTAGTCTACCTAGGCTCCGCTATAAACACGGGCAATAAAGCCCTCTCTCGAGCAACTAAGGTAAAACTGTACAACACACTCATCATCCCAGTCCTGCTGTATGGTGCGGAAGCATGGACCCTGACAAAATCGAATGAAAGTGCCTAAGGCTGTTTCGAGAGGAAAGTTCTTCGGGTCATCTTTGGCCCCGTGTGCATTGAAGGGGAATGGCGAAGAAGATACAACAGCGAACTTTACGAGTTGTACAACGACATGGACCTAGCCAGAAGGGTCTAGGTCCAGAGACTCAGATGGCTCGGTCATTTAGAGCGAATGGACACCAATGCTCCGGCCCGGAAAGCCTTCGACACTATTCCCGAGGGACGTAGGAGGAGACGAAGACAGACGACTCAGGTGGCGCACTCAAGTGGAAGAGGACCTCAATCAACTTGGAGTGCAAAACTGGAGACGACTAGCTAAGGACCGAGCTAGCTGGCGGAGACTGTTGATTGAGGCCCAAGTCCACAACGGACTGTAGCGCCACCTTTAGTAAGTAAGTAAGTAAGTAAGTTTGCAGAATGTGTGCGAAAATTGCGTACGGATTTTGGAAGAAGAGAAACACCGTCAGCTCCGTATGTTCGTTATCTTGTAAAAAAAACTGAAAGAAACTGGCATCCTCATCGATAAACCAAAGCGTGAAAAGGCAAAAACAGTGCGTACACCCGAGAATATTGCTGCTGTGGCAGAAAGTGTGCGTGAAGCGCCATCAACATCAATTCACCGTCGTTTTCAACAATTGAACTTTTCGGAGACATCATTGAGACGAATTTTGCATAAAGACCTTGGTATGACGCCATACAAAGTCCAATTGGTTCAGGAGTTGAAGCCAACTGACCATCCAATGCGTTTTCGCTTCGCTAAGTGGGCCTGCGATCGACTAAGAAAAGATTCCGATTTTGTCAAAAAAATTGAAAAGCCGATACACCCAAAACGAGTCACTGTTTGGTGCGGATTTTGGGCCAGTAAAGGATGGTACGGCAGTGTTTGCTTTGGGCTCGACTTGGCGGGAGCACTGCCGTGCCGTGCCGTGTGTTTTATTTACGTTTACTTTTGAAACCGCAAAATGGATAACCCTGTGTAACAAAAATCACTGGTTGCCCAGTCTCGAAATGTTGCACTAATCGGTAGCTATTTTTTGTTAACCTAAAATCGAAAAACTCAGTAACCTCTAATGCCACTCAACCATTTTGTGAGACCTAAGAACCCACCCTAACATTGTTCACGGAGCTCTCCTTCAATAAAAATTTCATTAATGAAATTTGCTTGATTAAAATTGGTCTTTCAAACCGAATTGCTACATGGTATGGTTTGTGGGTTAGGTTGTAACCTCGTACTTGAAATAATTAACATTTCGTGCAGCATACTCAAAATGCAATCATGAACTTCTCCTTTTTCAAATTTTCCTCATCTCCATCGATGAGCAGCAGAAATAAAAAAAAAAAAAAACATAAGAAACCTCAATGAATACTTCACCTAGAATACAAATGACACGTTAAAATTCAATTGCACCGAAATAGCATGGTGTCGGTGAAGTGCAAGGTGCAGCATCATACACACAAGCAACAGAAGCTCTTCCACAAACTATTTGAATGCATTCATCAAATGTTGCAGTGTTTACGAACGAAAAGCAGATGCAATGCATGCATATTGAGTGCATTCATTCATTTGGCATTTTCGATGGCAGAAGCAGGAGGCGGAAGAGGAGTGGCAATGCGAATGCACTTGAATGAATAAGTGATGCACTTGAAGCAATCAAGTACGCTACACTAAATTCAAAGACAACACCAACAAGCTAACTGGCTTTTCAACTTCAATAAAACACAGTACACAAAATGCATATTTGCTATTGCGATTGCATTGCAATTGCAAGTGCAACCTACGACCAATGCGGCAATACCTGTTTTTCGATGGTTCGTGTCTGTCTAGCTGGTTATCGAGAGAGATGTGTCATGTTGGCAGATAGATATAATGATGCGATTGGAGGAGGGGGAACATTCCTCAAGAATTGTGTCATCATTACGAAACTATCGGCACTTGGTAGAATCATTTTCCATCGAAAGTTTTGATGTGTTTGTTCATTAACTGCAGCAAAGGTATATAGTTTCTGTCGTCTGACTGTGTTGATAAAAATTAATTGAATGGAGCTTCCTTTGCTTGTTCGTATCGAGTTTGGCAAGAAAAAAACCTTGTGGTTGTTTTGACAATTTTCGCTTCGATTTTGAGTCTTCCTAATGACATGAGACTGTGGTACCTCAACTCACCTTGTGTTTATCTTCGTTTCATGTCAACACTCTCGTGGGGGAAGAGAGAAAGAAATCATTGCGACAAGATTGATGTGATGTCAGGTTTTTTGATGAAGAAGCGTTGAGAAGTGATGACAACCGACATGTTCCATCATTCGACAACGAGTATGGAGGATGCACTCACATATTTCAGGATTCCGATGAATGCCACCGATATATAATGAATGTCGAAATGCGGTTTCTTTGTTGTCTGTGACATTCGCTGACGATAGGTATTTGCTATGGCGAAAGACAGTCATTTTCTCGTGGGGTTAGCTCTATTTTGGGACCGTATATAAAGGACGTTTTGAGACAGAGGAGCTCTTTGTTTGCATGACTTCTTCAAACAACTGAAATGCAAAGTAGATAGCTTATTTGGGTCTCGGGTTTCCATTTCATTTCATCACTCTATAAATAATCTTGGAACGGATTTGCTTGATGTTTGGGTTTTTTCGCCTCATTACAGAATGAATTGAATAGCGTTGCATATTGGAGTTGTGCAAATTTGCTCTATGCCAATATTAAGGAACCTTTCGGTTTCGTTGGATGAGGCGTCGAATTGCGTTCATAAAGCGAAAGGTTAAGCAACCAAGGTTCATTAAAATCAACTCGTGCGTCTGTTTATTTTGTTGCGTTCTCTTTGAAATGGGACGGTAATGATGATTAAGTCCGAAGGGTGCCTATTGATTATACCTATTCAGTTCAAGTGTCTGTTTATGAATCTTGGTGCTCAGATAATAACTACACACTCAAGGGGTTTAAACACCCTTATTATGCCATAGACCTGAACACTGCAATGATCGGGAAAGACAGAGTGTGGAAGAGAGTTCAACATTCGCGTAGTACGGCTAAAGAACAATTCTCTATACTTGAGCGTACGACCGAAGTTGGGCTCGAGGGAAAACTGATGGCCATTCCTGGAAGCGCGGGTATTACGGTGGAATTGTTTTAACGGGCTATTTCACTAGAGATTTACCGTAGTGTCCGTAGCTTAGTGGTTAGGTGCGTTGGCTGTAAGCAGAACGTCGTGGGTTCGAGTCCTACTCGTGCCCATAGTTTTTATTTCATCTTTCACGGGCACTGCCTCTTGCGAAGAACTGACAAATATTCCAAGAGTATCATCTGTCATGAAAAAGTGCTTCTCAACATTGCCGTTGGAATCGGCGTTAAATTGTAGGTCCCCTCAATTCTTCACACGCACCTAGAGAATTGTTGATGAGAGTAAGCTACTTAGGCTTTGGCTCTTCAAGAGCTGTTGCGCCACTCTATTTTTTAATTACCGTAGAAGAAAGGATAAAACAAGGAGAGACAAGAAACGTTACGACGGTGTTCCAATCAAGTTAATGTGTTAGTGATGCCTCTGTCACAAATCATTCTTATTGCTCTTTTTTGTATACCATCTAAGAGGCTTAAGTATGTAGCTGGAGCACCAGCCCAAAGATGAGAATTGTACATCAAGCTTTGGACGGATATAAGTCTTGTAGATAATAGCCAGATCAGACGGGGAGAAAAACTTCTTGCACCGTCTTAAGAAACCCAAACATCTTGCAGTATTTTTGGCGACATCGCGTATGTGCTCGGTCCACAAGAGGTAGTCAGTGGATGCACATACCGAGAATCTCAAGATGTTCGCTCTCAATGATGCAAGTGGCACTCATGGACAGCGGCAAGGGGGATATATCACGCTTCAACGATACAAGACAGCATTAAGTTTTCGAAGCATTAAACTCTACACGGTTTTTAATTCCCATTGACAATGCTGCTTATGTCAGAGTTTAATGAGCTTATCATATTTTGCCGTTGCAGTTCCACATCCGAAGAGGAGGGGTGTGAGTCTGGAAACGAATATGAGAAGCTTAGGGTACTATCGTCAGCGAAACAATGAATTGGATTAGAAGTTACAGACAAGAGATCATTTATGAAAATGAGAAAGAGGGTCGGAGACAAAACGGAGCCCTGCGGGACACCAGCATTTATATTGTATGTTTCAGACTTGAAACCGTCCAACACAACTTGTATTGAACGGTTCGAAAGAAAGTTTCTAATCTAACGAAGAAGGGATTCATCTATACCGAAGGCACGCATTTTGATAAAACGGCGAGATGCCATACTTATCTTACTTTCTCCAAAACGATGTAAAGATTTGTTCCACTGTTCGGTGAGATAAACCATCAAATCACCAGTGGACCTGTTGCTGCGAAAGTCGTTCTGGGATGGTCTACTGTGAATGATTACTTATAGGTGGAAGTAGCTTTAAACCATTATCCTAATGTTTGAACACCGCTTCATCAAAAATTATTGATAGGACTATTACGAAGTTATTCATTTTTTCAAAAAAGGATCCATTTGGAGACAGATTAGTCTCTAATGAGTAAAATTATTATGTCCCAGATTCACACCTGATTCTGAAACATTTTAGTACAGTAGATTGAGGTGTAGCTACTGTGTAGGCTATAAAATAACAATTTCCACTTCGAACAATTCACATACACATGCAGCACGCCCAAAACAGAAGTGCTTCTATTTATTGATATAATAAATTTTAATGGAATTACTCAAACCGACGAACGCGCGGCACAATGAAGCACTTCGACGTTCATCGGAACGAAACTCAAAGATTCGATTTGACAACAATATGTGTCGCAAACATATATTTACAGTGAAAACCTCTGTCAAGTCGATAAATTCAAATTGAATTATTTATGTGCGACAAGGTGTGTGCTCAATTATGACAAATTGGTTCCAACTTCCAACGCCAAGGTCAAGGGTATTCAACTCACATAAAGTCATGACTTCGCACCTATGAAAACAAATGTAAGAAAATCACTATAGCTATGCGTGAGGGTTAAGTTTTGGGTTAGGTGAGGAATTTTAAGTCGATTGTTTTTGTTGCTTCTTTTGTTGGGTTGGTAGTGTTGAACTCAGAGCTACAATTGAGCTTCAAAGATGTTATGTCAGAGATATGTTTTTTTGTTTTAATTTATAGTTTACATAGAAGAAGTCACTTTTAGTGTTAGAGTGGACTTTCCAAAGTCTAGCCAATTTGAGTTTGCCATGTAGGGAATATCGTAAGCGAGTACGTTGCGCGAGTATGTTCGTCACTTAAGGCTATCTTAAGGGCATAATGGACAAACATGCTCATTTGCGATTTTCCCTAAACGGCAAACACATTATTAGCGAACATCATTTGTCTCAGGTCGCGGCGTTTCCTTCCGTCCTTCCGGATTGGATTCGAAGACTCTACGGGCCGGAACATTATTCTCCATTCGGTCTACATGATGAAACTACCCCAGTCGTTGGACCTTAGCTTTTCTGGCTAGGTCAGTGTCGCTGAACAGCTCGTACAATTCTTGATTGAATCTCCGTTTCCATTTCCCATGTATGTAAAGACGGGACCAAAATCCACTAGGAGAATTTGGCTGATAACAGTTTTGTACAGTAACTACTAAATTGCCTTCTAAGTCCAAAAAAACAGTGTTTGTCAACAGTTATTCTTCGTTTGATTTGTCTGAGCTTATGGTGGATCCTAGGTAGACAAGATTCTTTACTACCTCGAAGTTAAATCTTTCTATACTGATGTTAAAATGTGCTTCTCAACTACGCCGTTCTGAATCGGCGTTAAATTGTAGGTCCCCTCAATTCTTCACACGCACCCAGAGAATTGTTGATGAGAGTAAGCCACTTAGGTTCGTCAAGAGCTGTCGCCCTACTCTATTTATGTATTTTTTCATACTGATGTTGGCTTCAGTACGTCGATGTTGGGTGTCCTTTCTTGTTGACAGCAATAACTTGGTCTTGTTAAACTGCTAGACCTATCTTCTTGGCCTCCGTCTCAAGGCTCAAAAACGCTCCATTGACATCAGAATATCTTCTTCCAACTATGATGTCAATGTCGTCGGTGAAACTTCTATTAAGACAGACTTTAAGAAGATTGTGCCTCTGATGTTGACATTTGAGTTTTGCACAGTCTTTTCAAGAATGAAGTCAAGGGAATCACGTAACAGCATAGTAATTTTCCATCGGGAATGGCCCTCGCATTCATTCTCCATTCGTCAGAACCAAGCCTTCTGGCATCCACACTTACTTGGTCTTGATACCGGAGGACTTTCGGTCTTCCTGGTCCTCTCAAACCTGAGGGCTGCAATGAAAAGACTTTCTTGGCGTAAACGTTGACGTTCTTTTGAAGCCGAGCCAATGTATTAGGTACAACTCTTATAGTTCAACAGTTGAACTTTCTTCTCCATTCGCCATCGTCGTATACCTACGGGACAGAAAATCTGCCAAAAAATTTCAAGGTGACAACATCAATTCCTCTTTTTTACTCATTGTCCAGCACTTGGCGCCGCCGTAGAGAAGGTCTTGTAAAATGAAAGTCTTGTATAGTAGAACCTTTGTCTTTCGACCAAGTTGTTTTGGCAAACCAAAACGTCCACTTGGGTGTCGTTAGTGGGATTGGTGTTTGTTCAAAGGAAGGTGAACTCCTTAACTGGGCGTGTACTTCTTTTGCCCTCATTCACTTCAAGACTAACGAACCGCGCCTGTTCTTCAATCACTGTGAAGGTAATAAAAACACCATTTTCTAAGCGAGCGATGATGTTTATGTCGTCCGCATAGCTCTAAAGCTGGGTGGATTTTTTGAGAATAGTGTTTTCCGTGCTCACATCTGCGCATGTTTGGAACAACTCGGATGAGCTGTTACCCATTTGCAAACTATACTGCTCGTTCTTAAGCGTCATGCGGCACAGCTGGATCAGTTTGTTTGAGATTCCAAATTCAGGCAACGCCATCATTCGGTTTTAGTGGTTTTAGCTGTCATAAGCAGCCTTGAGGTCGATGAAAAGATGGTGAGTTTTGACTTGAAATTCGTTGGCCTTCTTCAGGATTTGCCTCAATGTGAATTTATGGTCTATCGTTGTTCTGTCTGGCTTAAGGCCACACTGGTACATGCCGACAATAGTGTTGCAGAAAGGTTTAAGACGCTCACACACTACGTTGGATAGGATTTTGTATGCATGCCTCTGTAGTTTTTGCTTGACACAGGATCGCCTTTTGTGTAGTTGGCGTATATGGAGCTTAGCCAGCCAGTGGACATGCATTCTACCTCCCACACTTTGTTGATGACCTGGTGCATGCAGATCATCAGAACACCTCGTCCATACTTAAAAGTTCCGAACTAGGCAGCGCATTGCCTTGTCCAAGACCTTATTTGACTTCATATACTTCCTTACTTGTTTATCTCTGCAGGCATCGGTTCTTGCTCGATGACCCTGAGCCAGCTGTTTTACCTTCCGATAAAACCTCTGAACTTCATTTCTACTGTTGGCTATCTCAATACCACCTCTCATGAGAAGCCGACGTCCCTCTCTCCTCTCTAGCTCGAAGAGTTCACGAGCAGCCCTTGTCATTCTATGCAGCGCTGCATTGTATGCCTCGTGCTTAGCTATATGGGCCTGCCGGCATTCTTCGTCAAACTAAGGGTTTAGTTTTGTTGGCTGTCTGAAACCCAGAACATTAGAGGCGGCATCTCTAACTACTTTCTGGCAATGTTGCCACTCGTCTTCGATAATTGGTGTTGGCGGGATAGGACTTCATCAGAGGTTACTTGACACTCCATCAGAGAAGAATCGGGCGATTGTAGCCGTCCGACGTCGAATTTTCTTGCTGTATTTCCTGTGTTGAGATGTGCGAACCAGGTGCTTGCTACCACAATATTTCGCCCTGCAGCAAAATCAATCAGCCTGAATACGTTATCGGAAGTGGTGTGGTTATCCTGCAGGATGTCTCTGATGTTGTCCTTTTTCTCTTCTGTGGGGAAATGCTCGCATATTAGACTAATGTTGCCGTTATGATGCGTTCGCTTAAACAAATGAAGCTCAAGGCTTTTTGCCTGAGTCTGCCTCCCATAACGAATCCGCATCCAAACAGCCCCTGTTGTTGCTCTCGGTAACAAATACCATATAAGATGTGTCAGAATTTTCAACTTCCTCTTGCCCGGTCCATCCCATCGCATTCCCTGGATGGCAGCAATGTCTGCTCTGTTGAGGGTCTCCGCTTATTGTTCGGCAGCACACGGTCTATTAAGGGACCTAACATTCCACTTGCATATCCGAAATTCGTTGTCCTCAAAACAGTTGATTGAGTCGTCATCGGTGTATCCTACCGTTTCCGAAGCCTGTTGTTGCTTTGTAACTAAATGTTTTTCTACGTAGTTGCGAAGTCACCCTGACGCACGTACAACTCCCAACCTGGAGTACCAGGCACTTGATGTGACTCCAAGTGCAAGAGACGGAAAACCGCTCCTTCTACGGCCTGGGATTTAAATAAGTCGAAGTACCCGTAAAGGTGTTCATCAAGTAGTTTGGCCTAACTGGAACTGAAAACGCCACCGTTGAATCCAGAAAAAGAAATTCATTCTCTGCTGTCGCTGATCGTTGGGAGTGCCTTGGTGGGAACACTAATTCGTTGGTGGGTAAATAGTTAAGCATCAGCATACTTCGCTTCGACCTGTCGACCATGGGAGGCCTTCTGCGAAAACAAGTTTCGCGATCGCATAGCTCTAAGCTTCATAGAAGTAGTCACCGTAAGCCGCTCCCGCGTCATGGCTTACCCAATGGAAGGGTCATCTTACCTATGCAAAAAAGTTTTACTGTGGTGTTAAAACTAGATTTTACTCTTCATAGTTGTTCTCTATAGACGCTGACATACGCGGCCTTGAGAACGACGAAAAAGTGGAAGGAAGGAAAAGTTGATTTGAAGTTCCTGGGTTGTCTGACTTTTGACCTTTGTTGAATAGAAAATAAGGCCGAACAACTATTAGAGGACACAAAGTAATAAGATACGAAAATGTCTCACAAAACTGTGAAATGGAGGTAATCAATGATTTAGTTGATTTCCACAAAACCAATTTCGCACAATTTGACAATTTAAATTACTAATTTATAGTTTCATCGAGTTTGACTCCTTTCAAATCTAAAATTATCTCTTGGAAAGATGGTCTCTGCAACAATTCTTACCCAATTAAATTTTTTTCCACGACAACGGAAGATGACAAAGCAAAGAAAATTATACAATTACGACATCCCAATTTTACCGTATCTCGTTTACACACTGGAAGCAGTTAATTTTCATTGAATAATCACCCAGCCCGATGTCCGGCACCGGTAGAAAGGATATCAATCATTATATCCCATTTCTCTGAGGCGCAGGTTATGACATCGATTGAACAAAAAGTATACAAAAAACTCCACCTCTCAAAGAATAGGAATTAAATTCGCAATTAATTTGCCAATATAAATGATTTTCTTATGCAACAGAAGGACTCGAACAACCTGCAACAACTATATTCATTTCTCCAGTGGACC
The DNA here is from genome assembly GCA_920937365.1 of Sphaerophoria rueppellii. Lineage (NCBI taxonomy): Eukaryota > Metazoa > Arthropoda > Insecta > Diptera > Syrphidae > Sphaerophoria > Sphaerophoria rueppellii. The sequence goes on from CAKKXW010000001.1 coordinate 95,497,132, forward strand.
GTGCCACGTAATTACGTAATGTGAATCGATTAGTTTTTAATACCTTTTCTCCGCTGATTCGACCAGCTTGCGATTATTCCTCGTCTCGTCTTGCTTTTAATTTTCTTCGGTTAGACCTTAAAGCCTTAAGCTTCTTGGGAATTGCTTGTGAGAGACTCGTTGGTTGGTTTTATGGGAATGCGCCAATGGGATAAATTATTGTTATTGTTGCAACTTTCAATTGAGAAAACATGGAGCTTGTGCTTCAGAGTAGATGGATGATTGTGGGAATTTGAAGCTTGGTGGAAGCATAATGGAGTACTAAAATTTTTGATGCAATTGCAATTACATGACAGCCAGAGACGACATCCGTTTTCCAGCAGAAAAGTTCGTTGGTGTGTCGATCGTCGTCGTTGTTATAATCTTCTTCGGCATTATTCGAGTTGCAAGCAGATTTCTTAATGTGATTGGGAAGTTCAAAGTACGATAGTCCATGTTGCAGTTGCAGAGATGATAGTAGAGAAGTGGACGAAGAGGAAATCCGGTTTGGTTTTATGGAGCAGTCATAAGTTTGGTCGTGGTTGGGGTCGTTATCGTCGTTTTATGAGATCAAAAGGGTTTGAATTTAATTGATGGGGTCTCGCGAGTTGAAAGGAAGTTCTCGTTCATCTAATAAATACCTCGGTGCTCATTTAATTGAGCTTAGAAATTGTTATTTAATAATTTTATTGAATGGATTTTCAAACGAATTTTCTGCCATTAGGAAAATGTTTATTAACCGGAAGCTCTCACATCCTGCAAGACAATTATTCAAATAAAAATGTCAGGATGTTGGAGTTGTAACATCGGCAGTAAAGTGGCAATCAGGCCTGTTAGAAAATATTACCAATTATTGTTGTTCTTTCTCGTTATATTCAGCTTGACTTAATAAATCCCCCTTGAAACTGTTCATTTTGAAAGAGGCTTCTAGGCTTTCTTCTTCCTCAAATACTCCAGAAAACTGTTCTCAATTTAAATTGTAGCAATATTTCCAAGCAAACGTTTGTCTGTACAAATATCCCTTAGAACTCTACCTTCAAACATTTTATTTGATCCTGAATACATGTGTTCCATGATAAAACACATTCATGTGCTCACAAAGATTATGTCTGCTGCATTGTTGCTTCATTAAATGCTTTCCAAGAAGGATGCATCATGAATTTGAATGCAGCAGCATGCAAACATTTCGAATCAAAAAGTCCTCCAGCATTGTTGGTTTGTGTCTCTATACTTTGTGCATATTTGTAGATGGGATGTGTTTCGTCCTTTTGCGTTTGACGAACTGTTTTTCGAATATTACTGACGAGCAGAACTAGAAATTTGTCTTTCCAAGAATGCAATTTTATTTGGCTTCGACTATTACTCTGTGATGTTTTGGAGCAAAGGTAATTCTTTGTGATATGAAATTTCTTAGAATATCTTACATCGACGAACGCAAATGGTATTCGATAACAAACATAAGAATTATTATTTATTTTTGATTATTCCATTCCAAGGAATTACAACTCCGTTTCATTTTGAAATCCATTCTTTGGGATGAAAAATGTTTGATGGAAATAAAATTCTTGCGAATTTTATGCTTAGCTTTTTGCCAGACCAATTGTGACTTTTCTGGGAATTAAGGAGCAATCAGTTCGGAATAATTGTAAAGTGAGGTTTAACTCAGAAATATTTAAGATATTCTGACGAAAACAAACAATGTAAAATGGTACACTTAATTGATAGCATTTTGCGATTTAGAGAACATTCGGGAATTCAGCTTAACGAAGAATTTAAGGCTCCATAACTTGAGGAAAACAGTCTAATGCTGGAGCCAAGAACAATAAGGTGGTTAGGGGAAAATAAACCTGGTTTAACCGAATTCAGATATTGCCAACACAAGCTCTTGGGGGCTGTTATTTTCATATTTCTTAAAGGCGAGTCCTCTTCTCCCTCCAATTATCGCCCGATTGCACTTACGTCCTTCTTTCTAAGGTCATGGAAACGCTGATAAACTATCAGCTCAAAAAATATCTCGAAGACCGAAGACCGGCAAAACGGCTTTCGCAGCAACAGGTCGACTGGTGATTTGATGGTTTATCTCACCGAACAGTGGAACAAATCTTTACATCGTTTTGGAGAAAGTAAGATTGTTGCACTTGATATTTCAAAGGCATTTGATAAAGTCTGGAATTTGCTCTTTTATCGAAAATGCGTGCTTTCGGTATCGATGAATCCCTTCTTCGTTGGATTAAAAACTTTCTTTCGAACCGTTCAATACAAGTTGTACTGGACGGGTTCAAGTCTGAAACCCACAAAATAAATGCTGGTGTGCCCCAGGGCTCCGTTTTGTCTCCGACGCTCTTTCCTCATTTTCATTAATGATCTCTTGTCTGTAACTTCTAATCCAATTCATTTTTTCGCTGACGATAGTACCCTAACACCGAAAAAAAACCTTGGTAAAATCAAACAATAATCTTGTTTGTTTTTGCGTCAAGTACGAATATGTTTAATTTGAACATGCTGGCATTGTTATTTTTTTTATTTAAATCATACAATGTTCATTGTTCAAAACAATAACGTCATTTCTATTTCATTGCTAACCAATCACGTTTGTAGTTAAACAAACATGAAAATGGTGTTCACTTAAATATTATAAGCATTCTTGACTGACAATCATTGTGCACAAATAATCAATATCGTTGTTGATCAACAACGATTTAGTGTTTCTTTAACTATGAGATATTATAGTGTTACAATTTTTGTGCTTGAATTAATACGAATTTGGTCCAGCTCGTTGTTGATCAAAAACGTTTATAGTTGATTGAATATTATTCTGCTTAAATTAAAAAGATAGGGTTTGTGATATTAAAAAACAATTAAGTCTTCAATGAAAGTGGTTAGAAAAACATTTTCTTTGTCGATATAAGAATACCTTCAGTTTTTTTTTCACCTGAGAAATCCAAGGAAATGAAAAACCATCACAATCAATTTTTCTAAAACATATTTTATTGAAATAATATACCAAAAAACTTAAATAATATAACAAAATTTAACGCGTTTAATGTTTGTGTTTCGAATAGATATCTATATTTATAAATTCGTCAGTTTTATTCAATACTTTGAATAATATGTTTCGGAAATACATTAATTTGATGATGATATGCGATACTTTTTAAAGCGTAATATAATAATAAATAATTAAAGGAAAAACTACTTTTTTTTACAAATAAGGAATGCAAGATTTACCAATTTTTTCCCGACAGAGCGTTTAAAAAGCAGCCAATAAATTAATATCTTCCTTTCTTAGGTCATAAAAATGTTCTTACTCCTCAGTATAACCTCGTTCCGCGGTTCATTGCTAAGTTGAAGCCGTTATTTTCAGCAAGAGACCTTTATTCACATAAACATAATGTT
>CAKKXW010000001.1:95501045-95524903 GCA_920937365.1 Sphaerophoria rueppellii
CGCAAAAATGTTACCTATTTGAATATCTCCAAGTGTCTGCAGTTTGGAATATATTTGCATATCTCGGTACTGAGATCGCGCCAAAAACACACGAGAATTGCTGAGAAGCACCTACCTTCCTACCGCTACCATGAGATGGAGTTAAAAAGATACAAACAGAAATAACCATCTCTCTGGCTTCAAAGAGAAAATCCAACATCAGCTATTAGCATTGCTATCTGCTTATGAAGTAAACTGCATCTCATTCTCATTTTCTATTTCAATCGATTTTGTTGTTGTTGCTGTTTGCGATATTTTGTATTTTTTTGGAGGAGCTTTTTTGTCGAGTTCTGGAGAAAGGCAATGCAGTGATACTTAAAGTAAATTCGCATCTTATCCTACCGCCCACCCGGTCCCGTCCTCACGCAAAACCAGGCTTAAAGACTCTCTTTCGCTGTGAGTTTTTCCCACAATCTGCATCTGTTCTGTGTGTATACAATATACGTATATCAACTCGAATTTGAATTTTTGGTCCTCTTGATTTTGTTTATTTGCATCGCTCTGACGTGTAAGAGGTATACAGTAGTTGGGTATACAGAAAACCAAAAACAAGCTCCCAGGTCTTCATAGTTTCTCTCCATCATCGGTGGCGTCATCATTGCCAACTAGAATGTATACGATAAAGATGGACAACAGTGTTTGTTTTTGTAAGTCATGTCCACTCTCGAATTTCGGACATGGCAGACTGCAGTCAAATGAAGAGGTGGACGAGATTTTTGATTCATTGAAAGCGATTTAGAGTCGTTCTTTGTCATGAATGTTGGCGTGCTTGAGAGATTTTGAGGAAAAACGAGGCAAGACTTATGCGTACATCGAATGATAGACCAATATTGTTGTATGTCTGCATGCGAAATCGTTTGTTGAGGGTTGCCAATATATGTTTTCGATCGAAACTCTTTAAGTTTAGTTATTGGCATACATATTTGAGGGGTCTTTATGGGCTGACCGTGAAAAACTTTTCAAGCCAAGCTATGGATTGGCTAGACCACTTAGAGATTCGTTCTTAAGCCGCACTACGCGAATGTTGAACTGATTATCTAGCTCTTTCTTTTCTATGCATTTAAACATTGCCCCGCAGAGCTTAAGGTTCTTGGCGCACAACATAACATTAGACTCTATTGGGTCCCAGGCCACAACTGTATACCAGGCAATGAGAAAGCCGATGAATTAGCAAGAATAGGATCAACGCTTTACGTAAGCCAAGCTCAGCTAGTCAGTACCCCAAGCTCAGCTAGTCAGTAAGGCCGATGAATAATACTCGGGCTGCGCTGTGTCTTGGCATAAAAAGTGTGTGAAACGCCCTGAAGTCTGTGCTTATTCTTTCTGGAACTATAACAGGTTAAAATATGTGTGAAATAAGCTTCTGCGATAACGAAGTCGAGGTTGGACTCATCTCAATACCTTGTTTGATAGCTTACATCAATTTATTTCTTACTTACTTACTTACTTAAGGTGGCGCTTCAGTCCGGGGTGGACTTGGGCCTCAACCAACAAACCTCTCCAGACAGCTCGGTCCCTAACCACCTGTCTACAGTTTCGCACTCCAAGTTGGTTGAGGTCATCTTCAACTTGCGTGCGCCACCTGAGCCGTGGTCTTCCTCTACTGGTACTGGGATGACCCTCTGGGGTGGATTCGAAGACTTTACGGGCCGGAGTATTGGTGTTCATCCTCACATCGTGACCAAGCCATCTGAGTCCTTGGATCTTTACTCTTTAAGCTTCTCCTCCATTCACCGTTTACGCAGACAAGACCATAAATCTTCCGTAGAACTTTTCCCTCGAACTGGCCTAGGATGCTCCCACATGTTTTTGACAGGGTCCATTCGTCTGCACCATATAGCAGGACGGGGATGATGAGGGTGTTATAGAGTATTACCTTAGTTGTTCAGGGGAGGGATTCACTACTCAATTGCTTTCTTAGCCCGAAGAAACAGCGATTAGTATGAGTGATTCTTCTTCTGATCTCGGCGCTGATGTTGTTGTCTGAGTTGATAGCGGATCCCAGGTAGACCTCGAAGTTAAATCTGTCTATGTTGACGTTTGCTCCAAGACGTCGATGTTGGTTGTCCTTTCTTGTCGACAGCATTAACTTGGTCTTGCCCTCGTTAACCGCAAGACCCATCTTCCTGGCCTCCGTCTCAAGGCTCACACACGCTCCACTGACATCACGCTGTGTACTTCCAATTATGTCAATGTCGTCTGCCTATCCTAGTAGCTGGACGGACTTTTGAAAAATTGTGCCTCTGGTGTTGACATTGGAGCTTTGCACAATCTTTTCAAGAATGATGTTGAAGAAATCGCATGACAGCGCATCGCCTTGTCTAAAACCTTTTTTGACATCAAAAGCGTCCGTTAGGTTTTTTCCGACCATGATGGAACAGCGTGAATTTTCCATTGTCATCTTATACAGACGGATGAGTTTTTCTGAGATGCCAAAACTAGACATTGCTCTATATGTATAATCGGTCTCTATAGACGCTGTCATATGCGGCCTTAAAATCGGTAAAAAGATGGTAGGTGTCAATTTGAAGTCTGGATTTGGATCTGCTGTAATGTGAATATTTGATCGATGCTGGACTTTCCCGGTCTAAAGCCACACTGATATGGACCTATCAGTTTGTTTACAAACGGCTTCAGACTTTTACTGCAGAAAAGATCTTATTGGCGATGTTTAGGCAGATGCCTCTGAAGCTGGTGCATTTTAGTTGGTCTCCTTTCTTCATGATCGGTCAGCCAACAATGCTGAAATTCTATTCATCGGGCATGCTGTCTTCGGACCATATTCTGCAGATGAGCTTAGATATTGCTATCATCACTTCTTCAAGGTCGGGTAGACGCAAATGTTGACTTGCGTTCGTCGCCTTCAGTGAATGGTTCATTCTGCCTGACAGTGGAATTTGATTCATCATCGCTGCTGTATCGTCTGCAGAAGTGGTTCTTCCAAATCCATAGCATTGACTGTGACTGCACTACGACATTGTCCAGTTGGTCTTTGGAGGCTTCAGTTTGTGCTCGGTAATTTTGAGCCATTCGTTTTACCTGTTGGTAGAACTTCCAAACTTCATTCCTGTCTTTTAGTCTCTCAACATCCGCGGTCGATCGCTTTTCATGCGCTCTCTCTTTTTCTTTCTGAAAAGTTTGTGTTATTCTCTCCTCAATTGCTCGTAGAGGTCCCGAGCTCATCTCGTCCTCCTGTTTAGCTCTACTTTATATGCTTCTTGCTTGGCTTTACCATAACCCATGTCACTGCCTGCATTCAACATCAAACCAGGGGTTTCGTTTTGCTGGCCGCGTGAAAGCCAATTTAGTTCATGTCATAAATGACATGGTTAGCAGCACTGTCAGAAAGTCGGACAGAGACAGCAGGAGGAGTGAAACAAGGCTTGTCGTTTAAGAAATAATTTCTATTAATTCAAACATCAAACTGCGTTTGTGTGTATTGTTTGTGGTAAATTAAAATATTCAATGGCAACTCCGAATCTTTCAAAAGCCCTCTCAAGTGCAATGTACAGCAATCTTTTTTCCATCTGTCAGCTTACAGTAACCAACCCATCAAGAGACCAATGAGGAAGGAAATCCTCGAAACCGATTCACTCGAACACAACAGAGACAGACATTCGTCCTTTCCTCGGCGTCGTCGTGTATTGTTATTACTAAGCACTCAAGACCGGTGTTCAACAGAAAAAGCAAAAATGTTGGAAAACTTAATAAAAAAAGTAAACCCCAGAGAACCGTGTGTAGGCTTACCACACGTTAGAAACTTCTCAAATGGACACAATAGTTTTTGTGGGGCCTTATAGTTTCTGCTGTTTGTCCTTAAAATTTGTGGGCTTTTATTCTGTCAACATTGCAGGTTGATTTGTGCGAATTTCTTGTTGAAATATGTGGGCGAGAAGGGCAACAGACATTTGAGTGGACACACGATTCGAAATGCTCTTAGAGCGACTGTTAGAAGGGAATGCTATTTGGGACAGTCTTAAAAGGAGATTAGTGCATATCAGAGCCTGTATCAAGGTATAGACTATAGAATACATCGTTACTCCAATGTCTCAGGTAGACATTGAAAAAGTAGTTGGATGCTCTCTCTCTCTCTCTCTCTCTGAACGACTTTTTCTTGTCCTCTATATTAGGCAATGTGAAAAATGGAGATTTTCACGACTCAGTCGAATGTGCAAGTAAAATTTTAAAAGTTGAATTTGGCAAGTAATTTACGACCTCTAAACATTTTGCTCTGAGAGTGATCTTAAAAAAGCTTCTTGTTGCAATTGTTGAAGGTAGAAAAGCAATTTGGGTTACGTGGCCAATTAGAAACCAATTTCAAATGCAATTTTATATTTAATTTGAAGAATGTAATTAACAGAGTATAAACTAAGATTTCCCTCATAAATATTTACCAGCGTTTTTGCTAAAATGAATTCCAAGAAAAATCTCATTGTTGAAGCATTAAACTATTTCTGCTTCCACCTTTCCCCAACCAGCTTATACGATTCTGCTGCTGTTCAAGGTCTTAAAACACAAATAAAATTGAATGTAAACTGCAATCTCAACCTCGATCTACGAATGGAATGTCTCTCTTTGGCCACTTAATAAGTAATAAGGAAGTAATTCGTAGTTGCGTTGTGGAGCACTAAACCATGGATCAATCACAATCCCACACTTCACCATAGCTACACCTCTTCAACTACAAAGTAGGTATACATCCGTTTGTGTTAATAAATCCATGAATTGGATAAGTTATATTTTAATGACAATTTACATTGTCAGACGAGAAGAGACAGATATGCCATTGACAATTTTAATTGACATAATTACGTGACGCAAATGACGTTCTGTTGAATTATATTTCGGAATTAGAAATTCACTGAGTGTATTCTCGGCGAAGCGGTGCGGTAGTGGTGGTGGTGATTTCAAGTGAGCACAGTTAGATATAAGATTTGGGGTCTTTCGGGACTGTTAAGATTATAGGGTTGTGCTTTTTTGGGAATTCGACGAGCAATGAAAATTTGAATTTTTGGTTTTGGCGTTGCAAATATGATTTGTGGTCTCATTTCCGGTGCGCGGTAACGATGACGGATTGCTGGAGCAACGGGATACTGGAAGAAATGGGAAGATAAGCAGTTCGTGGGTTGAATTTGTAATAGTTTCAAGAATTCATGGTAGTGTGACATCACTGACTTAAAGTTTGTATCGATTTTTTACAAATTTAAGTTTTAATGGCTTCAGCGACTGTAACACCTTAAACGTAGAATTTATTTAAACGAAATGACAGTAAGAAGGCCCAACCCTTGATCTATAATTAACCAAAATGCTTGTAACGAAATTACAAATTTCAGACAAAAAAGAAACGGAATTTGGGATAATTGCCGTTCACATTATAGATTAAGTTGATTTCTTTCCAAAAATCTTTATTTGACAGCTTGTCTTACTTTCTTGCGTCATTTAATCAATCAATTCCGGTGAGCAAATGCAGCTAAACACGAGGCATACAAAGCGGCGCGGCGTTGCAAAGAAGGACTCGAGCCGCTAGGATAGAGGAGCACAAATTTTTCAGAAAGAAAAGAAGGGTGGCGCTACAGTCCGTTGTGGACTTGGGCCTCAAACAACAGTCTCCGCCAGCCAGCTCGCTGTCTCCAGTTTTTCACTCCAAGTTGATTGAGGTCCTCTTTCACTTGAGTGCGCCACCGGTCTTCCTGTCCTCTTACGTCGCTCGGGAATAGTGTCGAAGGCTTTCCGGGCCGGAGCATTGGTGTCCATCCGCTCTAAATGACCAAGCCATCTGAGTCTCTCGACTTTGACCCTTCTGGCTAGGTCCATGTTGTTGCACAACCCGTAAAGCTCGCTGTTATATCTTCTTCGCCATTCTCCTTCAATGAACACGGGGCCAAAAATGACCCGAAGAATTTTCCTCTCGAAACAGCCTAAGGCACTTTCATCCGATTTTGTCAAGGTCCATGCTTCTGCACCATACAGCAGGACTGAGATGATGAGTGTGTTGTACAGTTTTACCTTAGTTGCTCGAGAGAGGGCTTTAGCACTCAATTGCTTTCTTAGCCCAAAAAAACAGCGATTAGCAAGAGTTATTCTTCGTCTGATCTCGGCGCTGGTGTTATTGCCCGTGTTTATAGCGGAGCCTAGCTAGACAAACTCCTCTACTACCTCGAAGTTATATGTGTCTATTGTGACGTGCTGCCCGAGCCGTCGGTGTTGGGTGTCCTTCTTCGAAGACAGCATATACTTCGTTTTTCCCTCATTTACCGCTAAACCCATTTTTGCCGCTTCTGTCTGATTTCTCACAACGGCGCCATTGACTACACGCTGTGTTCTTTCCATTATATCAATATCATCGGGGTACGCGAGGAGTTGATTGAGATTTTTGGAAGAAAGTGCCTCTGGTGTTGACGTTGGAGTTCTGCACTATCTTCTCAAGACCGATTTTAAGGAAATCGCCTGACAGTGCATCGCCTTATCTGAATCCTTTTTTGACGTCGAAAAATTCCGTAAGCTCGTTGCCAACCTTGATGGAGCAGCGAGAGTTCTCCATCGTCATTTTGCGCAAGCGAACGAGCTTGGCAGGGACGCCAAAACTAGACATAGCTTTGTACAGTTCGTCTCTGTAGATGCTGTCATACGCGGCCTTAAAATCGATGAAAAGGTGGTGGGTATCGATTTGGAGTTCATAAGTCTTTTCCAGGATCTGCCGCAACGTGGAAATTTGGTTGATGGTTGACTTTCTTGGCCTGAAGCCACATTTACATATTATTTCAACAGATAAGGACCAATCACATTGTTGACGTAAGGCTTGAGACGTTCAAATTTTTCGGCTGAGAGGATCTTGTAGGCGATGTTTAGTAGACTTATTCCTCTGTAGTTGGCGCAGTTTAGAGGATCTCCCTTTTTCAGGATCGGGCAAACAATGCTCGAAAGTTTTACAAATAGGTTAAACAATCCATCAGAGGTTTTACATCTCGATTGTAGAGACCATTATGGGAATATTTAAGTGAAATGACAGTCAGAGGATATGAAAAAAAAAAACACTCTTCGAAGCTCTTGTCGTCGATGACGAGTAAAATTCCGCCAGTTGAGTAGAACCATTCAATTAAGGTGAACCAGACCGCCAATTCCACGCATCCAATAAAGCGACATCCAAACTTAGGTTGAACAAAGCCACTGGAGCAGACGTCCTAGATAGAGATGATTTGGTAAGGAGTATGCACCATCTGCAAAATGTGGTCGAAGGAAAACATGTCTCTACGAACGGAATCTCTTTTGATTTCAAGAAAGGATCCCCTGATCTGCACCAATTGCAGAAGTATAAGTCTCTTTAACATCGCGTACAAGATCTTGTCTGCCGTACTGTGTGAACGTCTGCAACCTTTCGTTAACAACCTGATAGGTCCTTATCAGTGTGGCTTCAGACCCGGAAAGTCCACCATCGATCAAATATTTACCCTACGGCAGATCTTGGAGAAGACCCAGGAACTTCAAATCGATACCTTCAACCTTTAAAAGCTTAACGGACGCATTTGATGTCAAAGAAGGTTTAAGACAAGGTGATGCGTTGTCATGCGATTTCTTCAACTTCATTCTTGAAAAGATTGTGCAAAACTTCGACGTCAGCACAAGAGGCATAATCTTTCAAAAAACCGTGTAGCTTCTAGAATACGCAGACGACATTGACATGATTGGAAGAACACAGCGTGATGTCAGTGGAGCGTTTATGAGCCTTAAGACCAAGTTTATGCAGTCAACAAGTAAGGACGTTGGTGGTCCTTTACGTCTTGGAGCCAACACCAGTATATACAAATTTAACTTCGAGTTAGGACTTTGTCTACAAAGGATCCGAGTTCATCTCAGACAACGACACCAGCACTGAAATCAAAAGCACAATCACTCTTGCCAATCACTGCTTCTTTGGACTTAGAAGACAATTGAGTAGTAAAGTCCTCTCTCGAGCAACTGAAATCTCATTCTACAAGATCTTCATAATCCCTGTTCACATAAATGGTGCAAAGACATGCACAATGACAACATTAGATGATTTTTGGTCCCGTCTGAATAAATGGAGAATGGAGACGAAAATTCAACCAAGAACTGTACAAAATGTTCAGCGACAATGACCTTACCAGAAAAGTAAATGTCCAGCGACTAAGATGGTTGGGTCATGAAGAACGATTGAAAAACAATGCTCCGACCCAAAGATTCTTTGAATCCAACCCGGAAGGACGTCGCAGAATAGGAAGACCGCGACTCAGGTGAAGCACACAGGTGAGAGAGACCTGAACTAACTTGGCATGCTTAAATGGATACAGCTTGATAGGATCCAGCTGACTGGAGACGCTTGAAGGATGAGGCCCTGGTCCGAACTGGACTGTATCCCCATCTAAAGTAAGCAAGAACCATATTAAAACAGAAAAATTCATACTCATTCCTCTAAAGATGGTTATTTCATATTGTAACACTCTTCATTTCAATAGAAAAGACATGGAGCCCGAAGTCTTAAACATACAAGCTTAGGTATAATATCGCTCTCCCACACCGGAATCTATATTTTCATTTTGAAAATTCTGATTGTTTCAAGTTAATTAAAACTTCATAACCAAGTCAAATATAACAGCTCCAATTACTTACACGGCTGAGCAAACGAAAGAGTTGACGTAAGAACCTAATTTGATACGAACACTTGTTACTCATTCGCTTACCCACACATGAACGATTTTTAGTTGAAAACAAAACTACACAGTTTACGTAAAAAAAACACCTTTTCCTCATCTGTCATGAATATACGATCTAATAACCGCTCCGTATAGGGTTTAAGTTAAAGTTTTGGTCCTCCTGCGATCGAATGGTTTTGCAATCTCAATGCAAAGTGTCATATTATTTGAATTGTTTGGCATAAAGTATCACTCGATTACACCTGTGCATCCCATTTGTTATACAAACAACATCATCATTATCATCATCAATGTATTGAATCGATAAATGGAAACTCAGCCATGTAAGCAGAAACCATTTCGATGCCTCGAGCTTGAGCTGGTATAAGCCTATATTATACTACCTGGCACATGACGACGATACGATGATGACGACCGAAGCAACGCACGGCAAAAGGTACACATGCCTCATATTGCGGGTGATGATGTAACTACTGATGTGTGTGGAAGGAGTTTCTGCCATAATGAACACACAGTACGCAGCACAGAGCTCCCAACGGAGGGGCAGATGGAGAGTGATTTGTGTGGGTAACGACCCATGTGTGAATGAGCCGAAGAGGTGTTATTACGAGTGTGTATTTTTGTTTTGTGTGAATGTGAAGGCGGATTGAGGCCGCCGCAGGGATCGGCGTCACTTCAAATAACATCGTCGTCGTTCGTCGAGATACAATGTGTGACTCTATGCATTGGGGGCATTTATTTCCCTCGGCGATGGCGGTGCGGCGTCAACAAACAGTGGTTTGGGTTTTCTCCAAAGAAAATCCGAGGGAAAAATCATCATTTTTAAAACCATTTTGACATCTTTTTAAATGGCAATTTTTTCCCCTCTCAAACCACTATTCAGCAGCATCAACAGCCCCAACATATTTCTTTCTTTCTTGTCTGACATTTAGCTGTCACTTTTCGCTTCACAATCGATTGTGTCTTGACTGAATTGGGAATTTATGCCGCAAAGTTTGACAGTTGGCATCTTTTGTTTTGAACAAAAAGTGTATTTCTGTTGAAATTGTTGAATTTCGGGATAACGTGGGATGTCTGTCACTTGTTTTTTTTCTTGTTTGTCGGTTCTCAAATTGATTAATCTCACTCTTGCGTACCTATACACGAGGCATGGAATGACAATAAGTAATGTTCCACGTGCTTTTTGTTTCATGTTCTTAAGTGGGTTACAGGTCAGGTATTCTGATTGAGAGGTGCTCTTAATATTTTTTGTTTTGTTTGTTCGGTTTTAATTTTGTGCTTCCATTATCATCAATGATGCTCTTTGACATCTTCTTCGAGAAGTTTTAATATTGTCAAAAATTAAATTGACAAGTTGATGGAAATTAAAAACTTCAATAGGGAAAGGCGAAAGCACTCTAACTGCCACTTTCATGTTTCTTACGCTACAAAGTGATTGACAGTCTCAAAAATTAATATCGAAACTCGAATCACTTCGGATTCTTTCATGTGTCAATAATTTTCGATTTCATTGAGGACAAAAAAACTGAAAATTCAAGAAATTCGGTCTTCACTCTCGCTTTCCACCGGAGCTTACCTTATTTGGTAATTAGCTGATTCCTCATGTTAATATCACTTCGTCATACAATCCAACCTTGATTCACCTCCGCACTTTTGTGTTGTGAGTCTTCAACAAAGGCATTGTTTTGTTCATGGTGTGGGGAATGAAATGGAACTAATTGGTGTGAAGGTCGGTTGGACTTATATGACATGTGTTGCATAATGAAGGCCGTCAATGAAGATTTTTCCAATTTGGTATTGGAAGCTTGAGGGCGGAGTGAATAGAGGTGAAACGGATGCATATTTAATTAGAAACATTGATTTGGTTTCGTCAACAATTGGGATTTTAGCAGCGGTATGTAGGAGGTAATTAAGTTTTCCTTTCTGAATTATGAATGTTTGGAATGCGTGCACAAGTTGGGTCAGCTTGACTAAGTGCTTATTATTTACCTACATGTAGGTATTTGCATACAAAGAATAGAATACTTCTCACTATAATCTTACTCACTCGGCTCCCATTCCATGTTGGATTTCAGCCTGAGAAACAGCGGGGTTCGATCGGGATGGGTGCCTCGCATGCATTTTCCAACTTTCAAAACCAAGCGCTCTGGCATACCCAGTTACTTGGTCGTTTTACAGCAAGTTCAGTCTTGCTGGTTTTCATGAACCTGTGGGCTGCGAAGAGAGGAGCGTTGTCGTCCATTCGCTCGATGAGGCCGAGCCAATGTACAGCTCGTACAGTTCGCGGTTGAACCTTATTCTCCATAAGCCATTGTCGCAAACAGGACTGAATATCCTTCGAAAATTTTGCTTTCGAAAGTGTGATGTCTATTTTTTTTTTTATCTCGGTGCCGTAGATTAGGACTGATAATAGCAAACACTTTGACTTTAGAGTGAGGAGATTTTACCCTGTTGCTTTGCCAAACCAAAGTAGCAGCGGTTCGCTAGGGTAATCCTTCTTCGGATCTCCATTAAGGTGTTGTTTGTGGGATTGATGTTAGTTCCAAGGTAGGTGAACGCCTTAACTACCTAGAAATCGCTGCTACGAACAGTGACGTTTTGTCCTAGGCGGTGGACAGTTGTTGCTTTGTTTGTTGATAGCATGTACTTTCTTTGGAAGGAAGACATCTTTGGCGAATTAGTTGAAAAGCACGCCTCCACGAAGTTACATCAGATAACGGCTTCCCACTAATCGACTTTGCTGAGGCTCGTATTAGGATTTCAAGATAACAGATCTACACAGCAACCTGGCGGTCTCCAGATAGTCGATCTAACAACCAAATCGATCATGTGCTAATTGGCGTAAGGAATGCATCCAACATCTTGAACGTGTGTACTTTTCGAAGAGCAAATATATATTCTGACCACTTTCTGGCAGTGGCTAAGTTTAGAGCTCGACTATTAAACGACAAAAAAAAAACGCGTGCCGCAAAGAAAGAAGTTCAACATCGGCCGCCTCAGCAACCCGGAGAATGCCAGAGACTTCAGTGAGCGACTGAGTGAGCGATTCTCTGCTGCCATCCTCCCAAATACCAATGTCAACACCTTGTGGAATAAATATCGCGAAATTATTAGAAATGTAGTCGAGACCACCATAGGTTACCAGTCACTCCCGAAAAAGATCCCGTGGTATGATGCGATAAGTGCGCGTTATTGAAAAGAGAGATGGAAAATGCTGCAACGGAAAACAAAAGCAGCAAGTGAAGAGTAACGAACAAAAAGGGGAAATGCGAAAAAGACTCTGCGAAGGAAGAAAAAAGCATCTCTGAAGATTCTCAGCTCAAAGATCTAGAAGAGTCTTGGGCCAAGACTAACTCCCAACGTTTCTTTAAAAGGTCAAAGCAATTAGCTTATGGTTTCAGAACCGGGACATAGACTCTCCGAAATAGTGAAGGAAACACAGTTATCGAAGCACAGGGAATTGTAGATGTCTTCAAGCTTAATGCTAGTGACTAAAGAGAAGCACGACCAGTTAATGAAGACTGGTTCCGCATACCTGCGGTGCTGATCTCCTCAAATATAGAGGAGGTGTTTTGACGAACCGTACGCACTAGGTTTTCAGCAAAGTGTGGGAGGAAGAATGCATACCCACTGACAAGTCGATAAGCTCCTTATGCCCCATCTACGAAAAAGGCGATCCTACGTCATGTAAAAACTACAGTGGCATATCCCTGCTTAATGTTGCTTTCAAAATCCTTTTCAACGTACTGTGTAAGTCTCTTAAGCCGTTCTGCAACACAATAATTGGCACATTCCAGTGTAGCTTTAGGCCAGGCAGAACAACAATAGACCAAATATTCGCACTGAGGAAAATCCTGGAAAAGACCAACGAGTTTCAAGTCGAAACCCACCATATTTTTATCGACTTCAAAGCTGATTACTGTTTTTTTTTATAATATGCACACACTCAAGGGGTTTTTATACCTTCATTATGCCATAGACACAAGGCAAGGAAAGTGGGTAGGGGTTGGAGAGGAGGTACCGGTGCACATTGGTCTTTGATTCCTGAACACTGCAATGATCGGGAAAGACAGAGTGTGGAAGAGAGTTCCACATTCACGTTGTAAGGCTAAAAAGCGATTCTCTATACTTGAGAGTACGTCCTAAGTTGGACTTGAGAGTAAACTGATGGGCATTCCTGGAAGCGCGGGTATTACGGTTGATTTGTTTAAGGGGTGGAATGCAACTGACTATTTTTTTCATTTCAATAGGGACGCTACAAAAGTTTTCTTAAATAAAACAAAAACGGTTTTGGATATCAATGAAATTCCTGTGGAAGAACATTTGATGCCGTTATGTATGGAACTTGATTTCTTTTGCATGGCCACCACGGGCACCCTTGCAGAAATCCAGACGCTGAACTCAATTTTCGACGGTTTTCAAGCATAAATCGGCCGATACTGCTGCAATTTCACGTTCGATATTCGTACAAAGTTCATCAATCGTCGCTGGCTTATTGGCATAAACCATAGATTTGACGTAGCCCCACAGGAAATAGTCTAATGGCGTTAAATCGCTTGAACGAGGCGGCCAATTCATAGGTCCATTTCTGGAGATAATGCGCTCATCGAACTTCGTTCTCAATAATTGGATTGTTTGGCCCGCTGTGTGACATGTGGCACCGTCCTGTTGAAACCACATATCGTTCAAGTCCATATAATCCAATTCAATCCAAAAATAATTGGTTAGCATTGAGCGGTAGCGATTCCCATTCACCGTAACGTGCCGGTCGATCATCACGGAAGAAGTACGGCCCAATGACACCACCAGCATGTAAACCGCACCAAACAGTGATTTTTTCGGGATGTAAGCACATGTGGATTGCTGCCTGACCAATAACACATATTCTGCTTATCGACGAAACCATCCAGCTAGAAATGAGCCTCATCGCTGAAGATGATTTTTCGACGAAAATCCGGATCATTTTCAAGTTGTTGCTCAGCCCAATTCACGAACATACGACGCTTCTGGTGATCAAGCGGCTTCAGTTCTTGCGTCAATTTGATCTTGTAAGGATGTAGGCCAAGATCTTTTCGCGAAATTCGCCACAACGACGTCACAGAGACGCTTGAGAACGACGTGTGAGAGACTGATTTGGGTCTTCCGCAATTGATGCGCTAGCGGCAGCAATATTCTCGACACCACGGGCACTTCTTTGTCTCACTGGCACTGGAACATTTTGAACTGAGTCTGTGGATTCAAATTTTTCCACTAGACGCTCAATTGTTGATCTTGCAGGACGATTATGACGACTATAAATTCGCTATCGATCTACTTTTGTAGCGTTCCTATTGAAAAAAACCTTTATAAAACAGAGAGAGACACGAAACGTTACGACGGTGGTCCAATGAAGTGAATGTGCTAGTGATCTCTCTATCAACAATCATTCTTACAGCTCTTTTTTGTATTCCATCCAAAAGGCTTAAGTTAATCACTGGAGCACCAGCCCAAAGATAGGAACTGTACTCAAGCTTTGGACGGATATGTCTTATAGATGATAGCCAGATCAGACGGGGGAGAAAAATTTCTTGAGCTTATTATATTTTTCCGTTGCAGTTCCACATCCAGAGAGGAGGGATGTGAATCTGGGAACGAATATGAAAAGCTAGGGGTACTATCGTCAGCGAAACAATGAATTGGATTAGAAGTTACAGACAAGAGATCATTTATGAAAATAAAAAAGAAGGTCGGACACAAAACGGAGCCCTGGGGCACACCAGCATTTATTTTGTGGGTTGCAGACTTGAACCCGTCCAGTACAACTTGTATGGAACGGTTCGAAAGAATGTTTCTTATCCAACGAAGAAGGGATTCATCGATACCGAAAGCATGCAGTTTCGATAAAAGAACAAAATTCCAGACTTTATCAAATGCCTTTGAAATATCAAGTGCAACAATCTTGCTTTCTCCAAAACGATGTTAAGATTTGTTCCACTGTTCGGTGAGATAAACCATCAGATCACCAGTGGACTTGTAGTTGCGAAAGCCGTATTTCCGGTCATTAAGAAGCTTTCGGTCTTCGAGATATTTCTTGAGCTGATAGTTTATTAGCGTTTCCATGACCTTAGAGAGAAGGGACGTAAGTGCAATCGGGCGATAATTGGAGGGAGAAGAGGACTCGCCTTTAAAAATATGAAAATAACAGCCCCCAAGAGCTTGTGTTGGCAATATCTGAATTCCGTAAAACCGGGTTTATTTTCCCCTAACCACCTTATTGTTCTTGGCTCCAACATTAGACTGTTTTCCTCAAGTTATGGAGTCTTCGTTAAGCTGAATTCCCGAATGTTCTTTAATTCTCAAAATGCAATCAATTAAGTGTACCATTTTACATTGTTTGTTTTCGTCAGAATATCTTAAATATTTCTGAGTTAAACCTCACTTTACAATTATTCCGAACTGATTGCTCCTTAATTCCCAGAAAAGTTACAATTGGTCTGACAAAAAGCTAAGCATAAAATTCGCAAGAAATTTATTTCCATCAAATATTTTTCATCCCAAAGAATTGACTTCAAAATGTAACGGAGTTTTAATTCCTTGGAATGGAATAATCAAAAATCAATAATAATTCTTATGTTTGTTATCGAATACCATTTGCGTTCGTCGATGTAAGATATTCTAAGAAATTTCATATCACAAAGAATTACCTTTGCTCCAATACATCATAGAGTAATAGTCGAAGCCAAATAAAATTGCATTCTTGGAAAGACAAATTTCTAGTTCTGCTCGTCAGTAATATTCGAAAAACAGTTCGTCAAACGCAAAAGGACGAAACACATCCCATCTACAAATATGCACAGAGTATAGAGACACAAGCCAACAATGCTGGAGGACTCTTTGATTCGAAATGTTTGTATGCTGCTGCATTCAAATTCATGATGCATCCTTCTTGGAAAGCATTTAATGAAGCAACAATGCAGCAGACATAATCTTTGTGAGCACATGAATGTGTTTTATCATGGAACACATGTATTCAGGATCAAATAAAATGTCTGAAGGTAGACTTCTAAGGGATATTTGTACAGACAAACGTTTGTTTGGAAATATTGCTACAATTTAAATTAAGAAGTTTTCTGGAATATTTGAGGAAGAAGAAAGCCTAGAAGCCTCTTTCAAAATGAACAATTTCAAGGGGGATTTATTAAGTAAAAGCTGAATACAACGAGAAAGAACAAGAGTCATAGGTAATATTTTCTAACAGGCCTGATTGCCAGATAACTGCCGATGTTACAACTCCAACATCCTGACATTTTTATTTGAATAATTGTCTTGCAGGATGTGAGAGCTTCCGGTTAATAAACATTTTCACAATGGCAGAAAATTCGTTTGAAAATCCATTCAATAAAATTATTAAATAACAATTTCTAAGCTCAATTAAATGAGCATCGAGGTATTTATTAGATGAACGAGAACTTCCTTTCAACTCGCGAGACCCCATCAATGAAATTCAAACCCTTTTGATCTCATAAAACGACGATAACGACCCCAACCACGACCAAACTATGACTGCTCCATAAAACCAAACCGGATTTCCTCTTCGTCACTTCTCTACTATCATCTCTGCAACTGCAACATGGACTATCGTACTTTGAACTTCCCAATCACATTAAGAAATCTGCTTGCAACCATTCGAATAATGCCGAAGAAGATTATAACAACGACGTCGATCGACACACCGACGAACTTTTCTGCTGGAAAACGGATGTCGTCTCTGGCTGTCATGTAATTGCAATTGCATCAAAAATTTTAGTACTCCATTATGCTTCCACCAAGCTTCAAATTCCCACAATCATCCATCTACTCTGAAGCACAAGCTCCATGTTTTCTCAATTGAAAGTTGCAACAATAACAATAATTTATCCCATTGGCGCATTCCCATACAACCAACCAACGAGTCTCTCACAAGCAATTCCCAAGAAGCTTAAGGCTTTAAGGTCTAACCGAAGAAAATTAAAAGCAAGACGAGACGAGGAATAATCGCAAGCTGGTCGAATCAGCGGAGAAAAGGTATTAAAAACTAATCGATTCACATTACGTAATTACGTGGCACGGTCCACTGGAGAAATGAATATAGTTGTTGCAGGTTGTTCGAGTCCTTCTGTTGCATAAGAAAATCATTTATATTGGCAAATTAATTGCGAATTTAATTCCTATTCTTTGAGAGGTGGGTTTTTTTGTATACTTTTTGTTCAATCGATGTCATAACCTGCGCCTCAGAGAAATTGGATATAATGATTGATATCCTTTCTGTCGTTGCTGGACATCGGACTGGGCGATTATTCAATGAAAATTAACTGCTTCCAGCGTGTAAACGAGATACGGTAAAATTGGGATGTCGTAATTGTATAATTTTCTATGCTTTGTCATCTTCTGTTGTCGTGGAAAAAATGTAATTGGGTAAGAATTGTTACAGAGACCATCTTCTCAAAAGATAATTTTAGATTTGAAGGGAGTCAAACTCGATGAAACTATAAATTAGTAATTTAAATTGTCAAATTGTGCGAAATTGGTTTTGTGGAAATCAACTAAATCATTGATTACCTCCATTTCACAGTTTTGTGAGACATTTTCGTATCTTATTACTTTGTGTCCTCTAATAGTTGTTCGTCCTTAATTTCTATTCAACAAAGGTCAAAAGTCAGGCAACCCAAGAACTTCAAATGAACTTTTCCTTCCTTCCACTTTTTCATGGTTCTCAATGCTGGGTATGTCCGCGTCTATAGAAAACAACTACGATGAGTAAAATCTAGTTTTGACACCACAGAAAAACTTTTTTGCATAGGTAAGATGACCCCTCCATTGGGTAAGCCATGACGCGGCGGAGCGGCATACGGTAACTACTTCTATGAAGCTTAGGGCTATGCGATCGCGAAACTTGTTTTCGCAGAAGGGCCTCCCATGGTCGACAGGTCGAAGCGAAGTATGCTGATGCTTAACTATTTACCCACCAACGAATTAGTGTTCCCACCAAGGCACTCCCAACAATCAGCGACGGCAAAGAATGAATTTCTTTTTCTGGAATCAATGGCGGCGTTTTCAGTTCCAGTTAGGCCAAACTACTTGATGAACACCTTTACGGGCTACTTCGACTTATTTGAAGCCCAGGCCGTAAAAGGAGCGGTTTTCCGGCTCTTGCACTTGGAGTCACATCAAGTGCCTGGTACTCCAGGTTGGGAGTTGTACGTGCGTCAGGGTGACTTCGCAACTACGTAGAAAAACATTTAGTTGCAAAGCAACAACAGGCTTCGGAAACGGTAGGATACACCGATGACGACTCAATCAAATGTTTTGAGGACAACGAATTTCGGATATGCAAGTGGAATGTTAGGTCCCTTAATAGACCGTGTGCTGCCGAACAATTAGCGGAAACCCTCAACAAGGCAGACATTACTGCCATCCAGGGAATGCGATGGGATGGACCGGGCAAAAGGAGGTTGAACATTCTGACACATCTTATATGGTATTTGTTACCGAGAGCTCTTTGGATGCGGATTCGTTGTGGGTGGCAGACTCAGGTAAAAAGTCTTGAGCTTCAAATATGTTAGCGAACGCATCATAAGGCAACATTAGTCTAATATGCGAGCATTTCCCCACAGAAGAGAAAAAGGACAACATCAAAGACAAGTTCTACGAGTTCCTCGTCAAAACATAGGCAATGTCCTAGCTTTGACGTTAAAATTGTCCTCGGCGATCGTAATGCCAAGCTGGGAAAATAGGACATCTTTGGTGGAACAGTCGGAACACATCCTGCACGACACCACTTCCGATAACGTATTCAGGCTGATCGATTTTGCTGCAGGGCGAAATATTGTGGTAGCAAGCACCTGGTTCGCACATCTCAACACCCATAACGGAACATGGAGATCCCCTGATCAATCAACCGTCAACCAGATTGATTACATCGCAATCGACAGAAGGCTCCTGCCCAGCATTCTAGACTTTAGAACTTTCCGAGGAGGGAACATAGACTCAGACCACTACCTCATCGTAGCCAAGGCTTCAAGTGCTTCTTATATCCCGACAATGGCCAAAACAAGGAAACACAGCAAGAAAATTTGACGTCGGACGGCTACAATCGCAAGAAATCGCCAAATTCTTCTCTGATCAAGTGTTAAGTAACCTCTGAAGAAGTTCTTTCCCGCCAACACCAAGTATCGAAGACGAGTAGCAACATTGCCAGATAGTACTTAGAAATGCCGCCTCTACGAGCAAAAGAGAAAAGAGGAACGCCGCGCGCGCCGGCTTGTCATGAGAAGCGTTAGACCGAGGATATTGAGATAGCTAACAGCAGAAATGAAGTTCGGAGGTTTTATCGGAAGGTAAAACAGCTGGCTCAGGGTCATCGAGCAAGAACCGATGCCTGCAGAGATAATCAAGTAGGGAAGTATTTGAAGTCAAAAAAGGTCTTCTACCAGGCAATCTAGTTCGGAACTCTTAAGTATGGAGGAGGTGTTCTGATGATCCGCATGCACCAGTTTATCAACAAAGTGTGGGAGGTAGAATGCATGTTCACTGACTGGTCGATAAGCTTCGCATGTACCCCAACTACACAAAAGTCGATCCTGTTTGAAGCAAAAACTTCCGAAGTTTGCATACAAAATCCCATCCAACGTACTGTGTGAGCGTCTTAAACCTTTCTGCAACACTATTGTCGGCATGTACCAGTGTGGCCTTAAGCCAGACAGAACAACGATAGACCAAATATTCACATTGAGGTAAATCCTGAAAAAGACTAACGAATTTCAAGTCAAAACCCACCCTCTTTTCATCGACTTCAAAGCTGCTTATGACAGCATCCACCACTAAAAGCTAATGATGGCGTTGCCAGAATTGGGAATCCCAAACAAACTGATCCAGCTGTGCCCGATGACACTCAACAATTCGCAGTGCAGTTTGCATATGGATAACAGCTCATCCGAGTTGTTTCAAACATGCGCAGGGTTTAGACAAAGAGATGCGCTGACATGCGACTTCTTCCACATTGTCCTGGAGCAGATAGTGCGTAAGGCAGGTATGAGCACGGAAAACACTATTCTCAAAAAATCCATCCAGCTTCTAGGCTATGAGGACGACATGGACATCATCGGTCGCTTAGAAAAACGTGTTCTTATGACCTTTTCAGTGATTGAAGAACGGGCCCAGTTCGTTAGTCTTGAAGTGAATGAGGGCAAAAGAAGTACACGCCCAGTTAAGGAGTTCACCTTCCTTTGAACAAACACCAATCCCACTAACGACACCCAAGTAGACGTCCGATGAAGAATTACCCTAGCGAACTGCTGCTACTTCGGTTTTCCAAAACAACTTGGTCGAAAGACAAAGGTTCTACTATACAAGACTTTCATTTTACAAGACCTTCTCTACGGCGCGCGGCGCCAAGTGTTGGACGATGAGTAAAAAAGAGGAATTGATGTTGTCACCTTGAAATTTTTGGCAGATTTTCTGTCCCGTATGTATACGACGATGGCGAATGGAGAAGAAAGTTCAACTGTTGAACTATAAGAGTTGTACCTAATACATTGGCTCGGCTTCAAAAGAACGTCAACGTTTACGCCAAAAAAGTCTTTTCATTGCAGCCCTCAGGTTTGAGAGGACCAGGAAGACCGAAAGTCCTCCGGTATCAAGACCAAGTAAGTGTGGATGCCAGAAGGCTTGGTTCTGACGAATGGAGAATGAATGCGAGGGCCATTCTCGATGGAAAATTACTATGCTGTTACGTGATTCCCTTGACTTCATTCTTGAAAAGACTGTGCAAAACTCAAATGTCAACATCAGAGGCACAATCTTCTTAAAGTCTGTCTTAATAGAAGTTTCACCGACGACATTGACATCATAGTTGGAAGAAGATATTCTGATGTCAATGGAGCGTTTTTGAGCCTTGAGACGGAGGCCAAGAAGATAGGTCTAGCAGTTTAACAAGACCAAGTTATTGCTGTCAACAAGAAAGGACACCCAACATCGACGTACTGAAGTCAACATCAGTATGAAAAAATACATAAATAGAGTAGGGCGACAGCTCTTGACGAACCTAAGTGGCTTACTCTCATCAACAATTCTCTGGGTGCGTGTGAAGAATTGAGGGGACCTACAATTTAATGCCGATTCAGAACGGCGTAGTTGAGAAGCACATTTTAACATCAGTATAGAAAGATTTAACTTCGAGGTAGTAAAGAATCTTGTCTACCTAGGATCCACCATAAGCTCAGACAAATCAAACGAAGAATAACTGTTGACAAACACTGTTTTTTTGGACTTAGAAGGCAATTAAGTAGTTACTGCACAAAACTGTTATCAGCCCGTTCCTGGAGACGAGACATGTACTTTGACAATATAGGATGAAAACGTTTTGGGCTGCTTCAGGAGAAAAATTCTCCTAGTGGACTTTGGAAACGGAGATTCAATCAAGAACTGTACGAGCTGTTCAGCGACACTGACCTAGCCAGAAAAGCTAAGGTCCAACGACTGGGGTAGTTTCATCATGTAGACCGAATGGAGGATAATGTTCCGGCCCGTAGAGACTTCGAATCCAGTCCGGAAGGACGGAAGGAAGCGCCGCGACCTGAGACAAATGATGTTCGCCAATAATGTGTTTGCCGTGTAGGGAAAATCGCAAATGAGCATGTTTGTCCATTATGCCCTTAAGATAGCCTTAAGTGACGAACATACTCGCGCAACGTACTCGCTTACGATATTCCCTACATGTCAAACTCAAAATTGGCTAGACTTTGGAAAGCCCGGTCTAACACTAAAAGTGACTTCTTCTATGTAAACTATAAATTAAAACAAAAAAACATATCTCTGACATAACATCTTTGAAGCTCAATTGTTGCTCTGAGATCAACACTACACACCCAACAAAAGACGCAACAAAAACAATCGACTTAAAATTCGTCACCTAACCCAAAACTTAACCCTCACGCATAGCTATAGTGATTTTCTTACATTTGTTTTCATAGGTGCGAAGTCATGACTTTATGTGAGTTGAATACCCTTGACCTTGGCGTTGGAAGTTGAAACCAATTTGTCATAATTGAGCACACACCTTGTCGCACATAAATAATTCAATTTGAATTTATCGACTTGACAGAGGTTTTCACTGTAAATGTATGTATGGGACACATATTGTTGTCAAATCGAATCTTTGAGTTGTCGTTCCGATGAACGTCGAAGTGCTTCATTGTGCTGCGCGTTCGTCGGTTTGAGTAATTCCATTAAAATTTATTATATCAATAAATAGAAGCACTTCTGTTTTGGGCGTGCTGCATGTGTATGTGAATTGTTCGAAGTGGAAATTGTTATTTTATAGCCTACACAGTAGCTACACCTCAATCTACTGTACTAAAATGTTTCAGAATCAGGTGTGAATCTGGGACATAATAATTTTACTCATTAGAGACTAATCTGTCTCCAAATGGATCCTTTTCTGAAAAAGAGAACAACTTCGTAATAGTCCTATCAATAATTTTTGATGAAGCGGTGTTCAAGCATTAGGATAGTGGTTTAAAGTTACTTCCACCTACAAGCATTCACGGTAGACCATCCCAGAACGGCTTTCGCATCAACAGGTCCACTGGTGATTTGATGGTTTATCTCAACGAACAGTGGAACAAATCTTTACATCGTTTTGGAGAAAGTAAGATAAAGTATGGCATCTCGCCGTTTTATCAAAAATGCGTGCCTTCGGTATAGATGAATCCCTTCTTCGTTAGATTAGAAACTTTCTTTCGAACCGTTCAATACAAGTTGTGTTGGACGGTTTCAAGTCTGAAACATACAATATAAATGCTGGTGTCCCGCAGGGCTCCGTTTTGTCTCCGACCCTCTTTCTCATTTTCATAAATGATCTCTTGTCTGTAACTTCTAATCCAATTCATTGTTTCGCTGACGATAGTACCCTAAGCTTCTCATATTCGTTTCCAGACTCACACCCCTCCTCTTCGGATGTGGAACTGCAACGGCAAAATATGATAAGCTCATTAAACTCTGACATAAGCAGCATTGTCTAATGGGAAATTAAAAACCGTGTAGAGTTTAATGCTTCGAAAACTTAATGCTGTCTTGTATCGTTGAAGCGTGATATATCCCCCTTGCCGCTGTCCATGAGTGCCACTTGCATCATTGAGAGCGAACATCTTGAGATTCTCGGTATGTGCATCCACTGACTACCTCTTGTGGACCGAGCACATACGCGATGTCGCCAAAAATACTGCAAGATGTTTGGGTTTCTTAAGACGGTGCAAGAAGTTTTTCTCCCCGTCTGATCTGGGTATTATCTACAAGACTACAAGATTTATATCCGCCCAAAGCTTTTGTACTATTCACATCTCTGGGCTGGTGCTCCAGCTACTTACTTAAGCCTCTTGGATGGAATACAAAAAAGAGCAGTAAGAATGATTTGTGACCGAGGCATCACTAACACATTAACTTGATTGGAACACCGTTGTAACGTTTCTTGTCTCTCCTTGTTTTAACCTTACTTCTACGGTAATTAAAAAATAGAGTGGCACAACAGCTCTTGAAGAGCCAAAGCCTAAGTAGCTTACTATCATCAACAATTCTCTAGGTGCGTGTGAAGAATTGAGGGGACCTACAATTTAACGCCGATTCCGAACGGCAATGTTGAGAAGCACTTTTTCATGATAGATGATACTCTTGGAAGATTTGTCAGTTCTTCGCAAGAGGCAGTGCCCGTCAAAGATGAAATAAAAACTATGGGCACGAGTAGGACTCGAACCCACGACGTTCTGCTTAGCAGCCAACGCACCTAACCACTAAGCTACGGATACTACGGTAAATCTCTAGTGAAATAGCCCGTTGCATTTCACCCGTTAAACAATTCCACCGTAATACCCGCGCTTCCAGGAATGGCCATCAGTTTTCCCTCGAGCCCAACTTCGGTCGTACGCTCAAGTATAGAGAACGCAACCGACGATTCGTCTTGCAGCACCCAAGCTCAGGATGAGCACGGGTATCAAAAATAAAGTAGAAACTGCCCGTGACGGAGAACGCTTCTTGACTGTTTAGAAGGTTCTCATAGTAGATAGTACTTTTTCACGAAGAGTTGTAACGGCAAGCCTTAGCCGCAATTTAACATCCAGGGGAGTTAAGAAGTGT